>NHOR01000319.1:685000-1370000 GCA_002287245.1 Trypanosoma congolense | reverse complement strand
AATCGGGGAGTGGTTTTTCATGAAACAGGGGACTTTTATTTGTCAGCCATTGTTGGATATGGTGCTCATCCACCATTCCTATTTTCACCGAAGGATCGCAAAGATTTTTTCAGTGCGCATTTACTGTGCGTGCGCCCCGTTTGCTGCTCGGCTATTCTCTGCACTCCTCAAACCGGCTGGGTGCACTGATCGTAACGCCGACACAGTCCTCGCTTCCTTCAGAAAAATTGTAAAACAGACTGCTTGCAATAAGAAGGCATTTTCCCGTCCTTATGGGAAGCCACTGGTACTGCCAACGACTGCGCAGAGGGGAATGGGACGTCCAATAAATCTGGAGACCGTCCCCTCTTCATGTCTTGTGTGGGTTTCTCTACTGAAGAGTAAGAAGTGGGGTCGTGGAATCCTTTTGGCTTGAAGAGGTCTGCGAGAGATCGTGTCAGTGGTTCACTATGGTACACTTGCTCTTCCTTCAGGCATTCCAGACCATGCTTTTGTCGTAGTGGAAACAAAGTCTGGCACACCAGCAGGTGAGCAGATGACTCCTGACCTTCAGGGCGTTGTGCTCGACTTCCTTCCTCGGCTGGCCGTGCCTTGCCTGAAGATGCATTGTGGTGAGACACTGCCCCCGTTCACACTTCATTGGGCCATGCCAACACTGGAGTTTGTGGTGCATCGTGAGGGTGATCACCACAAACTCGTCCTTCATCTTTCCTGTGGCATGCTCACGTGTGCCTCTCAAGCGGGTGCCATTGTGCTTTATGCGCTGCCGCATCTTGCACACACAAACTATCTTCCTTTCTCCGCTTCCATGTACCGGCCTATTCTTCGACGTTCCCTCTGCCTCCCTCCATCCACATTCACCTCTGCCTCCTGCACACCCTTCTCGTTTCCGGTTTTTACTCATTTTGCTTTTTTTCTTTATGTGGGGAGGTTGGGACCACGGCGTTGGCCACCGCGACCCTCCGTGGTCTGGATGTTTCTCTTGCATGTGACGGATCAGCCTTTTGTAATGATACTCTTTGCCACTTATGGGGCACTTGTTTCTGGATGGTTGCTTCAGTTCAGTAGAGCCATCTTGACTCCTATCGGACTGCTGCACGCATTGGTTTCGGGTGCATCGTGCTATGCTCTTCACATGCTTACACCGTGGGCAGTCTATTGCCTCCTCATCTTGGTCAACTTCATCCTCACTAGGATCCGCAGCCCCGTTAATGACGTTGTCCTCTTCTGGCTATCTCTCTTATACGTGTGTTTTGCTAGCGTTTGCCTTTTCAGCCTTCCGTACGATGCGTACTTTTTACAACACCGGCGGCACTTTAACTTCACACTGTCCGCATTTCCCCCTTCCTCCCCTTCTCCATATTCCTTTTAGATACCGTGTACATGGGGGATGCATTTGGAGAGGTGCGGCTTACTGCTGGAGCAAATGGCCAACAACCACGCTCTGGAAGAGGCGCCACATGTGGGAGAAAAACATCGTAGTCCCCGTTATATGCATGGAACGCCTCTCTTCCAACCTTTGTAAGTTTCAACACCGTCTCTCTAGCAATACCGTGCATTTTCATCCAGTAAATCACACCCGCCTGGCAATGCGCGCTCGCCACATTGCACAAAGGGAATATGATGGTGTCACCCTGTCGCGCAGCCGCCCAAGAGAACTACGAGTGCTCCGTATTTTCCTCCGTTGTGGCCTTCACTGGTGCACTCTCGATATTGTCCGTGACTCTATGCCCCACGCAACCCCATCTGCATTCCAATTTATTGGCTTCATTTTTCGAGCACACGATGATGCCATCCAAAGTATTTCGAGGTGCCTGTTCCAAACTGCACAAGCAGTGACTCACTCAACCGTCCCAGTTTATTCCCTGGCGCTGGTCCGATGTGGTTAAACACTGCACATTGGTACGTATTTGCCATCTGTCCCTCCTCGAAGGCCTTCATTTTCTCTTTCCGGGTCTGCCTTTCAATGCCTGTAACAATGTCTGTAATCCAGGCTGGATATGACTGTGGCTCGGTATTGCCATCCTCTGCTGTTCTGTTGTCAGCTTCGTTTCGCGGGGTACCACAGTGCAAGAGCACGAACTGAAGAATTAACAACCGCCCTCGGCTGTACAAGGCACAGAATCAGGTTCCATACCTTCCTCAGCAACGCTTCCTTTACAACCAAAGGTCCCTTTTCCAGTGCCATTAACATTGACAGCGAACCCGTGAAGGCGACCACTCTCTCATCTTGCGCAACTCGTTCGCTTCAATGGTCCGCAACAGCCTTTGTAGCACTGCCTCCACTGCCACGCATTTCTTGATGAAGCTGGAATTCAGCTTTCTACCACCCAGGGTGACCTTCTCACTTTCTTTCCAGTCGGAGGGTACACCAGCGCCTAGGCACCTGATGAAACGTTCAACGCCACTGGTCCATCTTTCCATGCCTGATAGCCATAACCATTGAACTGCTGCACTGTCCTCATGGTGTGAACTTTCCTTTCCTCCTTTGGTGATTCAGCCTTGAGTACTCCTGGCGCTGTGATGTTAAAATATACTTCCTTCGCCCATTGCAATGCGGTCGCCCCGTGTGGCTTGACGGACACTTCGATTGTGTCGCACGTATGCCTTACTTTCTCCAGTTTGGAATATATGGCATGCTGTGGGGGAAACACTTTATCAGCAGCCTCTGCATACTGAGCTTCGCACACCTTCATTCGTCGGTAACACTCAATAGCTCTGCTGTATGCCGCTTCGTTTATTCGTTTCAACCGGGCTTTCAGTGGAGCATCTGCACGATTAGCTGCTTGCCCAGCTTCTCTCTGTCTGACGGCGATGCACTAAACCATCACGACGCCATGCCGTAGCGTACTTCCGCCTGCGATGCAGTTAAAAATGGGACGCCCGTCGTACCTCCGTTCCCGGACCCCATTCTGGGGAGGCGATCGCCCTCAGCTTCATTAGCTGCAATATTAGCCGCTGTCTTTACTTTCATGCACATATTTGCTCAGTCCGTTGTGGGGCCGCATTTTCAAGGCCAGTAGTTTTCGCGATCGCGTTCATTTACACCAGTCCCGCCAACTTCCAGCTTCAGCATATTTTTGTCGCGTGATCCAAACAACGTGTACACCGTCCTCTCCGCTGAGGCCTCCATAAACTGCTCCTCTGACCAACTGGTGATGCAATCCATGCCCTTCTCCGTCGTTTCTTGAATCTCCGGCATATCTTGGCGTGTGTGCATATTATCGTGAGATCATCGCCAAAGAAGCCAGGCATGAAGCCTGGAATCTCATTAAGTCGTTTACTAGGCGAGTCTACCACTGTAATCAACAGCAGCAGTGACCCAAGCGCAGAGCTTTGAGGGACACCGCACATCATTTCGATATCCTCTGATTTCGTGCTGCATACTCCGGCTTGCGCTGTACGTCCCTGCAAGAACCGCGCTGTTCATGCCACGAGATGCACTTCTACTCCAAATGCCTTCAGTGCCTCGATTACGCACCCATGGTCCACTGAGTTAAACGCTCTTTCATAATCAATGAATACTGCTGTTACCTTCTCTCCATTTTCCCCCTGCCGGACGGCACTACTCACCTGCATTAGCGTATCCAGTGTTGACCTTGTGAGCCTAAAGCCAGATGTTTGCGGCTTAATTTGCTTCAATGCAGCCACGTACTCTATGTGCAACTATTCTTTACATGAACGTGCATAGCGTTCTGGTTAGCGCCACAGGTCTGAAGGAGGCCATGCTGCCTGCAGGCTTGTTGGACTTCAACTGTGACACAAAAACTCCCTGCTTCCACTTCTCCGGAACTTGGCTGCAATTCAGGCTGTAATTGAATAATCGAAGTACGCACTTCCTGTCAATCCTACCCATGTGTTGGAGCTCTTCGGAATGAATCCCGTCATTCCCCCGAGCCGTGCCTCTTGAGGGCTCTCGCAGCGCTGCTTCCAGTTATGCTTCCATAATTGGCTTAAATGTCCCATGCCTGGTGCTCGGGATTTGCATATCTGGTGCTTTCGGTGCCTTCGTTAACCGTTCCCTGTACATC
Organism: Trypanosoma congolense; assembly: GCA_002287245.1. Taxonomy (NCBI): domain Eukaryota; phylum Euglenozoa; class Kinetoplastea; order Trypanosomatida; family Trypanosomatidae; genus Trypanosoma; species Trypanosoma congolense. Next base: position 1,365,969 of record NHOR01000319.1, on the reverse strand, counting down.
CTTGCCAGTGCCAGTGCCAGTGCCTGTGCTGTTGACATTTTGTTCGTGGGTGACGGTCAACCACCAGCACTGGTGAGGTGAGCGGACGGGGGGCATAAATAGATTTGACAAGATTCCAGCTGATTGGGTCTGTGACTGTCGGCTTTGACACGTTATCCTCCCACGGCCTGATTGCCGTATCTGCCAGCACCTTCCTTCTCCACCGAATCCGTGCATCTCTCTTCCGCTCGTTCCTGCACTGCTGCACCATCATTTTCAGCTTCGTCAGCTCGGGTGTCCAGAAAGGCGGCACCACTCCATTGCCTTTGTGTATCGCCTTTTTCGCCGCTTGCCTAACGCCTTTTTTGACGGCCTCATTAGGCGCATCCACACCTTTCACTGACCTCTTCATTCTTTGGGAGGTGGGCTTATCACTGATCAGTCGGAACTCGTCCCATCGCGCTTCGTCCCGCGCGGGTAGCACTCTGACAGATTTTGAAGGCGCAATCACCTCCATGCCAACACCTACAATTATATCAAATGTGATCTAAAAGTTGTCGCTATCGGGACTCAGCGTGGTGTCCAGCTCGAGGCCTCACAGTCTCTGTACGGCGTGATATCCGGTGTTGGAAGCAAAGCGTACATGGCTGCCTGCGGGTGCATTCACCGGTTGTTGGCGGTCTTCATATCGTTTTGCGCACATCACTCAACCATGCATTCCCCTTTGGCATCACTTGGCCGCAGTGGATCCCACAACGTATGATGTGAGTTGACATCTGCTCTCACAGCCGGAGGCCCGCCTGCAACTGCCGACTGTTTCAACGATGTGCTGGAAGCACATGCCTTTCTGGGGAAGTAAGCTGATGTGATCGTGAGATTCACATTGGTTGAGAGCCTCAGTGCCACGGTCGATCTCTCCGGAACTTCTTTTTCTAGTATGTCCACTTCAACCCCTATCCCTTCTCTCACCAAAATCGATCCCATACCCCCGTGAGGAGTTTTCGCTTGCCCCACATGTTGGTATCCGCTTATCTTGAGCGAAGTGCGTTCTGCCGACGCCAGGTGTGTCTCCTGCAATAACCAAAATAAACAATATCCTCATGAAGCTTCCTCTCCAGGGTAATCCATTTCACTTGAGACAATGCCCCAATGTTCCCCTGCACTTCACGTGTCACGGGACCAGGTTACGCTCCATATCCCCACTGATAAGCAACAAATTTCACTTTACATCTAACAGAGCGTGCACGTGTGGAGGAGCATTCTCACAACGTCTTCCACCCCGGAGTGCCGGCAGTGCTGCATACTGCTCCTTCTCTGGCAGCCGCGAGCCTCTTGCCCGCACCAATCCATTCGGAACGGGAATAATGCATGCGCTTGCCTTCTTCCAAGACACCGAGCACTCGACCCTGACACCACGTTAAGGTGGGCGGCATCACCGGGGTTGCGAGGATTTCTTAAAAAACTTTCCATTGTTAATTTGCTATCGATTATCAAATAGAATGGGCTCTACAAATTAAGGCTCATTTTTTTTCTTTTGTGTGTAGCGGAGACACACCGTTGCTTTGCGTTGTTGTTGTTGCAGAGCATGCACTGGCGCCTCTCGGTTCCCGTCTTGCTGCTTCATGTAGGTCTCCGAGATGTGGGAAATGTGCTTGTCGCGCTTCGGTCTCGCGTGCGCCTACGGAGTCTTTCTTGATTCTTGCATTTTTCAATGGCTTTGGAGGCAGTACGCATATTTTCCATGATGTGCGCCGCTTGCGCAAATCAGTGGTTCCCTTTTCCGTCACGGCATCAATGTGTCGCGAGTGCTTTTTTAAATTCCGCTGGGTGACATGCACAGGGGCTGTTCCCTGGGTATCCATTCCCATGTTAAGCTGCTCTGTTTATGCACAAGAAACCTGGCTGGCATCGGACACCTCAGCGTGGTTCCAGGGTCCAGCGTTCTCAACCGGCCACCGCATGGACTTGGGCAGAGCCAGCAAACGGACGCTGGCCAGACCCACTCCGGGTGCATCGCAGCCTTCCCGACAGTCTGGAGTGAAGTGAATGAACATGGTCAGACGCTTTCCTGCATTTGATAAAGTACCTTTGGAAATATAAGGTCCAGCTTCTGTATTTTTTTTTTTCAGCGAGAGCAGTTGCTCACCACGGAGACGAAGCACAACTTCGTAGTGCATTGCCAGCGTGTGGGTGTAGCCTCATCTTCCGAAGGAGCATTTCTTCCGATGAGGGATGGTATCGGTGTCGTTCAAGGTCCAGAAGTTTTTTGGGCGGTTGGAAAGGTATCAGCGGCGCTGCCACTCAGACAGGGCCTACGTGTCACACTTCTGTTTGCGTATTTATTGGAGAAATCTGGTATCACCAGATGTACAACGGACTCACTGTGCTCGGTGGAAGATCCATCGGTAATTGGTGAGGATTTTGGCCTGCGCAGTCAGACGTGAGTTCCTTGTACCCAGCCGGATGACGCTGGCAAATGCATTGTACAGCTCTGCTCGAGTGGGGAACTGAAACATATGAACTCTGGAGGGGCCACAAAAAAAATATATCCGCACTTCGTTTTTGTCGCCGCATTCTGTGTAAAGATATACGGAGAATATGAAGTATCAAGCCAGTGATTGGAAACGAGATCAGCAAGCAACAACAACTGGACTTCTTTCAGATCAACCGTGGGCATAAACGTTTATGAGGTGCATAGTCGCAGACACGGCCCCACACTCTCTGCGTAGAATAACGCGAGCTGGGGATATTTCTACACACTTGCGTCAGGAAATTGAAAGAGTGGTTCGAAAATTTCCTGAGGAATGAGGCTAATTGAATTGCACCACTTTGTCTGCAGTTCGCACCGCAGCAAGGATGTTGATACAGAAGGGAAATGGATTGACACCTTTCTGGACACGGGAACTGGAAGATCTGGAAAAGAAAATTGGAGAATGTAAACCAATAAGAGAGAAGAGTTGTTGAAATGTGCATGTTTAATAAGGCGCTAAAGGAAACATCCCTTAACATGATGAATGGAAACAGTGTCAAACTTGGGACAACCGAAGCAGCTAACTGGAACTTGGTGAAAGCGGAGCATGCACCTGACCACTGAGTGCACAAGCTTTTGTGGGCAATTGGTGTCCACTGGCCAAAAAGCAGCAGGCAAATGCCCTTGCATAAATCTGCAAAAAAAGCTCCACATCTTTTACGACAGCGGAATTAAAATGGGATTCTAGTGAGTTGACTTTCGGTGCTTCTCTCGGCAAAGATAACATGCGCTGAGATGGGGTGAAGAAACTATGAAGGCGGGAACGCGCATGCTTCTTGACTCTATGTAACTACTGCGTGTTTCATGTCAAAATCCTGCAGCATTGGCGTAGAGATATTATTGTGTTTTTCTTGAAGCCCGACGAATCAGCAACGGAGATGGGATCATACGGGCCGGTGACGTGAACGAGCACTCTCTAAGCTGATGGAGCTAATGGTGGCCCGTGGACTGTTGGCCGCGTGGATTAACAGCGGCCACAATAGTCGGGATTCAAATCCACACGCTCCATTGTAGATGCCACCGTTCAAATAGTCGTTGGTATTAGCTATGGAAGCAAAAAACGGAAGGACAATAGCTGTTTACATTACTTATGCCCATGGATTTGATTTTGCAGATTACAGTGCGTGACCACCGCACTGAGTTAACGTAACGAGGACGTTTAACGAAATGAATGAGATGATTTTTATCCGATCGTGACGCCAAAGTGGCAGTGAGCAACATTTAGTCTGAAGTAGCATCCTTGACATATGGGGTGCCGCGGGGTCTGTGCCTGCTTCGCTCCTGTTCCTCGTCGTCATTGATTCCCACAACCAGAGACTGAACAGGGTAACTGGTATCCGATGCAGCCCCTTCGCAGGCGATCTGAGGATATCCTGCATGAATGGGGATTGGAAAGTCATCGAATGCTTTCTGCAACATGGACTGTGCTTCTCAGCTGTTGAGAGGGCATTGTGTAGAAGCATTAGTGGAGCAAGCGGATTTCACACGTTTTGGAGTCAGAAAGCTGGACACTGTCAACCTCCAAATCAACGGCACTAAACCCCCAATGACAGGGGGTACGCAACTGTTCGGGTCTAGACTTCAGCCACTTGGAGGAGTAACGAGGCATACATGATGGTCAAATGAGGGATCGAACAAGAGACTTGTGAAATTGAGGGCAATGTCCTTCCTCTGAATAGATGCCGAGGGGGGAAGCACTTGGTACGTTTCATGTGGCACTGAGCGGGGGAGCTATGTTATGGCATTGCTGTGTGGCGTTATGCTTCCATGCCATCGGGCCAAAATGCATTGGAACTTATCTAGGTGGTAGCAACGCACACCATTGCTGGTCCTCCAAAGGTAGCGAATAGGAAGGACATATGGAGGGAAGCCTGACTTATACTGATGGAAAACACCGCACTAAAGCGTGTGTTAAACCTATGCACTCCCTTTCAGAAACAAAGGGTGAATCTCCGGGAAGCCTCCGGAGATGTTACAGTCAACTGAGCACCCAGCGGCACAGTGGGTTCGCAGTGCTGAGGCTTCGTGCAATAAACTGGGCAGGCGCGATGAACCTCGTTATACTGACTGTCTCGTGTATGAGAAGAAGCTTGATCTCATTGCACCTTGCCAGCTGAAGGTGTATCCTTCCGAAGAAAGGAAAAGGGAAACATTGAGTTCATACCCTGTAGTTTCCATTTTTCTTAATTTATTCGCGCTTTCATAGAGCAGTGACATCGAATGATTCGGCAGGAATTGCAACGCTGACAACAAGAAAATGGGAGGAGAGCGAAAGGTTATTGTCAAAGGAGCGTGGAAGATAACATACCACTATCGGACACAGAGTGTAGGGACCGAAGCTGCACATGCAACACTCTTTGTATCGTAAGGGGCTCCAACCAAGTCACGAAAGGCAGGAATGCTCGTGGACCCACTTTTCCCTCGTTGGATTTGGAAAAATGTTCGACGAATGTAAACGAAGGAACCTTGGAGTGTACATGGGGGCACATTGTCCTACCGACAACGCACGAAGTAATGCTGCAATTCCAACATACGCTTTTCAGCTTTTGAGTAGAGGAACAGAAAAAGAATGGACCCAAGGCCAATGAATGTAAATTCGCACCGAAACGATTCCCGTGCGTAAGACTGACGTTGTCACAGGCTTGATGATTTGGAAAAGGGGTGAAGAGGTGAGACAGTTTGGAAGATGACAGCACCCCAACTACTCACAGAAGTGAGCTGGTCGGCTACGGCCAGTCCGCACTGGAAAACGACTCCTTCAGCAGAAGGAAGGAGCTCTGCCACAGTTTCGGAAAGAAACAACAAAACACTTTGCTGGGCATGCGGCAACACCGGAAAAAGGATCCGACAACACGAAGTGCAGATAGTGCTATCCGGTCTCAAACCTGACAAAACTTATGGAGTACCTGAAGGGAATCATGACGTTTTACCAACTGCCTCGGAGCCACCGCCAAGAACGCCTCGGTACGAAGGCCCTGTAGCATGCATGTTCTTTGACGTCACACTGGCACACCTGTTGGCGATGGTTGCATGCATGTTCGAATGCGTCAGTGGGAAAAGTGGAAATAAATGGAAGTGACGAAGCGCGCCCTTGAACAACCTGCAATATACAAGAGCGGTTCCATTCGTCACAAATGTGGAGTTTGAACAGGAAAGGTTGCTCGTAGACATACCTCCAACCAGCTCAGCATAATGCCAGTGTGCCACACTGCGTCAAAAGAAAACGAGAGGAGAGACGCTATGGGACAACAAACCAAAGGTAAAATACCCGTTCCACCCTAAAGCACAAGAGTTTACTGGATACTTCCGGAATCATACGCAAGGTGAGCATTTAGCACATGCTGGAAACACTGTGGCAGTGGAAACCCTTCAGTGGGAGCAATAACAGGAGGATGATGGAGTGCTGCGGTGCTACGTGCGTAATAGAGAAATACAAAAGGAAGGGTTGGCGGAGAAGGCGAAGGTGCCCAGTAAGCCAAAGCGTCTGGGATGGTGGGGGCCAATGATGACTAAAGTACCGAAGATCCGATGTTCGTATGCAATGAACGGATGTGTTTGGATTGTGTGCCGAGACAACTGAGGCGACTCTATCCGGAGTGTCTGATCCTTTCGGTGCAAAAGGAAGGAAGCGAGAGGAATAATGTCCGTTCGGTAAACCAATCAAAAGGATGGGGAAGCAAGGAAGGATGTGAAGAATGAGAGGTGCACTGGAGAAGCCCGTGACAGTCACAAGGGAAACACTTCTAAACTATGGAGCAGCGAGGCATGGTTCGAATGCGCATGGTGCAATATAAAGTGCTTCGTTACACGGGGAGTGGTACTGCGTAGAATAACTGAGCATCAGAGGAAGAACACGATAAAGAAGGCCATGGGCAATGGAAGATGCCAAGCAGACAAATTGTATCGGAAGACTATTCAATGGCCAAACTTTCCTAAGAAATACGTTGTAAAGAGCGGTCACTCACCAAAAAATTCAATACAGGCACAGCTATCAAGCCGAAAAGCATCGGACGACATGAAGAGGGTATGTGCAGGAGAGAGATTTCTCCATTGACCGCTTCACATCGCCAATAACCAACAGAACTGCGTAAAGAACATGATGCGGAATAGACTGTTGGAAAAGAATTACTGTTCCACAAAAGCCTGCACACTCCTTTGTCAACGCTTTCAGCCGGATGGATTGGCAAAGGCATACCGGGACAGCTCTCAACACACAATGATGTACAACGTAAGAAAGAGGAGCGGAGGAAGATCGCCAAAGAGGTCTGTCAACGAAGGGAAAAAGCAAACGAGCCCAAATAGGATAATTAAAAAAAATCACCCCCACTGAAAAACAACATAAAGCCCTCCATGACAGAGAGAGCAGCGTTTCGGTCCACTGTTCCGGGGGCAATGACAAAAAGGCGTAAGGTGAGGAAATAAACAAGGAAGAAAATAAAACCAATATGACATAACCCGGAAATTCCTTAGGTAGCTTCACCCACACTCACAGGATAAATACAGAACTAGGAAAAACACCCCACTGCTTTCGTTGGTTTCAGTTGAGCCTAGAATACAGGAGTCTGTTCACGTTTCCATGTGACTCTATCCTTCCCAGGGGCAAGTAGGACGACGAGGTACCTCGGGGCCTTCGGATGTGGAGATTTTGAGTGAGAACTTAAAACTCATAGTATGGAGTGTAGCGTCAGTGGAAACACTCGGGACTTTTCTTAGTATATGTTGATACCCAATATCTGGCCCCCCTCTACCTATCTATGGGGTCAAGACGTAAGGAGATGTGCAGACCGAGTGCTGTGCAGCGGCGCGCCCTGCTCCACCCGATAAACTTCCCGCCAAATATTTTTGCGTCACGTTGGTGGTGCTAAGTTCCGTGCACTGGGTCGGAGGTCCCGCTTTGAAAGTGGGCTCTGGCCGTGGCATGCGCAGTGGTGGGCACCTGAACACTGCTTTTTTTTTTTTTTGCACTAATTCGACCTAGTAGGTCCCGCATTTTTTCTATTTACCTGTCTCTTTGCACCATTCGTACTGTCTTGGACTTGGCATCTGTGGCCTCCTGGTGTTGGTGTGAGGTATGTAGCCCCTCTGAGGTTATTTGTACCGCAGTTAGGGCCGAATACTTGTGTTGTGCCTGGTACTCTCGCCGCTTAACTATGTGTGAGTTCAACATTGTGTGGCGGGCGAACGGTTGACCGCTGACTTTTTATTTACTCGGAAGGTGATGCAATATGTTTCGCCATTGCGCGCGGACAGTTTCGTTTCCCGCTACTGCCTGGTGCGTCGTCGGACTTATGTCCATTATTAGGATTAGGTGATGTAGTGGTTGCGGGTTTCTGCACGCGGTAAATGGTCTTGAGAGGGATAGACTCTTTTGCGTTTGTGAATGTTTTAACTGTGTACTTCGACTGTCGTTCTTATACTTGGGACCGTTCACACATTCTTACTCAGTTCCAATATGGATTGGTAAGATATCGGGTGTTGGGTATGAAGGTGTCGAGGTTACTCTATTGTCGTACGTACTTTAATCGATGTCTATACACTGTTGCGTCGGTCGGGTCAAGGTGCTTTTTTCCTTTGGTACATGGTCCTGTATTCAGCGTTGTGTTATCTGTTGCGTTGAACTACAATTAGTAGTAGTACAGATGGGGTAGGCATTGGCAGCGGCTCCAGGGACTTGTTTCTATTTTCAGGTGCTGGTGGGGAAAATTTACGTCACGACTGATATTTCATATTTGTGTTAGTCCGCCGCTCTCCATTTTTTTCTTGTGTTTTACTAGCCCTCTGACTTCCGCCTAGGCCGAATCCGCTTCCAGAGGAGGGAATAGCCCCCGAAGTTGTGAGGTGGCATAGATCAGTCCATTAATGTTCGTGTGATCTTTGACACTTCCATTACTAAATTCGGCGACATAACTTTTGGCTACTGTTATCGCACTACAATAAACAACGTGTGACAGAAAATATTCCAGTGTTTACCGATTGCTCTAATGTTTCACCATAACAAAAAGTTCGGTGATATATGGAGCATTTGACTGGTAGACTTATTATTTGGTGGATTTATTGTACATACCTGCATATCCCTTCCCAGTGATGTGGTACGGAGACATCGGCATGGAGGGTAATTCCTTTGCAAATTACACATGCATACATTTAATTTAGTAAATGATCCTGTATGGACTGTGTGGGGCTAAGGGATTTAAGGCGTAAATGAAAATACAAGAGATGGTAAATGTTGGAGGAAGAAAAAATTGCATAGCTGAACTTTACACTTTCCTTTACTGTCACTGAAATGACTTCGATGGTGACGGCGAATTGAGTCCCTTTTGTTGTTCTCGCAACGATTCTTTCTGACCTAATGTGCAGAGACTATTTTCACATCTTCCTCCCCTGTTTGGTGACCCTTACCTGGCTGCTGAGAGGTTTGATATTCTGCATTACGTGTTCCTACTGAAGATGTGTGCGATGGTGATTATGTGTTCTTCTCTTACTTTTTATGGAGTTGAAGGGGAAAAAACATAAATGCTATGCCATCAATTACCAACTAGTTATTTCCGACTGATGTAAACATACCTGACCTACATCACTCTAAATGAAGGAGCGATCATTCTTCCCTCAACCAGCTCATCTTTAGTACTATCCACGTTACTAGTCCACCCCAAATTAGCTCAAAATCATGTACCTATCAAGTCCCTTCGCATTTCCCCCCTCCAGGACAGAAAAATTGTGGTGGAACTTCGGCCAGCTGGTTAGGGTATTCCATTGATGTATATATATTTGCTTATCGATGCACAAAATTACTGTATCTTCCGCCTAGCCTCCAGCCACCGTTGACATTTTCTCCCCATTATCGTAGACTAACATTTTCAATTAGTGATAAGATATGCCAAAATGCGACACTACTGTTATCAATGATGTACAGTTGCAGGCAGCACAGCTGTTCGTGGAGCCACAAACACTATTAGATGTAATGCTCAAGCAATTCCATACGGTTAAAAGGAGTCAAACTGATCCATTTGTTTCAAGAGTGGTAATAGCAGGCGAAGTGAATGAGGTTATACCATGTGAATTCATGAAGATCATCCAAGAGACAATTGACACCTCGTTGTGTAAGCGTGAAAATCCCCTAAGTGAACCAGGGTGCACTTCAGTGTTGCCATCGGGCGTTTTCATCGACTATGAAACGTGCTTTATTGGGCTTTTTGAGGCGTTGGATAGACATGTAATTGATTTCCTGACACAGCTAAAGGCAGTTAGCAATTCAACGGGGTCTGTCTTTCTGAATGTGCGGATTCTTTTCTTGACTGACGATGTTATTCCTTCAGCAACGCCGTGCATTGGCTTCTTAAGCAAGGCCCCTGGCATGGCAGCAGAAGGAGGGACGCAGGATGCCTCCGAGGAAAGTATTGCTGACATGGTTGTAAAAGATGTGTCCAATTTAAGTAAGATACTTTCACTTGCATCATCTGAAAATGTGATTAGGAGGAAGGCGTTCTTAGATAATGTGAGAATAACCCACCCAAGTCTTCTTCCTTCGGCAGCGTGTATTTACTTATATGTAAAAAAAGAGATTTTTTTTACTCTGGATGAATATCTTCAGGTTTTTGATAAATTGCCCGAACTTACCAGAGACTATGAAATCAATCACCCCGTTGATCAACCATTGAAGTATTAATCATGCCCGTCGTGCTATCCCAAGTTTTTTATCCACATTATCATCTTATCATTTGTACGCTTCAAACGCTTATGGTAGAGTGAGCAGTGGGCAAGGAGTGATTCAAAGAAAATAACTGCTTGTAAAGCTCATGGTTAATTTTCATTACTGCCACTACTGTGCTGTATACTAACTATTCCTGACATCTCAACAGAATTAAAAACGTTCTTTTTTCCTTAACGTCACTCATTTTCATTCTGGTTATCCTTTTTCAGTGTATACTGAAGCTGGGGATGCCTGTCAAGAGGTCGGCAAAGGTGCACAAATTTCACGAGGGTACGGGGGATGATCAGCTTCCCACTGTTTCTATGCAAGTAGTTAGTGATGGTAGCGAAGTGTATGGGATAATAGAAATCGAATTATTTATGAACAGAGTACCCAAGGCTTGTGAATTTTTCTTGCAAAGCTATGCTCTTCCAGTAACAGGGGATAGAAGAAATACAAAGCGGTCTTCATGTAAAGCATGTAAATTTGTCCGGTTGACAAATGAGATTCTACAGGTTGGTGACCGCTCAGGGTCACGTAGTGTTCCCATTTGTGAGGTGGAGATGGAAATAGGACGCGTGAGTCATGCATTCGGATTCGTTTCGCTATGTCGTTCTTCCACTTCATTCGATGAGTCGTTTTTCTTTTGTCTAACAAATGATCGTTTGGAGTTAGATTCTTTGGATAAGAGGCACATCGCGTTCGGAAGGGTTGTTGATGGTCTAGATGTAATAATGAATCTAACACGTGCCCTCATTCCGCACGTGGAGGAGGGATGTGTTATATTTGGAGATCCATACACAATATCTGAAGTTGTCCCCAAACAAAAGTAAGCAGTATTGCTTTTCGCCATCTGATGGAGTTGACGATTTTGCACCACTTTGTACATCTTTTCCTTTCTCTTTGTTGCAACATAGTAGCAGTATCTATATACTGCAAAAAAAAAAGATTTCAACCGTCGTATAAATTTGTAATATTCAACACTCCTGCTTTTTTTTTTTTTAAAAAAAAAGAAGATAGGAGAGGGAGATGAATCAAGTTGGATTTGTTAGTGAGAGTGTGGTGACAGAGCTAACTGTGGAGGTGGTCTCGTACGTTCTTCACGGTGTTAATGAAAGGGGTATACAGCCATATGAGGATGACATTGGGTTAAATTCCAAGAGTGTTGAAAGATTAGGTCTTTTCGTTGGTTTACGCCTGGCTGAGAGATTGCTATATCGTGAAGTTGCATTTGGAGGGTCCACTCCGACGGACGTGGCGCGTTTTATAGGTCAGCACGTTTGGAGGACTGCATTTGGAAAAAAAATCGATAGAATGAAGCATATGGACAAGGTTTATTTTTGTCTTATTGACAACAATTTTCGCTGGCTTCAGGGATTTACAAGTCTGAAAGCAGAGAGTGTTGTTTCCAACACTGATAATTTTTTTCATGAATTTACCGGAAAGCCAGGAGGTAACAGTGAGACTGCTGTTTGTCTAGCTGCGAAAACAGATGGTTTGCCGCATCATAATGACGTATTGCGATATACGGTAGGTATCCTACGAGGCATAACTCAAATTATATATCCAGGTGGAACTATACGTATACACGCAAGCCGCAACGAGAATGCTGAAACTCAATTCGTACTTGATTTTAGACAACTGGTTGCATGACTCCTGTAATTTCCGTTGCGGCTTATTGCCATCGACGTTCAATTCCATATGGAAAAAATTACCATATATTATTGTTATTAATGTAAAAAGCCTTTTGATATGACATTTGCAGTATTTTCAGCTTCATTTCTCCTTTGTCTTTGGCTATTATTTTTCTTTAGAAGAAGACACGATGATTCGGTCATTTGCCTCACACCATACGAAAGCCGGCTTCATGCAGCATGGACGCTATATTGCACTTCAAGTGGAAAAACCGTATATAGTGTTGGCCGATAAAATAGTGCGAGGGAATAAGGCCCGGGTATTTTACACGCATCCCAGCTACTCCATGTCCCGTGAAAAGATGTTGTACACATTATGGATTGACACTGGGATATATGCCACTTCTATCAAAGGACTGTTACCGTTTTTTTGCCTTGCTTTTTTCTTCAAGGCTTAGATGTGTGTGCAGGCGCTGTGTGAGTGGACATCAGTCTTTTTTTTTTTTTTGCGGGTCTGTTTAGCGTAGCTACGAGTTTATCGATTGGTAGATACTGTGATGTCTACATGGGAAGCGTATATTATTTTCGAGTATTATCACCAACGAAAAATGCCTCTTGTGCGGTCGTATATGCACGTGTTAACACTTATACCAAATTATGCATACTTTCCCTAATTTTACCCTTTCTATTGTTTGCGCGGGAGAACTATGAAGGCATGTGGCGCAGCCGGACTACTCTGAAGAGGACATTCGGTGCATTTTATGCTGTTCCTTCGGTAATGGATGCACCATCCTTTGTGAATTTTGTTCGTTCGTGCACTGGTCGACTGGCAACATTTCTGGAGAATGATACTTTCACCAGAAATCACACATTGCGTTCTGAATATTTCGATGGTGCTTCCCGTGAAAAAATCAGGAGAGAATTATATCCGTTGTTTAATTTGAAAGAAAAAGAAGTTGAGGATACAGTCTGGAACCAACATGGACTCTACGACGATCGACTTGCAACTTGTATCGTGCCGTACCGTGTGGCGGCAGACATAATACTAACCAGACTCCCGGACCATGTGAAATGTAAGGCATTAGTGGAACTCGAAGAAGATGAATTTCTCGTCTGCAAAGGACTTACTGCTAAAACCAGACCTAATCAAATAATTGAGTGGGTGGAGAGGGATGTTTACGTGTCGACAGGCACTTGTTACCTTAGATACACACATCCACGGTTACTTGATCGGACTCCGGTCATCGCAGTTTTGGGCCACACTCAACACGGAAAGACTACGCTCCTTGACGCCCTGCAAAAGACCAATATTCGCGCTGAGGAGTCACATGGAGTGACTCAGTGCTTGAGGGCTTTCACAATCCCCCCTCACAGCGATTTCCATAAAGCTATTACCTTCATTGACACACCTGGAGAACGTTTGTTTACAGAAGCTCGCTTTCATGCACTAAATATAGCGGACTTCGCGGTTGTGATTGTGTCAGCTATAGATGGTGTTCGAAGCCAGACCTATGAGGCGATCAAGGTAGCTCTGAACGTTGATAAGCCCATTGTTGTGGTCATCAATAAGATGGATTTGTTTTCAAGTACCTACAAAGCTTCGGATGCGGTGTCTAATGTTCTCATGGATCTTAAGGAGGCCGGTTTGGACGTTACGGTTGTACGAAATGAGGAGGACATCGACCACATTAGAGCCTCTTCTCCAGCTACTCGAGTGTCAGCTACTTCGCGTAGCGCTGTTACCGGGTCGTTTCCACTGTTTTCCCCTATGAAACTATTGGATCCTTCATACCAAGGAAGTACAAGAAGCCCGCGTGTTGATCTGCGTCGTGCCTGCATCGGTATATGTATGTCTGCCAGGGATCGGTTGAACATAGATCTTTTCAGATCTGTTATAGAACTAATAGTGTCAGCGTGCCCGCCACAATGCATGAGTAGGTCTGCAGACTACACTTGTTTTTGTTCAGTTCAGGCTGTCGTACTGGAATCTTCAAAGAATCTTTTTGACGAGGAGGGGTTTAGAACAAATATAGGTCTTCGAAAAGTTGCAAAGAGACAGGATGCGGCTGTCCGTAGACGAACACACCACTTCGAAAAGAACAGTGTATGTATGAGAATACATTCCTCCACAAATACTGCCCGCGGCGTAGCGAAAACTAGAAACCCCAGCAGCGCAAATTGTCTTATGCTGAAGGTTATTGTGAGAGAAGGTTGCATCACAAAAGGAATGCCATTTGTTGCTGATCAGTCTAAAGGACGTGTGGACCACATACTAGACGCTTCTGGAAACTATATAAGTCATGCATACCCCGGGTCGGCCGTTATCATCATTGATACACATAGTGAAGCGGGGTGTCCGGGTGTGGGGACCCATTTGCTATCAGCACCTTCAGTGAGGGAAAGAGATGCTGTTTTTGAGTACAGACGCCTGCTTCAGTGGTTTGTTGAGTGCTTTCCCCGAAGGCTGCATCTTCTTCGGCCGAAGGGGATGGATGTGTCATTTGCACATTTGGGTGACTACGGCCAACTGAATGATAATACTTCTCTTGAGTATCAATTGCTTTATGGGATTCCAAAATGCGTCAAGCCAGTAAGCCTGGCCAGCCCGGATGCGCATAAGCCCTTAGAGCTTGAAGCCACTGCACATGCGAAAAGTATCGCTGAGTACATTATAGAGAAAACTGAGGGAGAGAGTTGTAGGCAGGAAGGAGCGTTGTTGGAGGGAATGACGATGGAGAGGAGATTGGTGGATGATAGTACCAAAGCTATTGTGGAGAATGCATGGACACGTTTGCAGCTAGAAACTCGCATTGAATCCCAGGAAGCGTATGATGAGTTTATTAGGAGTTGCCTTCAGGTAGGTGTTTTTTTAAAGGTTGACTCGTGGCACAGTGCAAGGTTACTTCGGAGGGAATCCTCTAGGTTAGGAACGAGGAAAGTTGCATTTCATGTCGTTGGTATACGCTTTGGAGAGTTGTTGGTTGATGACATATTGTTTTTTGGTCGTGCAATGAAGGTTGTTATTTGCTACCGCACCCCTGTGGCTGCTTCAGCTGAACTTGACCAGTACATTGAAGCGAACGACGCGTGGGTTTTGCAGACCGACGACATCTCGGATATCGTGTTCTTCCTTAAATGGTGTGCTGTTGCGCTTCATAAGGAGCATGCATCGGATGATTTTAACGCCCCAGAAATGGGTGAGAGCAGTTGGGTTTTACTTCAAAACGGTTCCCCCAAGCTGGCATATAAGGCGAACGATAAGGCTGTGGGAGGAGGTCACCGTCGCCAGCTTCTTGTTAAGCAAAACCTTAACGTTAACCCTGACTGAAATGATATGTTTCAATATCTGGTCTTGTTCTTGTTTTTCTCACAGCTTCAACTTTGCGAGGAATCTGGCTAGAGGGAGAAACACTAGCATCATTGTAGCTCACGGGCTCACCACATGATATTTGATCTGTTTTCCTCCCATTTTGGAAGAGATTGTGAAAAGGATGTATAGAAACTAGTCACATCAGGGAAGTTATGACGTGCAAGACTTTTATTTCTCATTTTTGATAACGGTTTATGAATTAAGAATTTCGGATTGAACATATTAGGGAGGCTTTAGTGCCCATTTTTCTTCGTTGCGGTTCCAAACGCCCTCGAAGACCCTCCGCACGAGAGGGACTAGCGGAAAAAGGATCTGGGAATGTGCCACTCTATAAGCATTGTTGGGTGAGACGTCCGGCAGTGTAGATTCATCGCTTTTCATGGTTTTTTTTTTTTCGTAGCTATATGCATATATTTATGTTTTGATCATATAATGTTTGCTGGGACACTTGCCGTTTCTTACCGTACGTATCCTTTCATTTGTTGGTTCTTTATGTCCTTGTTTGAGAACATTAGGAAACATCTGTCTGTGGGCATGTACAGTAGTTTGCCAAGCATAAATCGTGGTGTTGTAGAGATGAATGCGATGACTGATGAAAGTTACCTGCAGAAGGCAGTGCGATTGTATACCACCTCAAGGTCTCTGCTAGCTATGAAGGCATACGAGCGGGCTCTTTCCGCCCCAGAGGGTGAACTGGTTGTGGTTCAGCCTCTTACGCCGTTTGAGTACTGCAGTCCCATGCCACGGGATGTGCTGTTTCGATACTTCTTGCTCCATTGTAACGCGTTTTCCGTTGGCGCTATCGAAGTGAGCAATGCCCTTGCTGAAGATTTTCTGCGTCTGTGCTTAGATAACCTAGAAAAGAGAAATTATGTGCAGAAGGATCTGTTGACGAAGAGTTTGGAGGACGCAAGGGAGGGCAATTCATATGATGGGGACAGTGCAAACCTTGTTGATGAGGGTATTAGTTTCCTTATCTCTATAACACTCAACAATTTGGGTTGCCTTCTTATCCGTTCCGGGGACCTTGGCAGGGCTATTTTTTCCCTTGAACTGGCTCTTGAGTATGCTATTCCCCAGGAGCTGGTTCGCATCATTCTTCTTAACATGTGTGCGGTTCATCTCCGCAAGTGCTCCTTTCATGAGGTGCGTGCAGCGGCAATGGAAGTGTGCGAGGAGGAGCGGTTGAAAAGTGAGGAGGGCACCTCCGACTCAAGTGACCACATTGCCGAATCAAATAAGGATCTGAACAGACTACTCATTGCCTTTGCCTATTTCAACATGGGTATAGCCGGTGAATACTTATTTCCACCCGATGCTGAAAAGTATTACGCAAATGCCGAGACCGCAATGGTAGGGAACCCGTATCAACAGTGGTCTAAAATTATTGAAGCCACTCATAGGCGGTTCCAAACCATCGTTCAAAAGCGTAATGACGCTGTTGTTCGGCAACCATCCGTCGTGACGGAGGCGGACACACTTCTGGGGCTAGAGTGGCCTGCTTTTGCCACACCCTCTGCTGGTGGAAAGGCACGGACGTCTATGCAGGTGTCCAAAACCGGCATTACCAAGGGAAAGATGAGGAATAGCGCGATATCTACAGTGTCCGATTTCAGGATAGATCTGTTCAAGCCCCCTGAAATCAGTGAGGAGATACGGTGGACGATTCTCCACAAAGGTCTAGGAAGCATTATTATACCACTTATAGGATCCAAGGAGGCCGAAGAGTATATTTTTGGAGCGGCTAATGCGTATTCCTCCCCGTTACCCTCCGTTGCCTTTGGCTCGCTAACGTGCGTTGCCATGCTGTCGCTGTGGGAGGGAACGCCTTTGCAGATTGTCGATGAAGCCGAAGGTGGGCGTTGCGCCTTCTCCAAGCGGTCAGTGTGGTCGCTTTATTATCCTCATTCCGACGAGGGTTCTATAGTACCACCAGGTAAGGCGAAACCAAGCCTTGTACCATCCCCGTCGATGGCGGGGGTGGTCAAGTCGATCATCCCAGTGCCACCCCTTTCAGAAAAGACCATCAACGATGCTTTGCGCAACGTTATGGTACTGAAGAAGGTGCTGAACAGCCGTTTGGCAGTACTTGTGCAAGCAGAAAATGCATTTGAAGAGAAATGGATGGCAACTCTTATGGTGAAAAAGGCTCTCATCGCCTTCAACTTTGTGCAGGACTTCATCAAATTGAGAGAAAGTATGAAAAAAAGTAAGCTGATGCAAGAGATGCTGGAGAGAACCAGCGCGCGACGAATTATCCGCTTTCTTCGGGTGGTTCTAGAGGCAAAGAAGTACACCGAAGCGCCAGTGCAGCCACTAATGCGTATACGATATTTTGAAGGAAAATCCGCCGTTATATTGCAAAGAACTGCCCGCGCCTGGTTGGCACGAAGGAAATTACAGGCGCTTAGGGCGGAAAAGCAAACTGAACTCCTACGGATAGTGAAGATACAGGGTCTGTACCGTGGGCGCACTACACGAAAGATGTTTATCAAATACCGGGAAGGGAGACAGAAGGAGTTATCAATACGGGCTGGTAAAGAACGGTGCGAGTTTGCCGCCAGACAAATTCAATCTGCTTATCGGCGGCACGCACTTCTGCTTTCCACGTGGCTTGCTACAGGTCAGTTCAAGCGTTACATACTTCACCACTATAGGTATTCTAGGGAGCACAGTGCCACTGTTATTCAAAAGTGTTTTCGTGGGTTTCTGATCCGCCGGGATTTCGGGAATGTTGTGAGAGCACGACGGTGTTATGGTCGTAATTGCTACCGAAGCGCACTTCTGAACACGATAGCGACAAAGATTCAGGCTATTTTTCGGGGCTACGCTGCGCGCAGACGCCTTAGGATGCCCCTCCAGCAGCTTCGGCTGAAGCGGTCACAGGAAGAACTGGATCGTAACAAACACTTGTTACACAAGACAGCTATTGTAATTCAATGCGCGTACCGGCGTTATGCATCCAGGAAGATTTATGCACAGTTGAATGCGCTTCGGGATAGGGACAGGCTGCTCCGTCGCAACAGGATATATTCTGCATTCCGACTGGAGGACCAGCTATACTGAGGTTTAGTACACAAAAGGGACTGTAAATAACTTTTATCATTCGGCACGTGCCATGGTATAGTGCTCCGATACACGAAGTAGATTCTGTTCATTTATCCACATTTGCCTTGGTGTGAAGGTGCGAGGTGTCGGAAAGGGTGGAGTGTGTAGTTCTGCAAGTAAAGGTAGCAGAACATACTGACTGCGTCAACACTTCGTTTGCGTTATCCATTTCACGATAAAATGTAGAACACGCATGCTCTATCATTTAATTTCTTGGTTTGCAGGAATGATCCACACTCACATATGAATGTGCGTGCGCAGTGACATAATAAGATTTATGCCACAGCTTTTAATATTACACTGGCTCTGCTTTTGTCTGTGCTCAATATTTGCAGCGCAAGAAATCCCCCTCTGACGAACGGAGATTGGTGAGGGATGAAATATGAATATTACAGCTGGACACTGTTAGAAATGTGCATGCATTTCCATTGGATCACATGTACAATATGGTTACCTCTCCATACCCTTAACGTATGTTGCACACGCAGTGCATATCTCATGCTTTTTGCATTTGTTTCCTACCTATTACAGTCATTGAAAACATTCCACTTTCTTCTACATACACGTATTGGAGGGTAAGGACAGAGGAAAAATACAATGCCAAATGGGCACATCCAGCTCTACGCTAGATGTGGGTAGAATTTTGTTCGGTATGGCGTCGAGCACACAGGTCACCGATGAAGACGTCCGCGTGCTTCTCAGCACATCGCTTTCCGACGAGGACCTGCAGAACGCATTTCCCTTCCATATGCTAAGGGTCATTCGACACTACTACACGAATAACTTTGCCTTGCTTCTCTTCAGGTGCATCGAGGTGGTTGCAAAGGCCGTGGCAAGTTGTAGCGACTCGGCGAACCGGAGTTATGTCGATGGTCATACCTTGCTGAACGCGTTGCGAGTTATGAGACGGATACTCCCCGTTGCGATGGAAGGGGGAGATACTCCATGTGGGTGTATGGGGGGTATTAGCGGTAGTTCAATTGATTGCACTGCGTGTGAAACACCCCTTCTTCCGCTCTTTTGGGAGTCTTATCCCGGTGGACACCGCACAAATTTCACCAAAACGTTTGTCCAGTCTTTTTTTATAGACGGCTATGTCTGTAGTGATGTGCACCCTGATGAAAGGCTTCCGGTACTCCCAGGTCAGGACTCGCCGCTTGGGAAGTTTCTTACACGGCTGCTGCTGGAGTGCTGCTTTATTCGGGGATTGGGGTTGGAGGCGTTTGGTGATCCTGTAAAGTCTAATGGAGATGCCTCTCAGGATGCGCTATGTGTATGGTATTCGGGAGTTGGTGGAAAAGGAGCGATTGTTTCTGTTGGTGCGGTTAGGGAGATCACCCACGCCATCCGATACGAGTTGCTTGCCACGATGACGGTCTTGTTGTCCTATCCGCTATTTCTTCCCCTCGGCACACCTGATATTTTATTCACTGAACCAGTGCTTTGTCCAGCGAATGCGTCCTTGCTAATCGCACTTGTAGCTTCCACGATAAACGCAATTATTTCTTATGTACCATATGGCATACTTCCGTATACAAGCCACTGGGTCGGAAAGGAGGAGGGGGTAGTTCGTATGGGCGCGTGCTTCTTAAGCTCTGTTATAAGCTACGCTAGCGCTTCTCTTAGCGAGTCACAATGTAATAGTGAATCTACCAATCTGGAGGTTACTGAAATAGGGTTACATACTAAGATGGGTGATAGCGTGATAAACTTTATACGCGCCTTGTCGATGGAGGATGCGACTTGTATTATCAGGGGCCTTTGGCCCATCATTGGACTCAAATTGTACGGTAAACAGACGTGTTTACCTGATTCGCAGCGTTGCTTTACCACACAAAGCGAGTTCGTAATGCTTCTCTGGCGGCTCATCGACTTATCACCTGAGTGTCTGCAAGCTTTTGGACGTGAGTCGGCGACGTTGAAGTATCTGCTGCCATTGGTGGAGTATGCCCTAAATGCCGTGCGAAGTCCCCAATACGCTCCCCATTTACAGCTTGTACTATTCATTTTGATGCGTGCCAGTGAACTAGGTAACTTTTGTCTCCTCTGTAACACGCCATTTCTTGAGACCATTCCGTTCAACTTCGATGCATTCGTAGGATCTTATAACGATCTGATAATCCTAGCGATGTGCTCTTTTATGCTTATGCCCCATAAATTTATACGTCCACATAATGCGATGTGCAGCGCAGTCATATCGAACGTAGTACCTTTAATGACGACCATGAGTTGTGCCACAGCTGAGAGGTTGTGCACCGTCTTTTCCTCTGTAGCGGCTAGATGCCTTACGTATGAGAAGGTTCGTTTGGCACTACCAGTTGTTGCTGAGACCCCTGCCGTGATCAACGATCAGGCTGCAATGGTAAATGTAGTTGAAGCAGTTGTCAGCGCGATGAAACGGCGGCCGTCTGGCGTGGACGAGCTAGTTGGTGCTTTCGCATTGCAGAAGGGGTTGATTGGCGATGTGGCAGCGGTTTTTGGCTCTGCGGTAATGAAAGGGAAGGAGGAACATGTGACATTTCGCACCCCCCTCAGCTCCCCATTTATGATCGAGGCGCTGCTGGGTGCAGTCGAGCGGAGCACGGAGGACGGGCTGGCTGCTGCTGCTGTGGACGCACTAGGTAGCGATGTAAACGTGAGGCGGGTCAACTTCTCGAAGGAGACGGATAGATGGGCCTTCGTGACGCACTGGTATTCAATGTGCATGAGTTTTCCTCCGGGCACCTTCGGGGACAAAAAATCCATCAGAGCACTCCGGTTTAGTTAGCGACTGCCAGTGGTCGGTTGCTCGTTGGAGGTCTGGTAAGAAGAGCGGAGGATGTTAATGTTGTGATGGCTTGTGGGGAATGCTATCCCACTTACTGGATGAGCCTCTAGCGGTTGTTATTAATGTTTTCGAATGTTCTGGGGGCTCTTTTCCCTCTTTGCAAAAGGCGTACCTCTCCGTCTTCTTTCTTCTATTTTATCTTTTATATCTGCTCTTCCACATTTATTCTTTTGTGTCACGCCCTTGTTCATTATCCTCCCCTTTATTACTACTTAAGCTTTCAGGGCACCACTCTTTTCTGCGTCTCTCCCTTTTCCTTTTTGATTCTCCGGGGCGCATCTTGTGAGTAGCGCTGACAGGTTAATATATACACGTATGTATCTTGTGTCACGTGTGGAATTTGCTTGCGTTTTTTTCGGCGAGCGGCGCGCCGTTGTTGGTGCCTTAGTTTGTGTTGCGCTAGTATGGGGAGGGAGGGGGTGAAGTTGAGAGGTGAGGGTTTTATTGTCGTTGTGGCGATGAGATTGTGTTTATCTTTGGCAGGGATAGATGCACGGTGGCTTGTGTTTAGGCATATGGTTGAGTTTCATTACATGGGGAGTATGCATTTTGCGTTTGAAGGTCCTGTTGCTCGGGGGCAATTGACCTGCGTGGGCGAGCTGGACCACGTTTAGTTTGTGAGAGTATTATATTTGTTGATATTGTTTTCTCTTTCCTTCCTTCCCCTGCTGACCGAATGCGACTCGTATAAAGGGTGCCGCATACGCGCGTGAGCGAGGGCCCTCTCAGGTGTTTCTAAATGAGGAAGGGGTGTCCAATTCGCGCAAAGGCGAGAAAAGCAAAACAACATATTTACCGATCAACCGTTTCCATTGAAGTGTGTATCACGGTTCCTTATCTGTATATATATTTACATATTTCTTAACCCAACGGCTTTCCAGTGCGCTTTCTCTTTCCTGCGGAGATGATCATTGTAAGGTTACTGGTGGAAAATGTGTTTATCACGATTCCCATCATCACTGCCGTGGGCATTACTTTTTTTTTTTCTGCTTCTGTTTTCTTTTCCTTTTTTTTTTAAAAAAAAAAACTGTTTTCCAACTCTACTTGCAAATGCCCCGGCAGAGGCTGACGGTTTGTTACGTCGTCGCGGTTAGCTACTCCGTGCAGGCCATGTTTTACCTCGTGTTTGAATTCATGTGGTAAACAACGAGAGCCTGTGCTTTCCATAGGCGCCTCTTCCTTTGTTAACGCCGTGTCGGGGCTACAGAAAATTATTTCATGTGCCGTGCGCTGATGGGGCATGTGGAAGGGCTGCTGTTTCAGAGCCTTACGGGTCATGCGCTGTGCACACCTGCTCTGACCCTTCCCACGACGAATGCAACTCCATGGTGGGCGTTGATTCCCTTCTCTGGCAGTACTTATTCTGGAAATCTCTGTGATGAGAGGGTTGAATTATTTGCGGGGTGTGGCGATGAGGTTTAACGCATTTTTTTTTCGTGCCTACCCTTTACAAGAACAGAGAGGACTCCGTGCTGTTATATATATATGTATCTATTTACGCGATGACTAGGTGAGGGCCGCCCTATTTCTAACGCACCTTACTGGGCGACACAGGACCAGCGCCGCAATGGTTTAGCCCCACTAGTGCTACAGAAATAAAGACGGGATTTCTGGTTTCAAAAAGTTTGTCAATATTACTGTGTTAGCAGGCTAAGCCCCGTGACTGTAGGGCGACGGGAGATATTTTTCCTGCGGTGTTGTGTTGGCTGGGAACGGCCGAGTGACGGGGGTTTACTCTCCCGTGTTCTACTGCTGTTATTATGTTGTGCGAGGTCAGTCAAGTGTTGATGAACGCATGATCGGATAATAATAACAGCAACTGAGGCTCTCTCTTGAAGCCTCGGGACATACCGCCGCATAATTCTTTTAATTGTGCTACTCGCAAAAGTACTGCGAGCAGCGTTTCCATCGCTGCTGCTAAAGTCATCAACAAAGTTGTAAGATCGCTGTTTTCTTCCCCTCCCTGTTCTACAGAGCTTCTTTTCGTATGCTTTACATTATTATTCCTTGTCCTTCAGTGTTTTGGGAGGACACAATTCCTTCTGTGCATGGCTTCTTAAAGGGGACATTGAAGCCTATGCTCGGTTAATCAGTCGGATGCAGTACAGTTGGCGTGGCGTTGAGACCTTAAGTTAGCCGTGGTCTCGTGACTCTGTAGGTGTTGTGGTGGATGATGAAGGGGGTGGGGAGGGCGTTGCTGTGCTTCTGAATACCTCTTTTCCGATGTCGAATGGGACATGAGCAGAGGAAGTTTATTAATTTTAGCTTACTCATTCCATTTCCGATGCCTTAGCTTTTCATGTGTTGAATACACACACACACATATATATATATATATTGATATCGGACTCTCGCACTTTATCTGATTTTCGTGATATGGCCAATATAGACATTTTTATTACACCTGCTTCCGCTCACCATTGTTATTGATATTATTACTGTTATTGTTATTATTATCATTGACCTTTTTATTTCTCCCCCGTTTCGACTACCGAAGGAAACTTGTTCAATGAGGCGCATCGAGCGATTGCCGGAGTCGGTTGTCAATCGCATTGCAGCTGGTGAAGTAGTTCAACGGCCAAGCGCTGCACTGAAGGAGCTGCTGGAGAACTCACTGGATGCCGGTAGTACGTTTATCCAAGTGGTTATTCAGGGGGGCGGCCTAGAGCTACTGCAGGTTACTGATGATGGGCACGGTATACACCGGAGTGACCTCCCACTACTTTGTGAGCGCTACGCCACGAGCAAACTATGCACCTTCGAGGAGTTACAGCACGTTCGTTCCTTTGGTTTTCGCGGTGAAGCTCTTAGCTCCATTTCGTACGTGGCGCGTGTGACTGTGACTACTATGTGTCGCGGGGATACCTTGGCGTGGCGATGTCAGTATGTGGATGGTCAGATGCAGGGCGAGCCTAAGCCGTGTGCTGGTAATCCAGGTACGTGCATTCGGGCGGAGAAAATGTTTTACAATTCCGAGGTACGCCGTCGGGCACTTAATCGATATTCAGAGGAGTATAGTCGTGCTGTGGGAGTCGTGTCGCGTTACGCAATGGCGTTTCCTCACGTAGGTTTTTCTTGCCGTCGTGCTGATGGCAATAGTGGTACCAGCAATGGCGCTAACAACTTTAAGTGTTGTGTTCACTTTCCCAAAGGCTCGGATTCTTTATCGAATATGCGTCTTTTACACGGTAATGAAGTCGTTTCCCACCTGTGTGAGGTGCGATGTGGGAGTGATTCATCTGATGGGGACGATTCCACCAAGGAGTCTATTCTGGGAGCCTCTGGACCTGCGGGCCAAGGACGTTTTCTCATCACAGGTTACACCAGTGACATGACGCTTCCCAATCGTAAGTTGTTTCTTTGTGTGTTCGTTAACAACCGGCTCGTGGATAGCACCGCTGTTCGGCGTGCGTTGGATGCGGTTTACGGTGGTGTTTTAGTAGGGGGGAATCGCCCATTTAGTGTCTTTTTCATTACTGTCCCGGTTGAGAGAGTGGATGTGAACATCCACCCCACGAAGCACGAAGTATGTCTGCTCGATGAGGAGGTAATTATTTCCCGATTGTCTGAGTGTGTTCGCGGGGCGCTAATGGCGTCTGCGGCACGCCGACAGATAGATACGAGACAAGTTCTCTCCAAGGCAGTTGCCCTGAGCGACGCGGGGGGCCAGAGACCTAACTTAGCGATGATAAACCAACCTTCTGTGGTGCCGGGCGCTTCTTCATGCACTGCGGTGGGCGGCACATCAACGGGAATCTCGCCATGTTTGCTTGTTCGTGTAGAACGGCAGCGTGGAGCGCTTGAAGCATTCATTAATCGCCCTCAGTCGTCAATAGTTACAAAGGAGGAACCCTCTCGGAATGATGGGCACATACAAAGTACCAAGGACAGAGCACATAACGGACAGCATGCGTGCGACGCCAGCAGCGGGGACGCTGGCAAGGTGGAGGGTGCGACAGACACGCAGGTAGTAGGGACTAGTCTTGCGTCAACGCGCAATGTGTCTGACGAGGTTGCCGATTGCGGCGTTGGTGCTGTGAGTAGCTGTTCAAGTGCTGACGAAGAAGCCCCCCTCTTGGCAGCGCGTGGTGTTCTTGTGAATCTTACACAATACGACGTTGATGATGAAGACGATGGGAGTGAAGTTGAGCACACGATGGAGTACTTTAAGAGACACAAGAAAGAAATGCAAGAGACTGTTGGCCTGATGTCTCATGTTGTGGGGCTGAATTCTGGGAGCGGCGGCTCGGCTGCCATCAAAGCAGAAGAGGACACGGGGAACGGTACACTGACTGGGGAGGGTACTAGGCAGGGTTTGGGTAGTGGCGACGTCGTAGCGGCTCAAGCTAGTACAGGCACCGCTGTGTTAACAAGCGTGAGCGCCATTGTGTCGACCATACGATCGCACGCATCCCCCCCGGCTACGGCACTGTTCGAGAACTTGGTTTATGTTGGATGCCTGGACGGAAGCCTCTTCTTTGCACAGTCTGGGACAACACTTTACGTCGTGGATGCCTTGCGGTTAGTGCAGTGCGTGGTATACCAGCGTATCTTCTTGCGGTGGGCCATTGCCTCGCTGCCCGCATCACCGCAGTTATTATTGGAAGAACCTGTGCGGCTGACCGATTTGCTGCATTTCGCGCTGGAGCATGATGTTCCGCCCTGCCCTCCGTATGATGTGGTTGGCGAGCGGGCGGCTTCCCTCGTGTCCCGTATGGACAAGCGGCTGCGCTGCTGGCGTTACATGTTGCTGGAGTATTTCGCCGTGGAGATCAGCGATAGTGGATACCTGATTGCTCTCCCGCTTCCGATGAACTCCTCGTGGCCGCCGCCACCGCGCTCAGTGCCGCTCTTTATCTGGCGTCTAGCGGTAGAAGTTCCGTACGATGCTGGTGAGGTGGAGTGCTTTACCGCCATCGCACGGCACATCGCGGAGACACTGTACGGTTCATCCTTACATGACTCATGGGTGGACGGCAAAAGTGTTGGCTGTGCGGCGCCTGATGATGTTCCGCCCCTGTGTGAC
Organism: Trypanosoma congolense; assembly: GCA_002287245.1. Lineage (NCBI taxonomy): Eukaryota > Euglenozoa > Kinetoplastea > Trypanosomatida > Trypanosomatidae > Trypanosoma > Trypanosoma congolense. The sequence goes on along the minus strand of NHOR01000319.1, from coordinate 1,339,805 downwards.
GCAATACGCTTTGGGTTACTACCATGCGCTACAAACATGAGTTTCTTCACCCCACCCCCCGACCTGCTGAGTAATGGGACGGTGCATTCGGTGGTTTCTGTGGAGGAGTTATTTAAGGTCTTTGAGCGTTGCTAGGCACGTCATTACCTCCACTTGACTTTTCTGTTGAAATGCGCTGCGCACTGTGCTTTTTTTTTCCAAAAAAAAATATGTCTTACTAACCCTTCGTATTATTTTAGGGTGTCTCTTTCTTGTTAGATACATAAATAGATTACCTGCCTCTCTTTTGTCACGTCACGGCTAGTATGCGGTAAGCGTATGTGTTGCTACGCGCAGATTGACCAAGTGGTTGTGCGCGTACGTGGGAAGTTAGGGAGACGATGTGAATTTCACGCTTTGTTTGTTACTTCCTATTGACACGACCTCAACAGAGTTGATGTCTTCCCTTACATCGCCTCATCACTTGACATCACGCTCTCTTCCTGCCGCATATCTTTTTGTTTAGCTTACCATTGTTTTCACGCACTCAACGCGCCTTCTGCCGTTAGCTTGTCGCACACATTATCACCTTTCTTAATATATACATAATCCTGCTTGTCCCTTGTCGTGCTGAAATCCTTACCGTTCTAATCCAACTGTGTGTGTGTGTATGTGCTGACGATGGATGTTACTGACATGTCTTTGTTTAAATCCATTTACGGATACCGCTTAAGTCTCTACATCTTACTTTCACGCTGTTTGCTACTATTCACACGAGGGAAAGTTGTATAGAAAGGAGGCATCACAGGACACGCGGCCACATAAGGAGAAAGCTGTTCGCCTCTTCGCTAACTCAGATTGACTGTTTCACTGCGCTTCCCGTGCCATCGCTGATCCGTATTTTGCCGTCCTACCAACTGGGCCGTAAAAAAAAAAAAAACTGTTACTAGTGGAACCGGTAGAACTTGCTTCCGATGATTGAAGAATTTACATCACCGGTCACCGGCATCACAGCGTCGCCCGGGGAACGCAACCCAGTGCCTTCAACATTGAATAAGCACCACCGTCGCTTGACGCGCCCCGTGTTGCACATTCGCTCTCGACCCACGTTGGACCACCTGAACGAGTCGAACGAGAAACGCTGTGTGTGGTGCCTTGACCAACAAAATATTGTCGTACGTACTGAGAAGCTGGTGCGTGGAGTGTGCCTTGGGGGCAAGGCGGGCACGCCTTCTCGGGTGTTAGGGTCTAGGGAGGGCACTCCAACGTCTTCTTATGCTTCTGCAGGCGTGCGCCACAGCTCCACGCCTTGTACTCCGAAGCGGACGCAGCGGGAGCTAACAAAGTTATTGGGAAACCGCAAATCATCATCGAAACCACTGCCCCTGTGGCTACTGCCGACAACGTCCCCAAGTACTCCGCGCGAAGCACACCCAGATGAGCATGTAACAAATGGCAGAAGCCAAGCGATGATGTACAACAGCCCGCCTCCTAGCATTCGCAGCAACGGCAATGCCTTTGACCAGACAAGTCGACGGGCCGCAACACCTGAAATTTCGTCGCGTCTCACCGCTCGTGCGGTTTGCGAGGAGCACTTTACTTTTGACTTCATCCATGGAGAGGATGCGACGCAGCAGGAGGTGTTTGAGGAAAGCGTGTTGGACTTTGTAGACATGGCGCTCATTGCTCAGAACGTTTCCATTGTATGCTATGGTCCCACGGGGAGCGGTAAGACGTATAGCGTAATAGGAGGAACCCCCGAGCTACCTTCATCTTCATCAACGAAGCGGCAGGTGCGTGCGCGTAAAGCGACACTGTCACCGGCGTTTACACGCCGCGTGAAACCTAGAGTAGCTGCCCCTCCTGCCACACGTGCAGGCAGTCGTATGGCACGTACCGGCGCCGTAGGCCCCGGCAGAACTGCCGCTTCAACTCCCGTCAGGTGCGCGTTGAAGCGTGGAGCGGTCAGGGCACGTGGGATTGAGTGCCCGACTGAAGGTACGGCCAGTGAGCGATTGTCAAGTTCTTCGCAAGCAGAGCTTAGCAGCTCGGCCAATGGGGAATGTGCTCCTCAACGTTGCCCACCTGTCACTATGCCCTCAAATACAAGAAGCTCCACCAAGCCACGGGACGTGGTCGAGGAAGGCAGCGGGAAAGGTCTTGGATGCAGTCTTTCATTGGGCCTGTTACCGCGGTTCGTACTCGTCCTTTTGGAGCGGCGAGGCTCCATGGTTCGGCTTGACGATGAAACGGATTTCTCACCGAAACTGAACGCTGTCCCCAGATCGCCTGCTACCTCGACAGCTGGCACACGGGAAAGAATCACAGATTCCAGGCGGGAACATGGCTTGCTGCTTACGCTGAAGGACATAACTTTCTACGGTGTGGAGCTATACATGGATGAGTTGCGCGATTTACTTCACCCAACGAGGCGCAACATACCCATTTCGGGGGATATTGGTGGACTCGATGCCTTTTGTCAGAAGCTCAACGAACCCGGTCCTACTGTAGGACTCAAGGGAGGAAGTGGCGCCTCGGACGGTGTTGGCAAGAGTGACGCAGCATCGCGGATTGGCGGTGGCGTCCCCATCACTTCTGTGGAGGATTTCCATCGGTTCTATGCTCTAGCGGCGCAAAACCGCGTGACAAAAGGTCACCAGCGGAATGATATAAGCTCTCGTTCACATGCAATATTTATTTTGCAGCTCCGCTTTGAACTGGTGGATGCGCCCGATGAGATTTCCCCATCTGCGGCCTATCTTGGCACCTCAGGGCCTAACGGGACTAAATGCAGCGATGTTGGTGGTATCCGTGGGGCTGGCCCAAGTACCACAACATGTTCCAACAGCTTGTTCTCATATGTGGCAGTTGTTGACTTGGCGGGTTCGGAGTGCGTCAAACAATCAAATGTTGAGGGCATCGAGCTGCGTGAGGCGCAGTACATCAACAAGTCGCTTTCCGCATTTTCTGCTGTACTGCTTGCCCTTTACCAGCAGTCCAACCATGTTCCTTACCGTGACTCCAAGCTTACACGTCTACTAAAACCATGTTTAGAATATGGTAAAGTGCTCGTGCTGGCACACGTCTCACCGTGTGGCAAAAAGGAGGCGCTCGGCTCCCTTAGGTTTGCTGAGCAGCTAAGGCATGCTTCGGTGAAGATACACAACTTTCTCAATGCTAGCAACGAGCTCCTCGCCGCGTTTGAGGATCTCAACAATCCTGACGTGGAGGAGCGGTTCGCGCAGTACCGCAAGGCAGCGGAGGAGCATGCTTTGCTTTGCAAAGAGATACGTCTAGCGCATTTTAGCAAGGACTCCGAGAAGATAAGGGAATTGCTGCCTGGAAAACCATCATTGTATTCAACTAACCGCATCACTGGGGATAGTCCGTTCGAGACCGTGTGGAAGTTCAAGATGGGGGTCCCCTCGACCCAGAAGCGGAACGATGTCCGGGAGTACGTTATATCTAACTTAACAAAGCGCCAACTTCGATGCCACTATGACGCTGTTGAAAGTTACCTACATCACGCTCAGGAGGACATAAAACGTGAGCAAGATGAGTATATTAGTTTCGCCACTCAGCGCAAAAAGAAAGATATAGAAGAGATGAGACTTATTGTGGAGAGGATGCGATTTTGTAATGCACAACTCGCCGAAGAGAACAGTCAGCCGGTGCTGCGTGACGCTCATGCCATGGAAATAAAGCAGAGACTAAAGGACATGGCGGCGGAGGTAACCAAATGCGCTGGTGAGAAGTTGCTTCTACTGGAGGGTATTCGCGTCATACGGCAGCGGGCAACAATCCAGAAGGACTTGGAGCAGTGCCTGGACGAGCAACTGCGTGCGCCTCCTGAGGGCTCGGTTGTGAGCGGTACTAGCCTCCAGTCCATGACAGACAGCAACTTCGACGAAGATATGGAGTCAATTTACAACATGCAGCAGCTACTCTCCAAGGAGATGTCGCACCTTCGCAACGAGTCGACTTGCTTCGTAAGATGCGATGAGATTTGGGAGGGCTTGTGGGCCCGGGCGATGCGACAGCAGATTCTGCTTACAGTTGCGCTCGAGTTGGAGATGATGGAGGGGATTTTGCTCCGACCGGATTCTATACATTGGGCCATCCAGTCTGTTGGTGCTTGTGGGCGCGGGATGATGAGTGCCACAAGCCCCGCTGAAGTGGATGACGATGTGGCCGAGAAGGCTACAGTGGACTTCGGGTCGTTCGGCGAGGGTCAGGCTACCGACGGCAAACAGCTCTTGACTGTCCTCAAGAAGGCTTTGCGGCAAACCGCAAACTCGTGCAGTTCCGTTCCAGGTGGGCTTCAGAGATGTGATGGTATTGATGACGCCTCTGACAACATCAGCTGTGACCGGAGCCAAATAAATGGCGAGAGTCCACTTGCACCCGTTGTGCCCATCCCGTTAACACTTTCGAATGGTGAAGTGGTCAAGAGTGCGTACACGCTCACTGGATCCTACAGTGATGAAAGTAAACTACAGGAGGCTGCTGTGGAGAAGCTGCTGCATGACGGCGTTTTTTGCGAGTTGTCCCACCTTCCTTTTGGCTTTAACATGCGCGAGCTATTTGCCACACAGCGAGAAGTCTCCATGCAAACGCAGCGGGAGAAGTCTTCGGTTCCTTCCGGACATTGGGGTGTTCTCCGTCTTGTGCGGCTGGGCAAGGACGCTTCATCGTATTGTCTGGAGTTCTCTCAGCGTACATACACGACAGGAAGTAAGGGACACGATCGGCGTGTCATGTCGATCCCACTGGACGAGCCGCAGTTGTGCATAACAATGCACGTCATTGAGTCGGACAGTTCCGCTGCGACGGAGGAGCCACACGATGAGGGTTCGGCTGCGCTAACTTTCCCGCTAATTGTGCTGGAGCTAAAAGGTGTACCTGTACCGGCCACGCGGTCGCACCAGGAGGCTCATCAGTTGCGGCAACAGCATGTACGGGAGGAGTGGAGTTCCTACCTGGGCGATTCGGCGCGTTTTGCTAACGGGCGGCAGTTGGGGCCGCAGTGCAGTGGGGTGACTCTTTTGAACAGCAGCTTGGATACGGTCTCGTCACAGGGGGCGGTGCTGAGCAGGCGCCTTGACTGTGATGGAGAGCTGGTGCTTCCTGCTGCGGCAATGTCTTCCTGTGAGAGGGGAAACGGAATATTCCTAATACAATTTTCTGAACCCGTTGTTTCCACTCAGAATCGCACAGAATCCATTGAGTGTGTTGTTGCGGCTTTAGCTGGTTTAACACTGCCGTCTTTCGTAATCCCCGCGGCATCAGCAGCGCACGCCTGCTGGAAAGGTCAAACAATTAGCAGCGATGTGAGGCCGATCGAAGTTGGTGGTGATGCTGTTGGTGCTTACCGAGATGTTTATATGGTGAGTTACAACCATATGCCGCATATTCTTCTTAATGCTTACGGCGGTCCGCTAAGCAACGGAGGGATACCATCGAAGGATACCACAAAGCCTTCCACAGTTTCCATGGGATTAAGTGCGTCACCACTTGTATATGCAAGCACCCTAGGGATTTACTTCTACTTCATGAAAGATCATGAATTTACATCTAGCCTGAACAGTTCTGTGATCACAGTTGCTGCTGCTATCAATGGTGCCACTACAGGCCTTGACCCCATTAACAACCGTCGAACCCCACGCGGGCGGCCAACTGGTGTCTTTGCCACAGCCCTCAACGGTCTCTTCCGAGTGGCGTCCCTGGCAGCTCCAAGGGGGAATGGTGGTGGGTACGGTGACGATGCGGGCGTCGATCTTGACAGTAGTGCACTTGGGTCGGGTGGTCCCGCTGCGGGCTACGGGGGTGAGGATGAACTTACGGCGACGCTCTTGTCGCGGATACAGAGCTTGCAACTTTTTCGTAGGAAAGCGTGCACTAGATTGCGACAACAAATTTTTGATGCGGAGGATATCAAAGCGGAACTCCTGTATAGTTACTCTGAGATGGAATTCATGAGGGGCTCACACATAAAGGATATTGTTACGGAGTGTAGGGATGTGATTGGGTTGCCCCGTCAGCACCGCGATGGCATGGAGGGCCCGCAGCGTATTACTATCCAGGTGGATCCCATGCTCTGCCGCGAACTGTGCGGAACATCCGTACCATGGACGATTTGGCAATGGGCTCATCGATGGCAGGCATTGCAGGAGGCGTGTCAGCAGCAGCAGCGACAGCAACTGGGTTTTCTGGGCGCCGGTGCAGCATCGCATTACGATGGAGAGAATGATTCGAACAACCCGTCGCTGGTAGAGGCAGGGGCTGTGACGTCGAACTCATTGAAAAGAACAGAGGGTTGGAGCGAGCTATCGATCGATTTTGAGGATCTCCCACTTTTTCTTTCTGGCATGAGTTGATTGAAGTAAATGGAAGATTTTTGTGTGACTTGTATGTGCCAGTTTTTGCTTTTCTTTTCCCGAGTAGTGGGAGGATCTTTGACTGCGACTTCAGGCTGCATACACTCTGTGGGTTACTTTCCATTTGTGTACTTCCCACTCTCTGAGCCGTACCATTATTGTTATTGTCACCGCAACCAGATTGTGAGCGGCCTCGAGCAACGATGGGTTGAGGGTGGGAGAGGCGGGAGCAATGATGAAATGGTGTGAGGGTTAAAGGCTTTTTTTGTGTCTTTTCTTCACATCTTTTCTTTTTTTTTTTCACTAGGATGGAAGTAATATTATGAGGGCTTTAGGGTCGCTTTTTTATTCCTGAGAAAAGAACTCATGTCTGACGTGCTTCTTGTTGTTCGCGTAGCTGTCACTCGGCCTACCCACTTAAGTGGTAATACTTGAGTACATAAACACGATTCGCTGTTGTGTGCATATAATATGCTTTTATCTTTCTTTTTTCTTGCATGGTGCGAGATGGCCGCTTTCCTTCTCTCTTTCTTTCTTTTCTTTTCTTCCATGGAACAATTTTCAAAAGATTAGGGATCCATGGAACGCGACACACCAGCGAAAATCTTTCTCAACCCCTTCCCCCACCACGTCGTTAGGGATGGTACTTGTTTGTCTTTCGCTTAGCGGGAGACAAATCGTATGAGCTCATTGGAAGGCGATTGGGAGATTCATTAGGACCTGCTGCTCGCTATGTGTGTTAGGGGGATTCCATTACACACACGGGGGGGGCCTGGTGCCGCGCGGTGCCATGTACTTCTGAGTGCGGTTTTCGTTGTTGTGGAAGTAACGCCATTGCTTGCTTCCTGACTCATACCTCGTCGGTCGGTGGGGGAAAGGGTTGAGAAAGGGCACGGCATTTGTCCTGGGAGGTGTAATTCATTGTTCGCATGTGTTTTGCATGTATCGTGAAGGGGTGGGGGATGGGTTAAAGTGGCGATGTGTGATTGCCGTCTGTCTGGGGGATTCGTTTTTTAATTTTAAAAACACATTTCTATTAGTAGACGCTCACTTGCGATTCTTTTTTTTTTTCCTAGGGAGTTCGTCTCCAGTGTCGTTTGTTCTGCACAGCATCTCTTGGCGGCGGTTCCTTTCGGGCAACATAATGTCTTTTTTTTTTTTTGAGTGGGTTCTCGTAAAGGGCTTTGTGTGTGTTTGCAGGAAGCGGAAGTGTGGGTGTATATCTTTTGTATAAATGATTGGGCCACTAGTAGCTTGTGGGAGAGGAAAGCCAGTCAATGGTATTGTCCGGAAAGGCTTCACATTTGTCTTTCACAGTCCCTCTTTCCTTCCTCGTCTTTGTTCTGCATAGGCACCAATTTCGTGTATTTTCTTACTCGCTTGCTGCTGCTGCTGCTGCAGTGAGGACGGCTCTGCCAGTACCCCTGTACTGCTCGAGGAAGGGGCGTTCATATTTTGCACGACGTATTATCGTTAGGAGTTCGTTACACACACGGGGACTCACTATGTTGCGGAGTGGTGTTATTAGACGTGGAGTCTGTGCCACCCTCCTGGAGCATATCAGTCAGTTACAGACAAGCTACGGTGGGCGGCTGAAAAGGGCAATGCGTCAACCACCGGCGGTGGAATACGGATGTGTGGAGGGCTCACCGTCTCCTGTCCATGTGAGCCGTGTCACATGTCCGCGCAGCGTGCTCGCCGTTCCCGGTGACGGGATCAAGGATGCACTTCAGCGGCAAGGCGGCACGGCGTGGCTGCCGATGTTATGATGCTCGACTTGAGGTGTCGCCGTCCCTTTAGCGAGGCCGGCTGCGTCAGTGTGAGTGCTGATATGCGGGACAGAGTCCTAAGTTTCCTACGCCCTCTCGAAAAGTGCAGCGGGGATGGCAACGCCAGGTGCTTCGACCACACTGATGAGGGCGTAAAACAAGCAACACGGGAGGAGAGTAGGGAGGCTTTGAATGGTGAGGGGGAGAAACGCATACGCTGGATTGTGCTTGTTAACTCCCCGGAGCTCGATCCCCAAAAGGGGTTTCTTGACATGGAACTTGTTGGCTTGTTGGGAGACCTCATTGAGGGTGTGGTACTGCCATCTGTTACTACAAAAACATACGATTTGGTGTGCAATTATATACACCCTGACCACACGCTCTGGGCGGCCTTTGATACGCCGCTGTCTGTGCTTCAGGCCGCGGACATTTGTTCACAAGGGCACTACCGGTACGCCGTTGTAAGTCAGGGTGACCTGATGGAGTGTTTTCAGGGCTCGAGGGGAGGCCCCGGAGGCCAAATTAGGACAGTGGCTGCTTCAGGAGGCGGTGAGGCAGCAGGTATGGAACATATCCGGTCACTTCCTGTGCTCTACAGTGTCAATCAGGTTTTGGTGGCAGCTCGGGCTCATGGGATGTACCTGTTGGACGACGCATTCAACGATATATCCGATTCCACGGGGTTTCGTTGCAACATACAGCAATGTCGTGCGCTTGGGTTCGACGGCAAGGTGGTCCTGCGGCCAATGCAGACCTCCGTTTGTCATGAGGTCTTCGCTCCAACGGCAGAGGAGGTGGAGTGGGCAAGGAGTGTTTTGTACCTTAAGTCGATGGAGCAATGTGCCCCGCGTGTGGGCGGCAGCGGCGCAAGTGTCGTTGCCATGTCGGGTCAGCGTTGCCGTGCGGAGCTCATCTTGGCACGGCGTAGCGCCGAACATCAGTGTGGTAACAGGTGCCCAAAAGAGTAGGGAATACAACTCGCGGTGGGTTTAATAGCGCAGGTGGGCTTGTTTGCACCGAGCGCGGGTCATGGTGGGTTCCTGTTGATTTTTCTTTGGAAACTGATGTTTTTCCTTACCTTTTTTGTGATGCACTGTTTTTTTCTTTGTGGCCGTAGGTGCTTTCTCCGTCGTACAAGTGTGTGTGCCTCTACTTGGTTTCTGTGATTTAGAACGCTGACAACGACCGCTTTTTCTTTTTCTTTTTCTTTTCTCTTCTCAAACTTTCCTACATGCTAGCAAGGTGTCTAAGTGATCGGCTGTAGGCCGCCAACCCCTCTCTCTTTCTTGTTTTTCTTTTTTTCTAACTTTAACCTGTCGCGCAATCGATTTCGCTTCTTTTTCTGTTATCTTTCTTGTCCATTTCAGAAGTATGAACGACATTTCTTCACCATCGGGGAAACTTCCCTTGTGCGGTCACTGTGGGGCTTCCTTTACGCGGGCGACAGCAAAGTTTTGTTCCAAGTGCGGGACAAAGAAAAAGGGGAGTACGAGCCCACAGCCAACACTGGGCTCTGGATCCTCGTCCACCACTGCCACCGGTAGCTCACGCGTCGCACAGCGGGGTAGCAAGGGGGACACTGTCCACAAGCCTTCGGAGGCTGCTGCTAACCTTCGTGGAACTATTAGCGGTACCGACACACGTCAGGAGGTTTCTGGTACCACAAATAACCGGCTCCCACCCATACAATCGTCAACATTGGCGCCGATTGCGAAGAACGATTCGTCGACGCTGGAGAGCTCTGAAGAAGGCACGCTGCGAGCGACGCCGGAAGAGGAGGCGAAGTACACAGCCCTCACGACTCTCGGGCCAGACGGTATAACGCCGGATATGTTGCAGACTGCGAATGCAAATGAACTTGGCACATGGCGCAAAGGGTTGTTAATTGGACGTGGTACGTACGGTTCTGTGTATCTTGGACTTCTTGAAAATGGTGCTTTCTATGCCGTGAAGTGTGTTGAAATTGGCGATAAAGCCGGGGCTTTTAGTGTGAAGGAGCTTGTGTCGCTCTCTCGCGAGATCAACATGATGCAGCGGCTACATCACAAGAACCTTTGTACTTTCAAGGTGTCTACTTCGATGCGACAAGTTCTGCTATTTGCATGTTCATGCAGTACATTGGCGGAGGCTCGCTCTCTGCGCTTGTGAAGAAGTTTAAACCACTTCCGCCGAGTGTCATTCGCCGTTGGACGCGTCAGCTCCTCAGTGGCTTGCTCTACTTGCACTCCCAACGTATTATTCACCGAGATGTGAAGGGTGATAACATACTGGTTGACACCTCGTGCGATCCAGAGCAGGAAGCTCAAATAAAACTAGTAGATTTTGGAGCCGCTCGTCGGCTTTCTGACGCTGTGGCGCAAAGCCGAACGGTAATTGGGACACCGTATTGGATGGCCCCGGAAATTGTAGACGTCACGGGTCAATCCAGCGGCTACAGTTACAAGGCAGATGTATGGTCGGTGGGCTGCACGGTGGCAGAGATGCACACAGGAAAGCCACCGTGGCCGAGCCAAGTGAACGCGGCAGCAGCCATTATGATGATTGCGCAATCGACTGAGGGTCCAACAGAGCTTCCAGTGCAGGAGTCTACACCGGGCTGCCTGGCGTTTATGCGGCGATGTCTGGTGCGTGATCCAGAGCAGAGGCCGACGATTGAGGATCTCTTGCAGGACCCATGGATACTTGGGGAAGTGGAATAGCGCTGACAAGATTTTTTTTTTTAAAATATTTATCACCGTCCTTTCTTTATTCGTCCCATTGCTGCTGGCGCTGTGCATGCTTTGGGAGCACGCACGAGCGGAAGCGCGCCGATGCAATGTATTTGATCTTTGGTGTGCGGGTGGCACATATGGACGGGTTCGGTATGCTCATTTGTATGCATACGTATGATTGTACAATTCTAGCAAAAGAGTCGTATCACACGCTTGTCTGAGTTATTTTTGCTTCGGAGAGAATTTGTCCTCTTTGTGAATATGTTTGTGTTTCTTTTTCTTTTTTCCGACTGTTAGGGTGGAAATGATATGTGCCTGGCCGTACTTGTTGTGGTGTGGCCTGGTGGGGAATCGGCGCTTATTTATTTTTTTTCATCGTACTTTGGTTATATTTTAGTTCTTTTTGTACCACACTTGATGGCGTCATTTCTATTTTCCTCACTACCATGCTGTCTGCCTTATCTTCGTATGTCTACAAGACCCCAACATGTCATGGAAGTTTTTCATTGGGCGTAATGTGCCACTAACACCGCCGCTACTATCGTATGGGGGTTTAGCGTTGCGATGTACACCATTACTGCGGTCGGCGCGGCATGGCGCTTCCCTCCACAACACCCGCGGCGGCCGCATCGGTATGTCAAATGGTGGGAGTGACCGCGGCAGCAATGTTGATGCAAGCGGTGACACTCGCGCTGCGAACACAGCTGATGGCTGGTGTTACGAAGAGGTAGACCCCGTTACAGGCCGCACGCCGCTGGATGTTTTATATGAGCAGCGACTGCAGCGCATCAAGGCTGTCTTTGAATCACCGCTGCCGACACTGCCTTGTGATGGGAATGCTAACCCGGATTTGCTCATTGGTTTTGCCTATTACGACTATCGATTGCGGGATCAATACCGAGCGATTGTCGCGCGGGGACTCTCCGTTCCCGTTGCAGCCGTTCGCCTTTCAGTTGCGTGGAGCGGTCGCTTTGACGTCTCAAGGTTTAATCGCGTACAAAAAGTTTGTGGCGTCTGTGTGGAGCCTGCTGTATTTTCAGCCAGCGCGCAGGGACGTGCGGGCGATGACTTTATGGTGAAGCCTACAACAACTGAAAACGAGACGGGCGCCAAGCAAGAGCTGCGGCGTAGGGTCAGTTGTTTGGTCCGCATTATTAACGAGCGACAGAACGAGACATTTCTCAGTTTCAGACTCACACAGGCAGCAGAGGCGCTTCCCGAGGTGGAGCTTGCGGTAGCTGAGTTAGAGTCGGTGGCTGCTCAGGGTGTCTATAAGTGGCTTCGTGAGCGTGTCCTGAAGCCCCATCTTGCAGTTGTGGTGTATGGGAGTAACTCCATAGTGAATAGCGGCAGTGCTGAAGGTGTGTCTAAGGGATCCTATGGGGAAGGTACCGCTGACGCTGAGGCAAATCGTGACAGCGAGAGGGCAAGGCGGCGTGACGATGACATTGAACGTCAACGCATGCTCATTGAGAGGAGGTGGCTGAAGGCATTTTCGCACCGACGCATTGTGCCTCGTGTTCTGTCGCTGGATGAGCTTACCGCGATGTTGTGCGCGGCTGTGCGTGATGGCGAGGTTGAGAATGATTTTGTGTCTCACAACCGCGGGCTATTGCATTTTGAGAGCAAAGGTGAGTCGAATCCGCCCCTTTTCGTACTGGTCGCAGTACCGTTGAGGGGACATCCAACCAGGCAGCACAGAGAGAGTCTCCGTCGACCACAAAGATACCGTCGGAGGATGTGGGTGCGTGGCGTCGATTACTACGCAAGGCGGTATTCCACGGCCGCGAGGGACGGGCGATGTTCCCCGTTATCTTTGTACACGGTGAGTGGGCAGGTGGAGTTGAAGAGATGCGTTATTTGCTACACAACAAGGAAGCTGTGGACGCACTGTTACTGCACCCGAACGATGTGGCGTTTAAAAAGAAGTTCATGAGCCGGATGCGAACGTCGCACTCACGACTGCGGATGACAGAGGAGCTCTCAGGATAACACGCAGCGGAGTGTTACGCATCCGGTAGTTTTTGCGCCCTCTCGTGTGATTGCCGAACGTACGGCAATCGACTGTGAATAGTCGATGGGAGGTCTTACGTCGAGTGGTAATTCTGGTTAATATCTGTGTACTTTAACGCCTCACGCTATTTTGTTTTGCCTTGACGTCTTTCTTTCCTCAGTGGCTTCCTGGCAATACCCCGGTCTTCCATTCCTCCTTCCCCCCTTTTCTTTGCAAAAACCAATGTGAGTTGTAGTAGTCTGCTTCCAGGCCCATTGCTGCCATTATTAAAAAGTGTTGCGATTGCTTCATTGCCCTTTTTCCACTCGTGCAGCGTTCATCGCACGTGTGGGCTGCCAAAATATAGGACTGATCACTTTTGTTGACCGTTGGAGTGCCCTCACAGGCCCGCGGGAGGGGAGGAGAGGGGCCAGGCGGCGCTTTGCGGTAGAAGATGGCGAAGCGGCTGAGGTCTGCTTTCAAAAGGGGAGACGGTAGCGACATACGGCTTGGTGCCAGACTGGCTGCGCGCTATGCACCGAATCAGATTTTTTATTCCACGCTTTCGTGGGGTCCGTTCATGGGTGTTGAACAGTTCAAGCTGCTTGCGCAACGCTTTATTTCGCACAATATTGCCGATGACGGTGATCTTGCGTTGACAAGGGAGTGGGTCATTCACTTCGTGATGGAGATAATAGAGGGTGTGCTAAGTAACCCCGACCTTATTGATGACCCGGGTGAGATTCCTAGTGTTGAGCGTACAATGACGTTGACACAGAGTAGCAACTGGAAAGAACATTTCAATGAAGTGGTGGAGTGGGTGAGTTCTTTATCCATTCGTCTCGACGTGCACGACATGCTTGCGGAAGCCTGCGATTTGAGCAACAAGGATCTCCTCACGATGCTCCAGAAAGACGCCCTACCCGCCGTCAGCGGTCCGGCTGACGTTGCAGGGGATGGTGTCGGCTTGTCCTCTTGTGGAGACGATGCTCTCGCCGCGGGGAAGCCGGGGCGTAAGAGAGATTCTAGCATGACGGAGCAGCGGATATCGGCGATGCTTGCGCTTCTAAAAAAGAAGCGACCGAGAATGCACGACTTGGTGCGGTGGAGCGATTTGACGAATAACCTGGTACGTGATTACGAACACCTAAACGATTTTGGCGATGATGTGGTAACCTACACGCAGGTGTTTGCCAAGGAGAACATGCCCAGGCCTTCCAGGAACCCGGGTGGTGGTGATGTGGCGGGCCTTTCGGAGAATACGGTGCAAAAAGCAAGTGACTCTCACGAGAGGGCAGGGCTGAAATACGAGGCACATTTTCAGGCCCCAGACCACGTGTTAGTGGCACCACTTGGTTCATACATCGTCACCAGCAGCAAAGACGGGTTCGTGAAGGTATGGAATAGCGCCACAGGGGCGTTTGTGCGCAACTTATTCAACGCTGGTAACTCGTGGATTATCGGAATGTATCTGCTAATGGACGAGGATTATATTCTCATTTCAACAACAAACAACCAGTTAACACTGCTAGACTTTTCCAGTGGCGACATCGTTCAGAAGTATGTGGGATGCGACTCTATTTTGACCTCTTTCAACGAGGTAGAACAACTCTCTGCTCAGGATGTTCAGCGCTACGGCATGCGACCAGGTGAGTGTGGCGCGTACCGGATCCGCTTGCGCGAGAATGAACAGGCGAAGGAGTTCCACCAGCGCCGGCGCGAGGCGCATAAGGATGTGTTCCCCAAGAGGGTGCTGGCGAAGCCTGTGGTGGGTTTTTTAAGCCCAACAGCGACGTGGTTCGAGCCGCATTCTGGAATGTTTTGCTTCGGTACAGCGGAGGGTAGCGTAGGAGCATTCGATGTGAGCGCAGACGTGCGCCCAAGCGCGCTGTTGTGTGGAGCAAACAGTAAACCCGTTCGATTAACATTTTTGGTCGGAGTGCACAAGGGAATGGTGACGGGGATGTTTTACTCTTCTTACACGACTTCTATTTTCACCGCTGGTATGGACGGTTGCATCTACCGTCTGCCTATGGGCACCTCGTTCGAACCGATTGGCGAGCCTCGCCGCATCGGCCACCAATTAAGGGCTATACGATCGATGGACTGGACGGCTCCCTCCAAGTACTTTACAACGGTGCACGTCAATCGCCGTATCACAGTGTGGGCAATTGGCCGCCACGGCGAACCATTCCGTAGCTTTCCACCGGAAACTCAGGAGATTGTCAGCGTCTCCATGCATCCACACAAGAGTCGCCTGGCTGTTCTTTTAGCTGACAAGACCATTAAGGTGTATGAAATCCATGCAAGTAAGTCCGTAACTGTCATACCACAGCCGCTGCCGGAGCTAAACTTTACCAGCGCAGATTCTTCCCGACAGATGATAGAACAAAGCAAGGGCGACCCTGATGGCGTTGTCTCGTGGCACCCCTTTAACTACACCCTCATTTGTGGTTTGCGTGGTGTTGTTTTATACGCCCCCTTGTGTAGCAAGGACTCGAATGGTCCTGCCACTCAGTCTGTAGGTCGACATGCCGATGTTGAGCGCGCCACTGGCATGGAAGCAGAACTTGCCCCTCATCCTGGTGGGGAGGTAACTAGTGCCGGCGGCCCACCTAACACTGCTGCTAGGCAGGAATGCCTTGAGACTTCACATGGGGGTGGTGTTGTATCCACTGTGCTTCACCGACAGTCTTTGACCCTCCACACCTTTGACGAGGGAACCTGGTGCGTATGGGACCCTACAACGGGGAAAAGGAAGAGACGTGTGGATACTTTTCAAGCGGTCCGTGCCGGGGATATACCTCGGGTGCAAGCTTCCATTGCCTCGTGCTCGTGGTCAACGAGCGCACAGTTTCGGCTTGTTACGGGGTGCCAGGACTGCTCCCTGATAACGTGGGACCCCGAAACCTGTACCCCGCTGGAGTCTGAGGTACTGGAACAGGATTCATCGGAACAGACGTTAGACTCGGATGTATTTGTTTTTTCACACCAGAGCAAGTTAATTGCTTGGGTTGCGAGGACGTGTCGTGTGACGGCGTACAACCGGAGGGTTCTTCCGAGTGGTGTGGAGGACTCAACATCAACAGAGTTCCGCGTCCCTGCGCTAGCCTCCGTGACGGCGTGCAGTGTGGTGCACGACAACTATCTCTGCTTAGGTACTGGGGATGGAATGCTGTACTTGTACTCCATTCGGGGTGGACAACTTATACACGAGTGCATGCTCAGGGATAAAAATGAAGAGGACAGGGGGGCTGTCGTGCAAATTATGTACTTTAACGAACAGGGTCAAAACCTCATCACCGCTGTTGCAGACACTGGCTTTGTTTATCTTTATTCATTCGTTAATAAGGTTGTATTGGGCCACGTGAAACTGTTTCACCGCTTCGATTGTCGCATACGCAAGGCATTGTGCATTGTTGACGAATCGTTGTTGATATGCGGTGACTCAAAGGGTCGTGTGAGTTTCTTCGATTTACACACTTCTAGCGTAGCGGTAACAGATTTGCGACAGTTCGCTGTGAGGCGTTTTATTTTTCACGGAGCATCGGACGAGATTACGTCCCTTGAACTGTTCTCCTATCAGGGGAACAGGTTTATTGTTGTTGGCTCGCTCGACCGCCAGGTGCGACTCTTCCGCGTCGATGAGAGCCTGAGAACCACCTCGCTGTCCATCAGTGGGTCACAGGGGATTGGACGCTCGGTGCCTCCTAGCAAAGTTGTACTTGTAGGAGTGTTTGGTCGGGATGAGTGGGACATTAACAACGCGTCTACGTTCGCCTCCGATCGAACACTGGGTGGGCACAAACACAACGTACAGGCCAACGTGGAAGAAGCAGTGCTGGACAGCATCATTAGACCAGATGGTAGAACCCCTGGTATACTTAGCGGAAGCATTCCAAGCACAGATGACAGCCTGTCACAATGCCTTTTGAAAGTTAGGCGTGTAAGCACTGCCACCACGCCGAACGTGCATCAAACATCGTCGTGCGTGCCTTCGTTTTTCTTAACGAATCGCCCATGGCCACGTGTGAAGGGCCGCCTCCAACCACCAGCACTTTTTCCACTGCTGAAAGCATGGAGCAGTTCCCACAACAGCATGGGTTGCCGCAGCTTACGGCAACGACATTCCCTGATGGTTCCAGTTTCTCCGCGACCCAACTAAGTGATAACACGTGTGTTGCACCGGGGAAGTTGCGCCGGTCGGCTTCCCAGACGCGTACTCACACACCACGAGTGCAGCGACGAATGTCTGCGGTGACAACTCACCTGCCCACACGGAGGTTTACTCTACGATTGATTCCGGTACGACAGAGACGCGGTGCAATGCCTCATCTAGGCATAGCGTGAAGTCACATATTTCCAGTGAGGCGACAGAAGTCAATTGGGCAAAGGCAGCGCTGTTGTCTCTGACTGTGCGTCTGGATCGGGTACGGCCGTTCGGGCATGTGCGAGGGGCATTCACCCGACAGCTGCAAGGAATTTTGCCCGAAATAGGACATTCCGCTGGTGGTGTTGACACTCCAACAGGCGAGCCGTCGAACTCTGATGCTCTGCGGTTGGCTCTTGAGACTCGGCGGCGGTTGGCAGAGCGTGTGGATGAGTACAAACGGCGAAGGGAAGAGATGAAGAAAAGAAGAAAACTTGATTGCACGTCGTGCTTTTCACGGTCCATTCTTCCTCCAGTGGTTATACCAAAGCCGACGATAATTTCTGACGAGCTGTTGCCTATTGCCGACTGGCTAATAGAAGGCACTAAAAAGCAAACTCAGCTGAAGCCATCCGTAACTGCCTCGATAGTAGGAGAGTCGATGTAGCGCAAAGGTAGTGATTTGTATGGCACACACACACGAGCCGTCTTGGTGACTCTCCAGAGCCGTGGGTGTGGCGTGGAAAGGCGGCTGCATATCACCCCAAGCATCATAACCTCTTGTATGAGGAACAGTAGAGCAACAAACAGTGCGAACGGAGTAGAATAGGGGATGTGTCAGCCCCACCGCCCTGGAAGTGGGAACAGATAGTGGCAGATTAGACGTGAGTTGCTTTTGGGAAAACGCGGTTACTGACACTATTAAGGGCTTGAGGACAATCAACTAGGTTGCAATAAGCCAGCTCGCCCAGTAGCCAACCGACACCTGAAATTTACATGCATGTATATTATGTGTGCCTTCCCATGACTGCGGGTGATTATGTTGCATTAAAATACATAAGGGAACCCATCAAGCAGTATGGCTCTGTGATATGCTATGTTTTTCATTTTTATTTTTATAAAAATAGAACCATTTCTATTTTTTTCCTTTCTTTTTTCAACCCGTCGTAGCTATCGTGGTGGCTGCTGGATGCTCTCCCTCAACTTGCAGTGTTAGGTGAACTTCCGGACTCGCGTGCACTTGTGTGATATGTCCGCATAGATGTTCAGATTTTGACTCGTTGGCGTGGTTTGCAAGACATTTATGCCAGTAGTCCTTCTGCTTGTCAGCGGCCTGTGAGACGGAGCGACACCAATTCTCTGCTTTCCACAGTCATTTTCGTTTTCTCTTTCTCCCTTTTTGCTTGCTTTTTGTGTTATATATATATGAACATCTGTAGACGCAGTGGGGCTCCGCGTGGTCCAATAAGGAGCTTGTGGCGCTGAGAGCTTTTCGCGATTAGTTTTTACTTGCATCATCCAGAGTTGCACTAACGGGCCTGCGGTTGGCATTGCGCACAGTCCTTTGCAGGTTGGCCCACTACGCTGTGCAGGCGGAGATGCATCACAATGATTGGGATGCGTACCGTGCGGCGGTTGATTTCAGCGATGTGACAGGGCTCCTTCTCACAGAGCCTGGAAGCTCCGGTTTTAAACTTGACGGCTTCGATAGTGAATCCAGCACCTCTGTCTACAACCGACCAACAGAACAATCCCCGATGGGTGTAATATTTATGAGGACTTTCCTGCCCTGTGCCCCAGCGGTGCTGTCACTTTATGCGCACACCTCCGTCCGACGGCAGTGGGATGACTCCGCGGCGAGTGTCCAGCTCGTGCGGACAATCTCACGACCAGCAGACCTACCCGCTGATAGCATGACAGATGTTGTCGATGCCACTTTGTCGCAGCTGCAGCCTGGCCAGCGTCACGTCGGACTGTACTACATGTTCATCCATTCGTCAGTGCCACTGGTATCAAACCGAGACTTGGAGTTTGTCGTCTCCCAGGAGGTCCGCTCAGACGGGACGATGTGGATGAAGGGAACCTCAACCTCGATTAAATGTGAAGGCTTGCGTCATGTGCAGCGTGCAAAGTGTGTGCGGGCGCATATGTATTTCTTTGGCGTCCACGCACGACCTGCGAAGAGCGCTGATGGCACTGATGGCTGTTGTGTTAGCTGCGTTTTCCATGTAAACCCGATGGGTCGTGTCCCACCCATTGTACAACGCATTGCCGTAAACTCGTGCCTGAAAACGGCGAAGAAGCTGCGGCACTTTGTCCGGCAACACCCTCCGGATTCTTTAACTGTTTCTTCCCCCTCGCGTGGTCCTGCAGATGAGAGGGTGGCAGGCGCGGGTGGAGGGAGTTCATTGGCTAATGACAATCTTGCCGAGGTCACCCCTGCGGATTGTGGGCGCGAGGGCCGTGGTAACAGGGCCGCCAGCGCCTCCCTCAGTGGCTGTGGGCTTAGGCCACGGAGCGTCTTGGATCTTCGAGAGAGGTTTCACATGCTCAGGGAGCGTGTGTCAGACGAATTTGTGCGAGTTCTATCGAACCTCTAGTTATGCGTGATTCCGGTCGGCGCTGTCATTCCTTAATAAACAGAAAAGTTTCCCAGCTTGACTGATGTATGAGAGTATTGGGGCCGAGCTACCTGACTTGTTTCCACAACATTTTCCTCCTCCTATTCTACGATGCTTCTGTTAAATTAATCATGCTTTTGGCATGGAATATTCTGATGGTAGAGTTTCTTTCCGTACAATTCGCCCATTTTCGTTTCTCTTCATCTTAAAATCATTAATTTTGATTTTTCTACTTATACCCTTGCTATGGCCTGGACTTACGGCTGTGTTTACACTATTTTTATTTATTTGGTGGTTGAAGAGGTTTGTCGGTGTTCTTTTATTACTACCCACTTTTGCAGACAGGTTTAAGGCATTGGTGTTGTGACAGAGGCGTAGTGAGGCGTTAAGGTAGTGAAGCGGAGGGTGATCAGCCAACTTAGCTGGCTTATTGGTCAGGCAACGGATTTATACGTAACTAAAGACGGGAGGTGAGGGAAGGAGGAAAATGTTGACGGCCCTCTCATGGGTACCAAAGGCTGGGATGAGGCCCGTTCCCATCCACACCGGCGATGACGTAGAAGCGGTGCGTTCTAAGCTGAGGAGGCAGAACCCGGATCGCGGCACTGTCGATCGAGAAGCAGTTGATGAGCCTGATGGCGGCGATGCGAGTAGTGAAGACGTCGATGATATGGACATTATGCGCTTTGGTGGTGGCACCGAGGCAATACTGGAGCAGGTGGAGTCAGAAGATGAGGATGAGATCAATGACATCACGTTTAAGGATACGGATCTTGTTTTCACCACCGCTGTAGCTGATGCTGCGCAGCCGCGGCTGGAGTTGTACGTATACGATGAACCTGAAAACAATATATACGTACATCATGATATGGAAATAGCTGCATTCCCGCTTACCACTGCATGGTTAACAGACGGAACGGTATCCCTCTGTGCCGTAGGGACGATGCTCCCCTTCATTGAGTTGTGGAACCTTGACGTGATGGACTCAGTCGAGCCTGCATCTTTGTTAGGTGGGTGCATGAAGTGGGAGGACAACTACCGGCGGAAGCTGAAGACCCAGCTGCTTCAGCCAGATTCCCACAAGGATGCCGTTATTTCTGTCAGGTGGAATACGTGCGCTCAGCACATACTTGCGTCAGGCAGCGCAGACTGTACCATCAAGCTTTGGGACCTCAATACGTCCGGTTGCCTTGGGACATATGCCGAGTCAGACAAAGTTCAGAGCCTTGATTGGCATCGTGAAGAGGCCAACCTTTTGCTTTCTGGCGGCTTTGATTCCACGATGACCCTGCGGGACTGTCGAAGCCCAGAAAGTGCTGCATTGCGCTTTGCCGTCGGCAGTACGATCGAGCACGTTGAGTTTGCACCTCAGGCCGGCGGGCGGATCCTGTACGCATCAAGTAATACAGGGGCATGGGTCGCCTTCGAGGCTCGCATGAACGCGGAAGTTCTGTGGAGTGTACAAGTCCATGAATCTGACACAACTTTCGCTGCCTCTCCCCACGTCCCAGGGCTTCTTGCTGCTGGCGGGAAGGATGGTATGATTAGTTTGTGGGATGCGCGTGACACCACACAACCACCCAAGGAAATTGTTCGGCGGTCGTACCGTACAGGCTCTGTGATGTCCCTCGCCTTTCATCCTAATTCCCCCCACGTACTGGGAGCTTGCGGCAGCAAAGGAGAGCCCCTGGTCTACATTATTTCCAACGATGTGCAGGGAATTTTTCAGTAGTACGAGTGGCAGTTAGGAATTGTGCTTGTTGCCACCGCTTGAATCATTCTACGTACTCACACTTGACGGTTTGAAGTTGGGATTGGATTAACCATGTCGAAATATCAACTAATGAAATGAAGAACGTTTAAAATCCACAAGTAGCATCAAGGATATCAGAACGAGCGATAAACATCCCTGGCTAATGCATGAATTAACACAGTAACGGTAAGAGAGGCTCTGTTTGCGTGTGCGTGTGTGTATACTTTTTCCTCTCCCTTGTATCACACATAATTAGTTAATTAAGGAAGCAAGCGCGTTGGAGGAGACCTACGGGGGATTTCCTGTGTTGAATCAGTGGAAGGAATACCGGTGTGGTGATTGTGGCTCCGTTGTGACATTTTGTTTGCCTTCGTTTTTTTCCCCGTTTAAAGTGCACACAGTAAGTTGTATTCCCTTTTAAGTATTTCTTTTCCCTTGCCCCGGCTCGCACACTTGGGCCGTGTGGGCGGTGTCTGCTGCCTTCCCCTGTTGCGAAGGCATTGCCTACTTCTTTTACCTGCCTTTTTCGCTCCAGCACCACAACACGCAAAGGACCAGCAGCAAACAAGAGCTATCACCACTCGTAGGTTTCGAAATACTCACGCAAAAATGAAGATATTCCGGGATGTGCTGACGAACGCCGAGGTCGTGTGCGATAATGATAAGCCGATGGACACAGTGGACGATGTTGTGTACGCCGTCCAGGGTCGCTACATTGAGATCGGTGGCGAGGACTACGGCATCTCTGCCAACGCCGATGATGATGCCGGTGAAGGTGCAGCTGGTGATGTTGATGACGCGAAGCAGCGCGTCATTGATATTGTGCACAACAACCGTTACACTGAGACGAGCTACGACAAGAGCGCGTACATGGCGCACATCCGTGGCTACATGAAGCAGTTGTTGGAGAGGATCGATGGTGAGGATGCGAAGAAGGCCTTTCAGGCAAACGCGACCACGTTTGTAAAGAAGGTGGCGAAGGAAATTGACGATTACCAGTTCTTTATTCCCGAGGGAAACGAGGAGGATCCCGACAGCGGCATGATTGTCTTGTGCAAGTGGGATGGCGAAGTGCCCACTTTTACTACTGGAAGGATGGCCTGAAGGGCGAACGTGTGTAGGAGTAACCATTAAAAGCAGCTGGACGATCGTTTTTGCATTTTGCCCGTGTTTTTTTTCCTGTACCCTTTGTAATAGTGTTCACTTAGCTCGTTGGAAAATATTTCCTCTTTATTGTGATCCATCCATCATGGCTGCTTATAGCTTAACCAGCATCTTTCTGTGTGTTACCAGCGGCTGTGCAGTGGGACTGTACGCTTGTGGATAATTTCTCCGCTGTTACTATCGTCTCTTCGCCCTTCTTGTACAGCCCGTGGACCATCTTTTTGTTTTACACTTGCCGCTAACTGCTTCTGAGCCGGGCAGGCCCCGTTGTTTTTGGGCGTTGCCACGCTTGGTGGACGATGAAGAAGAAAATGCGGACATGTTGGCAGGCCATGTTTTGAGAAGGGGGTGTTGGGTTCAGTCGACCCGAGTGATGAGATCGGGGACAGGAACGGGGGAAAATAACCAGTGGGAGGATAACATTGAGGTGATGCATAAATAAGATGGAAGAGAGGCACAGCAATGGTGAGTGAGTGTGTGTGGAAAGAACTCACATTGCAAGATGCAAAAATGAAAACAACATCCCCAGCAGTTTAATAAGGCTAAAGTAATATAATGCATAACGGTTGAGAAGAGAGATAGTAAGGAGATGTGTGTGAACACTGAAGGGGGAGAAAGGGTATGCGTATTCCCTTTTAAGTATTTCTTTTCCCTTGCCCCGGCTCGCACACTTGGGCCGTGTGGGCGGTGCTGCTGCCTTCCCCTGTTGCGAAGGCATTGCCTACTTCTTTTACCTGCCTTTTTCGCTCCAGCACCACAACACGCAAAGGACCAGCAGCAAACAAGAGCTATCACCACTCGTAGGTTTCGAAATACTCACGCAAAAATGAAGATATTCCGGGATGTGCTGACGAACGCCGAGGTCGTGTGCGATAATGATAAGCCGATGGACACAGTGGACGATGTTGTGTACGCCGTCCAGGGTCGCTACATTGAGATCGGTGGCGAGGACTACGGCATCTCTGCCAACGCCGATGATGATGCCGGTGAAGGTGCAGCTGGTGATGTTGATGACGCGAAGCAGCGCGTCATTGACATTGTGCACAACAACCGTTACACTGAGACGAGCTACGACAAGAGCGCGTACATGGCGCACATCCGTGGCTACATGAAGCAGTTGTTGGAGAGGATCGATGGTGAGGATGCGAAGAAGGCCTTTCAGGCAAACGCGACCACGTTTGTAAAAAAGGTGGCGAAGGAAATTGACGATTACCAGTTCTTTATTCCCGAGGGAAACGAGGAGGATCCCGACAGCGGCATGATTGTCTTGTGCAAGTGGGATGGCGAAGTGCCCACCTTTTACTACTGGAAGGATGGCCTGAAGGGCGAACGTGTGTAGGAGTAACCATTAAAAGCAGCTGGACGCTTCAATAATGAGGTTAATGCACCATGCACTGATAGATATGTATATACTGAAAAAGCACAACTTATACAGCGCTAATTCAAGGCCACCACACAGGTACGTTCCTCCCAAGGAGGATAGGCATCTCTGGCGTGGTGAGCTGCCTTAGCAGTATTAGGTGCATGCTTTAGGTTGGTTAAGAAAGGAATTGAAGAGGGGAAAGAAATAACTACGGAAATCTAACACGCAGTGTGGAGGGTATCTTCATGAGCTAAGTGGGATGCACCGGGGGAAATTGTCGATAAATTATTTTGTACGGTTCCTTGGAGATAACTTTTCCCTCATTTTTTCTAAGTTTTTTTCCTCCTTATTATATCGGGAGGTTTATGGGAATATATATGTATATATATTTTCACTTCCTTCGCTAAAAAAAGTAAGAAGAATGGGAGCATGGTAACATGATGTTTTTCTTCCTGCAGTACAAGGATGACGTGAATGCTCCCCAATCTCGGCACTGTCCGCCATCACGTTGATCTTTTCATTTATCTTTTTATTTACTTTTCCTGATTCTGCTTTTCTACCCGCATGCTGCAGTAACGCGCAACGCAGGACAAACTAGAAGTGGCAGCTACCCCCAGGATAGGAGGGAAAGTATCGGAGAGGAGTGAAAGGTTCGAAAGTACATGTCTATCTGCGGAGTGCGATAATGTCACATACTCACAATGAGGGTCTCGCGAGTTACGTTGAGCAGTTGTGGCCACAGCGTTATGCGGCGTTCTGCAGTGCGTTGCGACGCCACCCCTTGCCGGTCTGTTGTGGCGCTGCGGTAGCCTGGTTAGACTCCAGCTCTCCGGAGGTTGTGAGGGCGGCGGAGGCGTATTGCTGCGGCGTGGCTTTCCCGTGCCCTGCGGGTCCGTCGAACTACGGCTGTGTTCCCGTGGAGGGTGAGTTACCCATGCAGTCGGGTATGGGACTAAATACGATGCTGAGGGAGTCAGGAACCCTCGTTTTCTCCCCGTTTCGCTGCTTCAAGGTGCGATGCATTGAGGTTACGTCAGTAAGTGCTGCTCTTCCGCCATGTGAAGGAAGGAGCCCTACCTCTATGCGGCCTGGGCGTCCGCGAAATCCGCGTGGGGGTGTTAGCGTGTCTTCGGTTAACCTTACATATGCTGGTCGCCCTCCCGATCTGGTGCGTCACGGGGAGAGATGTACAGGCAAGCGACCTCGGGAGTGTTGCACATCGCAGTGCCACCCACAGGACGAAACATCGTCACTTCCGCCGCAGGTTTCTATCCCTTTGTCGGGGTTGTTCCCACTGAAGCCGAAGCAAGATAACGTGAAAAGTCATTCAAATACCGTTAGCCCTGTCAAACTTACTCTGACAGTGAGTGAGGTGCTGGAGCATGGCCGCCGCCTGAGAACGCCGTTCCGCTCGCCTGTCAGCGCCCACATAGCGGCCACTGAGTCATCGGAGCCTGTACGTAATCAGCCAGCAAGGCTGGTGGGCAATCCGCGGGAGTTTGTTGCCTCACTGGAGGAGGCGGAGAAAACCAAACGACGTCTAATCTTGTCGTCAGCTGCTGCGAGCCCTACGCGTGCGTGCAGGACTGAAGCTGACCAAGAGTGCTCAAGTGTTTCTTGGCACCTTCTGGTTGACAACCGCGAGCGCATTAAAGGCGCCCATGAAAATCTTATTGATGCGTTCGAGCGGGCCGGAGTCCCCACACTTTCGTGCGTACTTCCGTGCGGCGATTTCATGATTGGCGTCAATGCATCCACTGAGCTCCCCCCGTCGGAGCTGCACAGAACATGTCTTCAGGGAGGTTACGATGGGACCGGTACCTCAAGTAGCATGGAAAGCTCATGGCCCCTACGCTGCAAATTTCATTTATTGTAGTTGAAAGGAAGACTGTGAAGGATCTTTGCGCAAGCATCGCCTCTTCGCGGTATTACGAGCAGCGTTACCTTTTGTCAAACTCACCCTTCCGTTCTGTCGTGTGGGTTGTGGAGGGAACGATGGACTCACTGCGTGATGATGAGCAGCGGCGTGCATACTCGGCGTGTGCATCGCTCGCTACGCTTTCCTCTTTCCGTATTGTACGAACAAGACATTTGTCTGAGACGATAACATTTTTGCGAAGCCTTGGAAATGCATTCTCTGCGAAAATAAGCAAATCCATAGCCGAATATAGCACAAATGGACTGACAGCACGCTGCTCTGCCTGTTTTCGGCATACTAGCGCGCTAAGAAAAAATATCCAGGCCCGTACCACTTTTGCTCGTATGCTCATGTGCATTAGAGGTTGCTCGTCCACATTGGCCGCTCATCTAGCAGTGAAGTATGGGTCGCTTTTGCATTTGTGGAGACAACTGAAAGACTGCGGCAGGGAGGCGTGCGATGCAGATGAGGAAATATGTCATCTTGGAAAACTACACAAAGAAGTTTGTATTCATCTTACGGAGTTTTTGCTCGCACGGGAGTACAGCTGAAGCACGTTTACTCAATACTTGCTGGTTTGTATTTAAGCTACCGATGTGTCTTTCCCATGGCGATAGGCTGGTTATGCCTCGTGCCGGCTGCTGTCAAACTCCCTCTTTTGTTACTTTGTGCATCCTCGTCATTTGTCCTGCTGCCCTCTGCCTGCTGCCATCCACCTGTTCCCTCCTCCACTTCCATTACCGCCACCACCTCAAGTCATTCAGACACTCCAGACACACCTACGGCTTCCGGTGCGAGGGCTCAAGCGGTCGATACGACGGCTGAGAGACGAGACCCATGACCTTCGCGACCAAGCTTCCCTCCATGGCGGCGGTTGTTGCATTGCTGCTTGCTATCATCATGCACGCAGCACTTCCGTTCCCGACGTTCCGCTGCGGGAAAATGGTCGACGAGAATACTATTGCCATTAATTTCAGAGCGTGCGCCAATGTATATTTGGCTGACAAAACGGCGTGGGCTGAGTTCGCGTTTTCTATAATCTCCGTACTTTTCCTTGTTGCCATTGTGGTGAGCTTTGTGCTTGGCTTCTATTACCAAGAGTTCTGTGCATGTTACTGCCGCTCCCGTATCCAGGATTCTGAGAATGATGGCGGCAAATCCCAGCGCTGTTGCCTCTGGATGTGGTCGGATACGCTGCTGTGATTGCCTTCGTAGCCTCCGTCATGATGTTATATGGTGCAGATAACCTTTCTTCGTGGGTTACCCTGCTGGTTAACAAAACAATAAACAATCCGCTGAATTATGCCGACTGCACTGCGAGCACGTTTTTTGACACGATAGACGCGATAGACTTGAGTGATGTTGTGGAAAGCACTGTCATCAGAAATACATCGAACAGGCTCAAAAGCACAGTGAAGGATGCCAGGGAAATAGTGGATGTTCACATTCAAACGGCGCGAAGACACTCGGAGGTTGTTAAAAAATGGATTGCGCTGGGCTCCTACGCCTTTGGTGGTCTCATGATGTTTTTCGTCCTTCCTGTGGTTGTGCTTGCCTGGCGCCACTGTTGTCTTCGCTACCTGCCAGTGGTGCTGTCCTCCTTTTACTGCCTTTTCAGCATTGCATTTATGGCCATTAGCGTGGCCATACACGTCGTGGCCTACGCCATCGGAGTATTGTGCGGGGAACTGTTAAACTACCACAAGCGCAAGTCGGGTCTTATCAAGATACTGTCAACAAAGGCGAAGAATGTTGTAGACTTTGATAATATCCCCCGAAACTCATTGACTTTGAGCGAAGCGTTGCGAAGAAGGCGTGCGAGGGCTTGCTGAAGTACTGTGATGAGGAGGATGATATGGCCAGCCTGCTGAAAGATAAAGAAAATATCTTAAAGCACCTTGGAGTGGAGCTTAACTTGGACAAAGATGTCGTGGCCAAATATATGGGTGGAGAAGAGGTGACACCAGAAATGATGTCACAAATCCAAAAAGGCGAAATACCCGACTTAAAGGCCTTTTCATCTAAAGTTCCTGAAGGCACTCAAATCCCTAAAGACGCTCAAATCCCTGGCGGTGCTCAAACCCCTGGGAAGGCGGCGCAGCTTCTCTCCGGTACGTCTAGCTCGGTTGGAGACCTATTAAATACGGATGCCTTCGGCGGTGGTGTGAAACCTCTTGTGTGTGCCAGAACCATAACAGAAGCCGAACATTGTAGGACACTGATGGACTTCGCGACGCTAATTGACGGCGCACGAATTAAGAAGCTCATCCCTGTTTGCCCACCGAATGCTCCTGGTTGCACGCTGGCGGAATGTGCAGCGGGATGTAGCCACGAACGAATAAAGGAGGTCGCTGGAAAAGTCACCAAGGTCTCCGGTGCTGTTGCAAGCCTTAGCGGTGGACTGTCTTTAGTTCGCCCACTGCTTGAGTTCGATTTTATAGTGGACACGCTTCTGACCGCGTTGCCGAACTGTGGCGATATTTATGGGAGCGTGCTGATACTTGCAGTTGGCTTTTTTCTTGGCGGCTTGATGTTTGGTCTGTGTGTTTACATTTTGTTACCTGGATCCTGCATTTGGAGTGAGCGGCAGACTGCAGAGAGGGATGGCTCGTGCCCACAGGGAGAGGTCAGCAGTCACGACAAGCGTGTAGCATCAGGGAGTCCAAATGGAAAATCCTAAAATCTTTCTAAAACAGGTGGAGGGAATGACATGAAAGCAAGCAGTTCGCAGCTCTTGTGGCGCTCAATGAAATGATATGTTCTGCGAACCATCCCAATGCCCTGACCCTGTCACATATTATCCTCGTTTCTTTTGTTTTTTGTTTTTCCTTGAAATCTTTTTCTACCTTAGAATTCTAATATGGACTGTTAATTTGTTTTTTCTTCTTTTTGGCCTTCAAATTTGGACCTTATATGTGAGGTTTGCGTTAAGTGAATGAGATGTGTGTGTAGCTATAATATTTGTTGCTTGCCAGATCATGTATGTGGCTTACATAACGCCATTAGAGATAACCACTGTGGTATGTATGAATGCGGGCCTTGGATTACGTTCCAAGGGAAAATAAAAATAAGTGTTCCCACTGCTTTGTTTTGTTTGTCTTTCCTCTATTTTGATCATTACTTGGAGCGGATGACTTCAGCGTGCTCACTGCGACTGTGCGATCCAGGCGCAGGATAATGGGGCCTTGTGCGTGGTTGAGGGTATTTTCTCCTCACTTCGTGCATCCCTCTGCGAGCACTTTCGTGTGCTACCTGCCTTGCTTTGGTGATTGTTCCAGTTCCACACTCGCGCCCTCCCCTCTCGTGCAGTCATTTGTCCTGCTGCCCTCTGCCTGCTGCCATCCACCTGTTCCCTCCTCCACTTCCATTACCGCCACCACCTCAAGTCATTCAGACACTCCAGACACACCTACGGCTTCCGGTGCGAGGGCTCAAGCGGTCGATACGACGGCTGAGAGACGAGACCCATGACCTTCGCGACCAAGCTTCCCTCCATGGCGGCGGTTGTTGCATTGCTGGCTGTTGCCGCCCCGCGCGCATCACTTGCGTTCCCGACGTTCCGCTGCATGGACATGGTCGACGTTGATGCTATTGCTTTTAATTTTGGAGAGTGCGCCAATGTATATTTGGCTGATAAAATGGCGTGGATCGAGTTCGCTTTCCCTGTAATCTCCGCACTTTTCCTTGTTGTCATTGTGGTGAGCTTTCCGCTTTGCCTTCTTTGTCGAGGGTTCTGTGCATGTTGCTGCCGCTCCTGCTTCCGGGCTTCTGAGAAGGATGGCGGCAAATCCCAGCGCTGTTGCCTCTGGATGTGGGTCGGATATGCTTTTGTGATTGCCTTCGTAGCCTCCGTCATGATGTTATATGGTGCAGATAACCTTTCTTCGTGGGTTACCCTGCTGGTTAACAAAACAATAAACAATCCGCTGAATTATGCCGACTGCACTGCGAAAACGCTTATTGAGGCGATAGATGCGGTGAACTTGAGTGATGTTGTGGAAAGCTTTGACATGAAAGATGTGTCGAATAGGATCAACGTCACAATGAAGGATGCCAGGGAAATAGTGGATGTTCACATTCAAGTGGCGCGAAGACACTCGGAGGTTGTTAAAAAATGGATTGCGCTGGGCTCCTACGCCTTTGGTGGTCTCATGATGTTTTTCGTCCTTCCTGTGGTTGTGCTTGCCTGGTGCCGCTGTTGTGTTTTATGCTTGCCAATGATGCTGTCCCCCTTTTACTGCCTTTTCAGCATTGCATTTATGGCCATTAGCGTGGCCATACACGTCGTGGCCTACGCCATCGGAGTATTGTGCGGGGAGCTATCGATCTATCAGGAACGCAAGTCGGGTCTTATCCAGAGACTGTCAACAAAGGCGAAGAATGTTGTAGACTTTGATAATATCCCCCCGAAACTCATTGACTTTGAGCGAAGCGTTGCGAAGAAGGCGTGCGAGGGCTTGCTGAAGTACTGTGATGAGAAGGATGATATGGCCAGCCTGCTGAAAGATAAAGAAAATATCTTAAAGCACCTTGGAGTGGAGCTTAACTTGGACAAAGATGTCGTGGCCAAATATATGGGTGGAGAAGAGGTGACACCAGAAATGATGTCACAAATCCAAAAAGGCGAAATACCCGACTTAAAGGCCTTTTCATCTAAAGTTCCTGAAGGCACTCAAATCCCTAAAGACGCTCGAATCCCTGGGGACACTCAATTCCCTGGCGGTGTGACGCAGCTTCTCTCCGCTGTGTCTAGCTCGGTTGGAGACCTATTAAATACGGATGCCTTCGGCGGTGGTGTGAAACCTCTTGTGTGTGGAGGAACCATAACAGAAGCCGAACAGTGTAGGACACTGATGGACATCGCGACGCTAATTGACGACGCACGAATTAAGAAGCTCATCCCTGTTTGCCCACCGAATGCTCCTGGTTGCACGCTGGCGGAATGTGCAGCGGGATGTAGCCACGAACGAATAAAGGAGGTCGCTGGAAAAGTCACCAAGGTCTCCGGTGCTGTTGCAAGCCTTAGCGGTGGACTGTCTTTAGTTCGCCCATTGCTTGAGTTCGATTTTATAGCGGACACGCTTCTGACCGCGTTGCCGAACTGTGGGATATTTATGGGAGCGTGCTGATACTTGCAGTTGGCTTTTTTCTTGGCGGCTTGATGTTTGGTCTGTGTGTTTACATTTTGTTACGCGGCTCTTGCATTTGGGGCGAGCGACAGACTAAGAAGAGGGATGGCTCGTGCCCACAGGAAGAGGCCAATGGTCACGACAAGCATGCAGGATCAGGACATCCAAATGGAAAATCCTAAAATCTTTCTAAAACAGGTGGAGGGAATGACATGAAAGCAAGCAGTTCGCAGCTCTTGTGGCGCTCAATGAAATGATATGTTCTGCGAACGATCCCAATGCCCTGACCCTGTCACATATTATCCTCGTTTCTTTTGTTTTTTGTTTTTCCTTGAAATCTTTTTCTACCTTAGAATTCTAATATGGACTGCTAATTTGTTTTTCGAATATGAAAATTTGGAGCTTATATGTGAGGTTTGCGTTAAGTGAATGAGATGTGTGTGTAGCTATAATATTTGTTGCTTGCCAGATCATATGTATGTGGCTTACATAACGCCATTAGAGATAACCACTGTGGTATGTATGAATGCGGGCCTTGGATTACGTTCCAAGGGAAAATAAAAATAAGTGTTCCCACTGCTTTGTTTTGTTTGTCTTTCCTCTATTTTGATCATTACTTGGAGCGGATGACTTCAGCGTGCTCACTGCGACTGTGCGATCCAGGCGCAGGGTAATGGGGCCTTGTGCGTGGTTGAGGGTATTTTCTCCTCACTTCGTGCATCCCTCTGCGAGCACTTTCGTGTGCTACCTGCCTTGCTTTGGTGATTGTTCCAGTTCCACACTCGCGCCCTCCCCTCTCGTGCAGTCATTTGTCCTGCTGCCCTCTGCCTGCTGCCATCCACCTGTTCCCTCCTCCACTTCCATTACCGCCACCACCTCAAGTCATTCAGACACTCCAGACACACCTACGGCTTCCGGTGCGAGGGCTCAAGCGGTCGATACGACGGCTGAGAGACGAGACCCATGACCTTCGCGACCAAGCTTCCCTCCATGGCGGCGGTTGTTGCATTGCTGGCTGTTGCCGCCCCGCGCGCATCACTTGCGTTCCCGACGTTCCGCTGCATGGACATGGTCGACGTTGATGCTATTGCTTTTAATTTTGGAGAGTGCGCCAATGTATATTTGGCTGATAAAATGGCGTGGATCGAGTTCGCTTTCCCTGTAATCTCCGCACTTTTCCTTGTTGTCATTGTGGTGAGCTTTCCGCTTTGCCTTCTTTGTCGAGGGTTCTGTGCATGTTGCTGCCGCTCCTGCTTCCGGGCTTCTGAGAAGGATGGCGGCAAATCCCAGCGCTGTTGCCTCTGGATGTGGGTCGGATATGCTTTTGTGATTGCCTTCGTAGCCTCCGTCATGATGTTATATGGTGCAGATAACCTTTCTT
Source organism: Trypanosoma congolense (assembly GCA_002287245.1). Classification (NCBI taxonomy): domain Eukaryota; phylum Euglenozoa; class Kinetoplastea; order Trypanosomatida; family Trypanosomatidae; genus Trypanosoma; species Trypanosoma congolense. The sequence continues at coordinate 1,307,497 of NHOR01000319.1, read as the reverse complement.
CGTGGGTTACCCTGCTGGTTAACAAACAATAAACAATCCGCTGAATTATGCCGACTGCACTGCGAAAACGCTTATTGAGGCGATAGATGCGGTGACTTGAGTGATGTTGTGGAAAGCTTTGACATGAAAGATGTGTCGAATAGGATCAACGTCACAATGAAGGATGCCAGGGAAATAGTGGATGTTCACATTCAAGTGGCGCGAAGACACTCGGAGGTTGTTAAAAAATGGATTGCGCTGGGCTCCTACGCCTTTGGTGGTCTCATGATGTTTTTCGTCCTTCCTGTGGTTGTGCTTGCCTGGTGCCGCTGTTGTGTTTTATGCTTGCCAATGATGCTGTCCCCCTTTTACTGCCTTTCCAGCATTGCATTTATGGCCATTAGCGTGGCCATACACGTCGTGGCCTACGCCATCGGAGTATTGTGCGGGGAGCTATCGATCTATCAGGAACGCAAGTCGGGTCTTATCCAGAGACTGTCAACAAAGGCGAAGAATGTTGTAGACTTTGATAATATCCCCCCGAAACTCATTGACTTTGAGCGAAGCGTTGCGAAGAAGGCGTGCGAGGGCTTGCTGAAGTACTGTGATGAGGAGGATGATATGGCCAGCCTGCTGAAAGATAAAGAAAATATCTTAAAGCACCTTGGAGTGGAGCTTAACTTGGACAAAGATGTCGTGGCCAAATATATGGTGGAGAAGAGGTGACACCAGAAATGATGTCACAAATCCAAAAAGGCGAAATACCCGACTTAAAGGCCTTTTCATCTAAAGTTCCTGAAGGCACTCAAATCCCTAAAGACGCTCGAATCCCTGGGGACACTCAATTCCCTGGCGGTGTGACGCAGCTTCTCTCCGCTGTGTCTAGCTCGGTTGGAGACCTATTAAATACGGATGCCTTCGGCGGTGGTGTGAAACCTCTTGTGTGTGGAGGAACCATAACAGAAGCCGAACAGTGTAGGACACTGATGGACATCGCGACGCTAATTGACGACGCACGAATTAAGAAGCTCATCCCTGTTTGCCCACCGAATGCTCCTGGTTGCACGCTGGCGGAATGTGCAGCGGGATGTAGCCACGAACGAATAAAGGAGGTCGCTGGAAAAGTCACCAAGGTCTCCGGTGCTGTTGCAAGCCTTAGCGGTGGACTGTCTTTAGTTCGCCCATTGCTTGAGTTCGATTTTATAGTGGACACGCTTCTGACCGCGTTGCCGAACTGTGGGATATTTATGGGAGCGTGCTGATACTTGCAGTTGGCTTTTTTCTTGGCGGCTTGATGTTTGGTCTGTGTGTTTACATTTTGTTACGCGGCTCTTGCATTTGGGGCGAGCGACAGACTAAGAAGAGGGATGGCTCGTGCCCACAGGAAGAGGCCAATGGTCACGACAAGCATGCAGGATCAGGACATTCAAATGGAAAATCCTAAAATCTTTCTAAAACAGGTGGAGGGAATGACATGAAAGCAAGCAGTTCGCAGCTCTTGTGGCGCTCAATGAAATGATTGTTCTGCGAACCATCCCAATGCCCGACCCTGTCACATATTATCCTCGTTTCTTTTGTTTTTTTGTTTTTCCTTGAAATCTTTTTCTACCTTAGAATTCTAATATGGACTGCTAATTTGTTTTTGAATATGAAAATTTGGAGCTTATATGTGAGGTTTGCGTTAAGTGAATGAGATGTGTGTGTAGCTATAATATTTGTTGCTTGCCAGATCATATGTATGTGGCTTACATAACGCCATTAGAGATAACCACTGTGGTATGTATGAATGCGGGCCTTGGATTACGTTCCAAGGGAAAATAAAAATAAGTGTTCCCACTGCTTTGTTTTGTTTGTCTTTCCTCTATTTTGATCATTACTTGGAGTGGATGACTTCAGCGTGCTCACTGCGACTGTGCGATCCAGGTGCAGGGTAATGGGGCCTTGTGCGTGGTTGAGGGTATTTTCTCCTCACTTTGTGCATCCCTCTGCGAGCACTTTCGTGTGCTACCTGCCTTGCTTTGGTGATTGTTCCAGTTCCACACTCGCGCCCTCCCCTCTCGTGCAGTCATTTGTCCTGCTGCCCTCTGCCTGCTGCCATCCACCTGTTCCCTCCTCCCTTCCATTGCCGCCACCACCTCAAGTCATTCAGACACTCCAGACACACCTACGGCTTCCGGTGCGAGGGCTCAAGCGGTCGATACGACGGCTGAGAGACGAGACCCATGACCTTCGCGACCAAGCTTCCCCCATGGCGGCGGTTGTTGCATTGCTGGCTGTTGCCGCCCCGCGTGCAGCACTTGCGTTCCCGACACTCCACTGCGACAAAGTGTGGGAGGGACCGAGCGCTGAAAACAATATTTTGGATTGCCTGACAAGCGGAGAGACTCTGAAAGAGCAATGGCAGATCATTGCTTTCGTGGCAGTGTGCGTCTTACTCCTCGTGGCATTTGTGGTGGGATTTCCTGTCGCCCTGTGCTGTGCATGCTTCTGCCGCTCCCGTTTCCGGGCTTCTGAGAAGGATGGCGGCAAATCCCAGCGCTGTTGCCTCTGGATGTGGGTCGCGTCTGCGGTCATATGGTTATTTGCGGTGATTATTTTGGTGCTTCATGGCGCAGAACTATTTGCATCATCGACCGGAACAGTTATACACAAAACGGTGAATGATCCGCTGCGTTTCGTAAATTGTACCGCGGAGAGGCTTGTTGACCTCCTGTCCGACTGGTCCTCCGGGGAGCGCAAACCCCTGCATGAGATGGTTGATCCCGCGATAGTAAATAATGTTCTCGACAAGGTGGACGAAACACTTCTGCTCGTTCGTGAGAACTACAGGGAATATATGAAATGGATCCCCTACGCCTCTTACGGCGTGGGGGCCTTTGCAGCTACGGTGATGACCCCCATACTTCTTTTTGCCTACTGTCAGTGCCGTGGCTTTTGGCTACCGGCAGCGCTCTCCTTCGTGTACTGTCTGCTTGGCATTGTGTTCATGACCCTTTGTCTCTCATTTTTCGTGCTGTCCTTCGGTATTGGGTCATTATGCGGCGAGATGGCACTACACTACGAGCGTAAGCCTGGGGTGATCCAGTGGTATGGCGTTCCGTTTTGCAACACTAAGGCTGACTTCAAGGCTCTGAACAAAATCATTCGTGACACTGAGAGTGGCATTTCTGGGAGTGCTTGTGGAGCGTTGCTGAGGTTATGCGACAACAATGAGGCAGTTACTGGCAATGGTCCATTGAATGACATAGCTGCTCTTGCGGGTGATACGTTTACTAATCTGCTCGCCGGTATCGGTAAAGATTCCCTGTCGATTCAGCTTGAACGTGGTAAAAATGTTGCTGCTTCCAATGGCGTTGACTTGCCAGGTGGACTCGTTGGCGGTGACATACGCCGCGTCCTTCAAGACTTTGTTTCACGTGGAAGTGGCGGAGCGCAGCATGACCGCTCCGGTGTTGATGGAGATGCCGTACGTTCTGCAGCTGAGGGAAGTGACATGTTGGCTGATGCAGGGAAGGTGGTACGCGAAAGGAATGCTAATGACGTTACTAACATTGTCCAGTCTAATTTACGGCGAGCACACATTGCATCATTTGACATTGAAGGGCTCATTCCTGACCTCAATGGCAATCGACCACTGTCGTGCGGCAACGGTATCAAAAGGAAGGAGGATTGTCCAACTCTTGGCGTCGTTGCAGCTGTCATCAATGCGACGAGAGTGAAGAAGGCGTTTCCAATTTGCCCGGAATTTGGGCGATCATGCACACTGACGGAGTGCGCTGAGGGCTGCCGATTGCCTGATGCGATGAAGGTTGCAAAGCAGCTTGTAAGGGGCGCGGGTCTCGGGCGTAATGTGAGCATTGGACTTGCCATGGGCCGACCGCTTTTGGAATGCAATTTTATAGCGGACACGCTTCTGACCGCGTTGCCGAACTGTGGCGATATTTATGGGAGCGTGCTGATACTTGCAGTTGGCTTTTTTCTTGGCGGCTTGATGTTTGGTCTGTGTGTTTACATTTTGTTACGCGGCCCTTGCATTTGGGGCGAGCAGCCTGTGAAGCATGCTTCAGCTGAATGACTGCCTTATGAGAATAGACATCAGTGCTTCGTCAGTGGAGCTATCAGACGAGGTGTACACTTTTTGATTTTTTTTTTAGTTGCTTTTCCTCCCTTTAGGCGCGTTAAGGGGTTCTTTACCCCCTTTTTGGCCTTCAAATTTGGACCTTATATGTGAGGTTTGCGTTAAGTGAATGAGATGTGTGTGTAGCTATAATATTTGTTGCTTGCCAGATCATATGTATGTGGCTTACATAACGCCATTAGAGATAACCACTGTGGTATGTATGAATGCGGGCCTTGGATTACGTTCCAAGGGAAAATAAAAATAAGTGTTCCCACTGCTTTGTTTTGTTTGTCTTTCCTCTATTTTGATCATTACTTGGAGCGGATGACTTCAGCGTGCTCACTGCGACTGTGCGATCCAGGCGCAGGGTAATGGGGCCTTGTGCGTGGTTGAGGGTATTTTCTCCTCACTTTGTGCATCCCTCTGCGAGCACTTTCGTGTGCTACCTGCCTTGCTTTGGTGATTGTTCCAGTTCCACACTCGCGCCCTCCCCTCTCGTGCAGTCATTTGTCCTGCTGCCCTCTGCCTGCTGCCATCCACCTGTTCCCTCCTCCACTTCCATTACCGCCACCACCTCAAGTCATTCAGACACTCCAGACACACCTACGGCTTCCGGTGCGAGAGCTCAAGCGGTCGATACGACGACTGAGAGACGAGACCCATGACCTTCGCGACCAAGCTTCCCGCCATGGCGACGGTTGTTGCATTGCTGGCTGTTGCCGCCCCGCGCGCAGCACTTGCGTTCCCGACACTCCACTGCGACAAAGTGTGGGAGGGACCGAGCGCTGAAAACAATATTTTGGATTGCCTGACAAGCGGAGAGACTCTGAAAGAGCAATGGCAGATCATTGCTTTCGTGGCAGTGTGCGTCTTACTCCTCGTGGCATTTGTGGTGGGATTTCCTGTCGCCCTGTGCTGTGCATGCTTCTGCCGCTCCCGTTTCCGGGCTTCTGAGAAGGATGGCGGCAAATCCCAGCGCTGTTGCCTCTGGATGTGGGTCGGATATTTTATTCTATGGTCCTTTTTAGCTTTATTGTTATTATTTCTGGGCTCTAAGCAATTCGCATCATCAACCGGAACAGTTATACACAAAACGGTGAACAACCCGCTGGACTTCCTTGAGTGTACTGCGGAGAGGCTTGTTGACCTCCTGTCCGACTGGTCCTCCGGGGAGCGCAAGGCTTACGAAGACGATGTGGACATCAGTTTTTTGGATGACGTAATGGTAAAATTAGATGCTTTGGTGACGAATGTCCAGGACAAGTATGATACATATTTTGCTTGGTTGCCGATCGTTTCATATGTTTTTGTTGGCATTTTTGTTGCAACTGCCGCAATTACAGTCTTTTTTGGCTTTTTTCATATTTCCTCTTGGCCCTTGCTGAGCTGCTTTTCTTGTGTGTATTTACTATTTGGCGTTGTGTTATGCGTGATGAGCACATTACTTTTTGTTGTGTCTCATGTTACGGAGCGTTCATGTGGTGAGATGTACCTTCATTTGGAGCGTAAGCCTGGTGTGATCCAGTGGTATGGCGTCCCGTTATGTCGAGAGGCGGTGGATTTGGAAGGCTTTGGCTCCAGGTTGAGGGATGGCGAGCTGGATGTATGTCGTAGTGTTTGCGAGCACCTGCTGGAGAACTGCGATAATATTGATGAAGAACAGGTAATGAGATATTTTTCCGAGGGAAATATCTTTCGGCCTCAGAAGTGGCATCGTCTCCATGGAAACGTGTCTGCGGTTCCGTACCTTGAGCGAAGAAGTGCACTAAATGAGAGTAAGAGAGTGGAGGGGAGTGATGGAAATTACAGTGCCCGCGAAGTGAACAAGGTCGAAGGCCCTTTCCCGCAAGGCAAGCCTCCTGGTGGCGGTGCCGCTCTGCCCGTAAAGGTGTTGAAATGTGGGAATAATATAACATCAACGGATCAGTGCACCGACTTAGGAGTTACAGCAACAGTGCTTGAGGCCACACGGGTGAAGTCTTTTGTTGGCTCTTGCCCCGTGGTGGGTCAATCATGCAGCGTGAGGGAGTGCGCCGCTAACTGCTCGGAGGGCGAAGCGAAGGACACGTCCATCAAAGTAGTGCAGGGCGCAGGTCGTGCGCATAATACCAGCATTGCACTTTCCTACGGCCGACCTTTGCTGGAGTGTAACTTTCTTCTGGACACTTTGCTGACCGCTGTGTTGCCGTGCGATGACCTGAAGCCAGGTGCGCTACTGCTCTCCGTGGGATTCTTTCTCGGGGCCTTGTTTTTCGGGCTGGGGGTTTATGTCTTAATGCGTGGCTCCTGCATTTGGTCTAAGAGTGCGTCCCGGTAGGCTTAGGAGAGCTGACTTTTTTATATCCTTCATTTGAGGAGAAAATGACTGGCTATGTAGAACCATCAGAAATAGGGGGAAAAATATATGAAGGAAAAATGAAAATATACACATGAGCTTGTTCTAACTCGTAGAAGACCCTCAATGGACACGTGCTTTTCCCTTATATTACTTTTTTTTTTTTTACCTTCATTGCAGTTGCTTTGTATGTCGAACACACCGAACCTTGCGACTGCCCCCCTTCTATACCAACTACCGAGGTTACTGCGCGAGTTCCTTCGAGAGGCATGGCGACCCTTCTAGTTAGCGAAGCGGTACGGTGCCGCATCCGTGTTTATATGTGCATGGGAATGTCACACCTTCCTTTTTATTTACTTATTTTTACGTGCCATTGCATTTCTTCATGTGTTAATGGATTATTTTTAGTTTTGATGCCAAGGCCGGTACTGAGCCACTTCAGCGCACCGATGTCTGTGGTGTTGAGTGCTGCGCAGTCGCGGAGGAGAGGAGGGGGTGTTGAAAGTCAGGACGAGGTACCGCAGTCGATGTGTCACTCACTGGCAGTCACCGACGAAGGATTTCCCATCTGACTCCATGCACGCGTTCTGGCTCGTCGCCGCTATTGGCGTGTTTTATACGATTTTCCTCTGTAGCGCATTATCTTTGCTTGTGTGTTTTGATTTCTTATTTATTATTATTATTATTGTTATTATTATTATTGTAGGATATTTTTTATCTCTCGTTGTGTCCAGTTCATGACAAGAGCAACTGGTTATTTGTTCCCATTTTTCTTCTTCGTGTTTTTTTTCCGGAACAGATTGTGGTGGAAAGGGGTACGTGTTTATACGCGTGTGCGTTAGGACTTTTTGACTTCCTCCTTCCTGCCCCACGGAAAAAGAAGAAAATAGATGAGGTTGGAGGTTTCTTGCAGTAAGCTCTTGAGCCTCACTGCTCTTTTCCACTGTTTCCCGTCTTCGGCGTGTACTGTGCCCCTTCTATTTCCATTATGCAACCCGTCCCTTCTTGTTCTGCATGCATATCGTAAAAGTGTACGTATATACACGCACGCGCACACTTATACGATGTGTCATAGTTTATTTTTCTTCGCTTCTGCCATTTTTGTGAAGCTTCCCACCTACTGCTTTCGGCCTACATTCCTTTCTTCATTTGTGTTTTCTCTCGCAAATTGTTTCCCAGCTACGCACTAGGGATGGGGGCGATGTCTGCGTTTTTTAAATTTACTTTTATTTGTTTCTTATTTTCTTTAGCCTTTGGCCTCTGACACCACTCCTGTTCACATTCAGCGCCTATTACAGCAAGGATATTTAGAGTTTAAGAGGAGGCAAAGGGGGACGGCATTATTCTAGAGGTGTTACTTCAGCTTGTTACCATTTATTTCCATACGGGAGCTTGTGAATGCAGTCAATCGCCCATTTTGTTCATTTTCGCCCCTCTATGTGAAGCTCCCCTATTTTGTACTGTTCTTATTAGCCTCTTTTCCCCCTTTCCACCCTTTTCTCGTTTTTACCGTGCTCGTGCTTTGCGCTTGACCTGACGGACGCAGGGGGAGTTGAGCAGATAGTAGCAGGATGGAGGCCGCGCTGTCGGGATGGCTTTCACAACTTTCCGACTTTGCGGCAGCACGCTTTCGGTTTGATCCGCTACCGCGGGGTATCGCTCCAGCTGAACACGGCGCGGAGCGGGAGCTGCAGCTGAGCAGGGAACCTGCGCGAAGAGTATTTGCCGCCACCGCCGCCTATGTCGATGCTACAAGGTCACACGCGAACGCCGTGGCCCCTGTTGTAGGGCCGTTGCGAGGTGGCAACACCGATCAAGTGAGTACTTCACAGGTGACGACAGTGGTCGTTATGCCGTCGCAAGCACCTGATACCGGGAGGATCGCGTCCCAGGTTGTAGTGACGCCCCCTACGGGGCTCCATGCCTTGGCCGAGGGGCACAGCACGTCGTTTCCCCCGCTGGTGCCAATATCGGCGCCAACATCAGTGGACCCGGCCGCCGCACAGGGTCCAGTCTTAACGCTTGCGGATGTGAAGATCCAAATGACGGAGTTGTTGGAGATGCTTCGAAGCGAGCGAAGGCGTCGCGACGAGCTGCTTCTACAGGAGAACGAGGAGCACGATGCCACCACGGAGATTCTGGCGGCGGACCATGCTGTGTTCGCATTGGAGGCTCGTTTCTTTTCACTTTGTCATATTCAGGCGAAGCTGCTGGGGCGCCATTACGGTTTCGTCCCTTTCCGCCAGTTCACTGCTGCCGCCGCTGACAATGTCAGCGCTTTGGACTCTTTTGCTGGAGGCAAGGTTAATGAAGGGGTCACTCCCGGCAATCAGGTTTTGTTTAACCCCCTTCACTCGGCGTCGGTGTTCCTGCAGGACCGTACCACTGTCCCTGGCGTTGTCCAACCACCGATGCCACCGGGTGTGCCCTCTTCGGGGCACATTGGAGCGGCATTCATTCACGATGGAGGTTCCAGTAGGGTGGTCAACCAGCTGCTGCCCGTGAATGATTCCAACGGCGGTGCGTTTGAGGGGCACAATGCGGTTCAGCACAGGGACGGCATGGCCGTGCAGAGTGCCGGACCATACGCAGGCCCGGGGGTTCCGCACACAAATGCTGAGCTGGAGCGGAGTGGCGTATCCCTATATCACTCGCGGTCTGAAAAGGTCAACACAAGTGAACGCTTTACCTGGGAGGCGTGTGAGCAGGCCCTTTTGCGTTCAGATAGACAAGGTTGTTCGAATGGCCCCCCTGTTCCACTCCCTGTTTCAGATGTAGAGAATTATAGCGGAGAGGGGTTCCCATGGTCTGCAGAGCTGCGGCGAGTCATGATTGATGTCTTTGGTCTTCATCAGTATCGATTTCTTCAGCTAGAGATCATGAATGCTTGTATGGATGAGCGAGACGTGTTCGTGCTTTTGCCCACAGGTGGAGGAAAGTCGCTGTGTTACCAACTCCCGGCGCTGCTACCGAATCCGGCGCAGGTGACTATTGTCATTTCTCCCCTTATTTCCCTCATACAGGACCAGGTTTACGCGCTGATGGCTAACGGTATTCCATCAATGGCACTAACCGGTCAAACCAACGACTCGGCGAAGCGTAAGTTGTTCAATGAATGGGCGATGGGTCAGATTTCGTGTGCCTTAGTTTATGTTACGCCCGAATACTTCGGTCGTAGTGATTACTTTGTACAGTCTCTTAGTCGGGTTGCAAGCCGTGGTCTGCTGAATCGGTTTGTTATCGACGAGGCCCACTGTGTCTCTCAGTGGGGCCACGACTTCCGGCCGGACTATCGCAAGTTGGCGATGTTGAAACAACAATTCCCCACCACTCCCATTTCTGCGCTCACTGCCACGGCAACTGATGTGGTCCAGCAGGACGTTGTCAGGACCCTTGGCTTGCAGAAAGCCCTCATGTTTCGGGGGTCTTTTAACCGTAGTAATTTGGGTTATTCAGTGCGAAAGGTCGGTAAGGGTGTGGCCGAGGTCGTGGCGGATATTATAAAGAATCAGTTTCCACGGCGCTCCTGTGGCATCGTGTATTGTCTTTCGCGCAAAAACTGCGAGAACATGTCAAAAGCCTTGACGGCACACGGGATTCGGGCTTCGTACTACCACTCGGACGCAGATGAGAAGAATGAGAGGCAGGAACAGTGGACGAAGGATGAGCTTCAGGTCTTGTGCGCCACCATTGCCTTCGGTATGGGGATCAACAAACCAGACGTACGATTTGTTATTCACGCAGCTATGCCGAAGTCGATCGAGGGGTATTACCAGGAAAGTGGGCGAGCAGGCCGTGATGGACTTGCTTCACAGTGCATTTTGCTTTACTCGCCGAACGACAAACATTGTCATAGTCATATGATTTACGGCACGAAAGACTGGCGGGCCTCTCTGAGCTCCCTGACTCATATGCTTGCCTACACCCTGAACAATGTGCAGTGCCGGAGGATGCAGCAGCTGGGCCACTTTGGTGAGCACGTGAGTGATCAGTACTGTCTTCTGCAGCCCGATGGATCAGTGGAGGTCTGTGACAATTGCGCGAGTCGAAAGAGGGATAAGTGGGAGCCCACCGCAAAGGATATCACGCCCATCCTCTTGGACCTCTTCGATATCATCGTCTACCTTGGCTCCCTCACACAAAACCAACTTATTGCTGTATACCGTGGTACATCAGATGTTGGGCCTGCTGTGGGAAGGCGTATGCGACAGAAGGGTGCGCCGCCTCAATACCGCAAGGGCTCGCAGCACTCTAAAGTACTGTTGGAACGTATTGTTCTTCAGGGCCTCATCCTGGGATTATATAAGGAGCGTTTGGAGCAGGTGACGGAATGTAGTAAGCATGCGTATATTGAGGCGGGGGAGGGAGAGGGAATTAAGCTGCTTCATGACATGCGAGGCGGGCAGAGGCAGATTGAGATACTTGTCAGAGGCAACGTGCTGAAGCCAGCCGGTACCGTGTCCCCGGTAGACATTTTAGAGAGCACGGAGGTCGTCACGAAGGGTTTGAAGAGTGGCGGAAAGTCACCGAGAGCTGCATCAGACGTTGGGGATGTTATGGTTCCTGAGAAGCTGATGAGGCGTGGTGCGTTACGGACGAAGGAAAAAGGTGCTGGGAAAGGAACTAGGAAGGTGCAACCCAAAGCAAACAAGCCGCGGAGCGATGCACCTGTTTTGTCTGAATGCGGGGACTCTTGTTACGTTTCGTCCTGCGTTGTTAGTGATGATGACAAATTCCCCAGTAGTAACCATGGTAGCTATGAGACTCACTCAGATTCTGTGGAAGACAGCGTGGCCCACTCTTCATCCCACTCAGGGTCATCGGATGTGGTTCTTCCTGTTCAGCTGGCTGGCGTGAAGCGGCCGCGGCAGTGCACCGAAGAGGGTCATCGCTTGCCGGGACCCACTACATTGGACGCACACAAGACGGATGGCTTTGGGTTGGATGTATTACCCGGAGAGCAGTCACCCGCCACAAAGGCAAAGCTAAAGAAGAGCCCCCGGAAGCGGAGGGTTGGAGCCCTCACTGCGGCAGAGTTGAAGAAACTGCAAGCCATGCTTCTTTCAGAGTTGGAGACCTTGGTACGCACGCTTGCTGAGCGCTCGGAGGGCGGACGGCAATACAATGTCATGCCCAAGAGGACAATGCAGATGTTGGCCATGACACTTTCTGAACCTGGATGGGGAACCGTGGGGCAGCTCAGCGATCTCGAAGGGTTTGGTAAGAACAAGGTAAGAAAGTTTGGTGCTGAAATTTTGCGACTGTACAGAAAATTTCGTCATGAGCACATTGGCGATGTTGGGGAGCTTACAACTTTGGAGGAAGAAAAGCTACAGCAGACGGCATCGGCTATCACTAACCGTCATCGCCTTAGCCGTGGTTCTCTTCATGCATCCCAAACCCTTGACGACACTGATAGAAGTATGACAGGGAGCGGAGACTGGGGTATCAACAATATCACTCGAACAATGAGGGATACTTCTGTTTCTTCGGGGTTTGGACTTGATTCGTCGAGACAGGCCACAGACACCTTGGAATTCCAAAGGTTGGCGGTGGCCTGCGGAGCGGAGAGAACCGGGCCACCGGCGGCACCGCCAACGGCCATACAGAGGCCATCAGCCCCCAAGAAGACACTCTTCAAAATGGTTCCTGCGCCCTCTGCTGGTGATGGGGTGATACTGCCTGCGAGGATGCAGCCCCCACAGCAGCAACAGCAACAGAGGACATCAGTCCATGTTCCCCCCATAACAGCCCCAAACGTATCCACACCACTCCGTAATGGGAGGAATCCAGCGGCTGCGATGAGTCACTCACCTCAGATGGACATTATGGGCGCGGAGTATCTGATGCGCATGTGCGATGAGTCTCAAAGGATCAATGCGCTGGGACCTTTCGTTGTTGTGGATGAGCCGACCGCGACTGCTCCAGCTGCACCGCGGACTAAAACGACATCCCCTGAAATTATAACGGTAGATTCGCAGGACGATCCTATTTGAGGTGCTCATCTATCATTTCATTTCTGTGTGCATTGTTCACTTCCTTCTTATGGAATAAAGGGATGAGGTGTGACCCAGAGTTTGTCAGTTGTATATTGGTAGTAGTTGCAGTAGTAAATAAAATTACCAGTGGAAGGGATGCTGATTGGGTTGATGCGGGAAGATCTGAAACATTGTGATCTTTGTGTATATCACCCGGTGGCAAGTTGTAAGTTGTGTTGCTGAGCGGCAACAGTGGAGGTAGTGAAGGGGGAGAAAAATGCCAGGCGTGCCCGTGCACGTCGATGCTTGCTGGGGGGGCGTACCTGGTAGAACCTCCTGCTGCTGAGACAACCATAACGTTGCACATGGAGAATCCCCTTCCTTTTCCTCTTGTACACCCCATGAAGGATGATTTAGCGTTAACAAACTGGTGTTGTGTCTGTGAAAGCCGTCGTGGACGACGGGACACCAGGCAAGCTCTTTGTTATTATATATACATGCATATATAGTGTCTTCACCCTCGTTCTTGATATATACATATACGTACATCTAAAGATAAATGCCCCATTTCTCTCTTCACTACTGTTATTTTATTATTTTTATTTTTACAACTGTGCTACGGTTTGTACCTTTTCATATATCATTATTGTTCTTACTATGGCTTGGTATTGTTCCACACCGAGTTAGAGTAGTAGTGCTTCTTGCTGCTACATGTGCGTCGTGTTTGAGATATATGGGCTCCCCTCTCTTGTACTCCATCACAGTGATGCCGTTTGCATTTGTCGCAAGCAATGACGTCTGTGGTGATGTCGCTGCTTGCTGGTTTCGTGACATTATGCTCGACGTGCTTAACTTGTTGTTCGTCAGACTACTATTCATGCTTTTGATGGATCTTCCGTGTCGCACTGTGCATTTCTTGCTGCCTTTTTCTTTTTTTTTTTTTACCTTTTCGTCTTCTTCTGTCTTCCCTTGTTTACCCCCTTCGCATCTGTGTGACGGTGTAATATGGATGGACAGGGCCGAGTCGCTTGAATTTAGTCGTTAAAGCATTACGCGACTGCGGTGTGTTGCTTCTCCTGCAGCCTTTTTGCACCCTGACGGGTGACGGAGGGGAGGGCATTGTGTACGCGTGAGTGTTTTCTGCTTCAGGGCAGGGGAATTGGGCAATCGAGGCCGACAACCCGTGAGTCAACTGAGGATTGGGAGGGCGTGTTTGTGTTTGTCTGTGTGCGTGTGTGTGAGGTGTCAGGAAATGATTAAAGCTGTGATGATTATCAACGTTGCCGGAAAGGTCAGGTTGTTAAATGTGTACGAAAAGGAAATTCCGCTTGCCCAGCAGCAGGAACTCGTCCAACGTGTTCACACACTAATTTCCCGTCGTGGAGCTGACCTGTGTAACTTCGTTGATAACTTTCGTCAGTGGCCAACACCGGACACACGTGTTGTCTACCGACACTATGCTACGCTTTGCTTTGTGTTCATAGTCGACAGTAGCGAGTCTCAGCTGGCGATTTTGGATCTTATTCAGGTCTTTGTAGAGGTGCTCGACCGCACCTTTGAGAATGTGTGCGAATTGGACCTTATCTTCCATTCGGATAAAGTCCAGTTGCTGCTTATGGAAATGGTGATGGGCGGGATGGTTCTCGAGACCTCACGCGAAGAGGTCCTCAGGGCTGTGGCGGAGATGCAGCGGCTCGGAAGCGCAACCAACGCCTCCGACAGAAGTACAGCCACCAGTGGTTACCATTACTGATCCATTGCTGTGTGGCAATGCCTTGTGAAGCGCATGTAGCGCGTTTACTGTGTTGTTTTCATGCACTCCCTTTTCACTGGATTTTATCCCTGCTTCGTTTTTTTTTTTGAGATTATGCATGGCATAGGTGGCTGACTGGAAACATTGCCGCTGACTGCGGGTGCCCACTTCTTCCCGGTTGATGGGTATGAGCCAGCGTATCCCTTGATTTGTTATGCAGAGCCGGGGCGCTATTTTTTCATGCAGCTATGGATGTGTTTCTCTCGATGTCACTGCTGTGTTCGGCGGGCCTGTGCATAAGGGACTCGATACCAATATGGTTGAGAAAAGAAACAATTATTTTTATTCCTGTTGCCTTTTGCTCACCAGCTGCTACGCTGCTGTAGTTTTGTCCAACATTTCTACGTTTTTTTTTTTTTTCGCTTCCCCTGCCTTAAAGTAACTTTTCTTTACCGGTCCACTGGACTGTGTCATTGTGCAACTCTTTCTTAATGGCTGATGTTGTCGCAGATATCGCTCATCGTGAGTTGGAGGCGGTCTTGTGTCGCGCTACAAAGGTTCAGTCAGAACTCCGGCAACGGGCCGCCGTAGCTGGAGACCGTGCCCGCTGTCGTCAAGCCCTTACACGGGTCGATGACCTGGTAGCGTCTGCACGTGCGGACATTATTCGACGCTGTCGTGCCATTCAGCAAGGCCGTGTGAGGCTTCTGCAAACACTGCGACACACGGCAGGTGCGCTCTCGGTCGGGGGCATTCATAACTTGTGTGGTCGCTCCAACACAGCCGCGGTTCTTTCCATAATCGACGACGCAGTACGAGCAGAGCAGTCGCTGGCCTGCTGGCGTCAGCCACCTCTTAGTGCCGCAGCATGGCGAGAACTCTTGAACGGGAAGCTTGTGGATCACTCGGCGTTGGAGCGTTTTTTCAATCCGTGCGAAAACCAGGCCACAGGTGACGGAGACGGGACTAAAGCGTGGATCAGCGTACCTTGTGTCTGCAGCATCGGAGAGTACTGTCGCAGGGTTGAACCGACTGCTTTGACTTTGGCTAACGGCTCCGGCGATGCTGCTAGTGGCGCTGTTGGTGGTGGTGGTGGCGGCTGCCTGTGGAGGGGGCGAATCGGTGGTGGTAGCGGCTTGGCTCGCTGTGCCGAGGAAGAGGACCCAGGAGAAGGAGGACTGGGTGATATCGGTGACTGTATGATCAAAGAAAGTAAGGTGACACTGGCCATCCTCAGCGCCGCAGCTTCTGAAATAGATGAACTCATGCGATGCGTCGGTGATGAGGGCGGAGAGTCGGTCGACAGTGGCTCGGATTGTGCCGGAGTAGAAGATGATGCCAGAGAGACGGTGTCTGAGGAGGCGCGACTGCATGCGTGTATTGAGATTGCTGCCAAGGTCACGGCCTATACACAAGCCATCAAATCTCTTACTGTCGGTGAGGACGGCGTTCTTTTCGATGGTGTTGTTAGCATCAACGCCACCATAGCATCCCCGATGGATCTGTGTAGTTCAGCGACTGTTCCTCGAGCTCATGAGGTTCCTCTTGAGGCACTTGTGTTGCCCCCGATGGATTCACTTTTCTACTGCATTGCTTACACTATAGGTGCCGCAATAATGGAGGATGACCGGAAGGAACGGCAGTTAGGTGGCAACATCTTGACCGTAGATTCAACTTGTGCCCCTGAACACAACTGCGGTAATGCTGTGTGTGCTGGTCATGACGGCAACCGTGAGGTGGGCGTCAGAACCACAAGCCACGATGGCGAGGAGCACAATAATGGTGTACGGGCCACCGGATGGCGAAAGGATTGGGAGCTATGGCTGCAGCAGGACAGTCGGTTCGGCAGCGGCTTCCTGGGGCCACGTCTGTTGCGGTACCTCGTGGAATATGTGTTCTGCGCACCTGGAACGGCCACCAGCCGGGCTGGCGCTGTGGTGGTGGCGCCTGCGGTCATGAGGCAGTGGCTGTCAATGGCATGTGGTACCTCAGCCGGGCAGGAGGGGTCCGTTGACGCCATGATGGCTCTCTTCCAGGGCCCCAAGTGACGGCTGGGACGCTGCAGGGGTGTGTGATAGAGAGGGTGAAAGTGGTTTTGATGGCATCTGGGGGTGAGCCTAATTGTGTGTTTAAATGAGTCAAAGCACCGACCCTGCGTTATCTTATTTCCGTTGCGTCTTACTTCCCCCTCCAATAATCAAAAGAATTACGTTGGAGCACTGATGCCTCCTCCTCCTCTGCGCGGTGCGAACTGTCAATTTCTCGTGGTGGCTGCAGACACGCGACTCTCAAATCTTGACACCACTGTTGATTCTCACCTTGTTTATGAACTCGTGTAATGTGGTATATACACACCGCCACATTCATCCACCTGTGCTCCACGGCGCTTTCTGTGGCCTCTTGACTGCATCGACCGGTCTTTACTCTTTCTTTCCTTATTTTTCTTATTTTCCTGTCAACAATCAACGGAGGCACAGGTCATAACAAACATCCAAAGGTTCTGCTGAATCACTATTTAAAAGGCAGTGAAGATATCAAGTAAACATTTAAATTGGCTCGCAACTGTAGAGTGACTCTGTGACACTAGGAAAGGAAAAAGAGCGCAAATATAAAAAGACAGAGGCACAACAACAAAAGAAAAAAAAACAAGAAAAATATTGAATCAGAAACTACACGACCTTCTGATTACTGTGTGAAATCATGACCACCATGCAGAAAATCGATGCGATGATGACCCGCTTTGACCGCAGGTCCCCTCGCGCGGCGTACGCCTACGTCTGTGAGGAGATGGGAATAAAGATCAGAGATCTGTTTCTGTCTTGCTCAGCGATGCCCCACGCGACTGGGAGAAGCACCGCGTGATTGACTGCTCGAAGTGCATCCTGGGACCGAAGGGCTGCATGGCTGTGCTGCCACTAGTGCTCTGCAGCCGCTCTCTCCGCCGCGTTGTGTTTAGCGGTTGCCACGTTACGGACGAGTTTATTTCGGAACTTACTGAGATTCTGCAGGACCACGGGTCGATCCGAAGCATTGACGTGAGCAACAATCCACTCATAACAGTGTGCAGCGCCAACCCTATCATTGGGATGTTACGCGTCAATAAGAACGTTGTGCGCTTCTGTGTGGAAGGTACTCACATTGGTACGAATGTCATGAACATCATCGATGACATTTGTGACAAGAACCAGAGCGAGGTTGCCAATTATTACGCTGATGACTACTTCCGCATGAAATACCTCTTTAACTTCCTGGACGGCGATGCCTCCGGGTGGGTGTCATTGCGTGGCCTCGTCCTGAACGCCCCGTTTCCCGTGCTACAAGAGCAACTGATTGAGCAAATAGCGATGAAAAAACCAAAGAAACGTTCAGATGGCACGATTTCTGTGAACACATTCCTTGAACTTGTTTACCACAACTACAAAACGGAGGTCGAGATTGCCCGTCGCATGAACGATCTCGATGTGGAGTATCGCAACATTGTTCTCAACTGGAAGCACCTCCTCGAGGCGATGGAGGGGGCGGACGACAGGGCTGACCAGAGCGGGGAAGAAGTCTTCTCCGGACTGGGTGAGGCGGACCACACCGATCGGGCGGCTGTTGAGAAGCTAAACGTTGTACCCCCGGCCGACTTCCACCGCTTGCGCATCCGCAGTCACGAATTGTCGCCTGAAGAGGCACGTGAAATTGTTTTGCTGGCAGTACGGCTTCAACAAGACGCAGACGCGCAGGCTCCTGGGGACGATGTCGTGGATGCCATACCACAGATAGGGATTAACCTCACGTGTCGGATCCTGCGCCGGGCGTACCGCACCGTTTCGCAGCCGGAGCCGCTTCCTCGCCGATTCCGGTTCCTTCAGGAGCATGGCGAGGACTACGTCCCACCCATGATGCGCGCGGGCTCGCGTCTTATCAGTATCTCAAAGTTGTCCTTCCTCGACGGCACCTCCAGCCACAGCTTCGACTCCACCAGCGGCCCAGAGGAGACCATCTTTGACGAGGACGAGAACCGTAAGCGTTGGTGGGCTCTTCCCCCGGCGATGGTCCGGCTCATTGCAAACTTCTTCAACTCCGAGGCCGCAAAGCTGCCTAAGCGCAGGAAGTCAACTCTTGCCATATCACCCCGCACACAGCGTGACATGGGTATGGAGAGGACTTCCATTCCTGTTTCTGTCTTTCTTTCAGCAGAGTTCTCGACGGATCTTGAGACTATGAAGCCGCGGCTCATTACTGACCGATTCTTGCAATATGGCATACCCATCGAAGAGTCTACGATCACGTTTCAGGAGATGGTGAACTGCCTCAACGAGTACTACGTTGAGGTGTCGGTGGACAAGCTGATCTCAGTGGATACAATTCGCGAGATGACAGTACCGGCACTCGAGCCGGTAGCGGCTCCCAGGAGCTCCACGAGCAGATCGGATATACCCAAAATTTTCATTGACGAGGTGTCGTTGTAAATATAAAGGAGAAGAGACAATTGTACCGCAGCCACCACCACGTTCTGTAACTCTTTCTCATTTTTCTTTTTTTTGTTTCTTTCGTACGGTATCATGTAGTAAAATATGTTCGGAGTTGGCTGTCGTACGTGTCAATAAGGAGGGGGAGGAGCGGGGTTAGATCGATGTAAAACTAGGTGTATGTTTACTATTAGTATCTGTTCTGTCTTTGTTATTACTGTTGTTGCCAGCACCTCCGTCGCCAGCCGTCTTAGAAAAACAATGCACAAATATTTTTTTTCTTTGTTTCTGTGTGGGCAGCGGCAAGCTAGCCATTGTAGCGAGGTGATGGACTCGATATCTAAACATATCTATGTATTCTAGTGAGCGCATGCGAATGGATCACTGTCTTCCATTTGGAGTGGATAAAACCCGAAGGAGTAAGGACTTTTTTGTTTGGTTCTTTTCCCCCACTCTTCCGTGTTTTTTTTTCTTCTTTTTCTTAACAACAAAAAAAGAAAATGAAAAATTCTTCTTTCAATGTATATTTTGTTTGCATGGTGTAGGGGAATCGACAGCTAGGTGAGTGTGAACATGGGTATTGTATGGGAAGAACAAGGGATTAATAGCAATACTCGGGGAGGAGAAAAAATGAGAATATTTTGAAAACCAACCTTTCAGGAATAGAGAGAGAGAAAGATAAGGAGAGAAAGGAAAACAAAATAATTACAAGGCTTGCTGCTGCTGCTGTGGCTGTTGTTGTTGCTGTTGGAGCATGTGTAAGGGCATACGCCCGGTAAGGGTATTATTTACTGAAGGAATGCAATGTCATTCTTCAAGGACGGGCGCATACAAACAAGCCCCAGTGGCAGAAAACACGGAATTAAGTGCGACCTTGGTACTGGCGTCCATGCGATTCGGCACGGCTCAAATGCAGCACCACCGGCTCGGCACTCATTATTCACTTGGGCACGTACCTTTTCTACCTTTTAGATATTTATATCTGTAATTTCACTCTGTTACTACCACCGCCCTTATAACCCTTTTATTATGTATTCCGTCTATACTTACCTTTCCATTCACTCCGCGTCCTTCTTTCTCTTTCATCATTAACGCTCCACTCGGTTGCTGGCTCGGATGAACCAGAGCCGCTGTTGTGGCACCACTCGCACGGGCTGCTTGTAATGTTACGAAATAAGATGATTAACACATCAAGTACGAGCGTGCGGTGCTCTTCATCCCAGGTCCCGCATGTTCCTGGTGGGCGTGCTTAGTAGCTGAGCCGACGTTGTTCCCTCAACCCCTCCTGTTTCACGCTGCTGCTTCACTCATTCTTCTCCTTTCGCTGCTACTACTTCTCATATTGATCCTTCATTTTTATTATTATCTTTTCCCTACGTTTGCATTACTTCTCGTAAAGGTTCAAGTGTAGCAGAATTTTACTGTTATTTTGTTATTAGTTTTAGCCAAAGGGAAGGAGGTCACGAGGAAAAAAAAACATTGAAGCGTACCAGTAGAAGAAAGGAAGCTTAAGGGGGAATAGAGGTACAGGTAGGCGTTAGGGGAAAGCAGCGTCTTCATCCGTAGCAGGCGTGCAGACAAGAAGGCAAAGGAAGGACTCCTCAGGTGCAGTAAGAATAAATAAACGACCACTACCGCCACTGACCGTGGGAAATAGCGTGGTAAAAGGCCAAAAGCACATCCCTTCAGCAGGTTTCTTCTTTTTTTTGTTTAGCTGTTTTTATTGCTGACTTTACTTTCCGTTTGCAAGAAGTGAAGACGGGGAGATATGACAAGCCATGAAGTTCCATCTGGTGGCGAGCAGTTGTTTGGTGGAGATGCAATGGGTAGTGAGAGGCTCCGTTGGTCTCCGCGTTTGGTTTCTGTGTGTGATGCTGTTGTTGACAGTTGCTACATGAGTCCTGCCACGACTATCGGAAGCCCATCCGTGCCGCTTCTGAGCCCCAGCGACTTGCTAACGCAGTGCGACAGCCGTGACGGATCCAAACAAGCAGAATGCTCCTCAACGCAGCATGGGAAGTTCTGCACTGCCACAGCCGTCACGGAGGTCATTGCCAACAGCCCGGGGAGCAAAGTTACTATTGTGATTGGAAACCCGCCCAATGCCTTTACAGCGGCAGTGGGCGATGCAGCAAATATAAATTACGTGCCCCCTGCAGGGGCCTCTCCCACTGCGGCCCGTTCTCCTTGCGACAGCGACGCGAGTTTGGACCGGAGAATGAATACAACAGCGCCAACTGATGACTCCCAGCTGCTGAACCCACCATCCCCGTTTTTCCGCCATCACGGGGCGCTGGACGGCGCCAGTGATTCACATTCCCACGGCACATTCCCCTGCTTCCGTTGGAGGGCCGGGTCCGGTGACAGGGGGGAGGGTGATGGCGACAGCGACTGCATGGAGGACGATGCATCGGACCACTTGTTGTGGTCGGCGGTCGGGGACATGTGCCACGCCTTTGGGCAGAGAGAACTAGTAAGTACTGAGGTGCAGGAGTCGGCGCCGCAACTCCCCGAACACCAGCAGCAGCTTCACAGGTGCCATTCAGGGAGGAGTCAAAAGGAGCGACAAGGTTTAGAATCACCCGAAGACGCCATTCGCAGCAATTTGTTCGTTTCGGGGCTACGTCACAACGTAACAGACGTTGGCCTACACGATCTCTTTGCCCCATTTGGTGAGATAGAATCGGCCAAGGTCATGCTCGATATTCACACCGGGAGGAGCCGGGGGATTGCCTTTGTTAAATTCGCGAAGGTATCAGACGCACAGAAAGCTGCTGAAGCGCTTAACAGTACTGCATTCAACGGTGAAAACATCACGGTGCGTGTTGCGAAGCCAAACGCTGCTTACCGTCCAGGGGAGCCGACCAACAAGACCTTCGTAAGAAACGTCCCGCTCAGCGTGAAGAAGGAGGATCTTGTGGCACACTTCGGTAGCTACGGGCAGGTTGTGGAAGTGTCCATCCATGGTGACACAGCGCAATGCTCAACCAGCAAGAAGCGCAACGTTGTGTTTATCACGTACACCACAAAGGAGGCTGCCGCATGGGCGGCGCAGCAGACGCACACAACCATGCCATTTCCCGACTGTGACGGGGTTCCGCTGCTTGCCAAGGTGGCCGAAGACTCCGCCCATCGCATCGAGCGATTGGCCCGGCGTGGCTCTGGCAAGCAGGGTGGTACCAGTAACAAGACTGTTAGTAGTAGCAGTACAAGTCTCCACACTGCTAACCAGCTGCCGCCACCGCCACCGGTGCCACATCAAACGCATCTCCAGCAGCAGTCTCTTCTGCAGATTCAGATTCAGCAACAGCTACAGCAACAGCAACAGCAGTTATTCATACAACAGCAGCAGCAACAGCAGCAGCGAAGCTATGTGAACGGCGCTCTGGCCGGAAAGTTCCCGCAGCCGTTCGGTGCCTACGGAGGTATGCCGGGTTTTGTCGTGCAGCCTTCCAACTTTTATAATGCGGACCCGTACGCTTGTGACGGGCTTGCGGGTCAACAGGGGCTATACACCGCGCCGCTTTACCCAATGCCCACCAGCCCGGCGCCTTCCACCGGTGGGACGCCGTTTGTTATTTTGGGACCGGAGCACTCACCGCAGTTGGCGATGATGTGTCGGCCGCCCCCAGCCCCGCAGCCACAGCCAACCGTCATGTACTATTTGCCTGGGGCACAAATGCAAGTGCCGATGCGAATGCAGATGCCCGTTGCCGCAGAGCGGCTGCAGCAGGTGACAGCGGGTGCAACGATGCGCGTAGGGTAGGCTGCAGCGCTGCATCGTTATTCGCTGCTTTCTTATTTGCCCCTTGCTTCTATGCGGCCCCTCTTGCAGGCTTTCGTATGAAATTGAAACGAAAGAAAACAATGGCGGCTTTCCCCTTTCCACTCGCTTTAGCTGTTTGTATGCGTATCTGACGAGCAGTCTGTTTCCACTTAATCCCTCGTCGAAGACGCAGCTGCATGATGTGCCGCACGATGCTACAAGCAACCGGGGCACCTGCGTGGACAGAGGAACGTGGGGCGGGGACAGGAAGGGTAATGAAGGAAGGGTGTTAGGGTGAGTGGGGGAGAGCTCCTTTGTTTTTCGCTTCCGTGAATTATGCGCCTGGTAGGGGGGGGGAGAAGTACGGGGGGACGAAGTGGTCGAAATATGGTGGGGAGAGCAGAGTTTAAGGAGATCGAAAAAGAAAAAAAAAGAAAGGAAAAACGAGACAGAAGGAACCAAAGAAACACACATAAAAAAAAGTGATAAAAAAAATATTAAGAGATCTACAGCCAAGGGGATACGGAAGCATGGCTGAGAAGAGGAAATAATAAAGAAAAACATATATTCGAGTTACCAAAAAAAAGGAAACAAAACAAGTGATAAAGGGATATGTTAGGGACGTGTTGCACCATTTAGTCTTTCATATACGTCTTATACTACCACGTGGGAGCATGAAACCGGAATGCGGGCTACAATGTGACACATGCACACACAGTCGTGAGAAGACGGCCCCCTCACAAAAAAAAATAAATAAATAAATAAACAAATGTGGAGAAGTTTTTAATTATATCTTCTTTGCTGTGCTATTGCTATTTAGTTCTCTACTGCTGTTGTGGGTGTTGCTTCTGTGTACCCGTGTTTCATTTTTCACTTTCTCCCCATTTCTCATGCGCGTGTTTTTTTTTCGTCATCCTTTTAAACATTTTATTCTTCCGGAGAGGTTCATTTCTGATTTTTTTTCATTTCTGCATGCGAGCCATTTAACAAATTCACATATTCGTCCGGATATTTCTTTTTTTTTTTCACTTAAAAAAAAAATTAGCTCCCCCTTCACCTCCTTTCTTTATCTCCTTTCTTGCTTTGCCTTCCCTTCACTTTTGTTTCGTTTATTTTCTCATTTATTTATATTCCTTTCGACCGTTCCTCACCTCTTTTTTTTGGCATTTGTCTTGTATCCACTGGCGATGCTTTTGTATATCATTTCAGTGCGGAATAATAATAATAATAACAGCAACGACAACAATAATAATAAATATTTGTTCACCTCACCTGTTTTTTTCTTCTTTTTGCAGCACCAAGTTGTGCACTCCCCTTCCCCGTTTGGCAACTGGCTCTACCACCTCGCCTTTTATTATTATTATTATTTGTTTAAGATTTTTTTTTTTTGGCTATTGGCCCGTTTTTAACATCAAAAGTTTATCGCCGTGATGCATCAGTCGCTTCCTGTGTCGCCATTGTAAATACACGCGAACACACATGTACAGTTGTGCTCGCATGTATTTGGCGTCCGTCCCAATCGGAGGATGTGAAAAGGGTGTTGGGTGTCACTTTGACCTCTTTTTTGTTTTATTTTCTTTTTCTTTCACGCCGTTTTTTTTTTTTCTTCCTGCTCTTCTTCACCTGCCCCCCTTTATGATCATTACTGTTATTATTGTTGTGATGGTTGCCATCACTGTCTTTTCATCCACTGTTGTTTTTTTCTTTTTATAAGAGAAAGAAAATTATATCGTAAAACTTATAATTAAATTGTATACATACACATATGTAAAAGTAGCTTTTTGTCTTGTGTCGGTTTGTGAGTGAGTGAGTGAAGGGAGAAGGTCGGCGCTTATTTGCGTTGTGTACGGCATTCCGTCAACTCTCCACAGCGGTGACGGATTTATTATTATTATTATTATTATCATTATTTTCTTACACGCGCACGCACGTATATATTTATATTGTTGAAGTTAATGCCACCGAGATTTTCCATCACGTGTGGTTTCATGTGGCACGGCGGCGGTAGCAGCAGCACTCGGTGATCACAAAACGTGATGGACAAAAGTTTGATACATTTATTTATTTATTTTATTTCACTGGGTAGCTAACTCTGCGCGCACTTTTACATTTTGATTTCGTTTTTTTTCTTCTTTCTTTATTTTCTTTCCTTCCTGTTTTACATTTTTTATTTTTTATTTTTAAACATTATTGCTGCTTTCCTGCGCAGCCCACGAAGTTGTACCTTCCTTAACGTTTTCTCCCTTAAATATCACTTATTATTATTATTATTATTGTTAAACGTTTCCTCACTCTTTTGCCCCATCACTTCCCCGGACTACTTTCTCTCTTTCTTTATTTCTTTTCACCTTTTCTCCTCACCTCCATTTTTTCTTTTTCAATGTAAATATTTGTTTACTTATTTGTCTGACTGATCGATCGTTTTTAAACCGTTTCCTTCCTCTTTTTCTCTTAGCCTCCTTATATCGCCTGCCATTACTGCCCATATATTTGTCATCACAGCGTATTATAACTGCGGTAACTAATGCTGTGTTTATTTACTTCTTTCTTTTATTATTATTATTATTATTATTTATTTATTATTATTTATTTATTATTTTCCTTGTTAACCGTTTCTGCTCCATGAGGTTCTTCCTTCCTTCGGCAATGGCCCACCTTCTTTCTTCTTTCTTTCTTTCTTTCATGGAGGCCGTGCGGGTGCGTGTCGTAGAAATGTGGCATGCGACTCCGTGAAGGTGTGCGTGTGTGTTTGTGTGGGAGTTGTCCGGCAGTGAAATGAGACATGTAAAGGACGAACTGAGAGCGAAACCCCTTTCCCCATTTCCCAATTATTATTACATTCCTCTCAAACCTTTTATTATATGTAAACATATAAACATATACATATATATTTCCCTCTCTCGGGCCTTTATATCGTCGTTTCATATTTATTCTGTGCATAACTTTTCTTCTTCTTCTTAGGACTTGTTTCAAGTTTTTATTTTTTTATTTTATTTTTTGTTACTACCTTCAGCCCTGCCTTCGTTTCTCATGTTACCTGTCGATGCAATTTTTGGCATCGCAGTGCTGAAGAGAGGTGCCTGAGAGTGTGTGTGTGTGTGCGGGGAGGACTGGGGCGAATGAAGGTGGACGTGACACGCAGCACTTAACGAGGAGGATCAGTTGAGAGCCCGCGTTGCGCTGTGGATTCGCAGTGTGTGCTTCTCTCCTTTTTATTTATTTATTTATTTATTTATTTATTTTTTTGCACTCCATTCTATTCCCTTTGCCATTACTAATGGAACGGATACGTTCGTTTTATGTGTGAATGTGCGTTGCTGCTTACGGTCGATACTGCGCAGGGCCTTGCTTGGTTTAAGACGACCATTTTTCTTTTATTTTTGTTATTTTACCCCTTTTATTCCTAAATTATTATTGTTTCTTTCTTTCTAAAAAAAAGTCTTTTTTTTCTCTTTTTTCCTTTTTTGAGTCCACCAGGATCGGTATTTGAAGTGTGTCAACGCGCTGTGTGCTCAGGTAGGGCCTGTGCTTGCCGCTTGCCCCTTTTTTATCCCCCTTTTTCTTCCCTTATTTATTTATTTATTTATTTATTTTTTTTTTTAAATTATGCATCACCTTTTTTTCACTCATTCTTCCACAGCGTTGCACCGGTGCGCCGGTTCCTTACCTCTCATGTACATAATTGTTGCAGTCGTTATTATCGCTGCCATCATCAACATAATTATATTGAGTGCGCCCTGCATCAGTAGATGGCAGCGCGCCCGAAGGTGTAGAAGGGGGAGTTTGGGAGAGGTGGAAAAGGCAAAGGGGAGGGGGAAAAGAGAAGTACGAGGAGATGGTAGCTGAATAAATATACAAATAAATAATCGAGCGGATGAGGGGGCGAGAATTGCGCGGGAGGGCAAGGAATGAAGTGGGAGGGAACACACACACCATCGGTTTTCACTTCTCCCCCTTCGACTGTTGTTTGTTAATGGTGGTAGTGGCTCACGACGCCGTGCTGACGAGGCAGTGCGAGGCCAATGGAGGACAAGCACTTCGCGTTTGCATCTTCCACTTTGTCCTTTCACTGAATTGTGGCATTGTGCGAGGATTCGTGCTTTGCAAGTTAACATTAGCCAGCAGTGCCTCACGGAGGGGGGGAGGAGAGACGAAGCTATGGAAGGAATGTGGGGGGACGCTTAGCTGCAGCGGCATCGAGGAATGGCTGTTCTTTTTTTTTTTTTGGTACGTTTTGTTATGTGTAAAAGAAAAACATAATCCTCCACCCCCTTACCTTCGCTCGTTTTATTTATTTATTTATTTTTTTTACTCGTTTGATATTTTCCCCCCCTTTCTTTTCCGTTATACCTGCACCTTTGTGTGTACGCAAGGGGGGTTATGGAGAGTTGCTGACGTGATGCAATTTAAAGTTTTGCGCTGAGGTTGAGAGTGTGGCTTCTCGTGGACAAAGTAACTGCGGGGTTGGTTTTGTGGCCTCAGTCGTCAGTCCACTTCCCTATTCTCTTTTCATTGGCGCGTATGCGTAAGTAAGCTGGCGAGGTATTCTTTTAGCAGTGTCACCTCCTTCATTTTCTTTCTGCTTGTTGCCTTTCCTCTTTTTATCACTTACTTCCTACTGTTTTCTTTTTTTGTTCCCCCCCGCCCTCTCATCCTTTGACATTTCTTTTTTTTTTTTTGCACTCCTCATTATTGTATTCATTTCATGCACATAAATCAACAAAGGAACCTTTTATGAATCTATTTGTCCCACTCGTTCATCTCCTATTGCCCATCTCGCATGCTCTTCTCTCTCCCCTCTTTTTTCTTGGAACAACAGAGGGGAGAGAGAAGAGCATGCGAGCATTAACAACAACGAAGCACACCTTTAAAAGCCCCTTTTCACCAATATTGTTGTTGTTGTTGTTCTTATCGCTGGGCTACAGGATCCGTGGGAGAGCTACCGCTTTTTGACCTTTCTTCCTTATTATTATTATTATTATTAGTGTTTTGATGCACATTTTTTAAAAAAATTATTGTTGCACGTTCCTTCCTCACTTCCCCCCCTTCCACATCCGCTTGGGTGATGTTTTTAACAATGTGATTCTGGTTCAAGATGGCCGCATCGCACGACGCAGGTGGATGCGCTTGTTTTTGCCCGCAGCCTCGCTGAGTGGTGTTGGGGGTGGCGGCTTTTGTACATCTTTGTTCGGTCCAGCCCCCCTTTTTGGATCCTCTCGCAGGGGTGCTGCGCTTTTGCGTGTCGCGGCACCAAATCACACATGCAGCAAAGAAGGAGTGAAAACTCCAAGTTGAGTCTCACTTTACCGCTGCTTCCCCCTTCTGTACCTTTCTTTCTTTTTTTTCTTTCTTTTTCCTCACTTGTTCTCATGCCGCTGAGCGCTGTTTTCGGGTACATTTACTTTATGTTCTCCCTTGACTTATTGTTTACTGTCCCTTTCTTCCCCTTTAAATGTACAATGCGTGTACCTCCGCTTTCCCACCTGAGAAGCGGCTGCATCACAAGGGACGAGTAGAAATGAGAGTGAAAGAATAATGAAGGCGCTACAGCGACTAGTGTTCATATGGTACGGAGCACTCGGATCCAGTGCCAAAAGGAAAAAAAAAGGAGGAAAAGTTATTACATGTGGTAAAACAAAAACCATGAGGAGGAAGGGGTCTCCACACCTTGAGCGGAAGTGGTAGCACGCGCCGTGTTTTTAACGCGTTGCCGCTCGTGGTCCCAATTACCCCGTTTCCATTCCCATTTTTTTTTTACATTTCTTCACTTTATTTCTTTACCTTTTTTTCATTACTCTTTTCCCGTTTGATTTCCTGCCGCCGCACGACTTTCTAGTCGCTTTCTTTCCACACCGTTGGACTTTGAGAGAGATTGCCCACGCGAGTGTTGAGTGTCGGGTGCGTGTGTGTGTGTGTGGGGAGATTCAAAGAAATATTGGCGTGGGATTCATTCGTATTAGTTTGGTTCACTCGTGCGTTTACTCACCGATGTGTTTAGCCCCGTCTTATTATTATCATTATCATTATCATTATTATTGTTGTTATTGCGCTCCCCCTTTTTTCTTTATTTGCTCATTTACCCACTTGTTTGTCTGCCTAACTCTCATGCTTGGGATTTATTATCATCGTCGCTTGTTTTATTACCCCCTTAGAAACTTGTCTGACTTTCTTCTCTTCTGCGCTTTCTCCATTTCTTTACTCCTTGCCGAGAGGCTGCCGCTCGGCTTGTTCGCTCAGACACGAAAGGTGTAAAGGTGTGAAAGTTCTCAACGTCTAAGGGAATTGCCTGAGGGAAAAGAGAAAAGGAGTAAAGGCGGGGCGAGAAATTGGAACGCCGTGTGGGGACCAAATAAAGAAGCCGGTAATGACCTGCTAGCAGGGAAGGCAGGATGCGAAGGAAGGAAGAACAATCAAGTAAACTGTGGGGCGGGAGGATGAGAAGAAAAAGAGGAGAATAAAAACCACCTTGTTGTCGCCCGGTGACACTGTATTCGGGATACAGTGGAGAAGAGATGAATAGCATGTGCCACATAATCAAGGGTAAAACAAAATGGAATGACTCAACTTACAGTGGCGTGGTATGCCCGCACCACTCGGGGACTTTTATCCCCTTTTGGTTTTTCTTTTTTGAGGAAGCAGGGCCCCCTTCCGCACTTCTGGTGTGGCGTGAGGCACTTCTCCACTGTTTTTGTTTGTTTCACAGCAGATTGCTTGTTATCCTTGGTATCCATGCGCTCTGCCCTTCTTCCTTCTCTTTTCGGATGTTTTAAACAGCTCAAAACCAACTCACGATGTCATCAACAGTCCACCAGGCATTTTCCCACAAAAACTTCTTCCTGACAGGAGGAACCGGATTTATGGGAAAGGTTCTTTTGTACAAAATACTCAAGGAATTTCCCGATTTCGGCTGCATTTATGTGCTAACTCGGGGTAAGAACTCTCGCAAGTTAAAGCGTTACCTCGGTCCACAGGAGCGTTTGAAGCTGGAAGTGCTTAGTTCTCCTTGTTTTGATCCTCTTCGTAAGGCGTTGGGTGCTGACGGTTTCGCTGCACTGAGCTCACGAGTGGTGGCCGTAGAGGGAAACATCACTGACGACCGGCTGGGTCTCAGCGAAAAGGACCAACAAGCTGTCATGAATTCTGCGCACTTTATCGTACACATGGCCGCAACGGTAAATTTTGACGAAAGGCTTAACGTGGCGGTGGAAACAAACACATTGGGTGCCATGCGCGTTCTTGCCCTAGCAAAGAAGTGTAAAAATTTAGAGGCAATGGTCCACGTCTCGACATGTTACGTAAACTATGGCGTGCAGGGTCGGGTCGAGGAGTGTCTGTACCCGCCAACCTTCGAGCCTCAGGGTATGTGCAAATACATTCTTGCACTCAATGATGCGGAGATCGATCGGGTTAGTCGCGAACTTCTGAAAAAGCACGGCTTCCCCAACACGTACACGTTCACCAAGTACATGGGGGAACTGCTGCTACACAGCCACAAGGGCGACTGCCCCCTGGTGATTGTGCGTCCTTCGATCGTTGGGTGCAGTCTTAAGGAACCCTTCCCCGGTTGGGTGGACGCACTGACTGCAGCTGGTGGCCTTATTTTGACCTGTGGAATGGGGCTTGTGAGGGAGGTGGTGTGCCGCCCCAGGGCTGTAGCCGATATTGTTCCCGTTGATTTCGTTGTCAACGTTATCTTAAAGGCACTGTTTCAGACAAAGATGCACTTTAAAGGGGCATCGGCTGGAGGCGCTGGAAAGAATCAACCGGCAACTACCACCTCTGTCGCGGACAGGGGTCTTTTCAATCCCCTAGCCGCATCGAAGCAGTTAAGTGGCGTGGCTAAGGGTTCCCTGGGCGGTGTATACCCCACGGCGCCTTCCACGATTCAGCCTCTACGCCGACAGCAGCAGGGCAGTGATGCCAAGGGTAAGAGTGGTGCTACTGCTAGTCAGCACAATGCACAGCAAAAGCACCAGCCTCAACGTGATTCAGTGGGGCCTACAGATTCCATTACCTCCTCTGAAATATGCGGGACCAATCTGCCTTTCATTTATCATGCATCGACATCGGGCTCCCAGAATATCATGACGTGGCACCGCTTTTGTGAGGCTTCATCCGAATACTGGACCAGCAGGAAACCCCACCCCAGGGCTATCGGCCCCGTCGGCGTTCAGTTGATCGAGTCACGGCTCCTCTACTCGCTTAAATTCTTCTTTTGTCGCGAGGTTATGTGCCATGCACTCGCCTTTCTGGCGGAGCTCCCGCACCCAATCGGCTCTCAGGAGAAGAGGGACGGTGTAAAGAAACTGAAGCGGGCCCTGCTCCGAGCGAAGGATCTTAACCGGCAGTTTTGCGCCTTCACGTCCACGGAATGGATTTTTTCCGCCCCAAACACATTGGCGCTGGATGAAGGCCTCGATGAGGCTTCTCGTGCCGCTTTCTACTATGACCCCTACATGATTAACTGGTGGACGTACTGCCATTGGTACTCGTATGGTTTGTTAAAGCACATTGTTAGAGATACAACGGGATTTGATGAACCAGCACAACCCTTGTCTGGGGCAGAAGTGTTTAAGAGAGCTTCATCTCTTTGAGGTGCTCCATAGGTTGATCGACATCTTGTTTTTTTTTTTGTTTCTGCGTGTTTTGTTTTCACTGTTATCAAATGCTTAGCCTCCCTCCATTTGTTCAACTCGTCACTTCGTATGTCTCCTCGTGAAGTGCGACTAAGTATTTAATATGATGGATGACATGATTCTGCTTCTTCTACTTATCATACAATGCTCCGTAACTGCTACCAGTGTTGGTGGCTGCACTCTTAAAGGGTTCGCACAATAGTTGCGTAACACCCCTATGCTGTTTGTCTCCCCTTTTGTCGTGGATAAAGGTCAAATAAACGTTTAACCGGCCTCATTTCCTGTCTAGTTCTTTCACCCCCGCTCACTTTCCTTAGGTTCTAACAAGATCCATCACAACGCAGTGGGAAGGACACAAACGTAGGTGTATAAAACGTGTACGAACAGATGCACAGGGGTCGGTTTATTAAAGAACATATGCATTCTTTAATGGTTTGGTATGCCCGTGGGAACAGGGCAGACGTATTTAGTGAAGTTACAACCGACTGAAGGTACATCAGCACTGGCCTACCACAAGGTGCTGTCGGTACATTATTATTGTTATTATTATTATTATTTAAAAAAAAGCCCCCCTTCTCTTCATAATCGGCGGCATTCCCATCGCGGTGCTTCAAATTATTACCACCGGACTCCGTACTAACTGTGCTGTGACTGGCTTTGCTCACTTTGCGTCAGCTTCTTGTTCTGTTCGTGTGTGTTGCGGCCCTCTGAGGGCTTTGTTCGTTGTGCCTGTTTTTTCTTTCGTATTGCCGATCTGCACTGGTGCCCAGTTCCTTCTGAGGGGACAGCAGCTGTGGTACCAATCGTGCTGCACTGCAGTTCATGTTGCCAGTCGCTGATAGCTCCGATTACTTGTTGTTCTTTCCACACATTGGATGCAAATTCTTCCTCATCTTTTTTTTCTTCATAGGACATTTCTCCCCCAAATTCCACAGTTTTGAACTACCATAGGCGACTGCAGGTGTTAATACGTGTCATTAAGTGGTTCCTGCCCCTTCTCCGAACAAATGCCATCCAATTCGCTCGAGTCATCCGGAACAGGCACAGGTATCTTTTTTACCCCATCAAAAGGGAATGTCTTCCTGCAGATGACCCCATGCGCAGAATCCAATGAGAACGAGAGCAATGGCACAACACTGAAGGACTCGTTGCACTCCGGTTCCTGGGGACAAAGCTCACAAGTGCCGCTTTACGTTCTCCCCGTCACTGAGGATAAGTGGCTTTCTCACATTCCCTCGGTGGTGGAGCGTAGAACGAGCCGGAGGAGCAGCAGCCAGTTGGGGCGTGCACCTGCTTCGTCCTTCTTAAATTCTTACACGAAAAGCTCCCTGAGTTCGTACCCGCCGTTCGTCGCGGGTCAAGGGAGGGTAGGGGGGCCAACATCTTGCAAAACTTGTGGCACCCCGCAGTACCTTCCGGCAGCCGGGCCAGAGATCCCTCGGACAGAAATACAAACAGCTACAACAGACCAACCGTCTTCCCCCGCTTCGCCACTTCAAACCACCATTCCAAGGCTTTTCTCCAACCCCACGCCGCAGGGATTTCACCAGCGAGTGATGGAGGCGCAGAAGAGGCAAATGAACAAGCTGCTTCACAACCGCCAGCCAGAAACTGGCGGCAAGTGGTAGTGCCTGTTGCATCGTGAGCTGACGAGGAGCAGTGAGCCAAGCCTTTATTCGAACCGTCGGCCTCAGGCGATTTTTTTCTCTCAGGGATAGCAGCAGCTGTTTGAAGAAGCCAATACTTGTTTTCTTTCATGTTTGTAGCTCGTGATTTTGTTGTTACCTCTATACCGGACACTGTCATTACCATCGCCATCACCGTCGCCGTCGCCCCCCGCCAGTTGCGATTACACCGTTTGGATGAGTTGCACGCGAGCAGTTTTTTGTGTGACTTGTAAAAGGGGCGCAGGACCCGCCTTCCGCTGGCTTCCAGGCGAAATGTACGTCACTATGGCGATTGTGTGTTTCTGTTGCGTTTTATATTGTGCATTTTCCCACTCCTTTCGCCACCATACCGTGTTTTCGTGCTTTTATTGGTTTTATTACTATTTTCTTTCGTGAGCGGAGCTCATTTCATGGTTTACTGAGCGCGATGGCCATCAATGAGGGCCTACGCCTTTCATTTTTTTTTTTGTATTTGTGACTACACCGGGTGTGCGTACTTAAGGGCCTGCCTCTACACGCATGTGCGTATCTGAATGAGTGTGGGTGCATTGGAGGCTGCCGAGTGAGCTGAAGAGGATTTGAATACACTTTGAAAAGCAGGTGGATCATTGAATTGTGAAAGCAGACGTTCCAGCGCCCTTTTTTTCCACACCGGGGATTGCTCCGTACCCCACTCATTGAGTTATGTGCATAGATTCATTATATTTGTGTGCCTGAACGTATCTTTTTTTCCCCTCCTTCATTTGAGCGCTTTTTCACCCTCTCTTTCTTTCTACTCCCACAGTTACGTATGCTTCCACCTTTCCCTTTTCCTCTCCGTTCCTACCATATTATTTGTTTATCTTATGTACCCCTCTGAGATGTTACGTATATGGCTTTGAGATGCGGTTGGGCTGATTTTTTTCTCTTACCTTTGTTCCTTTGCCATTACGTCGTATTATTTTTCCCCCTTCCCTATTGTGCAATAGGATGGGAGAGAACCTACTTTGTTATTGCTTAATTGGGTGGAGCTTTCTTTTTTGCTTATGTTTTAATACACATCGGTTTTTTTTGTGTGTAAATGCCTCGAAGGGGCCAAAGGGGGAGACCACTTTTGATAGACTCGGTGGATGATGTTTTCTTTCTTGCTTTGTAGTTACTTTTCTACCTCATCGCTTTCACCCTTTTGTTACGTCTCGTTATCACCGTAGCAGCTGCGGGATTCGGATAGGGACGAGGGGGTTCTCTACGCACAAGAAAGTTGTTGTGTCAAAAAGGAAACGAAATAACACACACTTGAGGACGTAAGGGGAGATACTGAGAAAAAATGAGGATTTTTTTTTGTGTTTTCCGTTTTCCCGGTAGAGTCGGTCCAGGGTTGAATGTGAACAAAAGATTTTTTTTTGGGGGGTCCTTTTTGTTTGAGTGAGCGTAGGAGAAAGGTAAACGGCAGTGGTAGCCTGCTGTTGCTTTGTAAGACCTGGATTCCCGTACTCTGCAATCGATGGACAGGATGGCCCACACTTTGGGCGATATAGGCGGCACACGAAGCGCACATATTCCATTTGACCTTTTTTTTGTTTTATTCCACGGAAATAATTATGTGAGCTCTGCCGTGTACGATAAATGTTAGGCTTCTTTTCCATCAAAAACCCCGTTTATATTTGTTTACCGTGCGGGTGTCACCGCTGCTGCTCCATGGTTTCTCCACTCCACTCCACTCCACTCCGCCCTCCGTCCCTCCCTGTGATGTTCCCCCCCCTCGATGTACATGGGGACTGCAGGAGAGAGGGATTTAGTGGTCGCCTACGTACGCGGCTGCGTCTGTTTTCTCTGCCTCTCTGAGCGGCATGACATGAGAAGGGTGGAAACGTATCGCAGTTAGCCGCGGCGGCCACGGACCTCTTCCATGTGATGTGCACTGGGATTGCATACGATTTTGTTGTGCTAGTGGAGGGGCGCGTGAAAACGAGTATTATTACTGCTCTGTGGTTAATTCTGTTTTTCCTTTAGTTGATTTACTATTATTCTTAGACGCTAGTTTTGCGCTCGTGTCATTAATACTGCTTCGTCCCCTTTTGTATTTATTGTGCTGTACTACCTTTATTGGATGCTTTTAACGCTGTTAAACATATGTCCATTTATCTGGAACTCCATTCAGCACTTTTCATGGTGTTAGCGTGTTGTTTCGCCTGTGCTTTTAACCTGCATTTTTTCATTTTTTTCTTCTTTGCTGTCTGCTTATCTTCTTATTTGCTCCTGTTTTTTTTTATTTTTATTTTGCAGTTCCACTGTTAGTTGGTCCCTCTTCTTGCAACGAAAGAAAAGCGGTATCGAGCTGTACATCGAAGGGATGTTGATGGAACATGCCCCCATCACGGGGATTTTGCTGGGTGTGTCTGCGTACTGTTCAGTCGTGACACCCCGAAGTTATTTAACAGCGCGTCCTCTTCCGACCACACCACAGGGCTGGGCGGCTACTGTGCAGCATCTGCCGCTTTTATCCGTTCCTTTTGGTTCTCTTGGTCTGTCGCCTTTTGATATTGGCTGTGCGCTGTTGATTCTGTTACAAATGCGCACGTTGGAGAGGCGATGGGGCTCCTCTTCCTTTCTCACCTTCGTGGTGGTGACTGCCCTGCTGGGGTCGATTCTCACAAGCTTCCTGGTCACGCAGACCACCCCACCATTGTCGCTGGAGCAGCTGCAGGTACTTTCAGCGGCTGGCTCGCTCGTGCCGCTATCGTCCCTCGTGACACGTTTCACCATGGAGCTGCCGTCACTTCACGCGTGGCAGCTCCCCTTCCTGCCAGTGGCTGTCACGGAGAAGGTGACGGTCATCCTGCCACTGTTGAGGCTGGCGTCGCTCCCGGAAACCGAAGGACTTTTGAGGACCCCGCGGCAACGTGGGAGCATCGTTCGTGTGGACGTGGGGTTGCGGGTGCGATTGGCGCTGGTGCTTGCTGGTGTCCTCTTTGGTCTAGCTTCGAGTGGGTCCAGGCCGCTGGCCCGTTTCTTGGGACTCGTTAGCCGCTGCATCTCTAACCCCCTTTTGCGCCTCCTGAGACCGCTTCTTGATGTGGTCGGCGGGCCATCGGTAACAGTGACACAAACGCTGCCGAAGCGGGGAAGTACTCGTCAGTTTGTCGCTGGCGGACGGTACGCGCTGGACAATTTGTCTGGAATGGGGCCGGTGGAGATGATTTCCAATCTCCGCTTCATGGAACTGCGATACACCGCCGCAACGGAATTCCTCGGCAACGAGGTGAAGAATATCACCGGCAGAGTCAGCCACGGAATCAATGGCAAGCTGACGGCGGAGATGTGGTGCCGGACGAACTCATTGCGCAGGTTATGGAGCTGGGAATGGGATTCGATGTGGACACCATTCGTGCTGCACTAATTGCGTCGAACGGGCGCCCGGATGTTGCCATTAACATGCTCGTCGGGAATTAATAGCGACTGAAATGGGGAAGTTTGGGGTAAGAAAGGGCGGTGCACGCTGTGTTGTATTGCATGAGATACCTGCCTGAGGTATGACTTGTACTGGTGTGGTGTGGACCTGCGCAGCGGTACAATGGAGGATAAACTGGAGAGGTCACCCACATAT
This sequence comes from Trypanosoma congolense, assembly GCA_002287245.1. Classification (NCBI taxonomy): domain Eukaryota; phylum Euglenozoa; class Kinetoplastea; order Trypanosomatida; family Trypanosomatidae; genus Trypanosoma; species Trypanosoma congolense. The sequence goes on along the minus strand of NHOR01000319.1, from coordinate 1,271,220 downwards.
TCGCACAAAAGCGCTGCAAGCTTGATTGGGAAGAATGGACAGAAAGTTTTGGGAATCACGTTGTGTATTCGTTTCATTTGCCCTTCCCTCCACTCCTCTATTCGTTGACGTTATGGTGGAATGCCTGCCACCTAAGAGATGTGTGGTGTAGAGGAGAAGATCAAAGGAGCATTGGGAGCAGGAAGAATATTGGAATTATGTGCTTAAATCCCTTTTGAAGCTTTGTTGCGAAAGATTACTTGCGTTATCAATAGTACATTATGCCGAGAAAATGTTTTTTTCTGCTTCGTTTGTCTCTCTTTGTGATATGTTACGCCACTATCTTTCCCCGTTGTTCTTGCTGATGCATTCCCGCGCCTCCTTGCTTTCCTTCTTCGCAAAGCTTACTTAGGCTTAGGGTGTCGTTTTGGTGCCATGGATAGTTTGCACTCGGTTGTGCGGGACGTGCTTGTTTTTCATCCCCACACCATCAGGAACTACGGTGCGGCTTCCGCCGTATCCTCGCATGGAGGCAATAAAAGGCTGATTTTTATGTCGGAAGCGGCGGAGTCACTTGTTACCGAGTTGATCAGGGTCCTTTCCCGTGGTCTGCACGGCGAGGTGGAGCTGTTGACGGTTCTGGAGACACTTAGACTTGTGCCTCGTAAGATTATGCGCCACGAGGATGAGAGCAGCCCGCTGCGGGAGGCATTGTATCGTCTCAGATTCTCGGAGCAGTTGATTTACGCCGTCAGGTCTCTTTTTACACGGAGCGGCGCAGCGGTGCGGTCGCGGGCGCTATTGCGCCTAATGCTCAATCAAGGGGTGCTGCTGGCAGCGCTGGAGCTTATTGGACAGTGGAGCACGGTGGAGCTGAGGGCTTTTTACGTAGATCCGCGTGTCAGTGTGCTGTGCAACATGGAGGGACCGCTATGGGATGCGTTCCTCGGTGCTTGTGCTCCAATTGGTGGTGTGATGTTGGAGCAAATTGTGGCTGGCGTGTGCGTAGGTACGTCGGCTGTCACGTTTCAAATGATGTTGCTGCCTCCGGCCGCTCGCCGGAGGACAGTCGGCCGCCTGCTTCCCCCGAATGAGGGCATCAGGTCCGGGAACAATGTGGTTTTGGACTCTGAGGGGGCGTTGGAGGCGGAGAGGGGTATCGGAGTAAGGGAGTTTGCTACACCAGCAGCTTACCTGTCAGAGGGCCAAATGCCTGTGAGGACCACTGAGATGCCAACGATTCCTGACCTCAACTACGTCATGTCAACTCTTGAGGAGGCAGAATTGATTCTCATAACGCAATGGCGTGAGCTCGACACCTCCCTGTCAGAGCAAGAGGCGTTGATATTTGAGATGCTCGATGACCAATAGACGAGTTCTTTATATATATGATAATATTAATAATTATTATTATTTGAAGGATTTGTTTTATCAAGAGGGGATTGTAAATGACAAATTTTCTTGTAGTGCAATAACTCCGGAGAGTTTTTTTTTTAAAGGATTATTACTGTTTTTATTTCTTTAACCACTTTGAGACTTCATAGTTTGTTCTTGCTATATTTCTTCTGGCGACACATTCCAGGTTTATCGTGATGCACCTCCGGTGCAATTTATTTTCACCTGTCTTTATTTTATTTCGTTATTCGCACGTTTCGTTTATTCATCAGTGCACTGACCAGAGGGGGACTACAATCTCCTTTCCCCAAAGTATGTTCCGGGCATTCTCTCTTTCTTTTCTGTGGCTGGAGGCACGTTTTTCCTCCCTCCTCTTGTCGTTTTTTTCTGGATGCAGTTCCTTAGCTTGCCTTCTCTATGAGTCATTTGACGGTGTGGAGGTGGTTAAAATGCGAAGACGACATTCAATACATGTTTATTTGCCTTGTTTTTGCTTTCAGGACTCTTGCTTTCCCTACCTTCTCCCAACATTCTCTTGCCTCACTTTTTTTTCATCCCTCCCGTCCTGCTGTAGCCACCATTGAGGAGGCGATAGTAAATAGGCACAAGGGCAAAAGTGTTTGAGATACCGAGCAGGATGTTGCAGGCGGCGTATAGGGACTGCTCCCTGTGGTATGCCGCGGTCGCATCAGCCGCCTGCGGGTACTTGGCATACAAATGCGTTAAGCTTTTACGTATCATCAGGGGGCGTGTCACGGAGCAAATGATGCTCGACGATCTCCAGCATGGCGTAGTGCATCTGTTTATTCATCCCCGCTGGCCACATGGGCCAAACTATTTCTTACACTGTTTGAAGGTGGAGACCTTCCTTAGACTTGCTAAAGTTTCATACATTGTGTACCTCACCACGAATTCATCATTGTCGCCTAACGGAAAATTACCTTTCATTGTATACGACAACGTCAAGATAGGCGGTAGCGAGGCGATTTTGCATTACCTGACAAATGAATTCCATGCCAATTTAGATAATGACCTCTCTGACGAGGACCACGCCGTTGGCCGCGCCGTCACCCGGATGGTGGAAACTTCTTTGAACTACGGCTTGCAGCGGCTGCTGCTGATTAATCAGCCGGAGGTGCTGGAGGTTATGCTCGAGGATGGATTGGGACAGAGTGGAAAGGGGACGCAGCAGATGGTGGAGAGCATGCGGTGCGATCTTATTGAGACGCTCGAGGTGCTTGGAGAGTACGACCAATCGCAGATCGACTTCAGACGGAGGTTCTTTCAGGAGGTGAAAAGTTTAGAGGTGTTGCTGCAGAAGCGGACGTTTCTGTTGGGTGACTTTCCCACGAGCTACGACGCCACAGTATTCGCCTGGTTGCATGTGGCGTTTGCGGTGGTGCAAAAGCGCAAGGAGCTGATTCCGGTTCTGGCGCTTAGTAAGCCACTGGCCGCTTATGCCGAGCGAATGGAGCTGGTAGCGTTCCCCGACATGGAGTCCGTTAGCGGTTGTAATCACTCGCAGAGGTTCATTCCCCACACATGCGAGCACAAGTGCCACTGAGCCAGGATCGGTTGTTCTGCTGTCACGGCAACAGTGCAAAGGGGAGGAATGAAAAGAAGCTCCCAGTGACTGGTGAGAATGGGAGAGAAGAGGAAAGAAGAAAGAGAAAATGAGACGAAGGGACAAGAAAGAGGAGATTAGCGCTGATGGCAGTTTATTTTGATGCTACTTTGGAGTGTTTATATTATTTGCGTGTAATTCTCCTGAGCGCATTACCGCTTTCAGCGTTTCTTTTCAGCACTCGCCGTATCTGACGCACACCCCCAGCTTGCGGGTGCGTGTGTGTTTTGTGTTTCCGTGAATTGCTGTTTCTTTGACGTTGTGTGTGCGTGTGTGCTTCTGTGACCACGCCTGAGCTACTTTGTTTTCCTGTGGCTCATTTGTACGGGAGGTGTTGCGCATCATTTGGAAAGAAAAGGGATCGGCTGTGGTGGGTGGCGCCATGCGTTCAGGGAGAGGAGCGGGCACAGTGCCGGTACTCTGGAGACTTCTGTCAAATATGATACAAAAGTTTCGGTGGGGTCTTTGTGGGTGGTGCTGTAACGGGGCATCCCGCCGCTCCCGCTCACAAACGTATCCGGCCCCTTTGACACTGTCGATTCTCCTTTTTTTTTTCATCTAATCTTGCGAGAAAATGAAGCGCTAGCCTTGTGTGGCAGAGGTATTGGTGGCGCGGGAAATATCGTTTATTATTATTATTATTATTATTATTATTATTAAAAACTTCCCATTATGCTTTCACCTTTTTTGTCCCTTTCTCTCCCTCTTTTTCTGTTTGCGGTTTTCTCGACTCCACTTGTAATCTTATCTGTTCAGCTTGGCTGGCTGTTTTTTTTCCTCCTCCTCGATTGCTTGTTTAGGCTAGAATAGTGTCATCTAATGAAGGGCGAAACCGTCCCGGTAAGTAGCCCTTCATTCTTTACTTCCTAGTCCTTCCTTTGCTTTTTTCTTTGATTCTGTGACTAAGGAGGTTTACCTTTTATTTTCTTGGGCCTACTCTTCCGCGCATGTGTTCACATCTCGTGGCTATCCCACTCGGCCGTGAGCTTTTTGTGTATGAGGAGCGAGGGTTGTGTCGGGGTGTGGGAGGGGAGGTGGCTGTGCCGGCTGTGTGTGTTCGTATTCTTTCTTTGTTTCCTTTCAGCTTTCGTTTAGGACTTGGGTGTGACGTGGCAAGGTCTGGGTCGGCAGTCGGGACTGTCTGTTTGTCTTCCTGTGTGTGGGAAAGGGCTGCTGTGCAGGATCGGGGGGGGGTTAGGGATGGAGGTGATTTGCTTAAGGCGTGCCCTCTGCTCCTTATCCAGTTTTAATTTCTTCCTTCTCGCGCCTTCTTGGTCTTTGGAGAGTTTTTTCAACGTGTGTCCACGAAGAAGTGCCTATATGCACATATTTACATTAGTGTGTTCTATTTTATCCATGCGCATGTGTGTTAGTGTTTCAAAGGCGCATCCGTCTTCTCATCCTTTTTCTTACGCAGATACGTGCCTACGTGTGTATGATACGGAAGTACGAGTTTGCGTGTTTTGTCTTGTTTTCGTATCCACTTTTATTGTTATTATCATTTACTCCCATTAACCTTTCCTTTTTGATTACCTCCCGCCAGGTTCGTCGGGCCCGCGGTGGTGCGGATTGTGTGAGCGCGTACGGCGATGGAGTTCGACCACGCTCTTAAGGTCGTCTGCGCAGCCACAGTGGGTACCGCCTTGTTCGTTTCGGCATGCATACGTCTTTTTAGCACAGCACGCAGACAGCGGCAAGTCGCGGTGTTTTGCAACGCTGTATGCCAAGATGGCGATTATGTTTCCCTCTTTATACATCCCCGCTGGGGTCTGAGTCCGAGCATCTCCCCGTCCTGCACGGCTGTAGAGACGTTTCTTCGCCTGGCGAAAATACCGTACAAGGCGTACGTGTCCTGCGAAGACTCACCTGCGTCTTCACCGTTGCTGCCCTGCATTGTGTACCGCGGTCAGTGTGTGGCGGGGACTGTTTCTATCATTCAGCATCTCATGGGCGTTTTCCAGATTGAGATGGACGACGAGCTCAATGGTGTGCAGCACGCCATTGGAATAGCACTACGTAGTATGCTGGTTTGCGGGTCACGCTTCGCCCTGCGGCATACGCTTTCTCACCAGGCCCTGATACACACGATGCCCCACGCCATGTCGTCATTGGATGCCTCCTTCACTTCAGTCATGCACTTCTTTTCGTGGCTGAAGGTCGACATCCTGAGCGTGGGCAAGTTGAGGCGGTTGAATCTTCTTGAAGATCAGTATGAGAACAGCTACATGCGGGACCTTGAGGCTGTGGAGGCCCTCATTGGAAACAAGCCATATCTCTTTGGATCAGAGCCTACGTCGTACGACTGCGTCGTGTACGCCATGTTGTTGCCTATCATGCGGCTTCGCGAGGCAATTTTCGTGAACGAACCGTTTGCCTTTGCAGCTCAGAGTAGTGTTCTGCGGGGTTACGTGCAGCGAATGTCAGGTGCGGCTTTTAATGATTTGGAGCAGTTGTGCTGCAACAAGAGCTGATGGTTTGTACCGTTACCGCCCACGTTCCCAGCAGAGAGCCATGGTCTTCGTGTTGGTTTGGAGCCAACAACTCGGGGTTTGCGAAGAGCCGCAGAGGCCCTGCAGGATGATATTTCACACCGTGCCTTGCGGCCCGTGTGAACTATATGTGAAGTGGCTACCGTTGCTTTGGGTACGGGACGCCATGTACATACATATACATATATATATATGAAGAGAAAATATTGTGGTCGTGTTTTGTTCACTAGAAAACAGTCTTTATCCCACTTGCTTTATCCCTTTCTATCAATGTGCGTTGAAATTTGATAGTGTATACCCGATCAAAAGAAAATCGTAGCTAAAACCATATGGCGCCCATATGTTGGGTGCCTTTGTCCATGGAGGAAGTTGTATCACATAAATGTATTTTCCTGTACTTTTTTTCTTGGAATTTCTTTTGTCGAGATCTTTTTTTCTTGTCACGCTGCCTTACTTATTTTGTCTAACGCCTTACCGGAGGCTTGATTGATTGATTTTTTTTTTTTGTAAAAAAGGACTTTTTTCTTTTCCATTACGAGTGCTTCACTACCTCACGAATGGAATGTGGGAGGCTGCCTGCTTTCCCTGGACCATCCTCTCTTCTCACCGTTTTCACTTTTTCTTCTTCGATTGGGGCCACAGTCGCGCGTTGGGGGAGTTGTCGGGAGGGAGATGGGGTCAGCCGCCAAAGGTGCGCACCCCCTTTTTCACAGTTTCTTCTTGCTTTCGCTGCTTAATATTACTCTCCGCGGCATTGGTTTGCGTGCTCGTACGTTGTATGGGAAGGGAAATATAAGGGGTGGGGGAAATACACTTGTCGGTTGTCAGGTTTTCTGTCAATTCTTCACGAGGGCAGTGCGTCCCCAACACCCTGTTGAGTCGGGCCACACCTCAGGTTGTTCTACAAGCTTGGTGTTGCGCGCTTCCTCGCTCCTATTCTTTTGACCCGTTTCTTCACCATCGTAACTTGCGACTCCTCCCTTTCTTTGTGCGTTGCGTTGGTTTACTTTTCCCCTTCGTGCTCTTGTTGCGACCATTAGGTGTGCCCAGTGTTGTGCGGATTACAGCCAAAGTTGAAAAAGTTACAGAAGGGAGGTGATTCGTCAGTACACGGGGGAGATAAAATAAAGCCGTTAAAGAAATCAACGTATCGAACAGTCGATTGTAGCGAGGAGTTTACACAAGCCCAATCCAATCCGAAGCGTTTGTTGGACGATTGCTTCGGTGGAAAAAGGGACAAAGCGACTAAGAAAAGTTGCCCAGACAATTGAGTGAATACCTTTATCGTGCGAAATTATAGCGTATTTTTGCTTTTTTTTTAGTAAGGAAACACAAGAAAATTGGGCCCTGTGTGCGATGCTGCGGTGTTCGTTGGCTCGTCTCGTATCCAGCCTCAGTAAGGCATACCCCGTCATTGACCACACCTTTGACTGCGTGGTGGTGGGTGCCGGGGGCTCGGGACTGCGCGCGGCAATGGGCGTTGCTGCCTCTGGCTACAATGTAGCGTGCGTTTCTAAGCTGTATCCCTCGCGTTCGCACACCATTGCGGCCCAAGGAGGCATCAACGCCGCCCTCGGCAACTGTGAGGAGGATGACTGGCGCTGGCACGTGTACGACACGGTTAAGGGGAGTGATTGGCTCGGTGATCAGGATGCAATACAGTACATGTGCCAGGAAGCGCCGTGCGTGGTGTCCGAGCTGGAAAGTATGGGGTTACCGTTTCTGCGAACAAAGGACGGTTTTATTTACCAACGTGCGTTTGGGGGACAGTCAATCCACTATGGTGGAAAACAGGCTCGACGGACGTGCGCCGCTTCGGATCGTACTGGCCATGCCATGCTTCACACTCTTTACGGACAGTCATTTCAGTATGGTGTGAATTTCTTCAATGAGTACTATTGTCTAGACCTGATAGTCGAGGATGGTTGCTGCCGCGGTGTTGTTGCCATGAGCATAGACGATGGTACCATTCACCGATTCCGCTCCAAGTACACGATACTCGCGACTGGCGGCTATGGCCGGTGCTGGTTTACGACTACCAGCGCCAAGTCGTGCACGGGTGATGGAACGGCAATGGTAGCACGCGCTGGGCTGCCTGCGGAAGATATGGAGTTTGTTCAGTTCCACCCAACAGGTATCTACGGTCCCGGAGTGCTTATCACTGAAGGGGCGCGCGGTGAAGGTGGGTATCTCGTCAACAGCGAGGGTGAGCGGTTCATGGAGCGCTACGCTCCCAAGGCAAAGGACTTGGCATCCCGTGACGTGGTGTCGCGTGCCATTACGCTCGAGGTGCTCGCTGGCCGCGGCTGCGGAGCGAAGAAGGATCATGTTTTGCTGCAGCTCCATCACCTCCCGCCTGAGCAACTCCATCAAAAGCTTCCGGGCATTTCGGAGAGTGCCATATCTTTGCCGGCGTGGATGTGACGAAGGAATCCATTCCCATTGTACCCACCGTTCACTACTCCATGGGTGGTGTGCCAACGTTGTGGACGGGTGAGGTGGTCAGCCCCCGCAATGGCGATGACGACGCAATAGTGCCAGGTCTCCTTGCAGCCGGGGAGTGTGCCTGTGCGAGTGTCCACGGCGCCAATAGGCTGGGTGCCAACTCGCTGCTTGACATTGTGGTCTTTGGTAAATCGTGCGCAAACACCGTCATTTTTAACCTTACGAAGGAGGGCAGGAAGCAGCCTGAACTCCGAGCGGACGCAGGTGAGAGCTCCATTGCCGATTTGGACCGCATCCTCAACAACAAGGGCGATATTCCCGTTGCCCGCATTCGGGAGCGTATGAAGGAAACAATGGCTCTCTACGCTGCGGTGTTTCGCACGGAGGAGAGCATGCTAAAGGGCCGGTCGATCATCGAGGAGTGCTACCGCGACTATTCGCACATCTTTGTTCACGATAAGTCTCCTGTGTGGAACAGCAACCTCATTGAGGCGCTAGAGCTGCGAAACCTGCTTTGCAATGCGCTCATGACGATTACTGGCGCGGCTGTGCGGCGGGAGTCCCGTGGGGCTCATGCCCGCGACGACTACCCGGAACGTGATGACCACAACTGGATGAAGCACACACTGGCGTACATGGACGATGTGAAGGGAAAGGTGAATCTCTCCTACCGTCGCGTACACAACGAAATGCTGACGAGTGAGCTAGAGAGCATACCTCCAGCGAAACGTGTGTACTAGAAAAGGCCAGTTTGCGAACAGTGGCATTTATCGGGGACGGTGCTATAGCACTGCACGGATAGCTGCTGCTTGCGTCTTGCAGCGCAGCTAGCAAGTTGAAGGCATTAGAACGAGGGACCGAAAGAAAGAAAACGTAGGGGGTTGACAGTGTAGCGCAGCGAATAGGGATGTGGGAAAGGGAGGAACTAAATGAACTTTGAAGTTTCTGTGAGTTGGCTGAGTAAGATTTGGAACCAACGGGTTCAGGCGCGTTCAGGCGAGAAAGCAGCAGGGGTTGCCGTTTGGTTGTGAAGGACCGCTGTGGAGATGTTTACGATTTTCTTTTTTTCTTTTTTGTTCATGTGCCCATCGGTGCGCAGAGGCATTTGTGCCAGTGGCATTGCCTGAAGAAGGGTACTGGTGCGTGGACTAACAAAACGAATGAATCGATCGGAAGGGTGATGCTAATGATCCGGGAAGTGAAAGGGGCGGATGTGGGGAAGGTGCTTTTAAGGGTAAAGCAAGGGGGATGCCCAAAGAGCGAGGTCAGAGTGTAGGGTTAGGGGTGAAGTGATGAAGAGGGTGGTTCTCGGGTGTGTGCCGCGTGCGTTTCTCTGTCTACAATACAAGTAAAGGTTGGCACAATGAAGGGCACTGTGTGCTGTGGCGTCGAAACAAGAACGCGGATGGTTATGTTATTTTTAGTTTTGCCATGCACTCATGACGGTAGCGCGAGACACCTTTCTCTTTGCCCCTTTCCACTTCAATCTCCACTCCTCCTTAACTACGTTTTTCGTTCTCTTTTTAAATTGACAATCTATTTTTTTTTTTTTCCGATACCCCTTTCACTCCTTTAACTTCTTTTTACCGCTGCCACCATTCCCGATCGCCACAAGTGCAGCCGTTTTTCGCAGCGTTGCTTATCCCAGCGCTTTGGGGACAGCCAGTTTGTCTCATATTTAACGATATGAGCGTGACGCTGCGTGCCGTGGCCTCGCCTTCACATCAACGGTACGAAGACTATGGGAGCGTAGTCGGGGATTTGAACTATTATTATTATTATTTTCCTTTTTCGTTTACCAGCGGATTGACTCGGTTCACCTCTGCCTCTTTTTTATTTTTTATTTAATAGTTATTTTCTTCTTTTTCATGCATATATATATGTATATCGATTTGTCGTCCGCGCGTAACGAACTTGCTTCCCCAGGTTTGTTTTCGGTGCACTGCTTTTATTTACTTCCCCCCTCTGCTGCTGCTGCTGCGGGCCCACATCTGCGGTTCGGTTGGAACGGTAGAAGAGTTCCGTTATGGCTTTAAAGCGATTATTCTTTTTTTTTTTAAAGAAAAAATACCCTCTCTCAGGCACAAAGTTTTAAAGATTGGGGTCGAAGAACAGGACACCTTTACACGGCGTGTTGGTCATTGGACTGCCGTTACATATTCATACTACCTTGAGAAGAGATCGCCATAACGCGGCAGCCGGTTTCGAGGCGCTGCCGAATAAAACAGTAACACAACAGTAATAATAACAACAGTTGTTGTTATTTTTGTTACGAATTTGTGAAAAGGACCAAGTAGCGGGGATATACGAGACACGAGTAACCGTGGAGACAGTGAAGCTGGCAGTATACTCGAAGGACATCTGAAGGGAAACAGAAGAGAAACTCGCCATCACTACACCATTGTTCAGCACAGCAAAGGGAGCGGCTCCCCCTCTCCACCACTGGAAACACCAACACAATTGAATCGCCGCAGTAGCTGTGCGTGAGAAGAGAAACAACTTACTGATGGGAAGCATCGCAGCGCGCGCGACGCGGATCGTCGTCTTGACGTTTGCTGTCGCTTCCCTTGTCCTCAGCCTCCTTACACTCTTTCTGCCCGTGTTCGAAACCAAAGGCGAAGCGGGAGGCCTCATCACGCTTTGGATGTACCGCTTAAAGGGCGCAGCAGGGGCCCCTAACAACGAGAGCAGTGACCAGCCCGACGACGAGACCGACGTGGCTGCGTCCAATAGTGGGATGTGCGACGGGGCTGCGAGCAACTCAAGCCACAGCGTTCTCTACCAGAACTACTTCACATGCGACTACGGTAACTTCCACATCCAAGTGATGGAAGGTATGAGCATTGTGGCTACCGTGCTTAACTTCACCAACTTTGTCATGAGCGCGTTTTTCCTCAGCTCACGCAACTTTCTGCGTGGGCCCCTGGTGACGTACTTCCTCCTTGCCTCCTTCAGCACCGCCGTGGTCTTTGTTATTCTGACCGACTGGTACAACACGTCGTGGTGCACGGCGCAACCGTGTCTCAAGTGCATGGATGGCGTGGAGTGGAGGTACGGACTCGGTTGGATACTCCTCGTGGCTTCGTTCATTTCTTCGGTGGCAGGGGCCCTCGTCGCCTTCATAGCTTTCTAACGCTGCAGCGCAAAGAGTCGATATATAAATATACGTACGTGTATGCGAGCGGTAATGTTAGTATGCTCATATTTAGAAGCAAATAGTCCTGTGAATACTGTGACCTTTTAAAAAGTATTATTTTTTAGGGAGCCTTGGCGTTGCGTTCCTATTTGTGTATTTCGTTTTTTTTGTTCTTTTCCTTTCTCTACTTCGATCTTCGCCTTTTTGATGATTGAGTTCTGAAGAAACTGGGAAGGCGTAGCGAGTTTGAGGCCAGCAATGACTTATTGTGCCTCTAGCCTCCCTAAACTTTGCTCGCTTTGGCTGGCTGAACTGATTTGCATGTTTATTTTATTTATTCTTTTGCTGGATCAAAAGTTGATTTCACCTTTCATAAGTTTATGCGCAGGAGCTTGCTACATCGTTTGTTTATATATATATATATATATTTATTTGTACTCCGACGTTGTTAATGTGCTTATTTTTTCTTCACTTTGCGGTGTGTATGTTTCCACCTTCGTTTGGGATCACCGGTGTGTGTGTGTGTGTGTGGACATTTTGAACAATAAAGGTGGGGTAAAGTGGCCCACGATGGTGTGAAATAAATGGCCAATTCATTTTGAGCATCGGAGAACTCACCACTTAAGGTCGGAGGGTATGCGCCGTCCGCTGGCCGTTTTGTGCATCGATTTGCCTGATGTTAGCGCTGTGGCTTTTCCATGGCTACCCTAACTTTTCTCTCCTTTTTTCTTTTTCAGGCCTGTTTGCTCTTCGTCAACGCGTCGTGCCAAGGTCGTAGCATCGAAGCAATATCGGGCGAGTGGTCCTGAAAGCGGAGGGCGCCTTTCTTTGTAGTGGCGGAGTGGAGGCCGGTGGTGGGACTGGAGGAGATCGCGCCACATACCCCGCAAGGCTCCCTTTTCCAAGGGATTTGGCAGTTCCCTTTGTAGCTTCTGCCTCGTTTTCACCCCACCCAAAGGCACTGCGAATCCGGCAGGGTATGCCGGATTACTGACGCCGATTGGGTGGTCGTTAGGTCACAGTTTTCATACCACCCACGCCTTTCCACCACAGAAAGGCGTGGATCATAGTGATCCTTTGTCGGACACGGCGCGCCGCTGCGGAGTATGGGCATCAGGGTTGGCGGAGGATTAACAGTTGACCCTAAACCCGCCTATTTGACATAGCGGAGTCTGCCAGTTTATGCCTCATTTTATTATATTAACCCTTCCATACGTTCGTCGCTGCGCTTACGCGCTGTTTCTGCTTCAGTTCCTTCTTCATTTTGGGTTGTATTTGAAGTGGATCATAACCTGCCGGCGTGGACCCGTTCACCCAGGCAGTTCGCTCACTTATACCAATGGGTGCCCTGCGTTCCTCAGGGGCTCGCTTTACGTCAAAACTCGCGTCCGTTCAGCTTGGAACATCCCAGTGGCCAAAATGTTCCGTGCTTGTCCCCTTTTATTCTTTCAACCCGTACCCTCAGGCTTAATATTTCCCCGGCTGGGCATGCCGATGCGTGCGCTGATGGCTCCTTGAACTTTGAGTGTGCCTTGTGACCTTCGCTTCATTCCAATTTGTCGATGGTGTTTGTGGTTAAAATGGTCACTTGCTGTCTCTTTGTAATGCTGCTTTCGTGAGTGGTGAGGGCTACTCTTTGACATCGGGTAGGAATTGTGGCTTCTGGAAGCTTATCTGCTTGCCGTTTGCGCTTTCATAAGATTTTTTTTTTCCAATATATGTGGGTGTGAAGGGGAAGCTTCTCATGCAAGTATTCAACGCGTGTGGTCGCTCGTCTCTTGACCAACGGTTGCTTTCCTCCCTGACCATTTGCCTCCGCCTCCCCCGGAGCCTTCTTTGCCATAGGTCTCGCAGTTTACTTTGCCTTTTGTGCCGGTTCTTCACCCCTTACCTGGCCCCGCCCCGTGATCCACGCCTGGAGGCGGCCTGGTGCTGGTGTGGTCGAGCCCCTTTTCTTCCCCGTGGCGCTCTCCACTGGGGAGTGATCTGGTGCTGTACTTGAAAAAAAATCCCATCAGAAGAGCGGCGCTGCGTCTTCCATTGTGTACCTGCCTCCGTGCGCGCCAGCCGCTGTTGGTCATCATGCTTTTGTTTTGCGGACCCTGTCTTCCCTTTCGGTTCCAACTACCCAGCAGGCACACAAGTTGTTTGTCCACAAGCCTCTTACTTTTCTCCTTCACTGCTGTCGCGGTGTGCTTCCTGCGTTTCCCGTGTGAGATGGTTTCTCTGCCAAACGCCTTTTTCTCTGGTGGCGTGGTGCTTTACCCCTCAGAGCTTCGTGGCTAGTGCTCGGAGTTCTCTCGTGCTTCTCGCGTGATATTATTGATTGACCTGTGAGATGGAGAACTGACGGCGGAGTCCCTTGGATTCTGGACTCTTTTCCGCTGCCTTCCCATCCTCTGGCCGTCCTGTCTTCCATACAAACCCTGTGTGGCCGGCCCCTTTCTTCGTGTGTCTTGGCGGCCACGCTTTGGCGCGCTCAGGGAGTCTTTCGACTCTTGGTTTGGGTGTGCGAGGCCCCCCTTATTTCCCGATGATGTTGCGGTTTTCCGTGTTATCCGTCTCGGAGGCCGATGTGAACCCACGAGACCCAATGCCACGTTCCGATACACGTCGACGCGAGAAGTGGCTCTCACAGCCCAAGACGCATTTTTACCTCTTCTCCGTCGCATGGCCTCAGCTGGCCCGGCCCGGTGGCGTTTGCTGCCTCAGGATGGCGCTTGGTTTTCGAGTCCCGGTCTCGGAGAGGTTAGGTCCACACTGCACAACTGCTTTCGCACGGCTTGTGCGAGGTGAAGACTGGTTTCAGCGAGCGAGCTGTGGACACTGCCAGCATTTCAGGGGAGCGAAGGGATTCGCTGAGCGCTGCAGTGGTTTCTCTAAGTGTGGGGCTTTCGTTACCTGCGGGATCGGTGTTTGACGGAGGAATCATTCCGTGGCTTGTGGTGCTCAGTGGAGCGGTATGGCAGCGATTGGAGGTCGACTATATGCCGCTGGGCGAGGCTCGGCGAGGTTGTGTGTGGTACTTAAGGGCCGTGGTCTGCTTCCTTCCAGGGGCTCCGGATATATGAAGCAGTTTGGTTACCATGCTGGGGCTGGGCGATGACCTGGAGAGCGATGGCGCACCAGGTGCATCATGGAAAGTACCACTGCGCTGGAAGATCTTATATTTTCATGCCCTTCTTTGCCGGACCGGGCTGGGCTTCAAGAGGGCAAAGAAGACGACGCGGGCGTCCGGGAAGTTCGCCTTTGCACGTGTATAAGGGGATCCATGTGTGGTGGTGGGCTCGACAGTTTCCCAGTGCTTGCATCTCATTGGCATCGGTCACGTACAGGGAGCGCTTGTTTCTCGAGTGGGTCTGAGCCACGGCGGGATGCGTTGCGGTAAATGATGCTTTGGTGAGTGGGAAGAGTTATTGGACACTTCTTTGCTAATTGGTAAGGCGCACAACGGTGTCTACGGGCCGTGGTAGTTCATAACGGCCGTGGGCGGTTTCGTGCGGTTTTCCCTTTCTCAGGTTTCCGGTTCTCGGGTGAGATAAAGTGCGAGCCCCATCGAAGGAGGGCTTAGGGCGTGAGAGCGGGATACGGCGTGGGCGGTTGATCAGGTTCCGCCAGTTGGCTGCAGTGCCTTGAAAACCACTAATCGGAGGAATTTGCGGTTCCCTTTGGCAAGGCGTTCTCCGAGTAATGGGCGTTTCCTTCCCGCGACTTTCTTGAAACCATCCAGATCGTGAAGGCCCGAAAAGACAAAAAAGTGGAAAAAACGCCCCTCGAAAAAGTGCTCCCAACAGGGGTCGAACCTGTGACCTTGGGCTTATTAGACCCACGCTCTAACCGACTGAGCTATAGGAGCGACGGCGTCCCCGACTCTTGGATCGTGGAGGAGAAATGAAACGTGAGAAACAAGAAAAAAAGCACTCCCACCTGGACTCGAACCAGGGTTATCGGATTCAGAGTCCGAGGTGATAACCGCTACACTATGGGAGCGACGGCGGCGGGCAGTCTGCCACCCTAGATGAATACGGAGCTGCAGGCGCCGATCAAGCACCCTCGGCGGAGACAGTTCCCAACTCGCCCGCCGTGATGGCCGCTGGGGTTCCCGAGTTGGTCAAAGGGGTGAGACTTAAGTTCTCATGCGTTAGCTTCGTGGGTTCGAACCCCACCCCCAGCAAGTTTTTTCCGACGTTTTCGGCAAGGGTTTTTTTTTGAGGCGCGGCCCGAAGAAAAACCTGCTCCCAACAGGGGTCGAACCTGTGACCTTGGGCTTATTAGACCCACGCTCTAACCGACTGAGCTATAGGAGCACCGGCAGGGCGCTGCGGTGACGCTCTCGGGCCGCGGCCTTCCCACACCGACACGCCTTCTTGGCTGCCGGTTTTTCTTGCCCGGGGGATTATGAGGAAGAACGGGGACGAGGCGGCCTGAAAAAATGGCGACTACGCCGGGAATGCCGTACCTTTGAGAGCTCCCCGGGTGCTCTCGAGGTTCGTTTAGCGGCCCGGCCCAGCACCCTCGTGCGTTGCTTGCGAACCAAACGGCGCCCCACGATCCGCTATTTACTGAATATTTATTGGCGGTGAATGGAAGACAACCCCCGTCCAGCTTGGCTGACGGACTGTTGGCAAACCACTGGGGGCCGCGCAACATTCCCACCTGGGGGCACCATGTGACCGTAAACTGGAGGAAATTCCTTCAAAAGTTACTGCATAAGCGGTTCTCCCACGAACGCGTTCGCGATGATGTCACGTACCGGTGGCGTCCAAGTCAGTGTGATGGAAAAAACAACACTACTGACTAAAGGCGCCTACGTAGAGCAGTGTCGCGTAGCGGGGAACACAAGACGTAGAAATTGGTCGGAAGAAAGGACCTGCTGAGCCCGACGCCGCACGTCCTTTTTGCCCGAGAGGATAGGTTGGAACATACCTTTATAGCTCCAATTAGGTTAGGGTTGGCGTGCCACACTTGGGTTTGGGTGCTGCAGAAGGGAGGAACAACCATGCGGCGCATGATGTGAGGTGGAATTACTTACTTTTGCCGTGCTAAAGCATTCCCTCAATCGCCGCAGAAAGATGTCGGTACGGTGCTTTTATCCATGTCGTACCACTACCGGCAGTGCCGCATTTATTTTTAGGTATTTTTGTGCCTTTCACCGGTGTTATTCTCCGAGGTTACTAGAATTATGGTGAAAGCATGCCGAAAGAAAGAAGCACCGAGTTTCATTGGCAAGAGAACAGCGACAAGAGAGTTTTCCCAGACGAAACATGTAAGAAGGCTATTGTTCCTTTTCCATTTACGAAACCAATTTAATACACTTCTTATACCCTTGTACTTCCCTGCTCGCTTTCATCCACTCCTCCTGTCCTTTCACTGGCGTTAACAGCACTTCGACATGCGGTTCGCTGGCTACCGCCGCCGCACCGCGCAGCGGTTGAGGGGGATGGTTTCTCCACGCGGTAGGGCTGGTCACTGGGGTACCGAGACTAGAGGTGTCACAGTGGGAAAGGCCACCCCTTCCCGTTCTCCTGCCTGCTGCACTTCGCCAAGCTCGACGAATTTTTTTTCGGCTGCCGGCCTGAACCCGTGCATAAGCACTGAGCCGGCGACGGCTACGTTAACAGAATCTATGGTGGAATTTGGCAGAGGAACCGATACGTACTGATGTGGGATGGACCACCCTCCCGTGACGCCGCTAAGACCCTGTGCTTCGGAGCCCAATATCAGCAGCGGGCCGACGTGTAGAGGCGCTTCTCTACTGTTGCTTTGCGCCCGTCTCATGGCATTTGATGTGTGAAACCTCTTTGCTACCTCGAACGCGGGTTCCGCCATTTGAGAGGGCACGGCGAGCAATGGCAGCAGGTTGTGTTCCGTGGCAACGCTGCTCAGAAGGGAGACCGCATCACCGCTCGCCTCGAAAACCTTAATCCGCGGAGAAAATGCGGTGCCCCCACTGGCGCGGAGCACCTTTTCACTGAAGAGATCAACACAGTCGATCAGAAGAACGCTTTCGAACCCCATGTCCACTGCACCCCGAATAAGCACCCCGACGTTACTGGGGATGCGTAGGCCAACCAGAACCAACATCGAAGCCAGCCGCGTTGGTTTCCCTTCCCCAAGAAACATCTCGAGCAATGGGGCAGTTGGTGTTGGAAACTCGGCTGCATAACCGTCACAAAGCTCCGCACTCAGTAGGCGGCGATTAATTTCCGCAGGTGAGCAACGCACAACGCACGTGGGGAGATCTTCCTCAAGACACCAAGAGGCAACGGTGGGCTCCGTGTCAGGGACGTAGACCACATTTGGACGAATTTTGTATTCCCTCCACGCGCGCTTGACGGCGACGGCGCTACCCACCACACAGGCCCCATGCGAACGGCGCACGTTTCTGTTTTCACGGATGAGTTTGGTTGAGTTCCACAGCTGGCGGCCACTGAATGATGTGGAAGGCGTCATCTGGAACATTTCATCCAAACTTTTCAGGACCACAGGGCGTTTTATTGTTCCTGTGCCCCTGTTGTGGATTTCTGTGAGGGCTAACGGCGCGTCTTGAACTAGCTTGGGGCGCACCACACGATAACGGAGTAGCAGCCGCGCGACGTTCATCTGCTTGTTTCACTTCACTTTCTGTCCTTTGTCGCAGTGTGTGGGAGAGAAAGGCGATTATACATATTTTTTCCATTTGTGATTGTGAAACTTGGAGAGATATGGCACGGCACGTGGAACGGCTACATTCCACGAAGGTATGAGAAACAAACTCTACTTTTTTTTTCCTCCTCCAACCACCATCACTATATTCTATCCTGGAAACGCGCCACGTTTGGGGTTTAGGAGGCACCGTAAAACCAGCGTCCTTTACCACAGCGTTGCCGGGAAGACAAAAAAAAGTGGCAAACACACCCACCCGGCAAAAGTGTCAACATCACCAGCGATTACTTTTGCGGTCCCACTATGCCCTTCACTCGGGTTTCCTATCGGAAGTTGGATGGGTTCGGTGGCCTCGGTTCCAACCTCCCGTTGCCGACCCTGCTCGCGAGAGGCGAACATCCTCCATTCCGTCACTTTCGCGGTCCAGCGCCTCCCGCAGCTCTCGCGGCAAGACGTCGTGGGTGAAATTATCCCATTCGCTTTCTTTTCCTGAGGCAATGTTCGCCTCGCGTGCTTCCTCTCGTGAGCGCCTCCGCTGCATCCGCCTCTTCCGCTCTTGCCCTTCTTGAATGACCTGATGAAGCGTCAGGTCCTGGCGGAACTCTCGCTTCTCACGGCTCTTGCGTGTTACTAAATAGTCGGCGCGGTGATGCCACTGGATGTATGTCTCTTGAAGAAACTTCTCCGTCCTCCGCTGGTCCTCCGTCAGGAGCCAACAGAAGTCCTCTCTTGCGCGCTCCTCCACCCGCCTTCGCAGTTCTTCGCTCCACAATATACCCGAAACACTTGTCCCAGACGACTGATTCCGCAGGCCACAACGGACGCGTTCCAAGTCGTTCATATAACACGCTAGCTGCTCCGCCGCAGGGGTCGGGGGGAGCGTTATGTACAACTCTGCGTAGAACCACTCCAGGCGTGGGATGCAATTGATTTCCTCAGCAAGCGCCATAGCCTGGCCGAGAAATGTGTACTGCGCGGCGTGGTTCAGGAAGAGGAAGAGCTTCGCAGCGCGCAACTCCTCGCCCTCGGCAACGTCACGCTGTGGGATGAGGAACCAACCCGCGGGGGAGGAACGCCACCCGGCGGGGACCAGTGACTGTGCTGCGGTAAAGCACGAAACAAGGCCCCGTGTGCGACGCCACATGCACTTCGGTGGGAAACGAGCAGCTGGTACAGGTCAACCCGACTGCTGGAGGAGTCGCACTTCACTATGCCGTAAGAGGCTGGTGGATCGAAGGGAAGAATAAGAAAGAAGGAGAGTAAGAGAGAAGGGGGAGGGGACACAGAGTGGCTTTAGAAAATAAGGGTATGGGATGCATGAAAAACCGATCAACCTTCGTCACAGGGGTGCTGCGAAAAGTTTGAGTGCTTGCTTCGGCAGCGGTGACGACTCACACAGAGGTTCGCAACGGTTCCTTATGAGGATGCCACACATGTAGGACAGAGACCAATACCTTCTTTAACATAAGCTTCGCATACATCGCACCGCTCCCGAAGGCAACAGCTGCAACGCCAGAACACCATTCCACCGCCACCGACACCCAAGGGTTTCCGGCGGCAACACAGTGAACAGCGCACGGAAGGCGCCTCGTCGGATTCCCCAGAGGACGCCTTTTGCTTGCTTTCAACCTTCTGCGAGGGAGCGATGGGCTCGTTCTTTGTGATGAAGCTGGTGTGAATGAGCGGCGCGCTACAGAGTAGCAGCTTGCACAGGGGGCAGGTGGATGGGACTGAGGTTTGTATAAGACCGCACTGCGGGCAGCCCATGTAGCGCTTCTCCTTCCCCTCGGCTTCCACGTAGCGGGGGAAACCAATTTGGATCATTGCCGGCCTCTCCGTCAGTGGATGGGTACTCCCCCGCTCTGGGGCCGCAAGCTTCTGTAGGATATCTGTTAAGTGTTCGTAATTCATCGGAGTGTACAACTGCCCACCGGTTGTTAAGGCGGCCTCCTGAAGTGCATGCACGGCACCGCAGAAAGAGACGACGTCTACACGCACTCGAAGCTGTGCTACGACCTTCTGCACGCGAAACACATCGTGTGGGTCCACCAGAGTGACAGACGAGGCCACGAGAATCACACGAAGCTGCGTTGCGTGGTCCGGACGTAGGCCTTCCTCATTCGGGCCTGGCGTCTCAGCCTCCCGCCTCACTCGCTTTGCGATGCGCTTGAGATCAACGAGCTCTGAAAGGGCCATGCGCAGCCCATTCTCCAGAGACATGGCGCCCGAGCCACCAAAGAGGAAGTACTTCAGCTCCAGCGCGTGCGCGATATCTGTGGCATTTGCTGTGCAGGAAATCAAACGGTGAGCCACACCGTCCCGCATGACAACGACTCCTAGAGAGGCCAGAGGATTATCATCGAGGAACGCGTGAACAAAGGCGTTGAGCTGTGGGCGCAGAGCAAGCAGCCGTGTGGGTAGGTAATCAGAGGAGGAATTCACCGCCTCACTCCCATCCAGTAACAGAACTGTTTTGAGCATAACGTGAACCAAACAATTTTTACGTGGTTCGGTCTTACACCCTCCCTGTTATTGTCCATGCTATATGCAAATTTCATTTGGATGGAAACAAGAAGAAAGGGGACATAAATTTACGGTAAGGACTCCATCAACGGGAAACAGCAAATATATAGTGCGAAACATCATTCATATTGTCGCCTGCAAAGAGTCTTAACAGTTTTTTCTCTTTGCACCTCAACAATGATGGGAATGGCGATTCCCTGAGCCATCGCAACACCGCCACCTTTGTAGCTACTTCTTCCGAACACACCGAAGGCAATGGCAAACAAAACCCCGTCGGTCCAACTCCTTCGACCGCTCTGTGTAGCTGAGCCCCTTGAGGTGCGGGAAGTAGTTAATGGTGAGTTCTGCTTCCCGCCCAACATCTTGCGTCGTCCTCATTTCACCGGTTTCACCGTCCTCGGCAACGTTTGCATCACACGAATGGTTCAGCATGGAGCGCGGGAGGTTCAGCTCCACATAAGTGTCACGATGGAAGCAGTTGGCCGTCACACGGGCCAGCACACCGATCATCTCTTCGTACGGAATAGAGGTGGAAGTGCAGCACGCCCGGGTGAATCGTTCGTAGATGGTCAGAAGGTGCCCCGCCAATGCCGTCGGATCAAAAAGAAGCCTACCGGAAAGAATGCGCACTTCGCTGAGCGCTGATGGCACGATTTGTTGCTGCAGTGACACAGCCAAAACGCGGAGCATCAGCAGCTGCGCAGCGGCGGAATTCCTATCACTGGCGGCCTCTGTAGATTTCATTTGTGTGTAAAGATCCAGCTCGATAGCTTGCAGACCCCCAATGCGGCAGGTGCGTGAATGGTAGAGGGAAAGTGCCATAGTCCTGCAGTCACGGCTGCAGTATTCCTCGTGGCACTGGGGATTCGTGCACGTGAAGAACCTCTCCGGCAGTGGTTTGGCGCAGAGCGCGCAGAGACCGTCGGCAGTTGGGTATCGCAACCACGGCTCGCTTCGACGAACAACGACCGTCCCTTGCTTGAGGTTTTCCTTCGCTACAATTCCGCGCCCAGCAATTGTGCCCACGTGCCTCACTTCGCAGTTCTCGCTAAGGTAAGGATGTACATGTATGTGAAGATGGGAGTTGTCAAAGGGATAAGTGCCCACTTGATGTGCGGGGAAAAACCGGAGCGACTCGTGGCAGCGCCGCTGGTGCTGTCCTGAGAGTTGCAACACCTGAGCCGCGATGTTGTAGTCCGCTAAGGCAAAATATGGTTGTCCAAGTGCCATGTAGGCGTTCCCACGGAAAAGAAACGCCTCCGGTGGTGTACGGGGACCTAATGCTTCAATCACATGGTGGCAGTGACGTTTGAGAGCGACTGCGGTAGAGGCTGGCCCCTTTGTCATTTATGTCCCCTCCTTCCTCGTCCTTTTTGAGAGAAAAAAAGAAACTCCCCTACCTTTGCTATTTTATATTATTATATATGGATCGCTTCGTTTTCGACCCCTTGCCCCGCAATTTGTGTTCCTAACAGTTGCCTCCTCTTTCTGTATCGCTGCAAGGGAACAATGGCAGCCTTCCTACTTGACAATGTGTGGTGTGCAGATACGCGTAGCAGGATTAGGAAGGAGAAGCAAAACGTATACACAATGCTGTAGCACAACCGATACAAAGGCACCTCTAGGAGCTGAACACCCTACGCGGCATCTTGGAACAGTTAAGATTGGCCTGATACAATGACAGTCCACGCCGAACACGCTTGTGCAGACTAAAAGGGTGACAACAATAATGGAAACAACTGTGGCAGTAACGAACCTCCCTTCCGTTTTCCTACCACCACACGACTCTCTCCCCCTTAACCTTCTCGCGCTCTTTCTCCACCCAACAGCGGTTGCGCTGCATCAACGCCTCAAACCGCCGAAGCTCTCTTTCGTCGCCTCCAGCCGCGCAGTGTTGAGAACCACCAGCCGGTTCATAGCGGCTCCCACGGCAATGCCGAGTACACCCCCCAGAAATGCACCAGAGACGCCGAGGCGGAGGGCGAGGCTCACGTCGGACAGTATCCACCACGGCATAATTCCCACCGTGGCTCCGGACATGGCAAAGCCGAGTGAATAATTGAAGGTGCTACGCCGACGCGCATCATGTGGAGGAAGGAGCAGGTACTTGAGGGAGGTTGCGGTACTATCTCCAATACAAAAGGCACTTGAGAACAGAGCGCAATTTCCGCCCCACTTCACAGCGCTCGCAAACACCGACATGTTGAGAATGGAAAGGATTCCCACACCAGAGGCCTTCAGAAACTGCACGTCGACATTGATGGCCTGAATGGCCTTCAGCGAACCCTGCAGAATTCCTATACCAATGCCGCACTTTGTGGTGAACCAGATAAGGGGGTACCGCGAGTCCAGAAAGCTATCGATGCCATAAAAGTCCACACATGTACGGTACTCATCCGCCACCTTTGCCACAGGCCTGCCTGTTTCTACGGACTCCATCAACACCTTCCACGGTGTGGTTAACCCAATTTTGCTTCTCCGGGGCCCTCAGCCATCTCATCCTCGGGGTTTCCGACGGCAACCTCCTGTTCCAACCGTCGGTAGCGTTCCTCCACTTTCCGGCGTGCGTACTGCTCGTCCAGCGGTTCCGCCCAACCAAGCTTACGACGAAGCCACGAGATCGAACCGATAATATCGTGTGTTGCCTCCGTTCGTTTAGTACGCTTAACTTCCTGGATGGCCTCAGCTATGTCAAGCTCGCGCTTGTACTTGGTCTGCCAAAAGTTAGGCGCCCGGAGCTCCTCTTCTGTGAGGGGAGTACCGTCAATAGAAACATTTTTGTCCTCGAGCCACTGTGGCGGGTGTGAGTGGAGGTCAGGACCAGAAATGCCAAAACCACCAGAATTTTTGCGTCCGCCCTCATCCCACACGTAGCTCCAAACATAACTAACAAAATCGGAGGGGTTGAAATACACTTCGCCTCCCCCTGCGCTTGTGTACTGTTTTCCCTTTTCAAGTGGCCTGTTAGCACCTAAAAGGGCCATCCCGACCCCTGTGCCTTTTCCTGTGTTCAACTTCTCTTCCCCCATCGCTGTGTAGAGTGTAAGTGTTAGAGGTGTAGGGGCTAGGTAGACGTGTTACGAGTTTTTTTTTTCGTTGCTCCTCACCGGCTGAATGCACGTGAAGGGGCGATAAATTTTGCACGTTCGTGCACCCGAAGGAGTGAAGCTGTGAACAGTGCAATGAAGGCCAGTCTATATGCGCATACACTTCAGTTAGGTTATATTGGTGAATATCGTGAAGAATATGTGGAGCTGACATCTGTTGCGGTCATGCATGCCCCTGGCTACAAGCCGGGTGGCGCGCACAACTATGCTCTGGTGTGGACACGCATCACAGATGCCATGCCTTCGAAGGGCTAACCAATCATGAAGAGGAGGAAAGCACACTGAGGGAATACATGCGAGCAGCTCAAATGATACCACTAAAGTCCCACGCCCTTCCTTTACCCAAGGCAGATCAAAATGCACTCCACTTTGATGTGGTTGAACTTCCACTAATTGCATTTGGAAGTATACCAGCAAACGTGATAAGGGTAGAAGCCGGTGTAGAAAACCTCTGCAGGCACTAAAACATGGCACAACAAGCGATACAACACCTCAGTCGATATAGTTTCCACACATCCACTGGCGCGCCTTTTCCCTGAACTTTGCAGGGTTCTCTTTCATCATCTGCGCTGCCTGCTTCGAGGTTCCGTGCAGCGGGTCGTCGGGGTTTGGGTCCTGAAACAGTAGCTCAATCATTATAATGATATCCCGGAGGCTAAATGTGGGTTTCCACTCGGTTTGAAAGCTCAGGCACACACCCCAATCAGTCCTTCGTGGCCTTTGCCCGCCTCCACTACCGGCTTCTTCTCTCTCAACAAACTCGCTTCCTTCGATGTTGGGGTGCCAAATGCGGTTTGGGCCCGTGTACCGCACCCTCGGGCCCTCGTACGGGTAGTCCTCGCGGAACTCCAAAATGAAGTCAAAGAGTCCCCCATGCCAAATAGACGGGCGCGGGGGACGAACCGTCAGTTTCATTCGCAGCATGTTATCCGGGTTCGGTATCACAACCTTGCTGCAGATACCATCTAAGTTGTCCATGTCGTTCTTGAGCCGCAGAACTGCCACCGAGTCTTTCTTTACCAGGAGGCCCTCAGTACCGTCGCCCCTCGCCTTGGAGGCGGCTTGGGCCTCCTCCTGTTGCCTTTTAATGCGTGAGAGCATTGATTGTTTTTCCTCTATCTCTTTGTACGCTTGGCTGGCACGTGATACTGGAGAGCTACGGTCGAAGGTGGTGCCACCGCCTCGACACCCCGTCAACTCCCACCTAGCCTGGCTATTTCGTATGTATTTACTTATGTATATATGCCTTTTTTTGTTTTCCTTCTTCTTGTGCGTGAATGTGTTTGGCAGTGCCTTATTGCCTCGCCTTTCATCCATCAAGAATGATCCAATCAATAAAAGAAGGGCATCGCGGGAATCAGGGATAAGAAAGTGCACAAGACCCTTTTCGGTCCGCTATCACGTGGCATCCATTTGGCACCGGGTACATTTATCAATCCCGTGGGCCATGTGCGCCTTCCAGTCGTCAGGAGCAGAGGCATGGGTGACATAAGCAAAAAAAGGTAAATGTAGAAGCGGGTCCAACACATCTTCCTTTCACTCACTGTAACATTTGCACTGAGCGAAACGGGTGGGTTGATGACGCAAAAGCTACAACGACAACAACAAAAGCAAAAGAAATAGCGAAGGAGCACATAAGAAAAGGAAGCACCGAAAACAATTAGAGGGGAGTTATCTTTCCGTAGTTTCTTGGTACCTGACTGTCCTCTCACTTGGGGCATTTATTAACACAAACCAAAATTGTAGCACTGCGGCTATCTAATCAAAGCTCACAAACTTTAAATTTACAGCTTCACATTGCTTTTCTCCCCTTCTCCCAAAGCATGTCATTGCATTTCTTCTTCCAGTTTTTTTTTTTTGCCCCCCTTTCCTTGTGCTTTTTTGCTCCTTTTGCCTGTCTGTTTTTTCTCTTCTGTTCACAGATACAAAAACTTACACACACGTCTTATTTTGACGCTACATTGGGTAAACGGTACAGATACAATTCACTGCCACGATATGTGGTACTTCAATCATCATGGCGTGAAGTGAGTGGGTTCTTAAAGGGTGGACAACTGCGGAGGGAAGGAGGTTGGACAAGAAGGGGGTGAAAGAAAACCGCCAACGAGCGAGTACAAAAATAGTCATGCTTCCAAAAGAAAAAAGAAAACAGCAACGACGAAAGATCAGGCGCTATATTGGTCCGGCATAATAAGCCGCCAATTGAATGCATGCGGCTGCGGGCTCGCGCTCGCTTTCTTTCCTTTGTGCCTTTCCTACCATATCAAGCCTCACAAGTCTGCCACTACTATACATAAGTGAAGTGATTCACGGCGTTCATTCTTTGGCATTTATTTGCCTTCTCCCCTTTCTCCTTTTCAATGAACTGTCTCGTACGTGTCCTTAGCTTTCTTTAGCACACTTTTTTCTTCCAACTTAATTTGCTTAAAGTTTATGGCTACGTTTGCAAAAGCCTCTACATCGCTCTTCGCACACACACATATATATATATATACAATATGTATTTTCTTCATTGTGGCTTCCTTTTTATTCAGTGTCCCCTTTCCTTTTTTTTTTTGCTTCTTTTTTTTCTTCCCTTCGTCCCTCTGCCGCCTTTTCATCCTCCCATCCCTAACGCAGCAGGTGCTCGTAACGCAGGCTGGTGTCCATTAGCGGCAGATCGGCCCCTTGACTCGGTGAAGAGTGGTGGTTGGGATCACGATGAACGTCACACCGCGCACCTCGCCGTGCAGTTCCTTCGCTTGGCGAGAAGCATCGCCAAAACCTAATTGTCTCGTCAGCTGCAGCGGACACAACAACCTCGCCGTCAGTCGACATGCACATGTGAAGGACGCGAGAGGTGTGTCCCGCCAAATCAGCCACGCGCCTCATCGTGGGGTACTTCCAAATTGTGAGCCGGTTGTGAGAATACCCGTGGGAGCTAACGAGCTCTGTGCCACTGTGGTTCCACAAAACTCCGCACACCTGGCTCTCCGCGTTGAAGCTGCTTATGCACTCACCTGTTGTTGTATTCCAGAAGCGCAGCATTTTGTCATCGGCGCCTCCTCCGCTGACCAGCAAACTATGCTGTACGGGGTTCCAGGCAATTGCCTTCACTGCAGCTGTGTGTTTGTTGAGAAGCATTGCTGGCTTTGAGTTCATCGAGAAGGTACGCGTGTCCCACAGCAGCAGCTGGTTATCATTCCCGCCACTAGCCAGCCGCACCCCATCCGGCGACCACCGCAACCCGCAAACACTATGGCGGTGCGCCCGCAGCGTCCACGTACCCAGGGGATCCCGCATGTCATTGATGTTGATCGTTGTGTCTTTGCTGCCGCTGGAAAGCACACACCCGTTCCACGAAAGCGCTCCGACCCGATCAGCGTGCTGGTGTATCCGTCGCGTGATGCGCTCCGCCTCTACATCCCATATTTCCACTGAGCCGTCGTCCGTGCCAAGGGCTAAATGGTTCCCGTCTTCGCTCCAGCTAACACTGCAAATGATCCCATTAGCGGGTCGTTGGCATGGCAGTTGCGTGATGTTGGACGTTTTCTCGTACCACAAATAAACCGATCCCTGAAGTCCAACGGCAAGGACATCCTTTGCCGACCAGTCCATGAGCTGCAGGTAGAAGTCGTCTATCATATCCACCGCATCGAGAATGCGTTCCGGGGCTCGCGATATAACGCGGAATGACTGTGACATGAAGTTCCTCGACCGGTTCTCCTCAAATACAACACCGGGTGAATTGCGGTACCGCTCCTGTTCCGACTCCTGCGTGGGTCGGATGTTCACCTGACTGTGAATACCCAGAACCGTCGATTGCGTGTCGGGGAAAAGCATCCTGGCAAGTTTGCTTGTATACGGTTCCATTCCCAGATCCGACACGTATGTGTGATTACTTTGCATTGCGTGGTTGGCCGACTTGCTGGGGCTCCTGCCGCCACCAAATACAGGTGGAGCGCTCGCCCCAGTGCCAGCGGTAGTGTTGCGGTTTGGTGTCGTCAGTAGCGACGATGAGTGTGCCCTCTGCCCAGGGCTCGCTCGCAGTGGCACAACGTTCTCTTTCGTTGTAAGGAAGAAGTGGGACATTGAGTTGTCCTGCGAGTGTCGGTCAGAGATGAACCGGTCGGGCGTTAGATTCGGGACCTTTGGTGTTGGAGACGGCGTGTCGTTGGTGACCCAACGAACGGGACGCGGGGGGGTGCTGATGCTCAGCTCCACGTCCATGTCAGACTGCTCCTTGCCTACGCCTTCCTTCCAAGCGCCACACGCGCACAAACGCCTCCTCCAAGTAGTTGACCAACAAAAGCCCACACGGCCACACCGTGCTTCTCACGCTAGAGTGTGAGTGATAGTTCCTCTCTCTCTTTCCCCCGAAGACCGTCTGGGTTGAGGTCTCCACGTGAGTACGGGGCGCGCACCCAAACACGTTAAGTGATAATACTAGGAAGGGCGGCCAAAAACTCAAAAAAAAACGGGTGCTCCTTCCTCTTCCCTCCTTCACTTATAGCTCTGCCGCCTGCTAACGTGCAAGGCACCAAGAATATACACAAACTCGAAGAGGCCACTGGGGTGTTGTGAGGAAGACGGCGAGGAGATCGCAAGCGCACACGCTTGTTTATATCAGCTAAACTCCTCTCTTTTCCCTCCCCCTTCTCACCGTCGCTCTGCACCAGTTTCTACCAGGCGCTTTCTCCCGGGACTGTGCGTAGCGATTACTCAACGGTGATGCCGCTCTCGCAGTAACAAATGTCTGCACAATGACCTCCCTTTCCCCCTCCTCTGATTTCCCTGCCGCGTCTCACGCTGTTCGCTGCGGCCGTACAAACAAACTGAGGGTCACGTACGTGCGATTTTTCTGCCTTTTGTTTTGTGTCCTCTCACTGGAACACAGCCGCAAATCAACAAATTTAAAAACAAAGGACTCGCAACCGAATAACGCCTCCGCGCAACGGAAACAAGAGAGTGATAGTAAGAATAATAAACAAGTACAAAATAGGAAAGAAACGATTGAAAAGCAACCACAATTAAGATTAGTTGCCTAAATATTTTTGTATGTTTGTGCAATTATAAAGAAAAAAAAATATAGTTATATATATTTTGTCTTGTCCCTATGTAGCTGAAAAGCCAAACCGCTAAGGAAGCAATAAAATAAGCTAAAACAATTGCGGGTACCTGTGCAATATAAATGGAGAAGAGCAGACGAAGTGAGAGAAAAAAGCATGATGTTATGGGAGGTTGCAGCGAATACGATCAGTTGTGTGTAATGGCGTGGGCACGCCGGGCATCGAAGTAAGTGGAAGATGTGGTGGAAAGGCTCATCAAATGTAATATTGGGAGAACATTGAATGGAATGAG
The DNA here is from genome assembly GCA_002287245.1 of Trypanosoma congolense. Lineage (NCBI taxonomy): Eukaryota > Euglenozoa > Kinetoplastea > Trypanosomatida > Trypanosomatidae > Trypanosoma > Trypanosoma congolense. Next base: position 1,242,537 of record NHOR01000319.1, on the reverse strand, counting down.
GGGTGCAGTTCACCCACAGCTAAAGGAAGTGTGTGATGAAACAAAATCAACGGTAAGGTATAATTATAGTAACAACAGCAGTAATGATAACGATAATAATGCGAGACCCCCCCACCTGTCGGTAGAGCTCGGCAGCAACTGTGAATGCTTCGGACGGCTACGCCTAAAAAATTTCCCCCTCTCTTTTTCTCACCGTTCTACACCACCACCACCACCACACGCCAATCTCCGCTACCTGCATTTCCACTTTCCTCCCCATGTGATGCGAGAGAAACTAAGAGAAAAAAAAGACCGAGTCAAAAGTGTCAGAGAGGAACATAAGGGCCGTGGAAAAAAAAAGGGTTTAAATACGGGAAAGGACAATAATGGCGGCCACACCCAAACAGTTATGTGCGTGCATAAAGAAAAAAGAAGGAGTGCGGATGAAGAGGAAACGCGACACAATCACTGAAGGCGACAAGACACACACCGTGACGTGCAATATTCATCGGTCCGTTCAGGTTCTACGCAGGCGCGATGCAGTGTATGCACAAAGTACCATCGAGAGAGGGAGGGCACTCACTCATTTGCGCACAATAACAAAAAACGAATAAAACAAACCAAATAGTAATAATAATAAAATAATTCACGCATCGACACATAAGACCCGGACGCCACAATGTAGTCGCCCAGAAGCAACAAAAGCAAAAAAAATAAATACAAACTAAATACACATTATTGATAATACTAATTCCGCGACTTACTACCGCCACTGGCATCGTCATCACAACAGCCGAACTCCAAAACGCTCGGCAGTGCCATTAGAAGTAATGTTACCCGCGATCGGTGCAGGAGAGATGAGTTTTGTCTTCTCTTCGGAGCGTAATTGTGCGTTTTTTCTTCTACAGTGTGTCTCTCACTCAATAAATATGCCACCAAAGGCACTGACAGGTGAAGAGGAGACAAATTAAAGGTCAACAGAAACAAAATGAGAGGGGAACGATTTGCGTGCCTTACTTTAATGGGAGTCCCATCAAAAAAAAGAAGAACGGAAGCCATTACAAGCAACATCAAGAGAGCAAAAAGGGTGTAGACGAACAAAACGGAGTCTCGAGGGGGGAGGGAAGTGCTCACTTCCATTGTTTGGCTTTTCTTTCTTTCTTTCGTTTCTTTTTCTTTAAATGCATGAAAATGTCGTTGTACAGTACTAAAATCGGCGGCACTTACAGCGATAAGTTGGAGAAAAGACAGTACATAAAGTCTGGAAAGGGGTAATCGTAAGTAAGAAAGCGAGGAAGGCGGAAAAGAATGAGGCAGAACAGCGCTTGAGGTATGCGTTGAGTTGCACCTCACTAGACGTAAATACCTCTTATTGCGTCCACAACGTCGTTGAGACAACAGCCCAACGTCACCTCACTGCCCATTGCCTCCGTCAAAACCTCACAAAGGACTGCAACGATTGTGTCGCGCGTCATTTGCGACGCCTTCCGCTCGTCCACAAACACCACAACGCTTTCGTTCCTACTGAGGCGTGTGGTTAAATAGTTCCTCAGAGCGTTGTAGACACTCGCCTGGTCTGCGGGCTCCTCGTCCATGACAAAATAACTATGAAGGAATCGTGTGACTGATTTAGAAAAAATCTGTGGCACAGGGAACATCTCGCCGTTGCACACCACCGTTCTCCTCGTGCTCCGCATTTGAGAGATGCTGTTACCGTCATTCGCTACGGACTTTGCCACACCTCTCTGCAATGCCTGAAGGTGCATCTCCATGTCTCCTGCTTCAACCTCCCCCACGGGGATCCAGCTCTTAAACTGCAACAACACAACATTGCGCACATCGAGGGCTTCCAGCATCGTTAGGTTATACAGTTTCACGCTTTTGGAGGCAACGAACAACGGCACCTCGGGGTACACGCGGCAGGGATAAATGTCATTCCACCTAATGTTCACATACGTGGTGCAGTTTACCATCGTGTACCACTCCTCCAGCAGCGAGGGGGCATCGTCCACCGTCAACTCAACTGCGGGGCACGTTACGATCTCAGCAGGGAGATGGGCTAACGGATTAGCGCTGAGCAGCACCTTTTGCATGGACGGTCCAGAGAAGACTGACATACCGTTTTCGTCGCCGCCCACGTGCCGGATTTGGTTGTGGTTGAGACACAAGGTACGAAGCATCCGTGCCTCACTGAGTGCTGTCGGCACATCCACGATGGAGTTGTACGACAAATCCAAGTACGTCAGCTGTGGAGCCGCGATCACTTCTACAGGAAAAAATTTGAGTGCATTTTTAGTTACGTGCAGTGTGCGAAGGTGCTGAAACTTTGAGAAGTCTACGCCTTCCATCGTGAAAAGCCTGTTGTTGGTCAGACAAAGCTTCACTAACGAAGCCGCAGTGTCTGCAATAAAAGGATGCATCGAAGGCATGAAGATATCTTCTATTCTCACCATCTCTCTGGTAGAGTCCTGGAGAAAAGAATTGACTATTTCACGAACTCTTCCTCGTCAGCAGGGTTGGCCACAAAACGTGGGTTGCTCTCCATCGATGTCAGCTCAAAGCCGTCAACTAAAGTATCATCCATATCCTCAGCTTCGCACGTTGCGATGTCTCGTACCATCATTTGACGCATCCTGCGAATGGAAGGTACGCCGTGGAAGTATTCACCAACCCGTTTTCCGCGTAACACCGCCTCTTGTGCCCGAGCGTACAAGTCTTCGATCGAGGCACCACACAGCTCATTCGGTGACTCTGAAGTTGGTGGCTGCCCTAAAGACTCGGCGAAATATGGGTGTTGCACCGCCTCGTTCAGCATCAGGCGCTTTGATACGTCCTTGTCTAACATTTGACTTAGCAGGTCGTGTAGCTCTGGCTCCAGGTCCTCCCTTATAGGAAGCGGGGTTGGGTCGAGAAGACTGTCGCGGAGGTTCCGATGCACGTAACACTGTACGCGAGGGTCCCGTGGGACATTTGATACAACGTCATGGCAAAGGCCCAACTGTCCGCCACGTCACCAGTCACGTGCGCACCAGCGAACTGCTCTGGGCAACTGTAGGCGGGAGTTCCACCAAAACTACGACCTCGTGACGAATGACCACAGGCCCCGAAGTCTGCTATCTTCGCCACATCTTCTGCATCAACAAGACAGTTAGCTGGTTTGATGTCCCAGTGAAAAAGATACTGCGCGTGAAGATGTCGCAAGCCAGCGAGGATGTTACTCCCGTACCTTCGAACTTTTTCCATAGGGAGCGGCGGGTCGCCGTGGATGTGAACAGGACCATTAACGCAGTACTCCATTATAACATACACCTTATGTGATTCGGTATCATCGATCACCTCCTTCAGCTTCACGATGTTGGGATGAGAGACAAACTTCATGACGGCCGTTTCACGCAGAAGATCATCATCGCTAACGATGCTGGACCTGGGGGCGATGCCCTGCCTGCTCTTCCTCGCTCGGTCACGCCGAAGTATCTTCAACGCATAAAACACACGTTCCTTGCAGTGTTGTACGAGACTGACCTTTGCATGAGAACCTTTGCCCAGCAACTTGACGACCACGTAATCATTGATAACTTTGTTACCGTCCCTATTGCGCCATTTGTTAACAATGAAGGAGTCTGTCACATCGTTGTTCATGGACCTCTTAAAATTCGAAAGCTCGTGTTCATGCAGGGTTGCTCCAAACTCTTCAGCGCAGTTGCTGCAATAAATCAAATCGCACGCGTCGCAGCGATACACCGCCTCCGTGTCCAGAATACACCGACCACATCTTTCACACGGGTCGTAAAAGAGACTACTGTGCCCGCACTCGGTGCCTGCAAAACTGGAGCGAAATCCTTCACTTTTATTTGAATGCTCTCCCGCCGCGTTGCTACCATTTGTGTTGGTCTGAATGTTGTCGCTAGTTTGCCCTGCCTCCTGCTCCCAGCCATTGTGGCAACTGCAGTCTTCACACACGAGTGCAGGAAAAGACGAGTTGCACACGCCGACATCCCCTTCCCTGTGGCAGTACAGACACCTATAACCCTTGTGGGAGAACGTTGCGAAGTCCGAGGCGGCACACTCATCATTGCTTAACATCCCACTGCCATTTCTTAGGTCTGAATCGGCATCACTAATTCCACGTGACATTCTGTAGGGAAGGTTACTCGTACCTTCGCTGGGAAATTTAGATGATAAAGATACCTCACTACCCCTTTTGTTTACGCCAGCATCTATTTCTGACGCCTGCGGTACCTCTGGCGCTGGCGGGGTTGGTGAGTCATCGGCGATGGGACATGACAATTGCTGCGCATTAGCTTGCTCGAGCTCCAGTTGTGATTTATTGCAGTGCTCCACACTGGGTTTAGACGCACCACAGCCCATCAACGCTGTTGCTAATGACCCCGAGCGTCACACCGTCCTTTCGCTTTGTGTTGCAGTGAGGAGGTAATAATGAGGGTAGAAGGGTGATGGAGGAGGAGAAAGGAACGTGAGGTACGAAGCAATAGGCTAAAAATGTCTTGGGATCGTTTCATAACACAAGTTAGTCGACAAAAGAGTTGGTGGGGCGCCTCTCTCCCTTTGCTGAAGGACGAAGGATAATAAAAAACATATAAGAAAAAGGGTACCAGACCATGCGTGGGGAGCAGCTGCCACCACAATTGGCGCCCACGGCTTTGTGTGACAGCTTTCAGGACTTTGGTGCTGCCTTACGCAGTTCCTTCTCCTCCCACCACTTTGGAATCGACCCCACCACAGGGGTACCGCCGCGCAGCGAAAGTCCCGGGAAGCTCCTGGTTGTGATGTCCGCGCAACTCAGCCGCAGCAACCCAAGCCCAACATTACCACAAACAGTGAGCACCTCGCCCACTTGCTTTTCGGCAACTAGTAGGGAACTACCTCTCGCGGGTGGGTCACTAGTTCCCAGAGCACCGCGCTGCGGGGCCTCCTCATTAATGTCCCTGTTGCTGCCGCTACCGATATCCATCGTGCCGTGTTCCGGATGTTGGAGCTGCTGGCGTCCAAAGTGCAAGGGGACCGTGCGCTTTCGCGTGACGAGCATAACATGTGCGCGATGGGTGAGCTCCTGTCCCATGTAGCAGCCCTTGTGGAAACTTACACCGCGAAGAAAATCCGTATTCGCCTCAAAGGGAAGCGTTTTGGATGGGCGGAACACCTCCGGCCCTTCGCCCACACCGGCGGTATAAAGAAACGTACTGTAATGTGCCTCGGGATCTGTCGCAAACGACTGGGCACGTTCTGTGGGGAGGACGATCTTCCGTAGTGTTGCAGGGAGGGCAAAACTGCGAGGGTCAGTAAAGGTTTCGTGTGTATCACCGGGTAATGGTTCTTTGAGCGGTGCGTCAGCCTTCTTGTCTTCTGCTTGTGGCACATGTGTACCAGCACTGCCAGTGGCAGGCAAGGTTTCTGAACGCGCAGCGGCTGCCACCACCGTCAGTTCGCTGCTTACGTCTTCTATCTTGACTTTTCTACGCAGACGATACTCTTTGAGATGCTCCTGTAGCCCTTCCGCCACGCTGCTGTGCACATCGATTAGAATCGCTGCTTGCCCTTCAGCTGCACGCGCTGATTGGTAAAGATATGCATCACACAACACTCGGCCCGTATTGTGGAGAAAGCAACCCCACAAGCTTCCACCTGGCCGCAGTGTTCGCAAATCGTTTGTGAAGAGACCTTGGAGAAATTCGTGCGGAGCGGCGCCTGACACCCTAAGAAGTGCGCGTGATGATAAATGACAAGTGAACCCCATGTTCACTGCACTTTTCAACAACGGCCACCGGGTCGCCTCGCACGTTTTCTTCTCCTTTTTTGATATTTGCTGTATGTCTCCTTTTTTTTCCCCCTGTCCTTCTGCTACTGATATACTGCGCTTGTACGTGGCCGCATCAACTTTCGGGGGACTTGAACAGCGTGTGTTGTGGAGAGCTTTTTTTCGTATTTCCTTCCTTACTGCTTAAAGACAGGGTAAATACAAATAGTTGTTTATTTAAAGGAAGGAAGCCGATACCAACGTGGGTTCATTGAGCTCATTTCATTCACCATTAGCCGGGCACATCTCACAAGGTTTTCTCGTGTGCACCATAACAGTGCCCGTGGTAGTAAATACTTTGAAGGTATATTTAATTTTGTGAAGGAACGGCGGTGGGTGTCACCTACAGTAGCTTTTTATTTATGGAGGAAGCCGTAGTTAACAAAATACCACACAAAGGTAAAAGGCCGGGGCGCAGTGACTCCAATCGATTCAGCCGCCGTTGCACAAGGGGCAGTCACAACTGAAGCCGTAATTATGTAGCAGGAAGTTCCTCCTTGCCTCATTGGTGGGGTAGGCACCGACGTCAAGGTACGACGTCCTCACTTCCTCACCAGGCGAAACATCTCGCAGCGCCACAACAATAGCCTTAACAGCACCGTGCGACGGTACGAACCGCACGGAAGGTACGCAGCTGTGGTTGATTTTAGTTGCTGCGTCATACAGCGCCACTCCTGTGCTGTGAGCCACATTGGGGTCCACTAGACGGAAGAGAATCTCCAGAATCCTTAGCTGATCGCTCAGCTGTTCGGTATCCTTTGCACTGTTGGTTGTCTTCTTCTCGGCACCTCCTTCCTCAACGCCACACATCAGGCCGCCTCTTCCGCATATGCCCGCTGTGTTGTCGGCTTCAAACAAAGCAGGCTGTAGAGGGGCGACACGACAACGAACATGTGTGCATTGGCATCCGTTACCCAGAAGCAGCGCAGGTAAAGCTGGAGGGGGAAATGTTCGCACACGTTGAAGCCTGTTTTTGATGCCGTATTAGCCACCACCCCTCTCTCTTCCTCGAAGCAGAGAGCAATCCACTGACAAACACACTTCCAAGAGAAGCGAAGAAATGCTCGCTGCTCTGTTGACAAGGGGCGTGAGGCCCCCTCTTCGTAACGCTGTACAAACGCATGCACACTGTCATTGAAGCGCCTTACCAGCAGCTCATCACAACTGATAGTGTCTTCGGTCAATACATCGTGAATGCAGCGTGCAAGAATGAAAAGAATCAGTCGAAGGCGAGCATTGAACGTATCTGCAAGAAACTTCAATGTTGACAGCACATACACTTTAGTGGGCCACGCTTTCCTTGCCTCCTCCTCCGTGATGGATGTAGCCCGACTCATTATTGTTTTTGCTGATGGTTTACGAAGCTCCACTAAATTTTCCACACTATCTTCTTTTCGCCTTGCCCCTGCTCCCGCTTCAGTGTTTGCCGCGTTACGCTTGTCGTACTGCGGCGTCGACTGCAGCAGCGGTAGCACAAAGCGGCCGCCCCGCTGATACAGACACCGCTCCCTGCATTCCGTACTGCAAAACAAAACACCTTCCCCGTCGCCAACAGTGCAAACTCCCCGGCGGAAATACTCCCACCCTTCATGATCTTTTAACGTGCTGAACAGGGCCTCTGAGGAGGTGATCGTCTCTACGTCCGCCGGATCAACGCAGGGACTAGAGGAGGTTGCACCGCTGTGAGTGTGCTCACCGCCGTTTAACGGCTTTCCTTCCTGGGACTTCTCGACGTCGATGGCCTCGAGGGCAAGCGCCGACAGCCGCTCACACTCATCTCTGAGACTTGCGAGAATCATACCGCAACCACCGCATGTGTGGGTGGTTCCAACGCCGCATTGCGCTGTGACCTGGCGGCTACAAACGGGTACTCCTGCAGAAGAACCTCGCCTGCACGGGCGGACCTTAACATGTGGGAGCCGAAGCCATGACCTTCTCCAATGTAGCGCACCTCAAGGTATCCTGACATTTTACAGTCATTTGCTTTCTTGCGTGTGTGCAGGGACGCCAAAAGGGTTAGACAAAATGATGAAAGGACAAAAAGAGACAGCAGTGTGATATCCAAAGCAGCGGAGAGGGATATCGGACACGTACGCAACACTACCCACAGTCCTGGCGTCGTCGCTTTCCCTCCGTGTGTGGTTTTAAGTTCGCACGATGGGGAAAGTAAAATATTTACGCCAATCCACTGGTCATATCACAAGAAATACGCACACATTCTTTCTTCCTACTTTTTCTCATCGTTAGTAACATATATCCAAGTCCGCCTCATCATTCTCACTTTCCTCCTCATTACTTCACATAAATTTCGCTTGCATCGGTAGCGGGGATTAATCATATTATCAAATGATGCTTGTGGACAAGCGGTTGACGACTGCCGCCTCCAGGTTTAACTCTCCTTCCCCAATGCCATAAAAGTCCCGCACGGCCGCCTCGCTATAATACAAGCCCAATTCCGACAAGCTGTGTTGCTCTCCTTCAACGAACTCCGCAACTGCTTGAAGTTGCGATGACGATGGAGCGTGCTGCACAATAACCACCGCAGTGGTGGTACTGCCGCAGGTAAGGCGTTCCATCACACGGTCGAGGTTCCTTGTGTGGGACAGGGACGCGAAGACGTCGCGTGCCGTGGGGACTGCTGTTTGCCGTCCGGGCTCGCGCCTTGCCTGTTGTTCGCGTTGAGGTAGAAGGGTGGCTCCTGCTTCTGCCGATGGTCCGGCTGCGTGGGGTTCAAACACGAGAGGGCTGCTTGCCAATCGATGCAGCGCCGCCGCGAGATGAAGGTGCGAGACGATGTACGCCGCATCAATAACCGCGGCGTCTATTTGGCTGCTTTTGAAGTGACTGTGCAGTGCGGGGCCATTGCGCACGTTGTGAAATGTCATCACGGAAAATTCTCCAATGCGCTCCATAGTGGCTACCCGTTAGCGATGTGTAGTGGGTACGACTTGCCTTCTTTCCCCTTACCGGTTCGAGGCAGCGCGCACACACACACACAGCCCCGTTCTAAGGACTACTTCTCGTGAAAATGAAGCGTTAGGGATGGGAAAAGGTAGTACATCCACCACACTACATGTACAATTAATGGAGAACAAATGACAAAGCAGTGTCATGGTGTATCACCGAGGTGGAAAAACGCCGTGCATATTTTCAAGTGCTGGGACAGTGCGCGCATATGTAACGGAGTTACATTAAAATCACTGTTTTTTTCTCCCCATTACACTAAAGATAATATTTGGATAAAGGTAAAATGAGCACACAGAGAGACAAAAACAAGACAAAGGCAGCATTTCCGTAGAGGATACCGTAAACAGAAGGCACACAATCGAGGGCCGCTTGTATTTAACTTCACTTCGTTTCCTCTTGCGACCCTCTTCTTTTTTGCATATTTCCCTGCTCCCCTCCTTTGCGTTTACGCAAGAGCAGCGTCTTCAGAGCATCCTTACGTGGCTTGCTCGTTCTTCTTCTTCCAATGCCGTGTTGCTCTGCGAGTGCAAAAATATCGTTCACTTTTCCGTACATAAATTTTCCAAAATTAGCCTCATACGCTTTTTTTTTCTCCACTGCGGCGGGTGCACGACAATCCTCACTTCTCTTCTACCAGCAGTGTTTTACATAAGCCTGAGAAATAGTAATAATAAAGCAAAGTAAAATAAGCAAGAACAAAGAAAAATAGCTTGTGCTCTGTCACAAACAAAAAAAACAACAACTAAAAAAATCAATTTCCTTTTTTCCCCATTTACACTTGTACCTATAATAGTAGCAAACAGCATGCAGAAAAAGTTGAATTCTCGCGGTGCCCTCGGAGGGAATGTTGTTTTGATGTTTTCCCGTTCGCCAGCCCCTCTCTAAAGTTATCCACCTTTTTCTACATGGTGTCAGCTCGCTCCACAGTTTTCTTTCGTCTCTACTGGCTTACTTTGAATTTAAGCGTGAACTGCCTGCCAACAGCGTCGAAGCCAACCCACGGACGGCCATAGCCAAGGGAGAGCGTGTGACTTCCAGCCTTCAGGGCCTTCACGTTGAGCACCATAGTGCCACCTGCACCAACGATTAGGTGCTGTCCAGGTCTTTTTTGCTGTGTGTGAGGTTGGCGCGAGAAGGAGCTTTGGATCTCGAAGATTTCGTCGCTGAGTTCGGTTCCCTTGAGACCCTCACGGATCCACGTGAATCCAGTTGTGGGATTGCTTGAAAGGCGGATGGTCACGACACTGCCGACGTTGAGGTTGATGGTCTTGTTGTTGTCGTCCTCAGTCAGTTCATTTTGATCGTATTCGGTCATTTTTTTTCTCCTGACTTCTGTGCTCTTCCTTGGTTAGCTTTTTTTTTTAAAAATTAGCGTACCTTGTTGGCAAAAAGGCTTTACTTAGAAAAACAATGTTAGAGAGTTCCGGGGAGAAGGCAGTTAGTTTTTTTTCTTTCCAGTTTTCACACAGTGCCGGCAAATGACTGTCTGGGAATAAGAGAGCTGCTCTTTTAGCCCCAAGCAGTAAACGCCTTTCGGGTGCATGTTTCCCCAATAGGGCCGGCGTTCGCGGTGCAGATTTTGGCTGTGAAGACGCCATATGTGTCGTGAGGAGTGATGGACGTCATTCGCACCTTCTCATTCCTTACCGCGATGCATGTTGTGTTACCTACTTCTTGCATTTGAATAATGATTACAAAAAGAAAGAAGAAAATGTTTTAATACTCAAAGAAGGCCACGAGAGGTCATCTCTGGTGCTGGTTGAGATGACGGGTGCAACGCGTACACTACTACAGGCAAAGTGACAGGCGTGAGAGAACTAAAGTGTCATCTGTGATTGATACAAATATTATCACAAGATTCTTTTTTTCTTTTTTCCTTCCCGCCGTTGGTGTGGTGTGTGTGGGTATACAAAAGTTCTTCGTGCGTTCTTGTTTCCTTTTTTATTTTCCTCCTCTCAACATGCCTATGTTCCTCACCCTCATTCTCATCCTCCTCCAGGCCCATATCACCTTGCAGGACTTCATTGCAACCGAAGAACATGAGAGGTACCCCTCACCGCCACTCTCACCATTCACCTTAGGATTCCCGTCATTGACTCAGAAGAGTACACAAAGCGAAAATGTAATGATGAGAGAAGAAAAAAAAAACTTTCGGAGCGGACCCACAAAGCACAACGTCTACCCGTCCAGGGTGTCTAAGTTCATAACACGATCGTGCTCCTCAATTGAGTCGCCCTGTTTCTTTTCCAAACACTTCTCATATCCCCTGTCCATTGAACCGCGTCATCCCTCCCGTTTCACATCCCTATCGTAATTTTCTTCCATATTTTTTTTCTTTAAGAATTATTATTGTTATGAAGTGAATTTCTTGATTTGCTTTTCATGAAGCTCAAGCTCTTTTTTCTTCTTCTCTTCCCCACTTCTGCTCTTCCTATTCTAACATGGTACCCGTACGCAATCCCACCACTTACCGCTCTTCCATTCCTTACAGGAATCAGCAGTGGGAGCCCAGCAGCATCCGAAATAGAAGGCAATGGAAAAGAGAAGAACCCACGCAACAACAATTAACCATCATCGCCATCGTCATGAGTAGTAGCGGTCGGTAGGGGCCGAGCGCCTGTACGACCGGCAGGGTTACTGGAAGGGCTGAAAGCCAACTCCGGGATTGGAGCCACCTCCCCGCCCACTGCGATTGCCCCGGCCACCGCGCGCCATTGCTCCACCGGCCATCATTCCCATTAAGGCCATCATTGCCTGGTACGGGTCTGGCGTTGGTGCACCTCGCCCCGCCCCACGACCACCGCGAGCCCGGTCAGGTCGGAAAGAGGAACGTTTCTTCGTCACCTTTCAGATGCCAAGAATCAAGTTTGCGGAAGGAGGAGGGGAAAAGAGAAGCGATTTAACAATAATTCGTGCAGGCAGAAGTATTAGAGGGGAGTGGGGAAGAGAGGGAGGCTGTGCGAGGAAAGGAGGGGTTCTGAGACTGCGTGCGACCGGTGGGGAGGGATGTACCCTTTTGCCTATTTATTTGTTGCATGAAGCTAATGTTGTTGTCTTATCCTTTTTATGTGAGTAGCTCTTCTTTTTTGTCATTCACTTTTGAACTTCTTTTTTTTTTTTTTATTATTTCCGGTGTCAATTTTTAATTTATTTTTGTACCGATGTGCCCTTTATATACCCCTTATCGTATGGAAGACGTGTTTTTAGTGTGAATCTATTGTGCTCAGTTTATTTATGTATACCCGTTTCTCTTCTTTTTGACTGTTTCTATGAGCGGCTTTGTTTGTCTTTGTTACGATTGTGTTATTATCGTCCTTTGTGTATTTATTTGTTTTTCTTCTAATTTTGATTTTTTTTCTTTTTGTATTTATGTGTGATTATGACTGCCTTTTGCATGTTGTATTTTCCATTTCTTTTTTTTTTTATTTTAAAAAAATTATTTATAAATGCAAAAGCCCCTGACACTCGCAGTCTGCAGCCAACCCCGCCGTTCCTCGCACTGGAGAGAGGGGAAGAAGAGAGGGGAAGGGCTGTGTGATGCGCAGCAACGCATGCACATCGAGGTAACGGAACTCACGGTCAACATACAATTATGGTATTACCCTTAAACACGGAGTTGTTTTTCATATCAATCGCCTTGCCCATGCCAGTGTATGTGGAGAACTCAATGTACGCGGTGCCCTTCAGTTCACCCGTCATGCGGTCGCGGAGAAGTGTGCAGTTGAGAATAGGTCCACAGTCTGCGAAGAACTGTGCCAGTTCCTCCGGGGTGGAGGTTTGCCCGCCGTTTTCACCCTTTGGAAGATTGCCGACAAAAATCGACCGCCCGTCACTATCCTTCGAGAAGTGATGCGGCTGCCCTGGCGCGTGCGACGTGGCCACCCCGCCCTGCACGTGTGGTTGCTGTGGCTGCATGGATGGCTGCTGGTGATGCATGTGGTGCGGGGCGTGCGTTGATCCAAAGGCAGACGCAATGTTTTGCATCCCAAATTGCTGTGCCTGGTGGTGCTGATGGTGCTGGTGTTGCGGCTGATGCATCTCGCGGAGCTGGCGATCGGCCTCAAGCTCTGCTTCTATGCGTGCAATTTCTGCTGCAAGATTGTCTTCCATCACTTACCTTTCTTATCTAAAACGGCTGCAAAGGCAGTAGCAACAACAAGGGGAGTGGGTGGGAGAGATACACAAGGTCGAAAGTAGTAACGCTAGGGCTGGATTAAGTAGCGGTGTGAAAAACACAATAATAATAATAATAACGGAAAGAAAATGTCGAAACCAAATATGAAAGGCACACACACTCACACATATACATATAGCCACAAAAGACACATTTGCATATGTACAGCTACCGCAGGAAAGATAAGAACGGAAAAAGCGGTGGTCCTTTGACGAGAAAAAAGAAAGGGATATCCAATAGATCATGAGAATACCGAAACAAATTGCGCTGTTGCGGGTGGGGGTTAGGGGACCAACACCGTGCAATACGAAAATTAACGCACAGATGCAATAGAAAAGCAAAAAGAAGGTTGCATTAACATCTCACGAGATGAGACGCCTTCATTTTCTGATGCAATGCCCTCGCTGCTGTAGGAAATGTACGGTGCAGCAGCATCACGGTGGTCACACTTTAGTTTCCTATGCACGCATACTTTAGTGATTTCTTTTTTATAGACGCATGCCCCACATTTTCCCTCACCCCACCCCCCAGGTGGATCTCTTGCGAACGGACGTGCATATTACACCACAGTACATCGTAACGACGCACAAGTATCGTCGTTTACGTCTTACCACACCCACACAAACACGAGTCACTCCACCCCTTCTCTCTTCCTGCTGGTCCCCCTTTCTATTTTTCTTCTTCTTCTTCTTTCTTTTGCTTTCAATTCCTTGGAGCGTTTATACGCTCACACACGTTGACATGCGCGGGCCTTCCTTGAATGCTGCAACTTAATAATATCTTCAGATATTTTCCACTGCTTCTTAAAACCCTTTTGCTGTTTTCAGCTCGAGAGCATCGATCTGCGGCGCCTTTTCCTCCTCCGGTGCGCAGGGGAAGTTGGCCTCGATGAACTGCACGTAGCGCTCGTCAGAGGAAACCAGAGAAAAGAAGGCGCTGCGGTCGAATCCTTCCGCTGCGTTGCGTCCCTTTTTCGCCTGCAGATCTTCCCACGAGATGCCCGGGATGGCGCCGCAGATGAGTTGGTCGATCATCTGCTCCGTCACCTTGGGCTGTCCCTGCGAATACGACAGGAAAGCCGTCTTGACGCGCTGTGTCTGATCGTGAGTCATTTTCACCATCTTTTTTTCCCTTTCTTTCCCGTGCTGATGCTGTTTGGTGATACTTGTCTTTTGGTCTTTTATTTCTTCCTTACGCTCGCTAAGCAAAGAAAAGGAGGAAGGTGAAAAACATATTCGTGAAAGCAGCAAAAATAGCGGATAAAAAGTTGTATCAGAATGGAATAACGTGAATGCAGTGCCCACCGAGTGATGTGGCTTGCTGACAACACTATATATGCATATATTTGTAAGAAATAACGCCAGGGACAGTTGAATTTTGAGCCCCTTTTCACTTCGCTACCGTCACTGCAGCTGACCGGCTAACGAACAGTTTCTTCTCTCATCACCCGCTCACAGCCGGACAAATAAACCCTGCTTCAAAAACTTCTGGGTGGTATTACTTTACCTGTCCCAGCTCATGTACGGTTGCATTTTGCGCCTTACCCATAGCAGAACGCTGTCCCGTTCACTAACACTGCACGCCGCAGCGGACAGCCCGCTGGGTGCATAACGACAATTCTGGTAGTATCCGCCATTCACAATGTCGTCTCGCAGGCAGCAGTTCACCACCGTTTGACTCCCTTCACGCGCTGTCCGCATGAAGAGAAGATAAATATAACGGAGCCAGCGGAAAGTGACGAAGAGAGGCACATGGCGATAAATGTTTGTTATCACACCGCCCGGGACTGCCACGCATGCAGTGTATTTCGGTACAACAACTTTGTTGTCACCACCACCGCTGTTCTTCCTACTTTTGTTTCCAACAACACCATGATCAATGCTACTTGCCGTACTGCTGTTACCACCACTACTAATATTACTAATGTTACCCTGTCTGTGGTGAAAGTGGGTTGGCCTATTCGGCTTCCCGCCAGCACTGGCGGCGCCCGGGGGGCTGAGCCCCGTGTCCAATAGACTCGCCACTGGACTGGTGGCCGCCCCGTAGGTGTACGAGCGAGTGGCGAGTTCTTGCGCGCTGTAAATACAGCCCAGTTTTGTGAAACCGTACTGTTCAAGACCGTCAAACTTCCCACGTACCCTCGGAGACCACAACCCCCGGCCCGACAGATATGTCTGTACGATGCTTCCTCGCACGGCGACATGGGCGGAACACGACACGTTGACGATGCGACCGCCATTTTCCGCTATAAGCGGAAGCAACCCCTCCGTGAGAAGATATGGCCCGAGGAGGTTGACTGCGAGCTGTTCATCGTCCCCAAAGCGCGACATCACCTGCTTTTGGTACATCACGCCAGCGTTATTGACCAAAATGTCCAACTTCATGGCGGTGCTACGGACTCGCCTGCAGTAGTCTCGGACGGCAAGGAAGTCGGAGAGGTCCAGTGGGGAAAACTGCACCGCCTGTTCCTGATGGGATGTAAAGCGGCGGATGTAATCCATCGCCGCCTCGACTTGAGGTCCGTTGCGAGCCAGGATCGTCACGTCGGCGCCCATTGCCACCAACTGCGCCGCTGTTTCCCGCCCAATCCCGCTGGTTCCGCCAGTGACAATCACATGGCGACCTGTTAAATCTTTTCGAACGCCGTGGCTCCGGCCGCGGGCGTACAGGCGCGCACTGAGGAAGAGGAGTGCGAGGTACGCACCCTGAAAGTGCAGTGGAACATCTGCAAAAGGACTGAAGAATGTAGCAATGTAGGCGACGATGCAGCCAAGGGGAATAATCACGAACGTGAAGCCTTCCCACATAATGGTGAATGTATGTTTGCCATAATTGTACGTATGTTCTCCATCAAAAGACTTTACAGTACGGTACATGCCTGGAAACAGCGGTTTCTGCTTTACTTGGGAGAGTTTGTGCGGTGCGAGGAGGAGCGATGTGTGCTGGTAGTGCCGGCGCCCCATCCAAAAGCAGCACCATCGATTGCCAAGGCGGTTGCCGTGTTGTAAGCGTGTGGATGCGACTCGAATCCAAGGTTGTGCGGCGAAGGAGGTCATTTTCAGGGACGCCTATTTTCCCCTCCACGATCACGTGGGAACGGTAAAGCGAACTATGTTTATTCCCCTTTTTATTTTTTTCACCTTTCTCCACAGCTTTGTGCTGGGAACTTGGCGGTTCGTTTATGTCGGTTGTGCCTCGTGAAGCGGGTGGACGCGCCTGCCACTCAGCCAGCGGCACACAAACGTGGCGTCCCTGCTTCTGATAAGGGGTACGATGTGTTCCCAGCAAGGAAGAAAGTGGCAAAGGCAAAAAAATATATGTTACGGAAAAGCAAAGGTCAGCCACAAATAAACCTTATGGTTTTCTATTATTAGGCCTTACATGAGTGCAGAGGCTCATGGTCGTCACAACACCGGCACAACGTCGTGCAGACTTGCACGTGGCTTGGGCTGCGCCTGCTCGGCATTACAGCAACATTGTGATGTCTGTCTGCCTCACACAGAGCCTTAGCATGACAACGATGCGACGAAACAGGATCATATGCGCACCCTTTATTTTTCACACTTCCACATAGTTTAACAAATAAATAAATCAAAAAAATACCGGAAAACCAACAACAACGATAAGAAAATAATTTGTGCGAAAACGCTACGCGTTCATACGGGTAGTAAAGGTACATAATGCTATACTCCCCTCACCGAACGTTAAAAGAGTTAACTGCACTCACGACTTCCACAATCGCCCGCCCTAATTCCTCCACTACCTTTTAGAGGATGCACCGATTATTTTCCCGCAGCAGCACTGAAGCTACTTTGTGTTCTCTTTATCACCTGCATGCGGCTTCACAGTGTAGTACTTCGCAAATGCCTTTGCCATTGCCCACTGCATCACTTCCCGGCAACAGCGCGAGTCGTGTGCCCGTCGACTAAGACCGGATGGCATGTGCATACAAGCCGCGTAATAACCACCGCTACAAAAATCCTCCCGTACACAGCAGTTGACCACTGATTGGCTTCCTTCGTAACCGTCCTTCATCCACAGCGAGCGCACCGCACGGCCAAACAATCCAGTGCCCAACAGAGGAGGGTGTTCGCGCCACGTGTGACCAGTCGCACAGAAACCGGGGTCCACTGCGCAGACATCGACTGGCCGCAGGCCCGCACCCG
This sequence comes from Trypanosoma congolense, assembly GCA_002287245.1. Taxonomy (NCBI): domain Eukaryota; phylum Euglenozoa; class Kinetoplastea; order Trypanosomatida; family Trypanosomatidae; genus Trypanosoma; species Trypanosoma congolense. The sequence continues at coordinate 1,225,436 of NHOR01000319.1, read as the reverse complement.
GCTTGTTCAGCGGGATACCCTCATACCGTCGGTCGGCGAGGGATTTCACGTGGTAAATGTTGCCAAGCTTGGAAGCGCTGTAGCACCGGGATGTTATTTGAGGCGTCTCTTCCGATGGTTTGAGCATCAGCCGCTCTCGCACAACGTTGGGCCGTCGGACACCGTTGTGTGAGCAGCACGTGACGTACACAATGCGGCCGCCACGAGTCGACCGTCGCAGTGACGGGAGCAGTGCTTCCGTTAGGTGAAATGGTCCGAGGAAGTTGGTGGCGATGTGCTCCTCGATGCCTTGTTGCACCAGCCGAGGTTCCTCACGCCAAACAGCAGCGCAGTTCACCAGCATGTCGATACGATTGTCAAACATTCCCTTTATGCGGGCCGCTGTAGCCATCACGTCGAGCTGATCCGATAGATCCACTGAGACGAAACTCAAGCCTTCCAACGAGGTTTCCGTTTCTTTTCCCTTTGCACGTGGGCAATTTTGCCGAATGTACTCCGCTGTCTGGATCTCCCGTCCAGGGCGCGACACAACTACCACATGGGCCCCCATGTCCCAGAGCTGCATTGCCGTGTGCAGGCCGATGCCACTGGTGCCTCCCGTCACAACGCACACCTGGCCGCTGAGGTCCTTTCGGACGCCATTCATCCGTCCACGCACACTGAACCGCTGTAGCAAAATGCACCCGCTCCAATAGAGGGCGTCGGCCGCCCAGTTGGTAAGGCACATCGGGGCGACAACGCTGTGGGTGGCAATCATTACTAGCGGCAGCCAGAGACGCCGGCCATGTAATAATAAATAAATATTGTGCCTCAGAGAGGTGTAGCCGGCAAGGTCGTCACTGCCAGTGTAGGCTGAGGCGTCCGCCTTATCACTCAGTACGTGTATGTTCCCCCGAGGTGCCTTTGAGCTGGGGGCTGCCGTGCTATGATATCGGGCCGGTGACGGTCTGCATGCCCGGAAGTGCAGGGCACCGACGCTGCTAATGACTGCCGTCCTAATCAGGCCTCCCACCCGCCCCGCGGGACGCATTGCTAATTTGTGATGGATGATAAGATTACTATTATCGCCCCTAGCCCTAACCCCCCCTTTTCTTGGATTTTTTTATATTTGCCCTGAACCGTTCTGCACTCATTCATGGGCAGACCAACGGATAAAATGAGAAGGATATATATATATATTAGCATGTTTATGAATCACGAACCAACAGAATCGGATTAACTGCTCGGTGCACATCACCGCTATCAACACCCGCCATAAGACAGCATTATATAGGTAACAAAGTCACACAATACTGCACTCCGACACGAGTTGAAAGGTATACATACAAAACTCTGGCACATTTCCTCTCTGTATGTTTCCCACTAGTGCATATATATATATATATATATATATATATATATATATATATGTTTTTAAATGATTATCACAGTACTGGTGATGCTTTAGTTTTGCAAGCGTGTGGAGCTTCAGAGGTTGTCATTTCTTTTCCCGAACAGGGGCCAGCTCCCACTCTGGTCGCCGTTGAACTGGTTTCACGTTCTGGTGGCTTGCCGTGCCATTATAATCACCAATTTTCTTGGCCACATTCTCCTGTGTTACGTCCGGCTTTTCCAACCACTCACGCAAGAATTCATCACGGGACTTCGCCACCGAATCGCGCTGGTCCTCGTAGGAGTACTGTGCCCAATACTTCCGCTGCCGCGGGTCGAACCATTGCGGTTTATCCTCCTGCAGGTTATGATATGCTGCTTTCATGCGGCGCTGATACGGCATTTCCTGATGACGCATTGAGTTCTTTTCCACAGGCACCCCTAGACGGAAGTCGTACTTGGCCTTCTCCTCGTACGACATGTACATACGGTTTTTCTTGTACCACTCGCTGTGGCCCTCCTCACCGGGCTCCGGCCCCCACTCCTCTGGCCAGCCAAACTCTGGCGGCGGTGTCAAACCATCAGGCTCCTTCTTCCACGTGTGCAGGTGGTGGAGCTTTTCGGACTCACTCAGTTGGCGCCGCGGCTCCAGTGACTTCACCGTGGCGCCAAGTTGCTGTTCCTCGTATGTGGCGTAACGTGGCGCTGGGTTGCATTTGGGGAACATGTCCTCAAAGTACTTATAGCCTGACCGCAGCGGTGCTGGAGTCGGGGACACTATGCCTATAAACTGCTGTGCGGACTTTCGCATTGCACTTTTACACGCTTCGCACAATGGCCAAAACCTTCTACTTGCGCGAAAAAGGTGTCAAATCCAGTGGGATAACAGAGGAACATAACTCGCAAGGGCATTGGAGCAAAACAAGGTTTTCCAGATGAATGCTTAAATACGGGAATTACAAAACAATGTGACGCCAGAAAGGGAAATGCGAGAGGTGATGGGTCACACACGCGTCCTATCACTTTATCCTTTCTTTCCTCCCCCACAGATTGCTCAGTAACTTTAACCACTCACCTCCATACCAAGTCTTGTGTGGCCACGGCGTCTCAGTCGCTTTTCTGTTATGCATTAACACCGAAGAAATAGAATCGTCACGCAGTGGTTTACACCTTTCCTTCCTAAACTCTTTTCCCACCTCCATTTATATAAAATTTCAACCCCCTTTACTATTATGTAATGTTTTACATGGGCATCAAGTGGCGTGAACTACAGGCTTGGTGCAGTTTTTGGCAAGGTACGTTGCAAAAAGATTTCAAGATCATCAATTTCCTTGGGATGTGACGAGTGCTCCATCGGGTACGTACTTAATGTCACCGAACTCACGCCGGCCTTCTCCAAGGCCACCTTCGCCTGCTGTGCCATGCTGATGGGGATAATATTGTCCATGGTGCCGTGAAAAAGGGCGACGGATAAAGTTTTGTTGCGCAGCTGCGCCAGAACGTCATCAGCAGCCCCAAGGTAGCCGGAAAGAGCCGCCACACCCGCTGGAGCAATGTGGGCGGTGAGGCCTGCTGCAAGTGAGATGACAGCACCCTGAGAGAAGCCGGCGTACACCACGCGGCCGGCAGGAATCCGGTACCGTTGTGTCGTGGTGAAAGCGAGGCTCTTAAGGTAGTTCGCTGACTTCATAATGGTTTCGCTGTCCTCACGCTTTCCTTCAAAGGTCCCGTCCCTTATGTCGTACCACGAATTCATCGTCATGCCACCATTTATGGTAACAGGCCGCATAGGAGCAGTTGGAAGCAAAAACAGGAGGTGTGGAAGGCGGCGTGAAAGCTCTCTTGCAACGTCCTCCCAGCCGTGGGCGGAGTCACCGAGGCCATGCGAAAGGGTCACGATGCCACTGGGGCTTTGCTCGTTACCGACTCGCAAAAGCTTCCCGTAGGAGTAGCCATATGTAATCAATTCTTTTTCGCGTGTCCTTGTGAGCAATTCCTGAAGGTCTTTTTGGTCCAGACAACCAGAGAAATCGTTGGTTCCATAAAGTGTGCGAAGCTCATCCTTTATTTGAGTACTTGTTAGCTGCTCAATAGGTGTGCCGATCATTACTATCAGCAGCCAATTTTCTTTTTCTTCTTTTTTTTAAAGACAAAAGTTTTTTCTCCTTTTTTTTCTTGTTGTGTATTAGTTGTGCACCGAAAACAATGACGCGGCTATCTGTGATAGAGTGGTTTTAACTTAAGCCTATTCCTCTTAATATCGTTGTGACAGGGGAGACACTGTAGTGGTTGTTGTTAAAATTCAACAGTACATAAATAAAGGCACAAAATGTGTCCACTGTAACCTCCTTCACACACCTACTTACACAAGCTTCGTCGCACCGTCCCTTCCACCCATCTGCCCTGGCCCACCGGGCAGCTTCACCGGAGCACTTGCAGCACCTGTCTACGAGGCACTGACCGAGGTCCTCTTATCAACAGCGAGAAACATCTCACCGAGTTTTCCTGTCCTTTGGCGCGACAGGAACCTGCCTGCGGCGACTTACCGCCTCGGTTGCTATGCGCAGACTTCCGTATAGCGCTACGACGAAAATCAGCGGGTACCCCCACCGCTCCATGGCGGAAGTGGCAGCTCTGCGTCGCCAGTTGCGCTCTGCCACCTCGACTGCGGACAACCCTTCAAACTTAACCGACGAAGGGATCCAATTTTGGCAGTCGGTGCCACCGGCACCTGCCCTTTGAAGCTGCATTATAATGTTGACGCCGGGGTCGTAGTCCTTCTCACTGGCAATCTCCGTCCTGTACGTCACAGCCCCAATCTCCACCCCATCACCACCGTTGTCAGTTTCCTCATACAGCTTACTCCTTCGAGACATAGCTGCTGTTGTTCCAGCCTTGTAGTCATCAGTGCTCTGGAGAACACGGTAGTGGAAGAAGGCCTCCCTTTTCTCATCTGGTGTGCAGGCCGTTAGAAGGAACGAACAACGTCCCTGACGGAACCCCGCTGTGCTCCTTCTGGACTCCTCACACTGAAACCCCGTGAGGGTCTTTTGCTGACGCCGACCCTCAACGTTGAGGGTCGCAACACGTTCACCCACAGGGGCGTCGATGCCTGCATTGGCTGTCACCTCTTCCTCATTGCCTACCCGCCACGACAGCTGCCATTGCAGGTGGGCTCGGCGCATTTTTTCCACGATACCGTTCTCATTGCTTAGGGTCATTAGGGCGGAGTCGTTCTCAGCGTATGTGTGGCGTATCGACAAAATCACTGTGAGAAGGATCAGAAAAGGTACCATTGTGTAGGGGAGCAGGATTCGGCTTAGGTACACTGCCTTTTCCTTTCCCTTCTTTTCCCGCCCTTCCCCTCAGCACTCTGATGAGGAAGGTGAACTACCGGATTTGCTTGGTCCTGTCCCTCGTGCAACTTTACCGAGAGTACAGACACGCCCTATAATACAATTGCTTTGTAATGAAGATTTGCATTTGTAGTAGCAGGGGAAAAAAAGAGACTAACAATCCACACAACCATACATGCCGATACTCTCGTACCCACTCAGGGTGATAGTATGAGCTGTGCCAGAGATAATGCGAATTGAAGCTAGAAAGTTGTTTTTTATTTCATTTTTTTTTGTTTTATATTATGTATACCTATGAGCATACAAAATACAGCCGATGAGGATGGTGCAACTTTCAGCGTGAAACGACAGCAAAAAAGGGCTAAAGAAAGTAATCGCCCAAAAGAGGCGGCGCGTAGTATGCCTCTGCGTACTAAAGAAACTTTTTTTTTTTGTTGCTGAGTGGATTAGGGAAGGGCAAGCGGCACACATTCTCCCTTGCTTCGCTTGTTCTTCCCTAATCCACTCTGCTCCACGAGTGGTTGCACGACCCGCTGTGTGTGTAGGGGTTGCATACGAAGGCGTTGGAAAGGAAGGAAAAAAAATAAAGAAAAAGAATAAGCGCTATCAATGCACCCGATAGAAAATGGTAACCAAGAACAAACGTCACATAAGCCGCTTACACCTTCCCGCACAGTTCGATCCCATTGGCTGTTGTTCCTAGTACTCCTCCCTCCGACGCAGATAGTGTAAAAACAGTTTGGTAGGCATGGCGGCAGCAGAAACAAAATAATAACGTGGTGTTTACACAGGCAGCCGATAAATTCTTGAGCTAAATATTCGCTCGCAGCACCTTCTACTACCGTCACCTCAATTTTCTGCGAGCTCCCCCTTGGCTACAACACACGAAGGGAAACACACCTTTGGGGGCACTGTTAGCCTTGCGATCCGTATCTCTTCACGTAATTATCGACCAGGTCTCACACTTCAATTACCGTCCACAGAATCTCAGCGAGCGAGCAACTCCTCAGGAACGGCTGGGGTGAGCATGCGCAGCAGCGGTGCAGGGGACGCCGGGAGGCAGGCTGTTGGCTGTGTTGCAGGCTTTTCCACGTAGCCGGAAAACTCGCTTGACACGTAGCGCAGATATGGTGATAAAATCTCCTCGTCGCTGCATCCCTTGTTGGGGCTCCTGGAACACTTGTAACTCCGTCCTTGCAGGTTCCCCGGAGCCCTCGGTTGCTGCGGGACGCCGAAGTTTCTCCACTCAGTGGTAGGTCTGCAGGGGCTGCGTGATGCCTGGACAGGCTCGCTCACCGAATCACGTGTAACTTTTCCTGATATTCCACTATTCAATGTCGAATTGGCACCTGTGGCTCCGCAACTGTGGATCCTGTATGGGGTTTCGTAACTCCACAAAACCTGCTCACCTAGCTTTGCCGGCGCAAATCCTCTGTAAGGCTGAGGAATGCCCTCACGCCGCGGTTTTGGCGTGCACAAGGTACTGGGGTTAGTAGCTGTGTTAACTGAGGTTCCTCTCTTCGGATCCTTGAGGGCCATATTTAGCGCGTCACACAGCTCCAACTCCCGTCCCTTGTATTCCTTCAAGAAATCCAAGACTTCTGGCGTTGTGTCTGTGGTTTGTTTCTTGAAAAAGCACTCCAACGTTGTTCGACCGCGCTCCTTTGCAGTTTGGTGTGTGCCCTGAAGTAGGGGCATTTGGGGGAGTAGCTCTGTGCCTGCTACAATCGACCTCAACTCTTGACTTTCCATGGTGCGCTGCTGCGCTGTGGGCACACAGTCTTGATATCTGGGCAATGGCGCCTCGCTTGCTGCCGCTACCCGCGAGATGCCAGGGCTCCTTGGGTAGGGATCCACATGAAGGCTCTCAGGGTTGGCGCTCCTCATGGATTCGTCCCACGACCGGTAAGATGCCATTCTTGTTGGTTGATGCGAGCTGCCAGGATGCCTGTTGCGTGCAAGCGGGTAGACGGGTTGCTGTGGGGATGGTGTCCTCATATCCGTAAAAAACGGATGCGATGGGTGTGGTACGAAGGTGGGTGCGAGGGGCACAGGGCTCCGCTCTGTTCCTTCGGTCCACACGGGTGTGCAACAGGGGTCCGTGGTGGCCCTTTGATTGCGCTGAAATTCACACGTAGGTGCCCTGTGACCACCGTAAAAGCGGTCGGTTGGTACGCGGCAGACACTCGAATACCGCGTTGGCGTGCGACTCGGTGGTGGCGGCACTGCCTCACGTGGACCTGGTACCACCCGACCCCGCGTTGGCATGACAAACTACTACTCCGCTTGTCGTGAAATATATTATGTATGCAGGAATAAAGAAAATTCCTTCAGTCCTACACTGACTATCGTGCGCGTTGAGACCTATGAAACTGCGGTTTTTGCTACTAAATTCTATTTTTTGTATTCCCCAGTATATCTTCAATTGCTTGTTTTTTTCCTCTTTGTTCTAAAAAAAGAAACTCTATACCAATATTACTTAATTCAAAGGTCCAGGGCCTCGTATGGTCTTCGCCACCACTTGCAGACACCCCTTCTTTGCTTCTGCGCCCTTTTTTTTTCCTGCCCGCTTCCTTATGTGTTAGATCTACTTCTCTTCGGAACCTGATCAGCCACGCCGCCTGTTTCGGTTTTGTGACGATCTCTTTCTCTTTCTCTATGTATATATGTATATAACTTTATTGCAACGGCACCCTATGTGGTTTGACCTTTCCTTTATTTGCTTCAAACACACCTTGGGAACCTTCGTGTGGAGCCGATAAGGGTGCTGCCGATGGAGCAGTCGTTTGCAGCAGCGCGGTAATAGCAAGTGGGGTGAAAAGATAATAATAATAATAATAATAATAAAACGGAAAGGAACAGCAAGCACGTTGAATGGAAGCGTGAAGCAAAACCGCATGACTTTCTCTCACATGCTTGGAGGTAATGCACCGCCGCCCTTGGCCGTGTTGTTTTCACAGAATCCTGCTGCCAGTTGACGCACATAAACAAGATTTTGGACTGTAAACATCGGGAAGAGGTATCGGGGGAAGTTTGTGTTTATGTATGTGACCGTGGGAAGGAACTGACGAAGTCGAAAAACCTCTGAAATACCACCAGCAACACCATCGCACAGTTAAGTAAAGGCACAAGGTGTGCAAGCGAGAGAAGAAAAAAGAGTCCACCCGCGTAAGAAAAAGGCGTTGGGAAGCCATCAATCAAGCCTTTCCACAACTCACTACACCTTCCCCTCGGACTGCACGCAAATTTGGAGAGGGAAATTTTCGATACTAACTAGGGGAAAGAAATAGATTTGCGTGCGCTTGTAGTACTCAGCAGAAGGTGAGGAAGTTGACAAGATTAAAAAGAGAAAAAAAGCAAGAGTAAGTCGAGATGGGGGTGGAGAACGAGGAGGGAAGACGCAAGACATGCCGTGGAAACTGAATACAATTGGGTTAAGTATCACTAGATGAAACACCAACGGCAAAAAAAAAGAAGCTAAACTAAACTAGACACTGAAACGAACCTCCAAGCCTAAAGGAATACATATCCTACCAAAATAACAAGTACTTTTTCTTGCACGCCCCACCCTACGCGAAAACATTCTTGTAAACGTTTTTCATGTAAAGAAAGCTGATGCGGAGGTCGTCCACATAACAATATCCTTTTTTTGGCACATCAGTACCAATGCCACCTCCCTTGCCGTCACTACCTGTCGGCGCCGCGCGCAGCCTCCCGGAGGACCCGTGGGGCGATACCTTGCTGCTGACGTCCTCCTCTTCATCATTTTCTTTGTCTGTTTCACTCACACTCGGTTCGGGGGAATGAAGCATGACACGCTTAGGACCGCTATCAAAAGTTGGGGGTGAGTCCGTCGTGGAAACCGGCTCAACCGCGACGCGTGTGCCTGCCACCGTGCTGTTGAATTTATCACAGAACGTCTTGGTTACAACGTTAAGCAGCGGCTCCAGGGCAGCTGCAGCGTGCACATGCCGCCACACCGACCTCAGCGAGGGAAAAAGGGACTCTTTCACCGTAACTTCCTCCAAAACCTTTTCCGTGTTGCTATTCACTTCTTCGTGCCGCTGGAGCACCACTGAAGCGCCTCGTTGCTCGAAGCTTCCGCCAGCCGACACCTCCGACATGCGCCGCTCGTGGTTGCGCTGCCACAGCGCAAGGCGATAATCAAGTGCCCCGTTGAAATCTTCGATAGCGTGTAGAAGTCGCGTTAGACACCGAGTCCTGCACCGGTGCCGTATATCTTCCACAAGCGATAGCCAATCCCTTACCCATTCGCAGGACACACCTGCCTTGTGATGCTGCTCAGCCCACTTACACACTACCTTCTGGTGGGAAACGAGTGTTGTTAAAGTTTGTACAAGCTGCTGCCGGCGGCGCTTCTTTGGTGGCGGTATCTTCGGCATGCTCTGACGAACCAAAAGCGTCACGGGAGCCTCTGGACTCGACCAGAGGCTGCCTTGTCGGCTCACAAAGAGGTGTGCTGCAAGTTCCTCAAAAGATTTCTTCCCTTCTGGGCAACCGGATTCAAACGAGCCGAAAGCCACTGCATCGCCAGTGCGCATGTCTCCACAACTGAGCTGTCGGTGACGCCGGTCTGCCGTTTCGACGTTCTGAAAAGGTTCAAGGAGGCAGTTGTATGCAAATTCCATTAGTTCCGCTACCGTCATGACCTTCACCTTGACCTCTTTGCCCACCGCAGTTGCTGTTGACACCGATCCTGCCGCTTCGCCCACAGCGATTTTGGATCCATCCGTGGGTTGGAGGCGACGGAGCAGCTGTTGAAGCTCCCACTTCATGATATCAAAAGTGGACTCCACCACGTGTGCCGCGCGAAGGAGAAAGAGAATATCACGTCGCTGAGCAAAGAATACGAGTCCCCAGAAGTCGTGTGGCAACGTATCAACGCCTTCAACGAAAGACTTGACCTTGTCGATCATCTCAGGATGGAGAACACCACATTTGAGGATTCGCTCCGTTACAGCTGACACTTCGCCGAGATCTATGCATTTTCGCAGCTGCCTAATGTGATCGCTGTAGGTGACGGCGCGGATGACATCCTCCGTGCGCATTCCGCCACCTCTACATGGAGGATTGCCACAATTTTTTTGAGGACCACGAAGCTGCATGGTATCTGTTGGATCAGCAAACTTGGGGCCCGACTTTGTCTCGTTTGAAGGCTTACCGCCGCAATCTGGACGAACACATGTGAGTTCATCCTGCTCTTTTATAAATGCTGATAGGGCCCTTGTCATACCCCGTGCTGCCAAGTGTTTTCGGATGGCACTGAGGATGCTTGGATCGTGGCAACGGCACCTGACCACCGCACTTTGAATCGACGGATTCTCCTTCGCCTTCGCCTTGGACTTGCAGTCGTGAACCACACCCTTCACGATGCCCTCACAATACCTGTCAATATCAAAGGCAAAGCAACAGACTTGTGACGCTTCGTCATGCAGCGTGATATCGACGGGGTGCGCCGCACCACACTCCTCGTCTACACCCGCACCAGGCGCCCTGGGGATATATGGCTGTCTACACGATGGAGGGAAAGTCACACGCAATGAAACGGCTGACCCTTGGCAGAGGAAACCTATCGCTGCATAGTAACCAACCTTCCCCATGCGGCTGCTAAGGGTGATGGAGTAGTTAAGAAGTTCCCCATTGAAAGTGAAGGTCACAGTGCCGCACAGCAGGTTGACAATGCAGCCAACGTTGTCGCCAACCCGCATCCCCTTAAAGCGACGGCTCTCCCGATGCTCATGGAAGCACAATGAGCGTCATCGATCTCGCCGTGCGCAGCCGAGCTACGGGCGCGACCCCCTGGTGGGAGGCGAACCACATCTCCTTCGCCCCTTCCGTCAGCGTACACCATGTGCTTCGATGTAAAAAGCCCCACGCTGTTCGGCTCCTCTCCTGGAAGCGAGAGGGGATGCAACGATTCGCGGCATATGCCTATCACAAGCCCGAGCTCCGTTGAGCCGCCTTCATCGCCCGTGGCCATGGTGCGGACCTCTGCCTCGAAGTAAAACACGCCGCTGTTCGGGTGGATTGGGGTGTCGCTCTTTAGGTGCAGCCGGTTATTAACTTCGCCTTGTTGACCGCTCGGCTGCAGAAGGTGCACAAGAGACACCCCCGAACCGGGAGTGCGGTGCACTACATACCTCGACTCGAGCTGAGCATCGCCTGCCTTCAAGTACTGAGGCATCGGGAAATTCCATCCCGAGTAGAACATAAGGTTAACGTATCGAAGAAATGATAGCTGAAGTACTATAAGCGGCTAAAAATTACTTTGGAGTTTGTAGCTAATGATTATAAAAGGGTTTAGGGGAAAAATCGAAAGAAGGGGAAGTTTACCGACACATGAAGCCAGGCAAATATGCATCATATTACAATAACCACAGGCGACTGGGTATTACGGAGGAGTTAATACAACAATGATTGCACTGCTGTAACGTGGTACATGAAAAGAGATGACAGTCTATTTCTTTTCTCCTTAAACTACCCGAGAGGAAGATTGATGGTGACCATAAAGATACCAACTGGAATGTCAGCGAGCGTAGCAAGTGAGAACAGCAGCCATCAGTGAGATGATGAAGCAAGCATTGACAGAGAGAAGAGATGAATAGGGGGTATTTGCTACACTGTGGCTCTGTCTTTTTTTGTTTCTCCCTGCTCCTTTCGTAGATTAGACACCGTGCACACACCGACCCTTGTGGCACCATGGATCTCAACACGAGCGCGATAGCTCTTCTCTATGACGTTATATAACTTCATCCACACACAAGATCATGCACATCAAATGCAGGTGGAGAAGCATACATGTGGGCCTCGTTTTTTCCCTTCCCTTCTCCTCCCTTCTCTTCTCCTTTTTCTTCTTCCTCTTCTTTCCTCCACTTGAAAACATGAAACCCCCCACATGCCTTCCTGCACCGCCGCTGCTGTGCCATGAGTTAGGCGCTACGCAGCACAGTAAAGTGTGATTAAAAACAAACAACAACTTGCAATGATGATAATAATAATAAATAATTAAATACAAATAAACAAAATAAAAGCATTAAAAATAACGAGTACAAACGTGCAAAATTATATCAATAACGATAACAACAACCGACGATAGAATGACCGAAAACAAAAAGAAGAAGAAAAAACATATAACAATCAAGGCGAAATAGATGGAAGTGAAGTGAATGCGTGTAGCAACGATGCCCCGTGCCCCCTCTACGTCGTATCCCTCCATTTGCGCGCGACTTATTCCTCGAGCGCTCCCTTTCCCATTCAAATCAACCAGCGGTCGCGGGAGCTTACGTGCATAGAATGGAAGAAAACAACACTTTTTCTTTTTATTTTTTTCTTTTATTTTATTTTTTATTACTTGTCTTTATATTTTGACAACAACAAAAACAACATAAGAAAGTGTTACTCGCCTCTACCTCTTTGGAGAAACTTACAAAAAGAACAATAACAGCACCGGGACTATGGCAGAACAAATGGTAAAAATAAATAGCGGAAAACACACACGCGCACACGCACACGCACATGCACACACTCAGAGATATATAAAGTTAAACAGCGGTTGAGGGAAGTGGATTGGAGTAGTAGCAGTAGAGACAAATGAAGTGAAATCCCTCCACTTTATAAGAGGAGGAGAAGAAAATGGCTGTTGTGAAGAAACCACGGGCTCAACCCAACAACAGCAAATGCATAGACCCACTCCTTCACCCTCACGCGCCCCATCACACAACCCGTGGAGCAGGAACAATGTTGGGGGTGTCTTTGGACAATGAGGTGCAGTGGAACAATAAGAAAGGGAAACGGCGAGTAACAAATAAAGACAATCGATTAAAACAACGTTTGTAATGTAAACACATACGCGAAAACAAAACGACACGCAACAACTTTCGGCTGGAGCTCACAATACCAAGGCCGCAAGAGGGTGGCCCGTAGGAAGACAACAACAAAAATCGTGCGCGCACAGGGTACACAAAAATCGAACAAAGCCATAAGCTCCTCGCTGAACGTTCAACGAAAACTGACGAACAGCGGTGTGCCGCAAGTGCTCGTTCACGTGTTTGGTTAATTGATTTCTTCTCTGTTCCCATGCATGGATGTGTATATGAATATTTGTATATATGATATATATGTTGGTAAATCACAGCTCTTTTCTACAGCATACACGCACGTAAGGGGATCAGGAATATATATAAGGGAAAAATATGAATAAAATACCGAAATAAATAACTTAACAAATAAATAAACAGATACCGATGACAATAACATGAAACATTAAACAAGATAAATAAAAAATCCCCCTCTCCCTCGCTCTCCTTATCAACATGTTCACACCCACGCCCAGTTCACAGACTCCACCACAGTTCTCGCTCAACTCTCCTGCTTTGTCGCCCCCAAGGAAGCACTAAGGTTGGTTACGTGGCGTAACCTCCGCGGCGACACACCGGGCTCTGTTTTTCGTCTACCGCCCGCCATATTCACATACGACAAGCAACTTATTGTGCCCACGTCGGTAGAGCTGAATGAGCCGGTCACTTTACCGCTCTTTGTTGTCGCGCCGCGGAAGGGGCAAATGCCCCCGCTATTATTTTTGTTGTCGTCATTAGCGTTGTCAGTTTCAGCACCGCCGGCGTCGACGCAAGTGCGGCTGCAGCCCCTGCTACTGGTGACGTTAAAGTTGCCAACGCCTTCAGACTTGCGGGACAGGGCGGCCCGCATTTGTGCCCCTTCGCCGCACCTACACGGCCCCAACTGTGTCGGCGCGGGAGGCGCAGGATGGGGTGTGAGGACGCTCTCCGTGCTCAGCAACCGTACGTACTCCCGGAACTCCTGTGGAGTGATACAAAGGTCAAAGTTGAGCGTTTTGATGAAGAATTCCTCCCACATGTTCAACGTCTTCGTGTTTAGACCAAAGACACTGGCGAAGCATCGGTTGCTGACGCTCCGCAGCTCCAAAACTTTGGACACAACTCGCGCAGATGTAAGGAAAAGGTGCATGGCATTAAGCTCTGTGACGAACAGGTCTGTCCTTTGCATACACAGCCGATCGAGAAGTATCGTCGCCCCGAGGAGCGTGGCTGGGGAGATAAACGTTAACTCTGCAAGACGATGCAGAAACTGCTGGTAAGACCCTTGGGGCTTTATTTTTCGCTCACAGAAGAGGTGCGTCAGCCCGTTGGCCTGAGATTGCTGCCCTTGTGGCAACCGCCTGTTGCGCTCTACGGTTGCTCTCAACGCGGCTGCAATGGACGGCACAATTTGAAGAAACTCATCCGAATGTTTGTCACGCAACATGTCCACCTCATTCATAACGCTGCTGTGCTGAGTGCCTGAGCCGCTGCGGCCCAGTGGTTGTTCGTTTGGCGACATCGTGAAGGGTGCTCGCGTGGGACATATGACAGACCGCGTGTCACGGTACTTCTCCAGGGACCAGTGAATAGGAAGACTCAGAGTTTCGAAGATGAATGTGCGGCGATCGACCGCGTGGACGTTCGGTGGGAAGAGATATACCGTTGGGAGGGGCTCACGGCCGAAGCGAAGACCAAGCACTGCGAATACGATTTCAGGGTCGATAGACAGCACTTCACAGGTATCAGAGCCCAGGTCTGATTGAAGGCACGAGACGATGTTTGACTCAGAGAGGGAGTACTTTTTCCGGAAGGCCCATAAACGATGGTGAAAAGAGACTGCGCGGCACTCAGGGCCGATCTCCACGTAAATGCGTCGGAGTAGTTCTTCCTCGCGCAGGTGGTACTCTTTCCGAAGCAATGACTCCCGCCACCAGTGTGGTTCTTGGTTTAGTGCGTACATTGAGAAAAGAGATTCCACGCGTCTCTGGTAGTGCTCTGGGTCAGCGAGTAAAAGCATGTGTCTGTAGATCATCCCTTCGGAGAAGCCATCAATCACCATTTCTTTAACATTCACTTTCTCCAACGCACTGCTCTTCTCGTCGTGGGCGACCATGAGGCGGGCCTTATCCTGCATAAGACGCAATAAAATCGAGTCACAGTCATCCGATCGGCTCACCGCTACGGAGCAAATAGCGGCGCCAATATTATTGCCGACGACACGAGTGACTAATTTTGACCGGTGGACCTCTTCAGGTGTGACGGAGAAGCTGCCCGTACCCTCGGAAGCGGTACGCGGGTTTGAAATCGTTGTGATCCACCGCACCGCAGTGAAACCCAACCGACGTTGGCGTATGCCAAATGAGACAAACAAGACGGCTTTCAGCTCATCTGGGCATGGAAATTGCAGCATGGCAGAGGGCGACTTCATAATGACCGGGTGCTCGCCGCCTTCACCGCCAGCATCCTCCAGTGCGTAGCTGCTAAGGGAGGTGCTGGTCTCGCCCACTTCCGACCTGTTAGCGTCAAAGTCGATCAAATAGGTGCCACCGCGGAGCACTGCAGAAGAGGCAGAAAAAGGCAAAATATGCTCAGCTAAGGGCAGGTGCATGATCCTCCGGTCGCGGTGGAAGTACCTCACGACGGGCCGCAACACGACTTCTAACTGCTCGTACCGCGGATCCAGCTGTCCCAAATGAGTTGGGAGGCAATAAACAACATGAACAGAAAGTTGGAGCTGCACAACGGGGATTGGCTTTGCTTCCTCCGACCTTTTCGCCGCCTCATTCTGCGCCGGTGTCTCCTGTGGTGCGTCCGGTGCAGACATCTATTTGAGCTGTGAAGTGTGCTTTGGGGGGATCAGGTAGGCGACGAGCTGATCTACCTCGTGAAGTCCTTCCCTTCCTTCCCCTTTCTTATTTTGCTTTATGCGTCTCCTCCCTTCTCACCGAGCGCGCCTTACCCCCCAGCGTCAGGTGGTCTTCGAGGAGCAGTTCTTTTTGTTTATTTGTTTGCTTAGAAGTAAACAACTTCACCTCCAGACTCCCTTATTTATATGCCACCCCTTCTATTTGTACACCTGCGCTATTCGTTCACGGCTGGCTTGCTTGAAATAAGCAGCTGCGCGCTTCTTTCTTTGACAGATTCTTCCTTCCCTTCCAGACGCCCTTGCCGCTAGCCGTGAAAAGTCGATGCTCCCACTGCACACAACTGTAGCGCCAGACTTGACCACCGAATGAGAAAGACAAATTGTATCAGCTTGTTTTGAAGGGCCTTAGAATGGAGCAAACAAATGGTTTGTACAACCCCAATGCGCAGTGGAAAGCTCCTGCTTACGGTTCCGTCGTGATCACACCTGTTTCGACTTGTACCACGTTGTTAAAAGCCTTGCCTATTCCTTTCTTTCTTTCTTTCTTTCTTTTACTTTCCTCTTGGCTGCGTGGACGACTTCTTGTTTCTTTACTAACCCTACGCTGCGTCACCTTCCTTAGCTAAGAGGGGTCGACATCATGTGCATGTGATAGCGAATCACGCCAAAAAAAAGAGGAAAACAGGCAAGAAAAAAAATACAGCGATAAGAACAGTCCGACGAAAGCAACCGCAAGGGACACTCGTAAATACCGATGGCGACATTGGAGTGGAGTGGTAGTGAGTTACTGCAGGGCATTTATTACATTTGCATTCCCCTCCATGCAGAGGAGGAGAACACCCAAATGAGCAGTGTGCATACATGACGGCTAAGGCTCTTCCCCCCTGAAGAGGACCAGCCCTTCCGATTGATCGCAATTACACTCCGAAAACAGGAAAAAAGAATGAGTAAAACAAAAGAAAAAATCGAGGTGGGAGATTGGAACACTGCCTGCATTCCTACCACATAAGACACTGATAGGGAGTGTGTGTGTGGGGGAAATACAATCAAGAAAAGATGGAAGAGGAATGGAACTAAAAAGAGAGAATGCGCAAAAAGTAATGGATAACATTTGAAGTGTAGCAACCCACTAAGTCCTGAGAAGTGGGGACTACTGAGAGAACAACAACAGTCAAATGAAAACCAAGTCGGCACATCTCCTCCTTTTACCCACATACTGACGCATCACAGCATCAATGAGAGGGTAAAAGGATATGGGGTTGCTCTGTTTTCATTGCCGCAGCAAAAATCGGGGCCACAGCACTGCTAAAATTACTTTCTCTCCCGCGTCGTGAGCCAACCGTCGCACGACTCTCCCCTTTTTGTTCCTTTATTTCTTTCCCGGCCCGTTGATATTTTGGATGTTGGTGAACAGTTCGCTCAGCAGGAGGATACAACAAGAAATCACAAACCGGAACTTCAAAGAACGGTGAAGGAGGACGAGACTGAGAGAGGGCAGCCAGCCAAGCAATCAGCGCGGTCGTGCGAGAAATAAAAGACCAGAAACAGAAAGCAACAACACCTCCTTCCCCTCACAAAAAAAGGGGGAAGTGGGTGGTGAAAGGGATTAGAGGAAAAACTTGAGTACATGAAAATAGCTTGAAGTGTAAGGCGTCCTCTCCGCCAATGACCGCATGAAAAAAGACAAAAAAGAAAAAAACAACAAATGAGGGTGCGGGGCAGCTAAAAGAACACTAAAGAAAAATAGAAACATGACTGTTCTTGGTGGGTCAAGTTTCCCGCGGAAGTGTAAAGTGAGTGATCCAATCCCGGTCTCTTATTCCCTCCTTATTTCTTTCTTTTTTTTTCCACAAAAAGGAGGGCGAATGGAAGCCACAAACACCAGTGGCGGGGCAAATATAGACGGTGGCACGTCGACGTGGGGCCGGTGGTTATGAAATATTGTAAAAAAAAATAAACGAATAAAGGACGAAAGAAATTCAGTCATTGTGAAGACACCTGCCTCAGGCGACAAACACACATGGTGTTTCACAAAATGTTCGGCGTCTTTCTCTTCTTCTTCTCAACCCAAAGATATGTAAATAAAATCATTAAAGAGCAGCGTGGGGAGTTTTTTTCTTTTGTTGTAACTCTATCTGTGTGAAGAAGAGATAAACACACAGTTCAGAACACTAATCTGGAAACTAAGTTACTCAAAAAATTAGCCAAGCCGGTCGCCTGACATCCCTTTCACCCGCAAGATCCTTCAGGTAGGCTTACATGTCGGGTCAACGATGCGACAGCAGTTACAACATGTCATACCACCACAGCCTTGCTGCAGCACGACATGTTGTAACTGAGAGAGGCGAATACAACAAGGAACAATATCGAAAGAACAAGCAATTCCTTCCCTTTAATGAAGAAAGGGAGAAGACATGTAGAGGAAATGAGCACACAAAAAAAAACAATCAATCAAAGAGGCATGCCTCTCTCTTCATCTTCCTAGCATTACATCGTATCAACCAACACACTTTCACTGTTATCTCTCTCCCCGTCTGCTCCAGGGGCGAGAGAAGGCAAATAAAAAGAAAGAAACAAGAGGGGTACAGTAGGAGCATACACTCCCTCACACTTCTGTGCGTACTGTTAACTTGGACAGCGTATTAGACCTTTTAGCGTCCTTCACCTGGGTATTGCACCGGCAAGTGATGGGATTCACGAGTTGTGAGGCTGGCGATGTGAGGCCCGATGCATACTCCTTGAACTCCGCTGAACTGACGTACAAATCGAAGCGGAGTTTATGGGAGAAAGTTATTTCCATGTTGTAAAGCTTCGAACTATTTATCCCGGTCACTGCGGCGTAATCCTTATTTGTCACCACGCGAATGTCCATGACTTTGCTAGCCACGCGCAGGGATATTATGAAAAACCCGAAAATATTGTTCATGTTGAGACACAATGAAGGCTCCCTGAGGAGAAGGCGATCGATGTAGAGGCACGCCACCACAAGCACGGAAGGGGATATTAACGTCCTTTCCACCATCATGCGCACAAAGTCGGGTAGGGTGACACTTGGGCCCACTGTTTTCTCAAACGCCTTAAAGCATTCGTTAATGCTCGCGTTGTTTCTGTTAATTCCCTTCACTCTCGAAGTAGCACCGCCGCACAAAGGTGCCGCAGCAGGCGAGGACACCGTCTCCTGGAGCCATTTCTCATGGGCCTGCACTACGCGTTGGAGGGCGTGGCCCACGGAGGGGATGATTACTTCGTACTCACCGGCGTGTTTCACTTGCAGCGACGATGCTTCGTTAAGCGGTGCACTGGGACCATGCCGCACAGGCTCCGACACGGAGGGGGTGTGGAGGAGAATTCCGCCGTCCCGCCATCTGCGTTGGGTCCACAAGCCCGACACGTTAGCATCAATGCCATTACGCAGATGATGACAACAGCCAACACAGCTGGCAGCCGTACTGCCGGTGTTTAAACCCACTCCCGAGTGCCTCTTCACTAGGCCCCATGATTCACCGTGCTTGTCCTCATCGCACATTGCCCTGAGACGTCCCTCCGTAAAGTAATCGGATATGGCTGGCTTTCTTCGATATGATGGCGTTGGTACATCAACCCGATCGCTTTGAGCCATTCGCCTCTTTGCCCTCTCACTTAAAGATCGTTTATATTCACTCATTTTTCCCATTGCAGCGGTGAGGAATACAGCGTCTCGAATTTCTCCTTCTTCCGTTGGCTGATCGTAGGCACCGCGTAGCAAACCAACAAGAACAGCGGATTACGTGTTATTGCTATGCAACGTTTGATGCTTCCCTGCCGAAGAGCCTCGCACAGACAGACCAGTCTATTCCCACCAGGGAAGTCGTACCGCACAAAGAAGCGTAGTCGGATTTGTCTATGTGTTCGCAAAGATAAATGTGGAATCATACAAATGTGTACCGAGTGTAATATGTGGGTGGCACGACAATTCGATCTCAGTAACACGTATCAAAACAACAACAGCAACACAACTGCATGTTGGTATTAGTGGGGATGACTTTGCCGAAGGAAGAGTGTTACGTATATTTTAAAGGAAAAAAAGAAAATATATCCACGTGTAGAAGTACACTCTGAAAGGCACACCTACTTGTGCTGGCACGACGGAGAGAAGAAAGGGAGGCTGGAAAAGGAAAGAAAAACAGAGGAAAGTAAAGCACGTCAAGGCGACTTAAGTTACTGTCTTGTGCCATCACTCGACTCCTGTTACCTCCAGATGCCATAAGAAATGCTATTTACTCACTGACATGATAAGAGGCAACACGCATAGCTAGCGAGCAGTCCTCATTGCGTCTCACACGTCGAAGAACTGAGCGGAGTGGAAATGCGTGCACAGAAGAGAACCAACGGAGCACAGGAGAAGCCAGTAAGAAGAAATATGGCGAACTCTGAGAAGACAAAAATATCTGTTCCTCTGAAAGACTCATCTCAAAGGTGTCACGATGCCTCAGTATCAAGAATGCGGAGGATTTTGTCCACCGCGCCCCTGCAGCGCTGTTCCGATCCGTTCCTTAACGCACCTACCACATGCAGCAGCGAACTCCGTCCAACTTCTGCAGCTGCGTCTGCGACTGAATGCGTTTGCAGTAATGTGAGGACCGTCGCCAAGAGATCGGCTACAAGGGGAGATGAAATCGGTTCCAGTAGCAGCAGGCGTGAGATCATTCGCATGCACTCCCGCGTACAGTTAAGCCGAAATTCGCCACTGAGTGTGGGTGTCCCATGGGCAAGAACCAGCGAAACACTCTGCAGCAAGGCACTAATAGCTCTCTTGAGGTTGCCGTTCATATTGCTTTTGATCAGTGAATTGGGCGCTGTGGTGAACATATCCGACAGCACATCAACCTGCTCCACTGCTAATGTGGTGTTGGCAGGTAGACCGTCAACCGCTGCCGCAACGTGGTGGAAAAGCCGCACGGCCACAAGCTTCTCCAAGTCATGCATACGGCCAATACCCACTACACATTCTTTCATAAATTCTAACGGAGACGTGTCACCAACATTGACCTCGGCATTCAGCAGCAGCATGAGCCATTCGTAGGGACGCGGAACCACCGCGAGCAGGTAGCGGAGGAGATCGAGTGCAGGAAAACGCGATGACTCTGGCAACTGCGTGTAGAGTCTAATCGCCTCTGCGAGCACCTCAACACTCGGATCCCCAGTGACTGCCCTCTCTACACGACGTACCACCTCCCCAGACGTCGCATCTCCAGTTAGCTCAATCACCTTTTTCTGTGCTCCCTCAGTATTGAAAGCGGTCAACAACGCGTGCTTGGTCCACGCCACAACGTCGCTCTTTTCCACTGAAGGCTCCTGAGGCGCCTTCTGCGACTTCTGTAGTTCAATTTCCTCACGGGCGTAAGCGGAAAAGGCGACGTCACTTGCTGTCGCACCAGCACTTTCCAGGTTCCGCAGCGCCTCAGTGTAGCTGGGCACATGAGAAGCACCGCTCTCGCGCATCAAAGCTGCCTCACGTGCAAACTGAGAGAACAGGGGCTCGCTGACCGGACCACCGCCAGCAGCGGTCGGCGCTGCCGATGGCTGCTGTTGCGACCCAATCAGCTGTTGCACGTCCTGTGGGTCGATGTTCTGTAAGATAAAATTCTGTATTTCTTCCTTGTGTATCTGAGACACGAATTGGGAGTTTTCATTAATGAAGCTCTGTGCTGCTTCAAAAACATTCTGGTTACGGTTGTAAGGGAGCTTTAGCATCTTGCCATCTACATCGACGTCAAAGACGTAGTCATAAGGCTTTCCTTCAAGATAGACCTTCGGCCGGCTTTGTGAAACCTGAGACTGCGTGCCCTTGTATGGCCGATTTGGTGCACCATCCGTCACCAGGCCTATTTTCTCGTAACGACCACTATCCCACGCGTACACCTCCACCGTCCCTTCTGGTGTACGCACAAAAAGCCGCTCGCCTTCTTGTGAACCTTTTCGTTGTCCGATATCCTCCAGCGACGGGAGGTCTCCAATATCCAACCCAGCGATGGGTGTAACTTTCACGTCCATTTTCTGCGCGGCAACCGCCTCTTGGAGGGCCTCCAACTTCTCTACTGAAGCCATGAGATTGTCATCGGTCGTCCAAACACGCACGGTTCCATCGGCCCCACCCGTAACGATGTCTCCAGCCTCCGTTGTGCAAACCGTCCACACAACGCACGGGTGGTTGATACTCTGAAGTACGACTACATCATCGCCACTACTTGATGAATTTGCAGCAGAAGTAGCAGCCGTATTCACGCCACGTATCACCTTGACGGTTCCGTCTTCTGAAGCAGAAAAGAGAAGCTGACGCTCGCTGCTGTAGCACAAGGAATACACTAAACTGTAGTGCACCTGCAAGATACGTAGCGGTGACACTCCAAATTTTGTATCCCAAATAATAATATTCAGGTCATTTCCACTGGATGCGAATCGTGTCGGACCAATGGCGCACACGCACTGAACCACATCGCCGTGACCGTTGTACACTGCGACCCTTTCAGCGGTTTTCACATTCCATTGATGAAGGGTTTTATCGCCTGATGCACTCACAATGTAGGGAGTTCCTGGCAACTGTGCGACAGCTCGCACCGCTTTGCCGTGACCTTCGTAACGCTCCCTCACTCGCCCTGTCGCCGCGTCAAACACGCAACACACACCATTCCAGTCACCCGTTACGATATCACCAATACTGTCATCGCATTCCTCACCAGCTTCACTTGCGGTGGGCCCTACCACAAGCCCGCAGCAAACGCCGTGATTATGTCCGTCCATCACTGCCTCTAGTGCTGCGGTTTGAGGGTTCCACAGCGCCACGTGCTTGTCATTGGAGCCAGTAATGACACACGGCTCCCCATCCAGCAGTGCTATTCCGCTGTGAAAGATGGAAAAATTAACAAAAGAAGTATGACCAACGAGAACCAGCTTCGTATGAATTGAGTCCCCCGACTCCAGTGGCGAGGTAGTTGGCGCTTCAATGATAGACGTGGTTTGATCACGAGAGGAGGTTAGCAGAAGCCCTCCTGCCGTTGAAACGTGACGGATGTCATCTCTGTGGATATGGCCCTCTGCTCGGAGAAGGAAATACGGCCTAACGTTGTCAGACATGTTCAGCGCTAGTCGCCCTTTGAGGATGCAATTGTCACTAATCCAAATTTATTTATTGACCTTCTCCGATACTTATTGCTCCTCCCTTTCACCACCTAAGAAAAGACTTCCACAGCTCGGTTAATTAGCCCTTCCTAAAGCGAGGGGGAGAGATAAAAAGTGCACTGATGCCCCAGAGCAGAGATGCCAAGAACTCACGGAGTTCCAACAATACGGCCATCCGGTGGAAAAATAGGGGGGTTAGGGCTAGTCCTTATTCACAGCCGGCTGACAGCACGAAAACACATTGTCAACCTTCACTACACACCAGACACCTTGTCTGTGCTGCTGCGATCAGCTTAAACAGCTCGATGCCATACCGCGCTGCATGAAGTTGGGTCCACGACGCACATCCCGATCCCGCACTCCAAGCCACCGCCAAACCATCCAAGTCCTCGTGCGACACGGGAAGCTCCATGTACGTTGTGGCAAAGTCGACCTCATCCTGCAGCGTCCACCCGCACGCGGGCAAAGTCCGGAGCGCCCACTGAACGAGTGCAAGCCGAAGAATCCAGACGACTTCATGGCCCTTGTCGTAGTGGCGACGCAATTCTCTTGCCGTGGCTGCCAGCAGCTTCGACCATACGGCGTTCGCCAGTGAATCAGCGCACCCAACACCGTTTCTACTGCCTTTGTATCCACTGCTGATTCGGCTGCCCCTACTTGTGCCGTTGCCAACAGCCTCCGATTTGTGAAGGAGGAAGATGAGGTACGAAACAGCTGAGCAGTCACCGTTGTGGGACTCAAAGAAGCGTAGAACAATATCCACTTCCCGTTGAAGTAGCGACGCAACCACGGTGCCTGTCTGGTTCTCTCCTCTGGATTCCACCGTCGCAATAAGAAGGTCAAACGCTTGCCGACGGTAGTTCCATGCGTTGTAGTTCATGTGATGTTTATCGGCCGCCTCCAGTAAAACTGCTTGATCGTGTTTATTCAAAACCTGTACATCGGCTTCATCCCCTGAGAGCAACTGCTGCACTACCCACCACCGATAGACCCACACTTCCTGTGTCTTGTGGTGGAATGTTAATAGCAGGGAGGTGAACAGGAACTCCTGCACTAATATGGGGTAGACACCGCCATTTCCGATAGTCCTGGCCCGTTTAATTCGTAACCTCAGTTCATTCCAAAGACTGCCGTGAGCTGGCATGAGGAGAAGTAACAGCAACAACGCCGCACGTGGAAGGCGCTTTGCAACGGTTGCCACAGGGGGTAACGAACCCTCCAGCTCTCCCTCCATATGTTGAAACCCACAAAGAAAATCCTTCAAGGACTTCTTTAGCAGATCTGTGTCAATTCCCACCACAAGTTCACAAACACCACCCTGCGGCTGGTTAATAATTTCTGCTGTTCCCCAGCTATGTGGCATCCCATGCAGGAACGCATCAGGCAGAAGCGCGAGCGAGCAGCTGATTGAACCGCCTCCAACGAAATGACGGGCCGCCCCCTCGAGCACGCTCTGCAGCTGCTTGCTTATCTCCTCAGCCACCCATGAGGATGTCATTTAACTAATACGCGCTGCTATCCCCTCTCGAACCTTCAGCAACTTATTTCCTTTTTTCTTTCCTGCCTGCTTACGTCGGCCATGCAATATATAGAGACTTATAGCACCTACCTTACCTCATGCAATCAATGGGGCTGACAGCCGTCTCAGGACACGGCGCTGCTATCAGAGAAGATGGTGAAATTCTTTTTTTTTCTAATTGAAAATTCTCCATTATGCACGTTAAGCCTATTTCGCAAGTGCCAGTTGCACAAGTAGACAAAGCGGATAACCAAGGGCAAACTAACCAAGCACATCAGTTAATCACAACACACAACACAAATTCGCGAGGCACCGCTATGACTTTTTAGTGGGCAACCGGTGGGTGAACACTCTAAGATCGTAGTGCGGACGACGTTCAAGAAGGGGACTAGTATAAAAATCAACGACTATGAGATAATGGGTATATGTGTTGTCACACATTAACTTAACAGCTACCCCGGCGTCCTTACTGCCTTCTGAGGATATCCCTTGCCTCGTTTAACTTTGCTGCGATATAAAGACTACCGTCCACATCTGTGTGCAGTTCTTTCATCAAAGCGTAGTACCTTACCTTTATCTCACTCTCCGACGGGGGGGAACACGCACCACTCGCCGCAACGTCCTCTGTGAAGCCGAGTAGCAACAGCGCCTCCTTCCTCGTCATGGGCTTTGCAAAGCCCCCCTCGTACCTGTGGTACGGCCGTGGCCGCCGGTGGCCTGCCAGAACCGTGTTCTGAGCTATGGAAACATGCTGTGAGACTCGTGGTGCCAACCGGACAAGGTAATACGCACCGCCTAATATGGTCAACACCGCTAAAGGGATTGACATGGCCCTGCCTCGAAGCCGCGCTACTGCAACCTCTGTCACCGCCCACCAGGGGTAACGGTATTCTAGCACTCAACATTCCAAGGAGAAATAAAAGAAAGGGGTATATACACATAGTACGTATGCGCACGCGTTGTGTGTGAAGTGGCAAGGATTATTGTGAAAGAGCGGGCAAAAAAAAAAGAAAAGCAGCAGTTGAGATCCATGTTGCTTTCCTCTTTTCACAGGTGGCCAAACAGGGCTACGCGCAACTGCAAAGGCATGTACACGCGTTGTAGCATTGGAAAGAATTAACGTTCCAGTGACCTGGCCACATTCCTTTCGTGTGACCAGTGAAGCCACAGCAGCAACCTGACTTTCCTTATTAATGGCAGAGGTAATGTGTGAGTTTGCAAACGTGTGTGAATACACAGGTGCATGTTAAGGAAAGAGGGCATGCTCTACTGATAAAAAAAAAGAAGGGTGAAGGGTCAAACAAAACAATATGATGACAGGGAAAGGGAAAAAAAAATATAATTAACGGGTGCTATCTTGCACAGAACCAACAATACAAAGGAAGCCGATGAAGGAGAAAAGCAGCTAACCAGCCGCACCCCAAAGTCATTGCAGGGGTCATTTTATCCGCATCTCCTCATCACTGCCATTAAACTCGCCTTTTTTCAACTTTGAGCAACAATTGCCTAGCGGTCAGGCATCGGCGAGCACAAACTGAAACTGCTGCTTTCGTTGTATCCCTCCTTCTGAGCCCCATCGCCGGTGAGCGCCGCCCTCTGCGCCGCGTAGGAACCACTACGCGCAGAGGAGTGGTCACTGCGCGACTGTGCGGCAGAAGGCATCCTTCTATGCGATAACTTCTCAAGTTTTTTCTGGTAGAGCCTTCCGTCGCGGAATGCATTACGCATCTTTTCTTCCACCTCCGCCACAAGGCTTTCCATTACCTGACGTCTTTCGTATACCATTTGGTCGTGAACGCGTTGCAACTGCTCGACGTGTTCCTTTGCCATTGCCTCAGTGCGCTGCTGTTCCTTCAGAAGTAGGGCCTGTAAACGCTCTTGTGCCTTTTCAGACGCGCGCCACTTCCTTTCCACCGTAATCAACTCAAGGTAAATGTTTTCCCCTGGCTGGTGCTGTGCTGATCTGCCATTACAACTGGTAACGACACTAGAAGAACGAATAGCCGCCTCTTGCGGCAGCGTGACATCACTCGCGTTTCCAAGCGGACTGTTCCCCCCAAGCGTAGTTAAGACCTCGCTATCGTATGGACCCTCCACTGCAACTGCCCCACCTACGCCAATGGCTTCCTGCTGGTGTTTTGCCTCCGTCATCCACAGTACTCCGGCCTCGAAGGCATTATGGATGGGCTCCATCATCATGTCGGACAGGAGCGAAAGCCGCTGCACCGCTTCCTGAAGCTGTAACTCCTTTGCCGCTGCACTGCACGTGCTGCGCGGTGGTGCAACAATCACATGAATGCCGTCGTATGGGCTACCGTCCAACTGAAGTTGCTCAATCGCACGGAGTCTGTTGCTGAGCGCGGACTCCTCTCCTCGCAGCACCTCCAACTCCTCCTGAGCAATTTCAAGCTTGTTGCGCAGTTTTGTGTTTTCCATCTCCAACTCTGTTCCGCGAACCTCTAACTCGTCTACGCGCGCCACGAGGCGATTACGCTCATCACGAAGTTTCTCCCGCTCTTCCTCTAGCGCGCCACTTCGTTGCCGCTCCATTTCGTGTAGTAGACTCAACTGTGCTAGAGCGCTATCGAGGCGATCCACTACTGACTGCGCAACAAGGGGGTCGAAGCGTGCAAGGTCAGCCTCAGACACCACACTGTAGGGCGTGTTTCGGAGCATAATTTCGGCTCGCTGCAGCTGCCCACTCAGTACGGTGATATGCGATAGAAGCTGCCTGCGGTCGCTGTAATCCGCCGCTGTTATAAGCGGGTGCTGAAGACATGAAACTACGCCGACATCATTTGGTGCTAAGGACGCTGCGCCGTGGTCAAGCGGGCCTACTCCCACCGCGCTGTTTTTGCTGCTGCTGGCGGGATACCTTGGCGGCAGCAGCTGCGGAAATGGACTGCCTGAGGCCGCCCTACGAGTCGTTTCCTGCGGCACTGAAACCCCCTGCGCTGTCGTCATATAAAGTTCTTTTCCACCCCGTGATCCTTTTATCACCCTCCCGTAATCAGCAGCTTCCTTATTTGTTTTTTAAATTTTCTTTCTCTTCCTCTTCTGATGTCTGCTTTCCCTTCGTCGTTTATTTTCCTTTAAATTTTATTATTTCTTCCAATTTCCCTGCTCTGCAAGGCACTGACCAAACAACTGGGTTCCTCGCTGCAACAGCGTTCTCTCCGCAGGGATACCTCACCTCTCCCTGCTCAAAACTAGATGGTACACTCGCACTCACTTTCTTTTTTCTGTGTTAGTGCTCTATGGAATAATTTTTTGTTGAATGACTGATTGGTTGCTTTCGCCTAATGTTTCCTTGTTGCCAGGGTTTATGATTTTCTCTTTCCCCCCTTTCTTTTTGCACCTTGACGATACGTATATGAATAGGTGTATGAGTGTATATGTATGTTTGTATTTATTTATGTTGATTAACGTATTTATATACCTAAATGACTCGGGCTCTTGTAAAGGAAGATGGATTAAGGCGAGAGAGGCATCGATTGTTGACTTACACAGCGAAGCATATATATACATATACATATGTATTGTGTGTGTACGCTTCTGTTCTTTTCTTCTCATTGGAAGCATGGCAGGAGCAGCAGAAGGGAAGAAAAAAAGGTAAACAATGGCTATACGCATCAGGGATGTACCTCATTTTACCCCCTCCAGCTTCCCGGGCAATCATAACAGTTGGAGGTGGATGATTTAAGTGATGAAGGAGGGAAGATTAGTATAGGCCGTTTATTTTCTTATTTATACATCCACCCACGTGTATGTATGCCTAAAAATGAAAATAGAAAAGTGAAGAAAAAATAAAGTAAAATAAATAACGCAGCACACCTGTATAAGATTACCAAGCCACATTATTAATACAAAAATGGGAAATAGTATCCGCCTGCGTGATTATTTTTCCTTCCCCTGAGTCCCGTTGTGTACGTTGACGAAGGGGATATTTACAATTAGCAGCATCTCCTTTCCTCTCGCCCTTTCCATCCTTGACGGCAGAGTCCCCCGCCCTAGGCTGACGATCCTGCTCCGTTTACCCTCGATTCGATCAATTCCAACATGTATTGCTCAACATTAGGCATCCCCCCGTAGCCCGGAAAGTAGTTCACGTCCACAACCACGGGGAACACGTTGCGAAGAACGGCCGTGGGCACTCCCTCATTTTCCTCGTCGAAAAGCAACTTCCCTACGGCCTCTGGGGTCATTGGGCAATTGGGTTTGGACCACCCTTTCCAGTCCGGCTCCGCAGGCAACAGCAACAGGTCGAAGCCAAAGAGCGATAGCTGCAAGACATGCGACAACTGGGACGCGATGTGCAAACACCGGGAATGGAACTGACTACCTTCCGCGAGGTAACTTCGCCAAAAGTTGGCCAGCTGTGGATGCTGACGTTCCCATTCGCCTTTATGTGAAAACATTTTCTGTGAGTCTACGGCAATGGGTTCGCGGCTAAGTCCTTCACCATGCGGAGAGTACAACTCTCTGCACCCGACGTATGCCAGCGAAGCAACCGGGACAGCACGAATGCTCATATGCCCTCCAACACAATATACCTTCAAGACAAAAGGAATTGCATGCACTAGGAACTCCTGCATAACAAACGTTGAGGCCTCTGAGGGCAAAAGCCGGCGCACCGCCAGGGGCACGCCACCCCGTGGAAATGGCCCATACCACACAACCATGCGGTGCGTGTACGGGAGTCCCGTACTAAGATCAGTTTTTGCTATCCACCATGCCTCGTTTCCATTCCCATCTTCTACTCTCTTTTCCGTCCCTTCCTTATCACCGCCTTCAATTAGCTCTGGGACCCCAGCGGGGCAGTGACACACCCAAGAGCGCGGTGTCAGGCAGAGTGAAGCAGGCATTCCAGAGTGGAGGACGCTGACTAGCAACGAACGCCGTAGGACGACTTGCGCTATTTCCGGCGGGTCAATAACGACAACTGGCGGTAGGTCCTTTTCACTACGCAGGGCCGATGTCACCTCGCACCACCGTAGAAGTGCTTGGAAGGCTTCCGGCGGAAGAGTACTCGTCTTTTGCAGGATCACATCGACCTCGAGATCGTTTTCAGTTGACATTTTACAGTTCGCGGTGTCGAACTTCATATCAACGAACACTATGGTGTGCGGGGGACCTGCGCTACCCATGTCATCAATGCACCCACTACTTCTCTTAATTTCTTCAACATAACACCGCAACTTGTCGAAGGATTGTCGATGCTTCTTTTCTGAGCCACAAAGTGCCACCACCAACCTGCCGGAGGGATGCACCCTGGCTGAACTCGCCATGTGCGCCAGTTTGCCACCGTTCAACGGGAACGGTCCACACCCACCAACAGCTACTGCGTAATGAGGGCAATGGGAAGTGTGGAAAAAAAAAGAGAAAGTAGTCAAAGCCCGGTGGTTACAAAAAATTTAACTTTAAAAGGTGTGCACAGAAGGGCGAACTGATGACAGGAGCAAAACGCGGTTGACCATAGAAACATATAAGTACAGCAGACCACGAAAGAACAACAACAACAACAAGCGCTGCACAAACCAACAGCGATGCGCCATCACATTTCCCCGCATGATGTTATTACTGGGAAGAGTTCCCGACGTTGTTGAGGCGATCCCGCACGCTTTGCGTGGAATATAGCCTTCGCAATCTCTGCAAGTTGCCGCTCGCTCGCCGACTGCTGCTCTGTACCACGGGCCACCAGACGTCCAATAAGTACGGCGTCGGCCGGCATCTTACTTGCGACGCCAGGCGCTACTGTGTCAATACGAAAGGTCGAGGCTACCTTCGCTGTCCCAGGGACGGACGGTGTGGTTTGGTTCCAGTACTGCATGTAAAGCCCGGGATGTCGCTCGCAGCGGGCCAAGGCACTCTGCTCAAGGGCTTGTAACTCACCCGGAGGCACTGGCAGCGGACCCTGTCGATCACCGAGGGCGGAGAAAAACCCCGTGCCCCCGGCGTCCATCACATCACCTCCAACGACGTACTGACCGACCAGCGTGTCGTGCAGAACGGTGCCCTTGTAACCTGCTGCCTGCGGACGGAGGTCCACCAGACGTGTACAGCCACCAATGCATAACTCGTACATGTTAGTCGCCAATGTCGGGGCCAAGTCAAAGAAGAGCTCAAAGAGAAGGCGAGAGGACGGACTGCTCTGCTCGACACCCTCCCCTTTTTTCGGTACTTGTACATCCAAAAAAACGACAGGATTCGAATCGTGCGCCAGTGAGATACCCCGATGCGGCACGCTCAGTGGCTCCCGTCGATGTTGACCCATTTGGTGCGTCTGCGACCACTGTCAAAAGCATGCAAACATCGGCGAGGAGATCGACATGTATCCGTCCACGCATTACAAAATCCAAGCAGAGGGGAGGGGGAGAGAAGCAAGGGAAAACACAGTAATGGATAATGATAAACGAATGCAAGTGGTGTGTTGTCCAATTTCTTTTACCATCGCAATTGTCCCCCCCTTCTTTACCCTGCAAGACTGTGGTGAAGGGAGAACGTGCAACAACAAAATGGAGCACCATATTACATGTTTGTCGTTAAGGCAAGCAGTTCTTGCCTACTGACGTGTGTTACGTCATATTTTTCCACTTGATGCAGGCGATACCATTCCTCAAAGGCGCACAAAACTTCAGAGAATTCCTTTCTACCAAGCACGCACTGAAATATTCCCACAACATCATGTGGGTCATCCGGCTCGCCTCCTACACCCCAAATTCCCTGCCCCTGGCGAGTTTCGTCCGTTTTTTCATCCAAAAGGAAAATTCGTGGAGTGTAGAGAAGAGCCGTTCTCCTCAGCACCAAATCACACAAAAAGTATCTAAATTCCACCGGGAGCAACTCCGCGAGGGGCCTCGTCACGGAATAGCGAGCCACTGTGTAGGGGTCTGATATCGTTTCCCGAAGGTCATCCAGGGCCTTCAAGTACAGGCGATTATGCCTTGAAGACTCACCTTCCGCACGCTTCGCCAGCTCACTTTCGTATTTCTCCTCCTGCAGGCGATCGCCAAGGCTGCTGCCCCCCGGTTGATCGTCTCCTTCTTCCTCACTTCCGCTTACGGACGTACACGGTGCGTGTTGATGGTGAATCTGCTGGCTATGAATGTGTGCCCTTGCGTCCCTAATGTATCCCACAGCCCAGGCGTTCGTTTCCGCCGAGCGATTATAGGCGAAATACCGCAGCTGCAGGAGTGGAAGCTGAAGCGCACGCTCTCGTCCCTCATAAAGTTTATCTAAAATAAGCAATCGCAGCTCCCGAAGTCGGACCTCAACATATTTCATCGAGGGTAGATCTTCCATTGATCCCTGGGTAATGCCGGCTACAATCCTGTTGTACAGCGGCCGCATCTTTTGCTCCAATTGCCACTCCTTATATGAAGGAAAGGGCCCCATACGGCTAGACATGACATGCTGGTACTCTCCGCGCAGCGTTTGCAACTTGTTAATGTACATGCTGAGAATCGAACCACGATGCTCCTCTAACTCCTCGCGAATGAATGGGTTGGAACATAACCCAGTTAAAAGTGCATCCACCGCCCTCACTGAACAAGCCACACCCGATGGACAAGCCAATCCACTGCGCGCCGAAAGACACCCCGGAGCGGCCGGCGCCGTCGTGCGGATGCACGGAAGAATATCTGGGCCGAGGTCAACGGCTAACTGTGCCGCTACACGCCCAACGTAGGCGTAAGCCTCAACGTATTGTTCCATGTACGTGTTAAGACCATTAATGAGGTGCAAGATGTCACTCCCCTCACCGTAAAGTGCATTGCCGTCCCGATCTGTTGTAGCAAGGTAGAGCAGGTTACGTACCCTTTCTTCTTCGTGAAGCGAATCAAATGCATCAACTTCAGCCATTATTGCCTTTCTCTCTGCTTCCTCACATCGTCTTTGATTCTGCTCGTGGCTGTCATTACAAGAGCGCAATCGCTTTGCCATGGTTGGGGGAAGGTCATCATAATTTACTAGCACAGCCAGCTCCGACGTGCGCAGCAGCAGGCGAAGAAGTAATCTTCCAGAAACCGCAAACACAGTGCTGTTACATCCACGAAGATCGACACATCGGAGGTTGGGGTGTTCGGCAGCAAATTCGATGAGCGCCCGTACGGCTTTTTCCCCGGCTCCGCAACTCCGCAAATCGAGTCGCCGCACCCAGGCCATAACAGCTACCGTGCGAAGAACGGCGGCAGAACCCGAGTCACCCAAGTAATTCTCATGGAGATCGATTTCCGTTGGACAGTCCTCTGAGGTGTCAAGCGCCACACAGAACTTGAGAAAGAGTGAGTTTGTCAAGCACCCTTCACGCCCACACGCTGTGCGATAAAGGGCCGATATTCCTCTCATTCCATACTTAGGAAAATAAAAAAAATAAAATGATGAGAGGGTGTTGGAAGAAGCAAGCGTGCTTAGACGTATGTGAGGATAGAAATTCATCCCTCTTTCTCATGGATAACTATGCAATTTTTTTTCCAAGAAAAATGATTTGACAATACTTGAGACTGTTCGTAGCAAGTGTGTTCCATCAACAGGAACAACGCCATCCCGACAGTGAGAGAGAAGGGGAGGCCAACCCAAGACAGCAGGCAAGCACCACCAACTGAATAGGCACGACAACCGAGGAAGTGAAAGAAATAAGCCTCTGCGCCTCACATTCAACAAGGACACACATACCGTCACCAACACCTACGCAAATGATGTTTGTTCGAAGACTCAACCAATAGAGGTGTGCAGAGTTCGGGAAAACAACGTCACCAGCCACTCGCCAATATAAGAATACAGTAAATATACTTTCATTTAAAACACCTCAGGTGCCCAGATGAAATGGGAAAATTCGGCTGATTTCTTCACTTTTTTTTTTTTTACAATGGCTCTACCATCCACACCCGATTAAGCCACATCATTTCACTCCATGTGCGACCCGCCCCCCCTTCATGGGAACTAGCGGCGTAGCCTGACTTTTGACGATCGCTCCAGCGCACCAGTCACTCGTTGGTCCAGAGCTTGAATAACGCCCAGAATATGAGAGGCAAACCCTTCGCCTAACTGACTCTCCTGCAGGCCGCTGCTTTCCTGCACATCACGGATTAGTGATAGTCGCAACGCCTCCTCTAAGCTCTCATCGTTGTGCGAGTCGTCAGAAAGGGGCTGCGGTACCGGGTAGGAGCCTACACTGGGAATGTGGTACACCTTCTCGATTCCACTACGAGGTTCACGGAGGGACGAAGGCTGTAGGAGGGATGATGGCAGTTCATGTGGGCCAACTTCACTGCCACGGCCACCGCCACCGGGCCAGCACCCATAGGTCGTGTCCGACTGACTTGAAACAACCGCAGCGGCGTCATTGAGTGAATTGTAGGACTGTGGTGGCGGGCGGACTACCACGCTGGGAGGGCGCGGTGGCAAGCGCTGCAACCCTTGCTGACGGCAACGCTGCTGTGTCTGCAAGGGTCGCGTTGCTTGCACCGCTCGAAGGCCTTTTGTAAGACCTTGCCACAAAGTTGGTTGTTGAAAGTTTCTCGGCGGCCGGAGTGCGGAGGGGACCGTCACGAAGGCCACTAATGAGTCCACTAAACTCCGAATAGTGTAGCTTTGTGATGCCGCCTCCCCTTTGACATCACGTGGCACAGGCGGAAGCCGGAGAATGTGCTGCAGCTCCTGCTCCATCACGAAGGTGGCGTATCCCTTCGACTTGAGTGTTTGTAAAACCCCCTCTTCATTCCCAGGGTAAAGCACCTGATGGAAAGGAAGGCGAACCAACCCCCCACGCGCAATGCAGCATGTTTCTTGCGGTAGCCTTATGCGCATATCTGGAGGTCGGGTGAGAGTTCCCCGTGTTGCCAACAGCACCACGTCTCCATAAGGACTATTAGGGATACCCTTCCCCGAATAGTGCCAACTTGATTTGTATATAGCGACTAACCGATTCGCAGCAAGCACCGCAACGACAGCTTTGCGGAAGCAAAGTACGGGATGTGGACACGGGGATGCATTGCCGTCGTTGAGCGTCCCGTACCTACCTTCATACGCTATTATGTACCGCATTAGTGCCTTGCGCTGCTGCGTCATCTCCCGCATATCTGTTAACATCCCCGAGAGAACTCGAAGCACTAGAATAAAAGCCTCAAACATCGACAACTCGTTCCCAGCTTCCTTATTGCCACCAGAGGAAATGCCTCTTCCACGAACACTACTAAATAGTTTTAGTTCGAGTTGCAGCTCGTCATTTAAACGAGATAACTCATCCACACGTTGCTTTTCCTTCTTCACCACCTTTGCCTGTTCATTAATGAGAGGCTCCAGCTCCATCTCCACGTAACGCTTCAGTTCGTCGTATTTTTCCTGGATAACATCGCGACCAACCACTTGTTCTTCTGGAGCAATGGCAGTACTGTCTTCGGCCTCCATCGACACCAAGCCAGCTGGGGAAATAAATGTGTTGGAGGACCCTGACACCGCAGCGGCCCTTTTATACCGCTCACACTCGCGTCGTAATCGCTCGAGCTGTCTCTTTTGCTCCTGAACGTCCTGCTGATGACTGTTTACCAGGTCATCCACTTCCTCCTCTCTATGCATCACGTACTGCTCATGCAACCGACGACTCTCTTCCACGTCATGACGCAGCTGGGTGATCTCCTGCATATTATCAGAGATGCAGTGCTCAATCATGTACCAGTCATCCATGCACTGCAGCAGCTTGGCTAACTGATGTCGTGTTGCTGTCATTTGCGCCTTTTCTTCCTCGTGCAACTGCCGTAGTTCGTGCAGTGAGGCCTCCGCCCGCGCTCGCTGCGACTCACTCCTCATGAGCCGCTCCCGCACACCGTCGCAGTCATTACAGACCTGTCGTATCTCCTCTTTAAGCGAATCAATGTGTGCCTCAAGCACTCGCTGCTCTTGTTGCAAGTTGTGCCGCTCGTACAGCTGCTGTTGAAGGGATTTTTTCAAATACTTTAGTGCCTGATACGCTGGCCCCAACAGACGAGTGCTCACCGTGTTGAATGACTCGCTCTTAGTGGATATATTTAGAACTTCCCGACCCACCGCTGCATCGGCTGCGGTCGTAACTACACCTTCGTCAACCGCAAGGTGGAGTTGCGGCAGCTCACGATGACGCTCCAGCAACATATTGACACCGACTGGAGCCCCGATGTTGTCAGCCAACTCTTCCAGAATCTGGGAAAAGCGAAGAATTTCTCCCTCGACATTTTGAAGTGTCTCTTCATTTAACCGCCGCTGTTGATCTTCAGCGTAGCTACCAGCCACCAGTTGGTTCTCAAGTGACGATAGCTGTGCTACCAGGGCACTCATGAGCACCTTCTGTGCGTCGTGTTCCCTTTTTTCGCAGTCTATAGTATCGTGCAATGACTTGTTCACAGCATCTTTTTCGTTAGCAGCCTGCTGAATACTTGCCACATTATTCCACGCCTCGCTTAACCGCTCCTCCAGTTCTTCCTTCTCCGCCTTTGCACTACAAAGTTGCAAGGAAAGCTCGCTTTTCTCCCGCTTTTGCTGATCGAGTTGGTTTCTGGATAAATGAAGACTCTCCCTAACTTCGCTCAGTTCTGCCCCAAGCCCTTGTCGTTCAGCCTTTTCGCTGAGCAGCTGTCGCCGGAGCTCTGCCACCTGGTCCTGCAGTTGCAAGGTCTTTGCTTGCAAGCGCATATTCTCATCGAGCAAAGCGGAAACCTTTTCTCTTGCTACATCTGCTGCTTCGCTGACTGGCGAGGCATCCTCCTGATGTTGCTGATCCGTTTCCGCTCCTTCCGTTGCGTGGGATTCCATCACCCCCCGCTAGAGGGCCTCACTGTGGTTCGGATCTCTCGCTCACTATGAAAATATGTGCGCGCGTCTTTACGTATGTTACCTGCGCGCTGCACCTCAACTCGGCAGCAGTAAGGCCAGTGTGCGCCGCTCTGCCGCTTTGCTACTCAGAGCAGACAGCACGAAGCTATGATGCGATGAAAACGTGAAACAGAAATAGGAATGGGTTATTGTTGTTATTATTACTTACGAGGTGATCAAGGAGAGGAAGTTTAATTAATTGATAATGGTAGAACCCCACAAAAAATAGCGCCACGTGGAGGCGACAGTACTTCCCATGCATAATTAAGCAGTCGCGAAAGAGAAATGTGTAAAACGGCGTAGAATAATAATGAAACATCGACAGACGCCATATTCCAATCAAAATATCATCTCAAATCACTTTTCCTTCCCCAAACGAGGGTCAGCGCACCTCACTAGAAAAGTATCGTTGCCTCTTACTCCGCTGCAAACGCCACATTATTTCGTAGACTCCACACAACTCGCTTTTGTTGCCATCCTCTTTGTCGCCTCGTTCTTACTCTTGTAGTGCTCACCTCTGCGCCTCTGTCAGGGGTTAGGGACTGGTGTCACACGCCACGACTGCTTCACCACGAAGTGGTAAGGCGCATGCCTCAATAATATCGAACCGCACATTACTTTACACCTTCCGCGTCCCTCTTTTCACCCGCCTCGCGTCGCGTGACTTCCGCCCTTAACTCAGTTAATATTTCATGAATTTTACCTAGTTTTGCATTGGCACTGTAGAGCTCACTCACTCCGCGACGGTGCACAATGGCATCGCAAACAACATTGGTGGACGTCATTGCCGCCGTGGAAAGTTCCTGTTGCCTCCGCCGGAGGCCCTCGACGCGCAGCTGAAGACGCGTCTGCCGCTCTAATTGCTGCAGCTGTCGCGCACGCAGTTCGGCATTAAGGCCTTCAACTCCCTTCAGAAGCTTGGCTGTCGTATCTTCAATTTCTTCCTTGGGATGGCGACATAGCCACTGCCGGCATGCGAGAGCCGTTTGCTGTAGAAGTGTTTCCAACATCGTTCGTGCCGAATTCGTGTCTTTTTCATCATGTTTTCCAGTACTGCCAACACTCTCATTGCTACTGCGCCCACTGCGCGCGTTGATGTCAGTTGCCAAGACGAATTTCTCCCCCAGTGCGTAGAGGGCAGTAAGAACAATGTTTGCAATTTTCACTGTCATTGGCTTGGGTGCTAACGGGTCATGGGTCCCCATTTCATATACTTCAGGAAATATGAGGATGTCATTTGGACCAGCTGCAATACTCGCCCCGCATGCGTTGTACGGTAGACGGACCGCCACTACATCCGGCACCTTCACCTGGTGAGAGATGACCGGAAGGCGCTCCGAGCCCTCGGCCGTGTCCGTCCGATACAGCCACCCGGAAGCGCTGCGCGACCAGACTGGCCACACGCACAGGTACACTTCATCACCGTACCGTATGAGAACTGCGTTCCCGCACGCATGCAAACTAGCCAAGCGACACATATCCACAGAGCTACACAGGAGGATATGATCCCTGGGAATTGCCGCCCCAAGTACCGCGGACATATCCATGTGCTTCCGCATAAGATCACGACAGAGAAGGTCCGGCTCATCAAAGAAACACCCACGTAACACTCCACTGCTGTACAGGATGTACACGACATGCAGCCCAACATCTTCGTCCAGCAGCGTGGTGCCTATGGCTAAAGGAACTTCTTCAGAACCTCCGGAAGTATTCCCACCACATACTAAATAGTGAACACATGGCCGTATCGCAGCGCCTCGCCGCCTAGGCGTTTCCTCAGCGAAGGCGGCGCCCACGCTACCGTCGTAATCCTTCGATAATGACGTGGGCAATCCATCGTTCCCCAATTTCAGAGAAAAGACGTCACCGTTGCGGCAAAGCAGGACCAACATCGTGGGGAGGCTGCGCGAAGGCGGGACGACGCACATACCTACGAGATCACTGGGACCAGGTTTGGATCCTCCGTTGTCATTGACGGCAGCGGGAACCAACTCACGCATCCCGGCTTTAATTTCTCTACGTTGTGATACAGCCCATTTCTTTTCCTCAGTCACTGATTTTACCCCCTTGGAGGGTTTCATTGTGCTTTCCTCACATTTGTTCGCATGTGCTCGACAGCCGTCTGCAGTGATCAACGCTTCTCCAGCGCAACCCAGAGCTGCGGAGGGTATGCGGGGATCCATCACTCGCCCTCTCGCATCTTGAAGGCCCTTTAGCAGCGGTGCTGCTGCCTCATTACTTTCGGGGAAGGTAACGGTATGCTTGCAGTCCTCCACCAAATCGTGCAGAAAAACTCTCTCCATTTTCTTGAACTGCACACTCAACAGCACCTTGTCGGTGTGCAGCACAAGAAGTTCGCCTGTGGTTAGCAACAGGAGCAGCAGTGTGCGGTTGACCGGGTGCCATGCGACGCTGATAACGGGATGCTCCACGCTGAACTCACAGACACGCGCCGCCAGGACATCAATGATGTAGTGCTTATGCGTGCCTGTGCCAATAACTGCCACCCGCTCTCCATCAAACGACTCGTGTAGCGATTGACGAATGTTTTCCTCGGGAGATTCCAAGCTTTCATGCGGACAGAAGCGCACGTGCCGCTCCAATGGGAACGGTGTAACCCGCTCTTCCACTAATCGACTCGTTACGAGAAACACGTTTCCAGTGCTTTTTCGCGAGCACGCCATGAAGGTGTCATTGCCGATGTGAACCGCACCGTTTGACCGCATGGAGTAGCGAGAGCTGTATGTGTGTGTGTGCTTTACGCCGGTCGATCTCCCTTTCTCCCTCCTATATCTTTCAACTTCCTCCACTTATTTGGTTGCACTCCCGGGCCTAATGCTGCCAGTTGGGTAGATCGAGTCCTTGAACAATACACGTGCGTGGACGCGCCTATCAATATTGGTCCGCACCAAATGAATACTACAAGAGGAAAGCAAAAAGAGGGGCAAAGTTTCACCGACCAAATAAGTCACTACGCACAGCTTCAGCACGAGAAGGATATGTAATGCGGAGGTCTTGGTAACGAGGAAGGAGGAAGAGGTGACAGTCAAGCGCGGGAAACAAACAAACAAATACAAAAGAAAAAAGGGCAACAAACAAACGTAACAGAAGAGGTTTTAAGAACTTCATTTACCTCGTAGTCGATTGGAGGCGACATCTTTCCTCTTCTTGCACAGCATCTTTCGCCATTCTTCCCCTTGACTTTTCCCAACGTGGTATGAATATATCTTTTTCTCCTCATTTCCCTCTTTTTTTTCCTTCCCTCTTCCTTCCTTCTTTTTGTTTCTCTTTGTGCGCCCGTGTATACATTTCCTCTTCCTTCTGTCTTGACATACATATAACTCTCAGTATACATTTTTATCACCTAATTTGGGATTCCTCCCCACCCCCTTTGCGGTGCGCGGTACAGCTTGGTCCCTCGCCTTTCGAAACAAATAAAAGAAAAAAAGGCGAGGAAACAAAGAGCCAGTGATTCCCCCTTTTTTCTCTATTTCTATCTTCTTCACCTCCCTTCTGGGTAAAGAAAACCAGCTCACCTTACTTTGTTTCTTCTTCTTCTCCCCCACCCCAATTTGTTGTCACTCGACCATCTCCTGCAGTTCTCCCTTAATGAGAAACGATCACCGACTGAAAGATAAAAGGGAGGGGAGCAGCAGGAGAAGTAGAAAAGTTACACGGTACTGTGGGGTCTGTAAGTGGCTCGGCGAGAATAGCAACGGGAGGTGTGCGAGGAACCAAGTGCAAATAATAAATTTGTTTTCAAAGAAGAAAACAAAAAAAATCAACACCGACGACAGGAATGATGGAAAATCCATGAAACAAGACCAACACCATCGCATGCGCAATAAAATAAAAGAAAACCACTCGGGGGTGTGTGCCGAGAAAGATAAGGAGGAGACAATACATGACATGTAGGAATTGTTACTTATAAGTTAGTAGGATCAACACACCTTGTTCACTCTTCACAGCTCCTACGGAACCTAAGAGAGCAGTCGTACAGAACCACAACAACACACACCGGGTGAAACTAAACAACGGAATGTTTCTCATCCCTTACCAATTCCCCTCATTATTCTAGTGAACGGCACACACGACTCAAGGCTTTTTCAGCGTTCTTCAATAATAATAATAATTTTTTTTTTTGAAAAAAAAATATAAATATATATCCTCTCCTTCTTTCCGCTCGATGGGGCATCTCGCATTGTTACTACTTCGCGTGTTCCAACTGTCTTTCCCTTCCATCCTTCCATCCCTCCCTCAGCACCTTGTTCCCCTTCACTCTGCCCTCTCTTTTCCACTCCCAACAGTAACCCGCCGCACGTTCACATCACCGAACGATAAAAGAACACATAAGGGTAAGAAAGTGGGGAATCGAGGGGACACCGCCACAAGACCCACACCACCATTGGGAGGTAAACAGCACGTTTTAAGAGGGATTGGGAAAACAAGCGAAGAAAGAAAAAGGGAAACAAGGGATGATGAGAGGACTGTGGGATGAACGAACGGACGGACAAGCAGAGTGCGCTATGGACATAACAAGAAGTCGCAAATAAAAAAAGAAAAAAAAGAAGAGAGGGGTGGGAGGAAAACATACAGAGTCCCACGGTTTCCTGCTTCATCTCTAATCTACAATCTCCCCACTGGGGATAGCATAAACAGACAACTTGTAATGTCCATCTACTGATGGTGGACGGGGCGGAACCTGCGACGAGGGGCAAACACGGCGCACGCGGTGAGGCGGCACCTTGTACGACTCTGAGTGCGTCGTTCCAAAGTCGCGCATGTCAGGCATCGGCTCGAACACCTGTTTTTGTTGCGTGCGCAGGTGCTGCAAAGGCTCCTTTGGCGGGTAATCGGCGGTGTACGTTGCCATGGCGTCGAAGGGAACAGAGCGCATAAGAGACGCGCCTCCGCGGAACGGTTGTGGCGGTTTTGGGATTTCGCCTGCCTCAAGCTGCTTGCTGAGAGGTTCCTGCATCGCCTGGTTAGTTGTCTCATACGTGCCCTTCAGTTTCGGCAGCGGTTCCTGCTTGTAGCGCGCGCGGTGGTGCTCCGGCAGGTGGCCCGGGAAATCGTTGCGATGCGTCGAGGTGGCATTAAAGGGGAGTGGCTCCCCCAGCACTGAGCGCGGCTTGAAGGACTCTGCGGGGCGCACTATTTTCCCTTCGAGGGGCTCCCACGCTTCCTGCTTTGTGGTCTTGAAGTGTCCGGGATCAGCTTTCATGGGGAACACGTGGAAGGCTTTGCGCGGGCAATTTCGCGGTCGGTACACTTTGGCACATACTCATCACGGTACGTGGTTTCTCCGAAGAAGGGTGCCTTTGGCTCCGTGCACTTGTGCTTGCCGCAAATGCAAATTCGGCAGACGCAGGTACGTCCATCACCGTAATCAAGACTGGAGATGGTGTGAAGTGTTGTCATCTTTTACTTTGTACACGTTTTGTGCAGGGCCTGCTTCTTTTGTCTTTTTTTTTTGTTCTTTTCCCAACAATTTTCGCTCTGATGAAGTGGGATCTTGTGAATGCTATTCTTGCAATCTAATATAGGTTAATCTCTTCTTCTGTGTTAGTAAAAAAGAAGAAACAAGCAAGAAAAAACAGTCCACACGATGTGTTAACAGAACGTCTCACCACAGTTATCACAACATTTTAAACCTCTTCCACCCTGCACGAACTGCTGCCCAAAAATCTCCACACTACATCCATACAGAAAGGCTAAGTGATACAAGCACACGTTCTCCCCTTCTTCCCACTTTCGTGGCCCCCGCTTTTCTGCCTTCTCACCATTTGGTAGGGGTGCTGACTGAAACAGAGTTGGTGATACTAAAGTACATGACACAAAAAGAAGCACAAATAGCGACAGCTACTCTACATGGTTTGTGTTGTATTTATTCCTCTGCATTTTAATCAACGCTTCTGTCACTTCAACAGGGGTGAATTTGTCAAAGTTCGTTGTAACCATGGATCGAGGCTTCTGCGTCACGACACCTGTTGGGTAGCGCCGCAGAAAGTCTCGGACGTCCTCCTTCGTGGAGATGTTTTCCATGTGCCGCGTACCAAGCGCAGCAATGGGTGCATTGGAACTTCCATGCGAGAAAATGGATAGCTCCTTCTCGGATTCATTATCCTCATCACCCGATGTATGATCACGCTGTTTTGCGGAGCCGTAGCTTGGAAGCTCGTTCTGCATGTTCGCAAGGCTTTTGTACTCCGCTCCAGTTGATCCACTCTCCATCGCACGCCTGCCCGCGTGGTGTTTTTCAATCTCATCAATGCGCCTGTCCCGCTCCTCTACCTCCGACGGACCACGCTTCGGTCCGCCAAAGTAATAATTCTTTTGCCAGCCGTTGTTTGGGTCTGGCACCCACGCCACTCCGCTGCCTTCCCATGGCTTGTGGGCTCCAGGCTCCGGTGGCGGCGGCACGATGCGGTGGCGGTCCACACCGGGTGTGTACTTGTCTCCGCCCCGACCCGCCGGCAACGGCACGCCTTTCGAAGTCGGGTACATCACGCAGCCATACGTTCCAGCGGCATGGGCCTCGCTACCGCGGATCACGGGGGTGGCAAATTCCTTCAAGCGTCTGACCCGTCGCGCGTGAGCGGTGTTTTGCGAGGCAGCTTCTGCAGCGGCACGACGAGCGGCCTCTTCCACCTCGGCTGAAACCCTCCGCTGCTCCTCCTGGTGTCTTTGCTCCTCCCTCTTCTTTTCTAGGATGCGGGCCTCTTCTTTTGCATTTTGATGTTCACGCCAACTACGAATAAAGGCTACCTGCTGGGCCTCTTCTTTCTTGATTGCCTGCTCGTGATTCAGGAACTGGTGCTTGTGGTAGAACTCGAAGCGAGGGCCTCCCCAGCGAACCATTTATGCCTCTCTCTTGTCAATTTATGATTAATTGCTATTCGCTTTCCAAGAATTGTGCAAAGAAACGGCACTAAATATTTTAAAGAGATGGGGAGAAGAAAGATAAGCAGATAAATAAATAAAATACCACCATCCTCATCACCTCCATTTGTGTCCACAGATGACACCATTATCAACAAGAAGAACACATATGATCTAGCATCGTGTGTTTGAGCGCACAACTCCAAACAATCTTCATTTTTTTAATTTTCCACACCGTCGCTCGTTCCTCCCCTGTCCTATTTCACACGGCTCAGGATTCCTTCTTTCCAGGACGCCCGTAGAAGCTCCTAAGTGAGGCCGACAGCGAGGGCAGCATCGGTCCGGCCGCAAACTCACTGTCGCCTGATGGGGCCTCATCACCTTTTCGCCCGCGTGGCTGCGCCAGCCCAATAACCTCCGTGGCTGTAACATCAGATAGGGCTCTGTTAGTGATGGTGCAAAAGTATTCGTAGCTTCCACTCACAAAGACACCATCAAAACATGGCCACTGCTCACCAGCCGCCTCTGCCAGTCTCTCCGGCCACTCGTACGTCAACACATACCCCTCCTTTAGCATCGCGCTACGTTTCAAGATGATTTCGTCAAGTTTCGCTTCCTCATCCTCCGCTGAAGTGGATTCAGCATTGCTATCTGCCCCTGAAAAGAGGAGCTTCTTGATTTTCAGAGGAACATCCCACCAAAGCGGTAATACCAAAACGTAATCTGCGATGAAATGCTGATTGGTGCTGCCACTCAGCGCTCCCTCCATGTTGTTCTGAGCCCGCTTCATGTCCGTGACAAGTTTGAGGAAAATACCTTCGCAAAGATCCTCGTCATAGGGGACGTCGAGGGTGAGCAGAAGCGGGCGCCTGTCGGGGTTTATTTCTGGTGCGTTGTACGCGTGCGCGACATCGAAATTTAGTACGCTCCCGAGGCTGCCAAAATAACAGTCCGTGTCAGGGAAGGCACTGCAGAAGTAATTCGGCACATTCTCGGTCTCAATAAAAGTCTCATCATTTTCACATCCCTCGGTTCTATGATGTAATCCCTCTCTTGGTGCACCCATG
Organism: Trypanosoma congolense; assembly: GCA_002287245.1. NCBI lineage: Eukaryota > Euglenozoa > Kinetoplastea > Trypanosomatida > Trypanosomatidae > Trypanosoma > Trypanosoma congolense. The sequence continues at coordinate 1,181,514 of NHOR01000319.1, read as the reverse complement.
TACGCGTTAATGGGAGAGGCACACAAGTCCATGACCCGGTAACCAGCAGCGTGGAGGTGTTGCTTTAGTCGCGGGTCGGCACACAGCTGAAGTGATCCTGTGGCTAAGCCGCATTCATAGCGAAGAACCAGCGTTGCGGCCCGCATGGTGAGACGTTTGTCATAAGTCAGTCGTGGATACCTTTCCCCGTCCAGCTTGTCAGCAAAGTGGCGATATGACATCTCAAGCTTTTTGTACGCCGCTAATGGAACAGAAACCTGCGGGCAGCCCGATCGCATATCTCTGGGAATGTTTCTGGGCCACACAACGTCTACAGTAGCTATTGGGCCCTTAATACGACGCTGCGTTGGTGTACGATTCACCTCATCGTGCGCCGCTATGGTGCGCACAACAGGCACACAGAACGATGAAGGGTTTGCCACCTCCAGCTGCCGCCGTACCTCCGCTGCCGCCCTTCTGCAGCGCTCAGCCAAGTTGAATTTCTCCACGAGCTGCTTAATGGCCCTTATAACCTCGGGGTTGTTTGGAGCTGTGCATTTAATCGAGATATCCCGTATGAGCTGCTCATCATACGTACCACGTGAGAGGGTATTGTCGGACGGGTAAAAGGATGATGTGAAGTTGTACAACAAATGCCCTGCGCCACTACCGCTGTCGCCGGTTCCTGCAGGCTTACTGTGTGTGTCACGTGCTACCTGGGAGAGAATCCACTTCCCAAGCGCTTCATGACTATGCCGCCACAGCTTCTTCGGTTCGGTAAAGTGCAGCAATGGAGTCGTCTGCAACGCCTCTACGAAATCACGGCGAATTGCCGACCACTGCACACAGGTCAGAACCTCACGGTGAAAGCACACGCTGGGGTGGAAGTCGTCAACGTCATCCCCAGCACATCCCCGCTTCATGGAAAGCCAGCGATACGCTTTCTATGACTTGTGCAAAAACCGCACGGAACAATAGAGGGAGGGAAACCGAGGGAGCGGTGTGTGCGTTTGTGTGCGTGGGGATGAAGAAAAGAAATAAAGTAAGAAGTTACGCTAAAAGACGACACCACCGTAGTTGTGGAGGTGAAGGTAGCAGTATGGGGAGGGATATTGCCGTGGCGGTGGGAGAAATAATCCTACACATTCCACTGTTGACCCACAAACACGCGTTAAGATGTGCGGGGCCAATCGTTCAGGGATGGCGATGGTGGTGGAATGGTCGCGTGTGAAACAATCCAAATAGAAGTTTATCATAACATTCAGCACCATAATGCCACCTGACGTCGAATGTGACAGTATCAAACCGCACGGCACTTTACAAGTGGCAACAATAGCAAGGAGACATGATAAAACAACACAAAAGAGCACTGCACATTTTCAGTGGACCCCATCACTTCATCTGCAAATTTCCCTTAAGGATCAAGGCGCTGTGAAACGGCAGCACCTAACCGCGTCTGGCTTGAGCAGCTGCATGCAAGACATCCCACAGGTTTGTGAAAATAGACCCCACACTGTCAGCGATAACATTTTGAATATATTGCGAAGCCTCAGCGTTGGAAAGATCCAGCCTCAGCTTTTCCTGCACCTTCAACAGGTTTACACGTGGATCCACTTTACCATTGCCTGATATGTGTGGAATGGATGCGTCAACCATGAGCAACAGCATACTTAAAATAACCTTCGCGTGGTCCCGGATAATGTTATAAGAGCTGCAGCAATAAGTCTTGAACTCCATGTAACCGTCACTTTGCGGGCCGCCAAGTGCCTCCACCATCTCCTTGTTGATTTTCATGGGAGGTGGGAAGGGCTTCGGGTCGTTTCCAAGGATGTAGCCGAAGTCTATGTGTAGCAGTCGCCCGTCGTGTGTTAATAAAATATTCTCCAGGTGGCGATCTCCAATGCCAAGAATAAATGTTAGGACGCAATAACCGGCGCAGCTCTTCGTGAAGCGCGACATAGCCGCAGCGTACTCCTCTTGGCTTTGATTGTGTGAGCGAATAAACCCCGTGATGTCACGCTGCACGCTTTGCAACGTGACAACGTTAGGTATTAATTCCATCAACCCCTCAGTTGGACCTGTGGCAATTACGCGGTAGGGGCACAGGCAAAGGTCAAGACCGTCCTGCCGCAGCATCGTGTCGATGAGATGTATCAGCTGCACAACAAGCGATCCTGGCGGACGTCATCACCAACTTTGAACAGCAGCCCACCCTCGGGACGCGGGACTGCTGCAGATGGCGAGCTGAAAGTTGCATGTGCCGTATCCTCTGAAGCGTTACCGCTGCAACCGGTGTCATCACTAATGGGCTCCGAATGGAGGACGAGGGGTACTTTAATGGGCATCATGGCACTTTTAAACATGTAGAACCCGTCAGAAGTTACGTCCTCCACCACTACTTTGGGGTGTGTTGGAAGCGTGACGGCAACTCCACGTTCCACAGCATTTTCCGCAGCTTCACCAGACGTCGAGGAAGATAGCGACGAAGAAAAAAGCTCGCGAATTCCACACTTCCTCGTATCAATAAGCGTCTTGGCGACTTCCATACGCCTAACGCGGTCGCGGTTTTCCCTCGTCAAAGATGTATACAACTCTCTCAGCACATTCATAAGCCTCTGCTGTTGATGAAGTCGTTGAAGTAAGTGCGGCCTCTTGCGCTGCAATGTGTCTTTCAGGTTCTGGAGAAGGGTTGCGTAGCGCCCTTTATCCAGCGATTCCTGCGCCGCGCTCTTGTCCAGCGAGGCCTCGTTGAGAACATACCAAAACAAGTTTGAGCAAATCTCCCAGCAATCAGCGGCTCGTCGCACTAAAAAAGCCTCAAGTTCACCATTCACATCGTACCGCACGCCTTGTACCAGTTGAATCAAGAATCCCTGTAGGCGTTCGTTTGGTTGCTTGTCAAGAACACCAATGGCGTGATTCCGCACATCTACAACTTCGCGAAAGTAGAATGACAGGCAAACCAACGCCTGTGCGAAACTAATGGGTTTCCACTGTTGCATTACCCGCAATGCTTCCTGTCGCTCTGTCTTGCTACTCCAATTCACTGAGCGCATGAAGGGTACGAAGTAAGCTGGATCACGTGTGAGGAAGTATCGAAACTGCCAGAGCAACATTTCTTCGCCCAACTTCAACTCCTCGAGGTGGATCAGCGGCTTCTGAGCAATTTCTTTAAGCTGTCGCCGTTCTATTGGCCCTGGCTGCGCGTCAGTGTTGAACAGCAGGAAAACCGACTTGGATAGAACGGCTGCTTTGGCTTCACAGAGATTTTCATCCCCAACGTACAGGTCAACATAGGGCTGTTTTGGCGTCGCCGCGAGTACGTCGAAGGGCGATGGACCTCCAGCTGCCGTCTTATTCAGCGGTGGGACAAGAGCAGCAATACTGGCAGGAAGCTTTTCTCGCGGAGTTGACAAAAGAAAAGCCCGTTGGTGATTGCTTGTTAGTGGGAAAACTATCGAGAGCATCATTGGAAGGGGGTCCGTTGCTTCACTACGCGGCACCCCCGCTGCTTCCAGCCCCATTACCCGTTGCTTCACCAGCTTGTCCATCCAGGGCACCGACTGAATAAGGCCGCGTTGGAGGTCCTGCGTTAGCAAACCCCATGAGGGTATCCCAGTAGGGCTGCACAACTCCGTGTTTCCGCTGGTGTCCTCAAAATCATCTACAAGTGGTTCGTCGTTGTCTGTGCAAAGAGGGTATCGGTGTGGGCCCGTTTTTAGCTCACCGCAGGCAGTAAATGGGTAAAACACTGTGCGGCCTACCAGGCCGTGGGGTGCATACACATGACAATGCACCAATGCGTCCAGTGGGATGTCGCACACAGCGATGGGGAATATGACCCACTCGTCCAGCACCTGACTGCTGCCACGCGATTGAGATGACTGCAAAAGTGGTGTGATGGGCATGTCCATATGGAACATCTGAAGCGTGACGCACAACGTGTCGTCCTCACTACAGGCAGGGGCAAAAAACTCTCCAAGCGATGCATGAGACGATCCAGAATCTGTTGTGCTATCAAAAAATGCAACGATGTTGCTCTGATCAGGCTTGCTGCCCTCTTCGGCTGCGCCCGGGTCGGTATTCCAGCAGTTCGCACTGGCGTTAGCGTGACCATTTAAAACAATACCGCCCCCCTCACCCTTCCGCTGGCACCACGCAGCGTACCCATCAACAGCGCACAAGTGGACCACGAACGGGTCCGTTATTTCATTGGCGAGAATGAAAACATCGCTAGGCGATACCCAGCGCAGAACATCGTACGCCTTCCCCTCCCGTAGGGCGCGTGCGATGGCATCTTCATTTGTGGTCATGCGGACAGCCTAAGTGAAGTCTATATGGCTGTGTGGTGCTGTTTGTCAATACCCTGGGTCGAAACAACTAAGCCAACGGCCCCCACATCACACACACCATAATGGTCGAAAACGAGAAATGGTAATTAAAGAAGAGGGTCACACGCACATGGCGGACGGATGCAGGAAATGATATTAAAAACATGCACACACAAAAAGGTTTCAGACGGCTCTGGAATGAAAACCAAGAAAAAAAAGTTACCTCGTAGTACGACCAACAAAGGGATCAATTATATGTTGCTTTATTAATGTCAAATACTGCACAGTTTCCTATTAGTCTTCGACGTTACGAGATCCCACGCGCCGGTTACATAGAGACGAGTGAGTTAACTGGGCAGTTCGATAAACATCTTAATGTAAATCAGATTGACCGAGCGGCACACTTGACCTAACTCCAGTTGTAAAAAGATGAAATCAAAAAAACGGACCAGCTGTGAGATTTTTTTCTCCTTCAGTATCCCGCCTCGTGCACCAGATGGAGGTATGACCCGGCGACCACGTGGCTTGTCTTTCTTTTCTGCTCCGCACCGTCGATGTCTCCTACCGCTGTCTTGGACGGACGCATGAGGCCAAGAGCACCATAGAGCTCATCTCTTGCACCACGCACTTTTGTCGCATCATTGCCATCCCATTGCGTGGTCGTGAGCTGCTGTATGGCCCGGTCAAAATTTTGGTCAGAGCTTCCTGATGCAAGAACTAACAGTGAAGTGTACATGTCAGTCCCCATGCGCGCTCGAACCTTCGGGTAGCGACTCGCTAACATCACGAGACTGAGTCCCCAGGCCGCCTCGCGTGCGGCAATGACGGGGCTGCGACAGAGGTCTCCCAGCACACCAACAAGTGGCAGTAGCGCATGTATGTTCGTGGCGAAGTACTTCAGTTCGCTACGAAGTATTTCGACTACATCAATGTGACGGCTCTCATCAAAGACACCAGCATTAACAAGACGATCCAGTGTTACACATAAAGGAACAATAACTCGCTCATCATGCGCGTGGTTGGCGGCGATTGTGATTAGCACTCGTGAGTGCCGCACACCCTCTTCTGCAGATTTCCTGAAGGCGTACAAGAAGGCATCAGCTGCTGGCTGCATAATGTGGACCGAGAGAGATCCCGCAGAAACAACAAGACCCTCGGCAACACACGACGCAAACGCCTCTGTGAGAAGGAGAGGCCTTGCAACATTAGTGAAAATAGCGAGTGGAGAACACTTATCCAGAGCGGGGTCCAGGCTCAGTGCTTTGACCAAAATTTCAATATCTTCCTCACCACCGCAGCCGATTACTGCGGTGCCCTTGCCCACACCCACACTCTCACCCGTCGGAGCACTTTCTCTGCTGGAAGGACTTATCTGCCCGCCGCTGCAGTTTTCCCTCAAAAGGTTTTCGGTGAAGCTGAGAATTTCCTGAAGCGCAATTATTGCCCTTCCACGTAGTTTATCGAGTTTCTCCATTGCCTGCTTAAGAAGCCCCTGTATCACGCGGGTTGCCAGCGCCGCCGAGCAATGACCAACCTCCAGCCCATACTCAACAACGGCGGGAAGACTATCGATTGTCTCTAGTCGCACAAATGATCCAACATCACCCCGACGGTCTGATGCGTAGTCGTTCAGCGTGTCAAGCATGTGCTGCGTGAGGGTCTCATAAAGATCCACTGTGATCTCCGGGGTTCCCTTTGGAATGCGCAGAAGTGTGGTCTTTAGTGTTCGTACTGCATTCCGCCGCGATTCAGCATCTTGAGACTCTTGGCACTTCTCTAATTTTGTGGCGCTCATGGCTGTTTTGAGGATTATCATGAAGTAGGCCTCCTTCACCACCGCACCATCGTCCTCGGCCGCTTGAGCTGCAACGGTGGAGATAATGGGCCAAGGAAGGGCTCCAATCGCTAAAATGTTACCACGGCGATCCATTGGGCTACGACTCTGCTCACACCCACCCAAGATTCTCTTCAGCATCTGGTGGTGAGCTGGAGTTTTGAACGTTGTGAAGTACGCCGCGGCAAATTTATCATAAGCCTCCACTGCGTCGAATTGTAGCCACTCAAGGATTTGCTTCCATGTGTCCTCAAAGAATTCTTGTAGCTTTGCCAACGTGTTGACCCGCGAGGTCATTCCGCCCAACTTCGGCACTTCCAACGCCTCTGGCAAGGGCAAACGACGCGTGGCGGCAGCCGCGAGTAACTTACAACACGCATGTCGCACAAACTCGCCTCCCCGGGAGCGAAACAATCGTGCAGCATCCAGCTGCGGTACAAGCCCTGCAATTTTCACACGTAGCTCCTCTGGCCATAGGTACACATCGAGATGGTTGATGAGCTCTGCTATACCTAAAATGGCACCGTGTCGCACGGCAACAGTGTTATCCATAACGCGACTCAGAAGTTGTGGCACTACTTCGCTCAAAACTGTCTGTTTCTCGTGCACGGCAAGCTGACCAAGAGCCTGAGCCGCGAAGCAGCGGACGCGGCGATCCCAGTGGAGTAGTTTTACCGCCACAAGCTCTTCCAGCATTCGTCCCCTGTAGGCCTCATTCTCCGCAACAACTGGGGCAACGTGGAGATATGCTTTTGGAGCGACGCCAACGAAAAAAAGTCCATCGTGGTGACAAGCCGGATGCCGTCGGGAAAATTCCCGAGACGTCCTACCGCCTCCTGAAACGCGGCCGCCGCTGCGCGGCGCACATGTACTTCCCTATCAAAGAGTGATGCCACAACCAAGCTGGTGCTCAGTTTGTGCACGTGTTCCTCTATATCATTAGCATTATATGCACGTGCTATCGACCAACACACATAACACGCCGCGTCCCGCACATGCGACCCAACGCTATAAGTGCCTTTACTCAAGTCAAACATCAGTCCCTTCGTAGTGGTTTGCACCACTGTGGCTAGGCGTTGCGGAGGAAGTATGCTCCTACGGCACAGCTCTGCCAGGGCAAGCAGACCTCCGTGCCATCCGCTGTCGGAGTGCTCAACACTAAACACGTCTAGTAGTGCATTCAGAACGTCCTCTGCCATTGGGCGCGGAAGCCGTCCACAGATGCGCGCGACGCCCTTCGCTGCACTCCAACGCACCACAGTGTCTTTGTGACTTACTGCTTCTAGCAGTAAACCAATCGCATCTTCCAAACCGCTGCCATCAGGTAAGCAGTCATCATCCTCTTCTTCCTCCTCGTTTTTGGCGTCAACAGCCATGTTGTCATGTGCGTTGCTCGCATAGCCGCCAGTGGTCTCACAGCGGTGGCGTTAGCGAGGTTCTGACGCAAGGAAGCCACTTGTCTGCAGTACTTCCACGGCGCGGAGCGTCTCCTCAATAGAGAAAGTGCAAGTCTCTGCTCAACTTTAACCACTGCTTTGCACAGGAGTGTGTCATTGCCACGTGCAGAGAAGACGGCAGCCACGGTTGGGATAAGCCGCGGCGCGTAAGGGGCCAACTCTTCTCTCCGGCCGAACTTCATGGTCTTGGCCAGCGCAAGTAGGACACCGTGGAGGAGCAGACTACTGCTTGAGGGGTCTGACACCGCCTCCTGCGCGTACTGGAAAAAGCGCCTACGATGGGATTCGCTATCCGGTCGTGTCAGCAGTCGCGCCACCAGAAGAGCCGCACCCTCACGACACTTCGACGTGTCCTCTAAGAACGCCACTGCCGTATTTAACACCGTGTCAGAAAGAGAACAGGTCTCAGTGTTGTTTTCGGTGTAGCTGGCAACTGAGTCTATCACTGTGAGCGAGAAGGGCACTAGAACAAGATTGGAAAGCCATAGAAGCAGGCAGTAACGCACTTCCCACTCCCGCCGCTGCTTCTTGTTTGCCTGCCACCACGTTAGTGCATAGAACACGTCTTCGTAGAGCTTCACATCGTTGGAAAAGTACGACGTGCAGCACTTCTCCCCTACCGTTTTTACCACTACGTATATAGCGCGGCACACATGGTGCAAAAGGGTTTTGGGGGCATCTGCGTCATAGTCGTCGTAGTTTCTGCCGAGTCCGTAAAGACCTGATTCTTCATCTGCATCATGTTCGGTGGTGGTTCCCATATGTTCTTTCAACCGCCAAATATCTCCTGCAGTGGGGATCAACTCCTGTAGCATTGTCATGAGGGGCCCCAATAGCATTTCCAGGTGACCGTGGAGAAGGTTCGGCAGCTGTTGATAAACAGTGATAATGCGCTCGAAGCGTTCAACTGCTTCTGCTACGCCCTGTGGTCTTCGACGGCAGTGGGGAGCATCACACTCCATCGGTTTCCAGTATCCCCTTCCGTCACCGACTTCCTGTTTTCCCATTCCATGCACAGACGCGAGAGGAGCGCGGCGCACTCGTCCGCTTCTTCAAAGAACGCCGGGCCCCACTCGTCCTCGCCAGCCCCCTCGGCTTCCTCCCCGTGTCCGGTCATGTCGCCATCGTCCCTTGCTTCCACCGGGGAGGCCGGGTGAGCCAACTCTTGGGGTTCGTTACTCATCGCTTGTAGCTTGTTTATGCGCTAATTTATCTCCTCGAGATTTATGGTGATGGGAAGATTCAAACGATCGAATCGATAGGGCAAGACAAAGAAATGCCTGCAATCGCAATGATGCTAAGAATATGATAGGCGAAAGCAGCAAAGGATAAAGAGTAACACACCATCTATCATCGAATTGAAACTTGAGTTTAAACAGTTTGGTATTTGTTGTACCCTCCTCGCTTTCTCCACCGTTTTACGCTCGTTTCCAAATTAAATGATTCCTTATTTTGTGCGCGAACAGCTGTGAAATGCTCAATAGCACCCGCCACCTCACTGACACCATTCATAAGTGCCCCCCTTGCATGGACATGTCTCACCTTTTCGGAGTTAACGACTAACGTAGCACTACCAATCCGAATTAATCCAAGCTGCTCCGTAACATCGTTGTGCGATGTCAGGGGGCACATGGTGGAGCGGCAAACAAACAAAAAATGAAAATAAGACTAGACCAGAAAGGCCAGGCTCTCAAAAGATGAGCAAGTCATTCAAAAGTGCAGCGAGTAAATGAGTAGTTGTGTACGCTTCCACCTTTTCCCACAGTGCCATACAGCATTCAACCGCCAGAATTTAAACAACCAACGAGGACAAATCAAGGAATGGTGCAATACCGAAGTACTTCACATTGAAACGTTAAGGAAAACACAACCACCTTCCTTTCTGCCGCGTTGACGACTTCCTTGGGGTGCAGAAGTCGACAGAATCGCCTGATGCATCCACACACACACACCACCACACTCAACAGCTGAGCTCCACAGCTCTTTTCACCGATACCCCTTTCACTGTCAAAGACCCATACGAGTTGTATAAGAGCGAAAGTAGGGGAGGAGAACAAAGTAACGAAAAGGGACTACAGTCAGTGTAATTTTTGACGCTGTAAAGGCATGAGGCTCGCGCCCACACCAAAAAAGGCTAACACAATGCGGTCCCTCAGTTCGCTATGAACTTAAGCAAAGAGAAGCCCCTTTCCTGAGTATGTGCACTCCGCCCTATTCGCGGGCTATTTTTCCTTAGTGGTGAGGGAAAAACCGTGTATCTGTGGTATCTCGTCTTTGAGGACTTCGTTCACCATGCGGTGCTGCTGGACCAACGACTGGTCACGGAACACCGGCGATATCACAGTGATGTTGAAGAAACTTCCGCAACCACCGCTGACATCACAACTTTAACGTCCCGTAGCGGGTTGAGCCTCTCGCTGCCTCTCAGCTTTGACTCGATGTCAGCTGCGGTCACGGCCATCCAGAGCTGAGAGAAGCGGAGCATGGCCACCCTGCTTCACGAGTTCGCTACTACTAAGTCAAGAAGAGAAAGGAAAACACGGCGATAGGGAAGGAAGGGTGGTGGTGGTGGTGGAACGGAGAAACATTGTGCGGAGGGGGGAGTAGTGCAACAGTTGCAACGGCAATAGCTGTTGTGCACCATTATTTTCATTTTCCTTATGGGAAGAAAAGCATACAAAGGTGTTAAAATATTTTCTCTCAGCCGTGCGACAAAATCAAACGATTGAGTGATAAAATAGAGTATTGCTAACACAATCGCGTAAGGCTAACTATCTTTAGTCCATCTGCTGCATGGCCTTCTCAGCGGCTGTCACTTTGCCCTTTGCCTTATCGCCCTTCGTGCTGCGGTCCTTGCGCTCGAGGATGGCCTTCCGCCTGTTGGTAAGCTTCAGCTTCGTGATCTCCACATTGGACGGGTGGACGCCCACTGGGACAGTGGTGCCGTTTGCCTTCTCGCAGCTGACCTTGTCGATGTGAATGACCCACTTGAGACGGTAGCACGCCGTCACCTTGCCCTCGCGACCTTTGAAGTTGCCACGCTTTACCCGCACCTCGTCATCCTTGCGGACGGGCATGGAGCGCACGTTGTACTTGGCGCGGAGCTCTTTGGAGAGCGGGGCGCTCATGAGGATGCGGCGGATGTGGCTGGGCGCCTGGAAGTGGGCGCGGCGGGCCTTTCGGCGGTTCCTGCACTTGATGCCAACCATGTTGATGATTGTGTTAAGCTTTTGAACATATATGTGTGTATGTGTATATTGGAAGAAAGAAGAGAAAAGAACAACAGGGAAACGTTACACCAACTGCAATGGGGATTGCGTAACAGGACTAACGTGATCAGCGAGGTCGCAAGAGTTGTAGTGAGCGTATGCTCTTGCTTCCCTCATCAGTAATAATAAGTGACCACCGAATGAAGAAAAAACAAAACACCACAGACAATTGAAAGGGGTTACGAGCACATGCTCCTGCGTTAATTAAACCCCCATGAGTCGTGGTGGACGTAAGTGTTTTACTTGTTCCGTGGTGCTATGGCCGCACCTTCGGGAGTCAAATCAAATAACAACGATAATCAAACATCAAAGAATGTACTAAAATGAAAAAGAAAACGAAAATTACTATCAAGCCGTTAAAATCCAGCGATGGGTTAAGATGCTTTTAACGCTAGTTTCCGACCCTCCATCGCCCAGTTTGTAATGGTCCACGAACCGAACTGCATCACGCGATCTCACGAGTGGCAGTTTGGTTCGCTTTTGGTTTAGTCCTAATTGACGCACAGTGTAAAATAGAATAATTAGAATAAACAAATAAACAAATGTACCTGTTCATAATAAAATGAGACACACTAAAAAATTATTGTATATAAATATACGTATTAACGATAACAAATAAAACATTTACGCATGACCATTTTGAATAAATAAAAGAAATAAAAAAAAATAGTAGTAAACGAATTCCTATGAACATGATTTTTTACGTTTTTATTTGTTTTTCCCTTCAGATGAGGCTCAAAGCTCCGGTAGTAATAACGATCATAAAAATATTACTCACAAATGCACCCATCTCGCCGGGGCTGTTTCATCAGGGTATTTGGACACCAACTTCCGCCCAATGCTGACAGCATGATCAACAGTGATGTTGAAGTGCTCGTACAACTGGCCTGCGGGGGCGGAGGCCCCAAATCCCACCATGCCAATGTGATAGTGCGAATACTTTTCCCAACCGGCGGCAACGTAGGGCTCAATGGACAGCACTGGCACACCACTGGGGAACACACACTGATAGTAGTCGGCAGGTTGCCGCTCGAATAGTTCTTGACAGGGCATTGACACAACCGACACACGTATCCCCGGGCTGAGGGCCTTTGCTGCATCAACCGCAAGTGATACCTCAGAGCCGCTGGAGACAATAACAAGCTGCGGTTTGTTGGCCGGAAGCACAACGTATGCCCCTCTCGCCACGCCCTGCATTGAGGAGTTGGGCTGCGGGACGGTGTTCTGCCTGCTCAAGCACAGGATGGATGGACCCTTCGTGTTCTCAAGAGCCAATGCCCACGATGCGCTCGTCTCAGTTTGATCACTCGGACGGAATACCAACAAATTGGGTGTAGCCCGCAACAGGGCCAACAGCTCCACCGGCTGATGTGTTGGACCGTCCTCCCCCACACCAATGCTGTCGTGTGTAGCCACAAAAACAACTTGGTGATGACACAGCGATGAAAGTCGAATGGCACCCATGGCGTAGCCGAAGAAGTTTAGAAATGTGCCACCGAATGGAACAAAACCCCCATGAGCGTGGAGGCCATTCATGATGGCGCACATCGCGTGCTCACGAACGCCGTAGCGAAGATAGCGACCCTCTGGGGTTGCCTTTTGAAAGTCAACAAGCTGTGCCGAGCCCGGGCGAGTGAGATTGCTTGGGGAAAGATCGGCCGATCCTCCGAATAGTGCAGGCACTGAAGGCAGCAGGGCGGCAAGCACGTTTTCACTTGCCTTTCGAGTGGCAATCGACTTATCATTCAGTGGCAACATCGACTTCCATCCATCAGGAAGTTTTAAATCAAGCTGATTTTGCAAGGCAGCGGCCTCCTGCGGAAACTCTGAGGCATATTTCCCCATCAGCACACTCCACTCTTCTTGCTTTCGTGCCCCTGCCATTGAAGACTCCTTGAAGATATCGTACACGGACTGCTCGACGTGGAATTTTTTCGTGGGGCACAATCCAAATTGCTGCTTCATCTGCGCTATATCATCATCACCAAGCGGGGAGCCATGCACCTTTTCCGACCCTGCGGAGCGTGATCCAAAACCAATGGTTGTGTTGACAATTATCATCTTTGGGCGCTTCTTCACAGCCCTGCATTCAGCGAAGGCCGCGCGAATCGATGCAAAATCCGAGTCTCCGTTCTTGACCAGAATGACGTGAAACCCGAGCGCTTCATACTTTCCAACGGGATCTTCCGTAAACGCTAGATCAGTGCTTCCGTCAATGCTAATACGGTTGGAATCATACACCACGACAAATTTTTCCAATCCGAGGTGTCCGGCAAGCGACAAGGACTCTTGCCCAACGCCTTCCATGAGGCAGCCATCACCGCAGAACACATACGTCCAGTGGTCCACAATTTCATACCCCGGTCGGTTGTACGTCGCCGCCAAGTGGGCCTCCGCGATGGCAAGCCCCACTCCCTGGCCAATGCCCTGACCGAGTGGCCCGGTCGTCACCTCGACGCCAGGGGTGACGCCACGCTCGGGGTGCCCTGGAGTGCAAGAGCTCAACTGGCGGAATGCTTTGAGGTCGTCCATCGTGACGCCGTAGCCGCTGAGGTGGAGCATAACGTATTGCAGCATGGAAGCGTGCCCGTTAGACAGAATGAAGCGGTCACGATCTGCCCAATGCTGGTCCTTGCAGTTAAACTTCATTACCTCCGACCATAAAATATATGCAACGGGGGCCATTCCCAAAGGGGCACCGGGGTGGCCGCTCTTTGCGTGTTGTACACCGTCCGCCGCGAGGCAGCGGATTGTGTTGGTGGCCAAGTCGTCCTTGGATGTCATTGTTAACCTGTTGAGTCGATCACCTCTGCTTACCCAGTTATGAATTATTTTCTTGCGATAGTAGAGGGTACCGTTAATAATTTGCTGTGTTATGTGTATCTTTTGCGCAGCCAATTCAGACCCCAACGTGTGATTCGGCGCATGGTTAGGTATTAAATGAGAAGTTGAAGGGAAGGGGGGCAAAATGTAGTCACAGCATCGAAAGCACACCGTTCCTTTCCGCGCTAAGGTGCATAAGCCTTAAAGGCGGTGATAACACAAGTACTACACCCCACGTAAGGAAAGAGTGCGGTAAAAACACTCCCCCCTAACGCAAATATAGTAAAGCATTTTCAGGTAGGGAAAATAAAGAATGATAATAATAAAGAAAAGAAACCAGTCACCACGAGACTCGGTCCACCTCTTAACGCTTCTTCTTGTCGAGCTTCTTCAGGTAGAACTGCAACTCGGCGCCCTCCAACAGCGCACCATCAGCGCGGCCAGTCTGGCCAGGGCGGCTTGTGATGCGGGCGAGCAGGCGGCCCTCACGGAGCTGGTCGGCTAGTGCCTTCTCAATCTTATGGTGCTTGCGGCGGTAGGCCCACTTGCGGCGGAGCTTGTCAGAGGCCTTGTTTATGTCGTACTTCTCTACCGTAGCGTGTGCGGTTTTCTTCGCCTTCTTTTCGACAGCCGCCTGTGCCTTTTTCTTCTTAGAGGCAGTCAAATCAATGCCGTAACGCTTCGCATACCACACCCTGAAGGGGGCAGCATCCACAACGACGATGCAGTTCTTCACAAGCGTCTTGGTACGCACCAGCTCGTTGGACGTCGCATTGTACACGACATCGAGGATGCGAGCTCTCTGGGCAGAAGCCTCAGTGCTCCACGCGAAGTTACCGGTGTCGAGGCGCAGGCCGCGAAGCTTGAAGTTTCCGCCACGGACGCGTACTGGACTTACGCGACGCGGGCCAAGCTTCGTGTTTGCGGGCAGGCGGCCGAGCTCGGCCTTCATGCGCTTCCGGTGGATCTTGGTCTTCCCACCGGTGACCTTCCGCTTGTGCAGGCGACTCCGTACGATTCCCATGGTTGCTGTGAATGCAAAGGATTTGTTGCAACGCGTGTAAGCCGATGAGGAAAGGGAAAAAATTACAAAAGAAGGAGACAAGGATATATAAAGGCATCAAAGAAGTAAGCCGTTCGTGTCCAATGACGCTTCTACACAAGCGGCAGAGAACGTCAAAGGTATGATTGTGTAGCAAAGAGGAGTGAAATGAGAAAGAACAGACAAAACATCCATAAAAAAGAATATGTTTAAAAATGAACGGGGAGCCCACAAAACCAGTCACCCCACGAGACTCGGTCCACCTCTTAACGCTTCTTCTTGTCGAGCTTCTTCAGGTAGAACTGCAACTCGGCACCCTCCAACAGCGCACCATCAGCGCGGCCAGTCTGGCCAGGGCGGCTTGTGATGCGGGCGAGCAGGCGGCCCTCACGGAGCTGGTCGGCTAGTGCCTTCTCAATCTTATGGTGCTTGCGGCGGTAGGCCCACTTGCGGCGGAGCTTGTCAGAGGCCTTGTTTATGTCGTACTTCTCTACCGTAGCGTGTGCGGTTTTCTTCGCCTTCTTTTCGACAGCCGCCTGTGCCTTTTTCTTCTTAGATGCAGTCAAATCAATGCCGTAACGCTTCGCATACCACACCCTGAAGGGGGCAGCATCCACAACGACGATGCAGTTCTTCACAAGCGTCTTGGTACGCACCAGCTCGTTAGACGTCGCATTGTACACGACATCGAGGATGCGAGCTCTCTGGGCAGAAGCCTCAGTGCTCCACGCGAAGTTACCGGTGTCGAGGCGCAGGCCGCGAAGCTTGAAGTTTCCGCCACGGACGCGTACTGGACTTACGCGACGCGGGCCAAGCTTCGTGTTTGCGGGCAGGCGGCCGAGCTCGGCCTTCATGCGCTTCCGGTGGATCTTGGTCTTCCCACCGGTGACCTTCCGCTTGTGCAGGCGACTCCGTACGATTCCCATGGTTTGTATAGACTCTCCTACTGATGGTGTTGTATTGAATTTAGGAAAGAGTATTGCGAGAATCGGTGGTGTGTGACGGTACAAGAATACGGGATAATCAACGAAGAAAATGGGAGACCCATACACAAGGTAAATGAACATGAACGAAGGGATAATGAAAGCACTGAAGCAAAAAGGAAATATGTATCAAGAGGCACTGTAGCTTCATATAATAATTTCCTGGAAAACATCACGCACCAACAAAAAAATAAACAGCAATGATGACTTCCTTTCTCGTCCTTCCGTCGCACATATTTTTGTAGCGCCATACATCGTAAAAGTAATTTTTACAGCAGTGGAATGTACTACGCCTTCAGTAAAGGAGAGATGGGCGCTCAAATAAATGGAACACACCACAATAGGGGAGGGTAGTAAAATTGAACGTAACAAAGGGATGCTTCATTGAAAGGAAACAATCACCAAAAACAGAGATGCGCGCAGGTGTGGAGTGTTAAGGGCCGACAATAATAGTAATTGGGACAACAAGAAGACAGAGGCACATAAAGCAGATAACAAAGAGTGAGAAAACAAAAAAAATGAAAATCTAGCGCTACGTTGTGAGGTGTAGCACTGATGCCAAATGATTTAAGCCATCTAACCCTTGCACCGGCAGCGCTGAAACCACAGGTGCCACCGCTGCCACCCTCTTGCACTTTTTCCTTCTTTTTTCCCACATACCACTTTACTCCCTTCGCTACAATTCCACCGAAGGGCTAGGGTTGGGGCCAAACGTTCTTCCCGTCTGCCTCCAAAAGAAGAAAGAAAAAAAGACAATAACAACAATAGCAAAGGAAGGCCAGGATCATTGCAGAGTACAGAGCACAAAAAAGAATCACGCCGAGGGTGCGCCACATAAGAAGGCGTAAAACCCTGCGCCTGCGCACATCAACTCTCCGGTGTTAGACCTCCACCACAGCCGCTCACTGCACATCCTCAACCGGACAAAGGGGGGTGGAAGAACAAAAAGGTAAAGAGAAGGGAACTCTGTTGGCGAAGAAGGGGCACTAACGGTGGGCAGGAGAAAAAAAAGGAAACCAACAGCAGGAAAAAAGGCCTGTCTTGTGCTAGGGCTGACAAGGATGTGTGCAGAATGTTGCAACAGCAACAATAAAAGTCAACACGTCATAACATGTGCCTGTATGGGGAGTGCGGGCGTTACACAAAGCCCAAGGTCCTCCACAGATTATATGAAAAAGCAAGGGCCTGGTAGGTTAAGCAGAAAGGAGCACAGAAGGAGAAAATGAATGCATTGGGGCGGTGAAACAATATCCGGCACTGCGGGGCCTCAATCGCTCGAGCGTACCGTGGGAAAGAGACATGTGTAGCAAAAGATAAGAGAGAGAGAGACAAAACAGCGAATGATCCACGATGAGAACAGAGGAAAGAAATAAGAGAAAACGAAAAGTAAGGAAAATAGAGAAGACGGTGCATGCAACAAAGACGGAAATAGAAGGCACAACACCTTTCCCCATCATTACCACCCCTTTCTATCGGTAACGCAACTTGCCCACTGGCTTCCCCCGGGTTTGGCGCCCTTGTCCTCCCTTCTCTCTCCGCCACACGTTTGTTAATATGCGTTAATATTTCTGATTACTTCTCCACCTCCCCTGAAGCCCCTCACCGCGCACCACGTTCCCCCCTCATGCACGTGCGCCCGCCTCTTTTAGAAAAAAAGGAGAAAAAAACAGGAGAGAAGAAAGACGAATGTGTTTCTGGCCTTTCTCACTCGACGGCTTGAAAGAGTAAAGATATAAAGTTCTTGCGGTCCCGCGGGAATAATGGAAGCCGCGTGGGGGCCCAAAACCACGTTAGCAAACAACCGAGCAACAACAACAACAACCCACAGCGAAAACAGTAAATTCATCTCCCTCTTTTTCACACGTGAAATGGAAGTAAGAAACGCCTGTGTGTTTTTAGCGGGCTTGGCCAGCACAGCACTTTTTTTTTTCTTCCTTTCCCCATAGTCTCCTATTTCCCAGACGAGCGTATGCACCCTTTCCTGTTCCTTTATATTATCATTCCCCTTAATTCCGTGCCCGCTACCTTGCGCGTGAAAGGTCCTCTGACCCGCTGTCATGCATTTTCCTCCCGCACTTCGCAGTACGATTGTCACATTTCCCTTTCCCACCGTCATACTTTTTGTTCTACCTCTTCTTCTCTTCCTCATGTACTACCAAAGCAGCGTAGAACAAACACGGTGGTAAAAATAATCGGCCCCGTTCGTTCCTTTCCACGTACATTGCTTTTCCACTCGTTCCTCACCAATGGTGCTAGATCTGTCACCTCATCACTTACTTCATCTTCGCTGCTTTCTTCCTCTATCTCACTCATTTTTCTCCCTCCTCTCTTATACGCTCCTTTCCTGTTTTTTTCTTTCTTTTTTTTAATTTCTTTATTTTTTTTCTTAATTTAGCATAGAAATATACATTTAACGTTGACTTACTCAAATTATATTTATGGGTACAAAATGTGTAACTCCAGCTACCCCACACCGCACCAAATTCCCGCCGAAACGCGTCTCATTATCCCGTAGGACCCCTCTGCGTGCTGTAGTTACCAAGAGCATTCATCCCTTTTCCCGTCATTTCTCTCCTCAAATTTCCCCTGGTGACAAGAAAATTTGCTTCTTTCTCCCCTCTGCTCCTTCCTTCGCCATAAATGTGCCTTTGTCTGCAATGGAGCGCTGTTTCGAATAGAATCACACGAAGAGACAAGCAAGAGTCAAGATAAAAAGGTACCCAGCGGTGACGTGCGTGCGCTGGTAGTTATAATAACAACAATAAGCAACACCACAACGCGTGAAACAAAGTAAGTGTGAATACGACTGATAAAAAACGCGCTGTGCATGATGACCCTGCCGGGAACACAATGAAGGCGGTTGTGCGTGGTAAAAGACACGCTCCGTACGGGAGGCGTAGGCCGCGTTGCATGGGCAACACAAAAGATACGAATTCTATTCTCACTCATGTTGTGAATTACTTTCAGACGAGAGGGTTTCGTTTGGACCGATGCACAATGGCTGTACTGCCTTGTCCTCTACTAGTGGCTTTGTCGTCAGTTCCCTCCACTTGGTGATAAAATTGCGTATCCCTGTCGTCACGTTATTCATGCAGGGCGCATCAGGAGTGTCCTTCAGGCAGCCGTTGAGCATCCAATCCCTGCACGTCTGTTTCAGTGTTTTTGGGCCCAGGTTGAGCTCGGCGGTGTCACTCATGAACTCGCCCCGGAAACGCCCCCCGAATACGACCATCGTGTTCTTGCACACCACTGCAACGTGACACTCGCGCCGCGAGGGGCAGTTTTCGTCTACATCACGTGAAGTCTCCACTGCGTTAGCATCTACAAAATAAAAAAAGAGATCGTTAAGCTTCTTCCGGCCGTTCCACCCACCAAATACCACCACTCTGCCGTGATGCACCACGACGCTGTTGCGCGCACGTCCAAAAAGCGACGTGCCGTTTGGTAGCTCAATCTTGCGCCATATACACGTGTCATAGCTGTAGGAGTACATGTCATCACAACACTCGCCATTGGAATTGCGGCCGCCAAACACGATCATGTTCCGCCCGCACGTAAATGCGGCGTGGGCTGAACGGGAAGAGGGCCTTGTCCCGAGTTGCTGGCACTCAGCCCACTTCAGAGCCTGGAGGTCAAGGCTGTAAAGGTCGCATAGGCGTCGATTGCTGTTCCTACCGCCGCACTTACCGGCGAATATATACATGGTGTCTTCAAACAGTGCAGCGCTATGGCAGTACCGCGTTGGCGGAGCCGATGGTGACTGTATCAACTTGCACAGCCCATCTTCCGTAATGGAGAACAATCTGTTAAAACGCCCGCGCCCATTGCAACCGCCAAAAACATAAACGGCGCCATCGTAATAGATGGCCGAGTGAAATGCTCTGGAGCATTGTATGTCACCAGTCATTGCGATATACTTCCACCGCTTTGTAGCCACGTCAAAAGAGTAGTAATCGTTGAGGTAGTTGGAGGTACTCTCATACTTATCATTTACGCCAGCATAGAGAAAAACCTTCGTCTCGTCGTCATTGGCGCAGAGTGTGTGCCCTATACGCCCCGGTGGTATGTCACCAACGCACTCAACCCTACGCCAATGTGAGGGGCTATGACACAAAGACATCTCTACGTTTTTTCTGTTTTCTTTCGCCGGGTCTCCTTCCAAACCTTCCTGCTGCTTTTCTTTTCTTTCCTCCTTCGCAACGTGTAAGCACAAAGACAAAACAAGTTTCCTCTATACACTGCAAGTCCCTCCTTTTGTGGTCCCTTCCCTTTTCCCTTTGTTTCCCTTGCTGTCTTCAGCTTTGCTACCGCTTGTGGTCTCAACCCCCGGAAGTGTTCGCTCGATGCTCACAATAAAAAATACTCGCCCCCTCCCGCAACTCGTTTGTATATAACACAGCCGCCTCGCTTTCTTCACTCCCTCTTGTCTTTTTCTTCTCCTCCAAACTTGAAAAGACAAAAAAAAGAGAACCTTTCCCACGAAACACGTGTCTCTACCCCTGACTTTCTTCTTTCGCAGGTGGTAGAAAGGTAAAACACCCGTCACACACAAACAAACAAGTGTTAGCAAACGCGGCAGATACAACGAGGCTGTATCGACCCAATACCACGCGCTAAAGAAGAAGAAGCAGTTCACTCTTAACTCCCCCTGTTTCCTTCTTTGCCTCTCTGTACCTTTTTCTTTTCTTCTCTGAATACAAATAAACCTATTCGGCCCCTCTCGTTTGTTTGTTTTTCCACGTTTTTTCCTTGAATTTAAGAGAACAGGATATATTTACAAGGAAATTAGTCCCTCCTTCTGTGGTAGGAAAAAAAATCCTTATCCCGACGACCTCTTTTTTTTTTTTTTTCTTTCTACTTAGCACAAAAAAACACTTGGGGAATAGAGAAGAAAGAAATTAAAGTAATTTAGTGAGTATGTGACAGAGTGTGTGCCAATGATGTGAGAAACGCGTTTTTAATGTTACACAGTATCAAGGGGGGGAATGCACATGTTACAAAGCACGCCACCGATACTCCATCCTAAAATCAGCAACACTCCACAGAGCACTCGCAAAACTCGTGGAGGAAAAAACGGTATTCCCCGAGCTTGTGAAACATGTGTACCACGTGACGAAGGAAAAACGAAATGCCCAGACAAATAACTTTTCCCCTTTCCACCCCGCTCCACAAGTGCCCACAGTGAAACTCACTCAGTCCTCCTCCTCACGCGGCCGTCGGCGAGTGGCTCGGCGCTGCCGCTGCTGAGCGCCGTTTTCACTCGTAAGGGGCGGGAGCTGGCGGCGCTGGACACCTCTAACAAAGTTGGGGATGTACTCCACGTCCGAGTCGTCCTCATCACCACCACTTGCATCAACTTGTGCCTCGTACTCACACTTCACAACACCACTGGCTACGAGCCCAGTTTCCTGCTTCACGCGTGCAGGCAACAACCCCTCAGTGGCCCCAATTCCCTCCGCACCCGTAGGCGCTCTTGCGACGGGGCCGGGACCCTTCACATCGACATTACACTCGCCTGCGAAGGAGCGGAACACTTCCCATGCCTCCTGCAGGTTCTGCAATTGCTCACGCGTTGCGGGGGAATCAACCACCCGGACGTCATCGCTGATGTCGTTTGAGTCCATTGCTCGCGAAAGCTCCTTTCCACTGCGGAGGTGCACAACAAAGGACCTGAGCGTGCGGAAGAGCAGCGGAGGAAGAAGGCCTTTCCAAGTGCCAATCATCGTTTCGCACCAAAGCGCTCCGCTGCCGTAAGTCGAGACAACACCCACCAGGTTCCACGGAAGCTGCTGCACAACATAGTCATACAGACGCGGTGCTACCAGAGGAACAAACACATGCGGGGCGTGCTTCATGAGGGAATCCAGAACATACCACAGGGCCTTGTTTTCATCAGATGCAAGTTCTTCTTGCTTTACAAGCGCCTTACGCAAGGCGGCCCACGTGTCTGTGGCACATGGTAAGTTGCTAAGGGCAATATGCGTCAGTGTCTCAATGCATGTTCGCGATGGGGTGCACGACTCTAGCAGCACAGAGAAGATCTCCTCGCTAAAATCAGAGTGTGTGTGCGCGACCATAGTGGTCAGATCGCCTTTCTAAGGGGTTCTGTTGGCATGAGGACGGTGTGTGAAGTTGTTTAGTTGAACGGATTCGTCGCCAAGTAAATTGTAATAAACGCGCGCGAGGTAGAAATAAAGAGAGAATGAAGAAAAACACCCGAATAAGTTTTCAACCCGTAATATGCAAACGTCTCATACTGCTGGGGAAAAAGTTATTTCCACACGTACTGTACACACTTAAGAAAAAAACGTGTGAGTGCATACATGCACAATTAGACACATGTGTACGCAATTGAAGGCTTAAAAATCTCATTTTCATCACCCCTCCATCTGTCAACCACAGCCACAGCCACTAACCCCGCGCAACAAATGCACCTCCGCTCTCAGCTGCCGGCATCCTCGAGTGCCAGAGGTGTGCATGTCGCCTTCGCTAGTGACCTGTAGGCTGGGTGGTGATAATACACGAGCCACAGCCACCGCAACACCATCTCCGAGTGGTGCTGAAATGAAACGGATTGCTTCCCGATATCAATATCTGGCCCCATATTCATAACATCGGCTGGTGGGTGGGTGATGGCCGCCACGGTTATCACAAAAATGCCGGTAAGAAATGCCAACGTCACCCGAGCGTTTGTGGCCTGTAAAGCTCGGCGGTACTTTCGCGCAAGCCTCTCCTTTTCCACTTCCGGCAAATGCCACCGCAGCATTTTCAGAGTGCGTGTAAAAAGGGCGCTCCCGCGCGGTGATGCACCAAAGTACAGTCTGGGTGTCTTCCACAAAATCAAATACAAACCGCAGAGGTACAGGCACGGGTTAATGATCAACTCCACACCGCGCTGACTCCTGCCATGCACTTGATCTGGAAGCTGTGTATCCACCTCGTATTTTGCCCGCTGCTCTATTGAAGACATCCCGGCTATGAGTGACCGCACATCCTGAATGGTGAGCGTCCGTGGGGGGTCCGCGATGTTGTCGATGAGCCCATGCGGTCCCAAAGAGTACCCAGCAATGGGACACGGTGGGATGGCCGATAATGGGATCGGCTTCTCCTGCTCTAATTGATTGTCTTTTGGAAGAGCGGCAGCACCACCCCCTCTCCAGTAGGCCCGACTAAATACCGATACGTTAGGAGGAGGGGAGATTGCGGTGCCCGGTTCTGACGCGGTGCAAAGTCGCCCTTCTCCCAGTGGCCGGTGTAGAGGCTCTTCGCCATTGGGATCGCTATTTTTCAGAGCGGTATGCGACGGTGAAAAAATCGCCGCCAGAGCCTTCTCTGCTTCCTCCCGCGTTACCGTACCATCTTTTGTTTTCGTGGAGCTCCAAAGCCAGACCATTTCCCTTTTTTCAAAAAAAAAACCCTAACCCACCTCCCTTATCAGTCTTCAGGGCTCACTAGCAAATAATTCACTCCCCACACGCCTCAACTTCCTGTTGAGCGCCACGTTCCTTGTCTTTCCCTCCACCAGCTGCAGGAACTTTGTTTGAGCAAGCAGAAAGTTGTCAGCACAAAGGAAAGGGAGGGAGGGCATAATCCACAGTGCGAAGGACGAATGTGGAGGCAAAGGGTGCTTCAACCCATTACTGTGTGACTTTAAAAAAAAAAGGGAAGAAAAAAAACACAAGAAATTTGGTCTTCATGAGCTATTCGTTTTATTAACCTCCGTTTTACCGTCAGTGGTGTCCCTGCCACCCTGCAATGCCTGTTCGGGAGTGAAGAAAAAAAAAAATCATAATGTGAAAGTGACACGAACGAAGGTGACAGAATTAGAGAGAAGGGAGAATTGGATCAAAAACGTGTAGGAGCGGTCAGGGCGGGGGGGCTGTCTTTTCGTCTTTATGAGAAAGGAAAAAGGAAACTTAATGACAAAAGCAGCCTTTTAAGAAAAAGAGCGTACCCCCCACACTGGGCCTTACTCGAGTGCACCTCGTGGGCAAGAGCGTGAGGAGACACACTCAGCACTGAAACCCCTTTCAGTTGTGCGATAGCGGCGATAATAATCGTTATGCATTCATATATTTCCCCGTTTTCTTTTAATACCTCAGTTCATTTCACTTCCTATCGTAATACCATAAACCCTCAAAACAAAAAAAAAAGGAAGCCAAAACGAGAAAAGAAAAAAAAACGTTGTCTGTACAGCTTTGGACATGTGTACAACACAGTTGGGTGATTGATTGCTTTTTTCCCCTAAATCTTGCGTAACCCATTAAAGCCCACCGAAACAAATGATATCACGCATGGTAGGCAAGAAAAGCGTTGACAGGCTGACGCTGCTGTAATTTTGTCTTCGTGGGGTTATCAAAAAAAAAAAAGAACAAAAAAGAAGAAAGCTGTGCAGTAACGAGAATGAAGAAGTCACTTTGGTCTTTTTCTTTCGTCCATTCCCTTTCCATGTCACTCAAATCATGTATACACGAAGTGGAACAAATTATGACTGTCACGACAAACAAAAAAAAGAATGAAAAATAATAATCGTAATAATAATAACAATATTAATAATAAAGCAACAACAGCAAAAAGAAGAGGGGAAAAAACGATTTAAATATTCACTCCTCATCTCGCATCTTTCATCCCTTCACGGTGAATTTAAAGAGGTAATCATCACCTGTGCGTTCGTGCAAATTTTAGTCATGCTCATAACTTGAACGGTGACAGTCACGGCTGCGGCAGACGTCTCATTCATCCATTTTCCCACAACCCCCTCCCCAAAAAAAGAAAAGAACGGTTTAACCACCGCTACTACACCTCATAGCGCGATAAAGTAATCTTTTCATTTCAAAAATCTGTAGTACTCGATACCAATGTCTTGAAAGGCCACTTCGTTACGAGTGCCGATGCGGTCCACAACGAATTCATTCCGCCGATTATCCACTGCTAGGTCCTCCTTCATCGTCCCGTTGTGTAGTCTCTTGTACTGCCCCTCTGTCAGATTCACAGCATTCCCCAGCGCCTCGGTGAGGTTAATCTTCGCGGCTGCTTCTTCCCATCCCTTCACCGGAGTCATTGGGATCGCTTCGCTCGCATCACCAGAGCCATAGCCCACCATTACCATAGGCTGACCACTGATGTCAAGCTTCTTCGTGTAGGCGTCCTCGAAACCCGCTGCAACCCAACAGGGAAGGGATGCCGTGTAGAGGTTACCAAAATTTGCCATAGTGCTGCTTCCAAGGCCCATCTTGGCGCTCAGGAACTCCTTGAAGACCGCTTCTGAGCGAAGAGCTTTAGCAACCTTGCTGGTGCTAGGGAAGGCGTCTGTGGGCTCAGTGCCAGCCTCAATCTCCTCGTAGTAGTTTTGCGCCTTGGTTAGCTCTGCTTGGACGTCACCAGGCTCCACCTTCGATTTGGTACAGATCTCTGCAAACAGCTTCTTATGCTGTTCTGATTCTGCGCGCGCGAGCCCGCGTGCGTAGAGGAACGACATGGCTTGTATTGGCATCATATGGTACGGGCGATGGAAGAACAGCGCACCGAGGGTGTCGTAGTGCTCCACGGCGTTGCAACGAAGCTTGGAAACCATGTCCTCTACAGCCACGGCAACCTCGTCAAGATAGACTAACGTGCTGTATGGGCCAGAAAATACTGGGAAGTCAGTGATCCTGCCGCTGACCATGTAGTTCTGGTACTCTTTCATGAAGTGCCGTCTGTGTGGCTTGCGGAAGTCTGATCCTCTATAGTTAGACCCGGAGCCGGAAAACTTGGTATTAAGCTCCGCAAGGCGAGGGCTCTTCTCCACAAGCATTGCGACAGAACCGGCACCTTGTGTCTGCTCGCCCGTTGAGCCGAGCATGTACTCCGCAATATCAGACGCGACAACAATGGCAATTCGGTCTTCTCCATCCACTTCAGCGTAACGCAGGGCACTCTTCAGTGCATACACGCCGCCAAGGCACGCGTGTTTAAACTCCGGTACCTCGCAGTTGCGGGAGATGGTGGGCATCCCGAGCTCTTTCAGTGCCTTGTCCAGCATGCCACGCACTATGACGGCACCGGCAGAGTTGTCAGAGGCGCTCTCAGTTCCAAGACCAAGAAACCCCACGCGCGCGGGGTCCACGTTGTAGTTGAGTATGAGACGTAGCGCCGCTGTTGCTGCCATTGTGTAGGCGTTCTCATTGCAAGAAGGAACCCTGAAAGAGCTACCAACGACATTGGAGACTTTCCCCCAGTCATTGCCCGTCCATGCGCACCAGTCTTGCAGTGCAACGCGGCACGGTGGGGTGTACACGCCCATACCGCTAATGCCAGCAAGAGAACGAATTGTCCCACGCATCCTGACTCCTTTGAACCGTTTTAGAAGATGCTAACCCGCTCGCGGGGTATATGTCTGAATAGTCTTAAATGAATATAAATATATGTTCTTTTTCTTTTTTTTCTTTCTTTCCTTTTTGCTCCTAAATGTTTGCTTGTTGGTTTGTTCAATTGTGTTGGGTCCTATCCCTTGGGAGAAGTAGCCGAGGAGGACGGTGAGAATAAAAAGAAAACTGCGATACACCTAAAAGGCTGAGGGAAACGGGAGCTGAAACATAAAAATTCACAACTCTGTAGGCCTGTGCGGGAGAAACGTAAGACTAAGCAAAGGAATAAAAATAAAACACCGGAGTATGGAACTGCGGAGCATACGAGGTGCAATTGCCGCGCACCCTGCAACAGCTTATCGCTCATTCTCTTTCCCCTTTCCTGCCGTCACCGCCGGACGCGTGCACAAAGAAACAACCGCTCAAACAAAATGGTAATTAAGGAGTAAGTAGTTAGGGTAGTAGAAAATAAAAAGAAAATAAGCGATGCAAGTAAAATAACAAGTAAGTGAACCAATGAAATAATAACAGTAATAATAATAATAAGCACGTGGGAAGAAAAAAAATAGATTGACAAGTACTACGGACACAGGTGCATGGAACGCACAGCACAAAGATACAGCGGCAACATTGGTGTTAACATCTTTGCGGCGGCTCAGTACCCGTACGGAAGCGCACAAAACAACTGGAGGAATACAAACAACGGCGTATGCACATCAATAGAGGATGAACAACAAAAACTCAATGGAGTGAAGCAGCTTGTTCATTCAATCAACCTGATTAATGCTTATCAATGGCACAACTGCTCTCCAGGCTCCTTTCTCCGCTTATTTGTCCCTGTAACGCAAAAAAAAAAGAATCTACCTGACTACTTCCCTAAATATGGTGCCAAGATTCCAAACATTTCCTCTGACAGCCACAGCGGGGGTGGTACAAGCGGTTTTTACATTGGCCCTCACAAACAAAACATGTCACTACAACAAGTGTCGGAAGCCCCCCAAAACGGACCTCGCCACTTTGTCCTTCCTGCGTTCCAGCACATGCCGCACCACGTACTTGCACCAGGGACTAACGTCGGAGCTCGGTGGCAGCTGCGCCAGTGCTGGCACCTCTTCTGAACCCTCAACAAGCACCTCCGATGAATGAGGAAAACAGGAGCACACAATGCACTGCAGCCGCTGCAGTAGTTCTGTTGCCTGCGCCACAGTGTTTGCGGACGAGCTGCCGAGGGGAGGGCTCAAAGGCAAGTCAGCGATAAATGCCTCCACGGCTTGGAGATCCAATAAAATGTCTTCCCAGTCCTCGGGGCAGAAGAAGCGCTCATCAGATTCTTCAAAGTAGACATAATAAAGAGCCACAACAAAGTGCAGTATAGACTTGGCCCATATCTCCGCTACGATCATTCGGTGCCCAACCGAGGCACGTACAGAAGAGAAAATAAGTTCCATTTGATGTAGCACAACATCCATCGTTACATCGGGGAACTCACGTCGAAGGTGGCGGCGCTCCAGAACGGCTGTCTTGTTGGACTTCAGTGTTTTGTACAGCCGCATGTCCGTTTTCATGAACTTCGTGAAGAGGGTGTCAGCGAGTCCTACTCGGACGATGGTAACTGCAGCCGTGTCACATAGTGATGCAATACCACCGTCAAGCTGAGTTGAAAGGGGGCCGATGATACCGCCGAACTCCATCACCGGAGTCCCAATCACTTCGCGCACCGATTGGTAGTCGTCGTGCAAAGAAGCTATCATGTGGTTCAACTGGTCGTGTATGTGTTGTAGGCAGTTCAGCCGCTCAAGTACGTCCTCCATCGATAAAAAGCTCGAAACACGGTCCGTTGAAACTTCAGTAGGTCTTTGTACTCCTGGACATAGTTGCATTGTTGCACGCTTCTAGTGTCTGTGCTCGCGTTAAACCAAGTAAAGGGCCCCTTAATGGCACTAATCAAGTCACCTAGCATTTCCACAACGTATGCCATGCGCTGCCGAGTCACGTCATCTGCATTTGGTACGAGCGGAGGAGGGGCTATCAACATATCGAGTTCCGTTGTAAGGGCCTCCACATGACACAACGCACGCTTGCGCGCGAGACTTCCTGCTTTTAAAGCAGCCTTTGCGACCCGAAACTTCCTTGATATTCGCTCTCTCGAAATACGGTCGTGGTTCCCCATGAGAGGAGCTATCCATGTCAAATTTATCGCACCATCGCTAAGTACTTGGGAGATATCCACTTCATTTTCTGCGTCTGGAGATGAGTACAGAAGCAAAAGGTCTAACACTGCACGAATACCCTTGGAAAACTCCGGAGGCCCCTCCTCGTTGTGCAGCGTGTCTCCCCAGCACGTAGCCAAAACATGAGATGCCACAATTATTACAGCAGGCAACATAAGGGCCGTAGCGTGCGGAATCGTCTGTGACACCTGCTCGCAGTACGCACGCGTAGTCCTGCCCAATCGTCTGATGCCCGCGAGCGCATTTGACGGTGCAGTACGAGAACTAAAATCAAGTTCAAGATTGCTGAAACTCCGCAAAACTCCACACGTAATGAACACCACCAGCAAATTAAGAAGAAAACTGTTAGTAGATTGTACTGGCGGCAGTAGCCCACGATAATCCACCTGTACATAAACTGAGAGAAATTCGATTGGTAACGCCAGGCATGACTCAAAAAGAAGGCTGGAAACAGCAAGAAGGGTGCAGTCAGACCGGATTACACCAAGAAGCGTCATCGGCATAACGGACATTCCAAACGTCTCCTGAAGAATATATAACATGTACTTTATTTCAGGGGTCAGTGGCTCCTCACCAAGGAGCCGCGTGGTCTTCGACATGGAGTGCAGCGAGCTTGCCAGATCCTTCAAGAAGGCACCACGCCTCTCAACGTCGTTTGTGTCATCAATCGATAGTAGTCGCGCGTGCACGTGGCAGAAGGGTTCAATATATTTTGGAATTTCCATTTTGCTGCGCAACGCAGCGATGGCGTTGATCACCTCACCCTCTTGCAGCACTGCCTTTCCGTTTGCGTCTGTTCTGTACAGGGGGGAGAGAGCTCCAGCATAGACGAAGGCTCTCAGACTCAGCGGATACTTCTGCCGGTTCGGGTCCTCTGAATGCTTAAAGCATATGCCCAGTATTCGACTCATCCGCTGAATGAAGTCGCTGTCTGAGCTGGTGGCCACGAGCTGCTGAACCGTTGGAATGTCAATCTGCCCACTCGACTGCTTCTGTGGCTTGACAGCTTCCCGTAGAACATTCCGGACACAACGCACATGCTCTTCACTGCTGATGCACATAGCCTTACGGTATGTATCACTGACCTCTTCGTTAAACCACGTGTGTTGTGATGGGTACGTATCGACCGTGGCAAGCAGCATGTGCTCATAAAACAAGAATTTCTGCTCGTCCTCGTCGAACTCGGGAAACAAAGTGCTATCGACAACTGGACAGAGCCTCACTACGGGTACATCGGGCCTCTCCAGCGGGTTCCGCGCATGAAAGCCCCTGGGTGACAGGAAAGGGCAAGATAGGTAGCCAGCGTGTATTCTTGGCCTCCTTCCAGCGGCAGTGGTTCACGATGAGCAGAGCTGCACCTTGACAACTGCACGACACTACGCTTTTCCTGCAAGCATGGTTCCGCCTTACATGTGCACAGTGGTCGTACCTTCCTTTCAGAGCTGGGCGGTGTAACGTTAGTTCGCGGGGGTGTTTCCTCAGAGCTGCACAACACGCGGCTGTCCCCACGAAGATGGCTTGTGAAGTAGTTTGATAACTCTTTCCACCGAAACCGGAACTTTTTCACCCTTCTTGGGCTTTCACTGCCACACGTCCCCCACATTTCCCCCCTTTTCTTGTCCGCACCTGGTTCTTTTGATTTTAATGGCGCGTTCACTAGCACCTCGATGGGGTTACCGGGGGCCGCCGCCGCATACACCGCAAGCGGAGAAGGTGTGTGCGTGAGGTCCAACTCCACCACTGAGTTAACGCCCTCCGGCAGCGTAACGGTCACGTGGGGCGGCGGATTCTGCAGCGCATAAAGAAGAAGTGCGTTGCGCTCAGTCTGAAGTTTCTGCATTTTCCCCAATGCGACACGCCGTGTCTGGTTTGCTCTTTCAACACCCTGACTAAGGAAGTGAAGGGTTCGATTGGTCAAGCAAATATACACAGAAGTGTATGTACTACTACGCTACGCAGATAACAAAAAAAAGGCGCTGAAGCACACTTGGTGGTTAAACTAACGCAACTCTGCACGCCTGCAAGGGGTGCCTTGTGTAAGAGCTAGAAAAGTAAGAAAAATAAAAGGAAGAAGAGTTAACGCAGAGAACCCGAGGCAGTGCAGAGATGAAGGCACACAATCAACGTCAACCATCACACAAAAACAGCTGTGCCATGTCACAAAAAAAAATGAGGGTAAAAAAGAAAATATCCCACGAAATCGGAGAAGGGATTTGCTCTTTGTTGTGTGCCTCGCCACATTATGCCACGCTGCGCCGTGACGTCAACGGGACTTTGTCCGAAGGCGTCGAGTACACCCGTTACATCACCACTGCCGCGGCGCTTCATGTGGGATTCACAAGAAAGGGCATGGGGGAGGCGATAACAAAAAAATGGAAACTCAATCTCATTCCGAAGAAAGATATCTAAAATAACAGTGGGAAGGGGTAACCAAGAGGATGAACGTAAAAGACTTCTCAATAACAAAGGCGGGTGAGGGGTCCGATGCACTGAGGAAGGTAAACCAAACAAACAAATAACAACAAAAAAACCGGTGCACATGAGCGCAAGCACACTTCCCTTCCCTTTTTTTCTTCAATAAATGAAGTGTGCGGTAGGGAACAGAAATAATAAAAAAAACAGCACAACAGACAATATGGTCACTTTCTGATATTCTTTTTTTTTCTTCTTCTTCTTTCATACGGCCAATGAGGACATCAAACAGTTAGATGCACCACGTTGGAACACGTACGCACACTTACACATTTTTCTTAAACCGCACTCTACAAATGATGCCGCGTCTTTACCTCCACTAAAAGCTGGCGCAGGTACACTTAAGCAATGCAACGGGTCATCCGCCCAAAGCAACCCTCCTCCATCCCTCCTCAACCCTGCTTTGTCCCTCCCTTTATTCAATGCGTAGCCTTCTTACCTCCACCCAGTCCGGTTCCCCTCCACAAATGCAAGAACCTCCTTCCCCTTTGCAATACACAACGACACCAACAACACGGGTACACTCGACAAAGCATCGAAAACATTAAGAACAATAACAAAAATAAACAAAATGTGTGAATACATACGTATAAATACTCGTACAATTCAGAGGGACTAAGGAAGGAATAAAGCAAAAATTTGGGAAAGTGAAGAGAGCGGCATCGCTAAGATCATGCACGGCTTTACACCTCCTTTCGCAATCTTGGCCACCATAGGCATTTGTGTTCTCGTGAGCGCTTCACGCAATCAGCGCCGCAGACCACTCTTCTTCTGTTTTTACGTCATTTTTACCCTTCCTTCCTCCTTTTGCTGCTTCACTTCTTCCTTCAGCTACACTCTCCGTACTCCTTCCCGTTCCAGGAAACAAGTCAACAAAATGTACAATTGGGTATACAAATATCAGCGCTTTCACAATTTACGAATACAAAATAAAGAAGCAGCAACAAGAACAAGAAAGCCAATTCGACAACGCTCCGCCAATTGCGGCCGGAGCCAAAGGACGTCGCCACCATTCATTGCCATCGCCACATATACTGAAAAAAAAAACAGGAGCGGAATGGGAAAGGGAGAGCGGTGAGAAGATGAGTCCTCTTCACGATACAAGACCAAAAACAAACCAACAGATTGTACCACTCACATGGTAATAACATTAACACGAAGCATTGCCCTTTGTCTCCCGGTACGCAACCACCTCAGCACGGAACGCCGCCTGATCATTCCACATCGTCGCCGCGCGACTGTTGAGAGGTGACTGATTGTTTGGGTTTCCCAGGAGGCTCTGGATGGAGAGGAGCACCTTTGTAATAGAGTACACCGCACTCCACTTGTCCTTGAGAATATCCAAGCAAATGTTTCCCTGCGAGTCCACGTTGGGGTGAAAGCACGGCGTCATGAAGCGTACGTACGGGGCAGAGAAGGGGTAGTTCGGAGGGAACTCAATGCAGAGTTTGTATTCGAGACCTTCGTAGGCGGTGTCCGCGGCTCCTTGCATGGTGCCGACCCAGTGGAAGAGATTGTCATTCACCGGGAAGGCAGAAATGCCGTCAGCGTCGCACGACATCATCTCCATGAACTCTTTCTGTAATCGCATGGAGGCGGCACAGTTTTTCATTGTGACGGCCATTGTACCTGTTCTTCTACTTGACTGCTGTTGGACGCGCTGCTAGTTGTTGTGTTTGTGCAGCCTAAGATTTTGCTGCTCCCTTAACCTTCTCCGATCCTGTCTTTTTCTCCCGCTATCCCCTTCTTTCTTTCTCTCACTCTCTCTGAACGACCGTATTGTGCTAGCACTGCCTGTCCGACTGTTCGCACTAAATCAGAGGGCCTCCCCGCACCACGGCACGGTGTAGAAACTGCAGACGAGCGCACACAAACTCCTGAAGTCTAACTACCCTCCCGTGGCCGACTTTTCTCACAGTCCACAGGTGTAGGGAAGGGGTGTAATTATAAATAATGTGTTAAGTGTCTAGAAATGTAAAAAAAGAATACCGCTACTTTCTTTCTTCTTGTTCCTCTTTGTACAGGTGCTTCCTGCTTCTGTTGTTATCCCTTTAGACAACCGTACACTAATAAGTTTTTTTTAAAAAAAATGATAACGGTAAATTAGTGAATATTTATATAGAGAAAGAGAGAAAGGGCAAATCTCCTAAAGAAAGAAAAGTAATAATAATAATGATATCACAAGGAAAATGGCAGAGAGAGAGAGGTATAGAGTTTGAATCAAACAGTAGAGTGACAATGGCCCATAACATCAGCTGTGTGGTATGTGCCTATACGCTGTCAACAGAAATTATGTCCTCACGCGGAAAAGGAGATTGACACCGCTGGTAAACGGAACAAGGGAAAGGAGCTACGCCACATCAACGGAACCCTACAATACGCATGCGCGGCCACATCAAGGTCCACGCCGACAGCCCTCATAACGCACACCGTTTTCATAAACTTATCTAAAGGAGTGCAGTAGAAAAGAAAAAAATAATGTCACCCCTTCACTGCGTTCAGAGCATGGGCCCGAGCTGCTGCGCCTGCAGCGCTAGAAGAAAACTAACAGTTGCGTCTTCCTTGTATCACTTCTCCTTTTATTCCGTGGCGGTATAATTAGGGCCATACGAAAGCGGCAAGGCGAAGATATCACTGCGGCCGTCACTCATGAGAGCGCAAGGCGCCCGTTCATTTCTTTTGTTGTGACTTGCTTACAGCTCTCCGCTGCTGGTTGTTAGAAGCCCTGAGAAAGCGATAAGAAAAAAGAAAAGACGTGGAATAAAAGCCCACCCCCAAACGGAAAGACAAAAAATGAAAAAACATGAAAGAGAAGAATTTGTATGTTCATCGAGCGATGAACGCAACAAAGGGCTACAAGAAACTGGAGACACTACTGGTTCCCACCACCACGACGATCCCTTTCACACACTTACAAGTTCCCTAAGTCCGGCCACGCCATACATTCCCATCACCACAACTACGCCACACCAACAGTCCATATAAGCAAATAACGGTACGCTGCACAGCAAGGAAGAAAGTTTCTCCCTTTTTTTAAAAAAAAGGAAAGAAGAAAATATTTTATACAAGAAACGAGAAAATGTAACAGGCTTCACCTTCTCCCTTCCTTCCCTGCTCAGCCTGCTCTTCAACTCAAGCAATTGCTGAAAAGTGAGGTTAATTGTTCACAAGGTGGAATACAGGGAGACAAAAGTAACCAGGAGAAGGAAATAAACAAAAAGGATGTAGCAGTGAGGCGAGGAAAGAGATATAAAAAAAAAATTAAAAAGTTGCAGCCTTTCTTCTTTGTGCTACGTAATGGGAAACATGCACTGGATGGGTTGGTGCGTGTAGGACCGAAGTAGGTAAGGCAGAAGGAATCCATAAACGCAGTCATGTGGGAAATTAAAACATAAGAAGGAATAGGGAGGCCATTGTGGTGGAGTCACCTGGCAATGTGGATGGGTAACGCTACAAGACAACTTAGACCATTCAAACTTAAGTGAACACGTGCACATAATCCGTCGGTGCGTCACAGGGCAAGCATCCCCAGCCCTTCGCCTGCTCTTCACCATATAGTCCAGATCCACTTCGTTTCCGTAGAGAAAGAAACACGGAAATCAAATTCCTTTCCTCTTCATTCTCCGAAAAACAATACACAAACATACGCTAAGTATATATATACATGTGTACATATATACTGTTTTCTCTTTTTTTTTTCTTCTATTCTTTTCAATTCTTCACTCCCTTAAGTACACCGCGGTAACTTCCTCACATCAAGCCGCCATTCCAGGAGCACACACGCACACACACGCCAAACTACCTCTACGTCTGGTGCTCCCTTTTCCGCCTATGTCCTTCGCTTCACTTTCTTTGGTCCCCAACACATTGCTTACTTGTTCGACAGCTTAGACATGCGCCACTGCTCCTCCTCTCGCTCCCGCGCCTTATCGCCAAATATGTCAAAGTCCGGAGGCTGCTTCGGGGCAACGAACTCCTCGTGGTGGTCATCGCACTCGACAACAACACCCGGCACTCGCATCTCCCGTGTGCACTGAGCCGGCGCTGTAAAGCCCCATAGCACAATTCCGATCTTGCGGGTGTGCCAACGGCGCTTGTACGCCTCTGAGTAGAGTTGGTAGTACGGGCAAATCATTGACACGCCAGTAACCCACGGACTAATGCTCTGTTGCACCCAATGAAGAAGTTTATCGAAGACAGCGGGGAACAAACGCACCACCCACGATACATTCTCACTGCCCGTTCTAATCCACGACCGTACGGTCTCCCCCGAATGGATTTGTCCTACAGCAATGTTACGATCCCGCTGACGCACGTAGTAAAGCAACCGTGGGTCAAAGGCGATGACCGTTGTTTGATCGTACATGTACTCGGGATATCGCCTGTAGAGGTCCAGCAGCCTGTCTACGCACAGCCATGGCCGACCCCTCTCCTTTACCTCAATGAGCATTTTGATGTTGTTCTCACGGCAGAAAAGCATGGACTCCTCCAGTGTTGGGACTCGAATTTGACCTGTCGGGTCCGTCACGAAGGGAAGCTCCTTCAGCTGAAGAAGTGTGAGCTCATCGATACGCCGCGTCGCCGGGACTCCCTTCAGCAGGCCATTAGCCACCGCGTCGTGGAACACGACAAGCTCATTGTCTTTGGTGAGCCGCACGTCAACTTCAATGCCGGCGGCACCACGGGAGAGCGCGTACTTAAATGCGTCGAGTGTGTTCTCGGGAACGCCAGGCACCCCCCTACAGCCGCGGTGACCGAACACCAAAGCTCCCCAACCTAATCGTGTCGGGCCCGCTGGTAACTGTATATGGCGGATGTAGGCCCAACCCGCGGCTACTGCCACGCTAGACGCTACGAAGAAACCTTTCATTGATATTAATATGTATATATATATATGTGTGTGTACTTAAACCTGCTATTTCTTTTGCTTCTCTCCGTCCTGCCTTACTTTCGAGCATGCCGTGGAGGGGTACCAGTGAACGGGGAGTAGAATCATGAACATGCAACTGGGAACAAACGTCACCGGCGTATCAAACGTGTACAACGTTGTTTCCTACTCCGGGTGATCCGATTTTAATGTCATAAAAAGGAAAGAAAAACTATTCACTGTACCTGGCACACACAATAATATGGCATGTGGATCAGATATGCAAAACAATCACCACCGTGACTACGTTGAGGAAAATGAATGAAACCGACAAAAAATTCTTCTAAAGAATATCGAGGGAGAAATGGCCATACATCTGCATATATATATATATATATATATATATATGTTGCGGGGAAGTGCGCACTATGGCTGTAAACAGCACACAAGCAATACCAACAACAAAAGGAATAGCAACAGCAAGGGCACTACCGCTAGCGTATAAAAAAATAAAAAGTGTGTTTATGCCTCACACTTAAATATGTACATACGATAGTGTGTCGTATGTTAACCTTAAACCACTTGGGTAGCGAGAACTGACCAAGATACCACGTTGGTCAGGAACTCCTTTAATCAACGTCGGCGTGCGTAAAGTCGCCCCGCTCTAAGTTTCGTTCGTGTATGCGCCGTCCAGTCTCCATTTGCTCCTGTTGCTTATCGAAACACAACTGAATCAAGTGCTGTGCATTGCGCATTTCCTCTATTTTTTCAAACAGGTCCCTCTCCCGCATACGTGTCTCCGCGAGAGTAACATCACTAATGTTCTTAAGCGATTCCAAGTTCGCACACCTTTCCCTCAGCGACGAGTTCTCCATCACGCGGGCCTGAAGTTGGCACGCAAGTTCCGACTCCCGCCTACGACACTCTGCCAGCTCCTTTTCGAGCACATCCGCCTTCTTCACCTCGTTGCGTGCTTGGCGATCGAGACGACGACTCTCTTTCTCATGCGTGCTGAGGGCCCTAGTGAGGTCCGAAATGCGCTCCTCCAACCTCTGCTGCTCCGCCGCCGCGGCTGTGCTTGCTTGCTTCACCTCCAGCCGCGCTGTCGCGAGCTCATTCTTCAGCCTCTGTGCCTGTTTGCTGACGTCATTGAGTTGAGCATGCAGCACCTCATTGGCCGTTGTGACAGCGTCCAACTCGTAAACCGTCTGAGAGCCCTTCTCGCGCTCCATAATGATGGTCTTATCCTTTTCGTGCAGGGCGTTTTGCAGCGACGCGATTTCATTATGCAACTCACGGACCTCAGCCTCGCTTTTGCTCCTCAGCTTTGTGCATTCATTCAGCTGATGACAAACCCGATCGCACTGTTGTTGTTGGGCTGACTTCTCTCGCTCGGCTGTCTCTTGTTCGGCCCTCAGTTTGTGCTCGAGGGAACACACCTGGTCCTTCAACGCGGCAATTTGCTCCTTGAGGTGAGTATTTTCAACGTAAGCACACTCAAGCTCAATCCTGTCACGGTTGAACTGATCCTCCTTGCGGCGATAATCCCTCAGCTGGTTCTCCACATCATGTGAAACACGTGCGGTGACATCGGCAAGTTCCTGCCTCAGCCTCGCTACCTCATCCCCGTGTTGCTGCACTAATTTGGCTATTTCCTTATTTTTTCCGTCGATTATCATCTGTTTTTCGTCCGCATGTAAGCGAGTCAGATCCTCCATCTCTCGCTTCAGCTTGAACTGGGCTTGGTGCGCCTCTTCCATGTATTCTTTCCTGTGCGTCGCTGCGCTATCGCAACCCCTACTGGTAAGTTGGTTGACACCACGGAGCAGGCGCACAGTGAAGGAAATGACAAAGTCACCAAAGACATCCTTTGAGGCCAACGCGTCTTCAGTGAAGGTGGACAGTAAACGACTCGACACCCCCGTCAACTTGCGGTGCACATCACTCATTTGAAAAAGACAGTTTTCCTTCACGTCATCTGCCTCCCTTAGAGCCATGCGCGAAGCCGTCAGCTCACGTTCCAGATCGGCCGATTTTTCCTGCAATTTCTGAACCTCCTCAGCGTGCTTCCCAATCATCACCTGCTCCCTGTCGCGCACAACGGCTAGGCGCTGCTGTATGGACATTTGTTCATTCATCACAGTTCGAAACTCCCGTTCTCGCAACGCCAGCTGGCGTTCAGTTTCCTGTTGTTTCTCCATCAGCGCTTTAGTTTTCTCCTCCTGCTGCTGCATCTCCGCCTTGTATTGGTTCAATTCCTCATTACGTAATGCCTCAACCTTCTCCAAGTTGCGCTCCGCCTGTGCCCTGAGTTTGCTGTACTCATCCACCTGCTGCAGCGCCTTGCGGAGTGCTTCCTTCCGCATGAGGTGCTTCTTCTCTTTTTGTGTGATTACTTCCTCAAGATTCGCGGCGCGCTCCTGCAGGAATTGGAATTGATCAACCATCTCCTCCGCTTTCATTTGCATCTTCTCCTCGCAGTCACGTAGCTCCCCTTCGAGGAAGCTTACGCGAGCTTGCAACGTATCCACGTCTCGACGGCTCATATCTACCTGGTGTTGCAACCGTTCTTCCAGCACGGCCACCTTCGCTCGCTCCTCCGAAAGCGCGGCAGCCTCTTGTTGCAATGCGGCAACAGTTGCGTCTCGTTGAGCTAGCTCCTTCTCCAGCTGTTCGCAGCTCCTCCTTGTGACGTCTTCAACATCCCGCGCGTGCAGCGCCACCCGAGCGCATTCCGACTCTTTCAATTGGAAGCCTTCCTTCAAACGGGAGAGC
This sequence comes from Trypanosoma congolense, assembly GCA_002287245.1. NCBI lineage: Eukaryota > Euglenozoa > Kinetoplastea > Trypanosomatida > Trypanosomatidae > Trypanosoma > Trypanosoma congolense. The sequence continues at coordinate 1,143,102 of NHOR01000319.1, read as the reverse complement.
TCCGCCTCTGCATCACGCTGTGCTACCTCGACTGTCTTACATTTTTTTTCAAGCGCATCGTTGACTGACTGGAGTTTGTCGCGGCAGTGCTGCAACTCATCGATCTCTTGCTGCATCTTCTCGCAACACCGTTTGCTCTCCCGCAGCTTCTCTTCGCACTGCGTCAATTCGCTTGCTACATGCTCACAGTGGGCATTATTAATTTTGGTCTGAAGCTGTTGGATTTCGTTTTGTTTGCCTATGAGCTCTTTTTGCAGCCCTTCAACGGTCTGCTCGATCGCTTCCCGCTTCTTCATTTCCATCTCCCTCTGTGCATTTGCCCGTTCCACAGCCAAGCGCAGGTCCTTCTCGCATTCCGCAGCTGTCTTAAACAGCTCCTGTTGCTTTGACAAGGATCCACGCAGGCTCGATATCTCAGCATTTGCCATTTCCAGGGACTTTACGTTTCCACGGACCTCTGATGCATACCGCTCGCATTCCCCACGTATTCTGTACAGTTCCTCACGAGCGGTGTTGATGTCGTTATGGAGCATTTTGTTGTTTGCCACTTCCTCCGCTAATCGTGACTTTGTTTCTTCTAAACGGTGGCGAACATCGTCCAGCTCACTCCTCTGCCTCGTTTGGCAGTCGCCCATCTTATTGGTGTGCTCAAACACAAGTTCCTGCAACCTCTTCTCGTGCGTGGAGGCTAATATTTGTAGCTGATGGTCCTTGTCCTTCAATTGGTCACGCATTCGTTCAATGTTGTAGTTCGCGCTCTCGAGCCGTGCAGAGACCTCTTTCTTTGCACTTTCTAGGCGTTCCTTCTCCATGCTCAGCTGATGTTCGCTTTCCTTTAACTCAAATACGAGCCGATCACGTTCCTCTTTCAAACGGTCCCGCTCAACGTTGATGACTGCAACCTCTCGTGCGCCGCCGCAGTGGCGCGTATGCTCTCTTCCTTGAAGGATGTAAACGCCTCGTTGCACTCCTTGAGGTTTGCGACACGCTGATCCAGCTGATTCTGCAACCGGCTCACCTCCGATTTGCTTTCCGCAATTTTCTCATGCAATTCACCCAGCTGCGCAGTCAAGCGATCGCGCTCACGGTCGTGGCGGCCGCGCTCCTGCTCCAGTGCGTCAGAGAGCTCTCTGCATCGTTGTCTCGTCAACTGCAAGTTCGCTTCGCTATCATGAAGCTGATCTGTCGTGGTGCGCACTTTTTCAGCTGTCGATTCAACTGTACGCACAGCCTTCTCGATCTCAGCTTGCTGCACTGCCCGCTCCTTGATGTACTCCTCGTGTTCCTGTTTACGTAGTCGATGCGCCTCCTCCAGTTTGTTGGATATTTCATCTATTTTCGCTTGCAGCTGCGCACGCAGGTCTCCCATTTCGGCTATTTCGTCCTTCAGCTTACGAACCTCATTTTGCTCATTGGAGAGCCGCGCATGCATCTCGTCACACTCTCTGACTGATGCCGCCTTTAATGCGATAATGGCCTTCTCATGTTCCTGAACGATTGCGCTAAAGCGCTCCGCGGGAATCATCAGCTGCATTTCCCTGCGCATGGTTTCCACAGCCTCATTCAGTGCAACGATAGTTTTCTCTTTTTGCTGGATTTGATTGGCCTTCGCCTCACTTTCCAGCAGCGACTTGAGAGCTTCGTCCCGCTCCTTTTGAATAATTAATTGGTGTGACTTTAAGTCCTCAAGTTCTGTTCGCAAACTAAGCACATCGCTATGGTGTTCCTGCTCCTTTTCCTTCACGGCAGCTTCGTACATCTTTTTATTAACTTCTATGGCTTTTTCTGTTTCTATCACTTTATGCTGGGAGACCTGAAGCTCCTCTTTCAGCTTCTCGTTGTCCCTCGTAATTTGCTCTATTTGTTTAGCACAGGAGCGATACTTGTGTTCCGCCTTCCTGGTCGCCTTCACTGCCTTGTCCAGTTCCCCTTCCATATTTTGAATAAGCGCCTTATGCCTCCCTTCCCGCTTCTTCTCCTCATGGCGCTGCTCCTCGAGTAGGCGGGTCAGTTTGTGTATCTCCCCATCTTTCGAGTTGATCACGCGAAGATATTCCTCCAAGAGCTGATCCGCGTGCAGCATGGCTGTTCCCACCATGACACCACAAGTCGCGTGGAGACGAGGGCCTGCTGATGAGGATGCGTTCTACTGGTCGAATTTGAGGGAAAAGCGGAGGATATCAAAAGGGGAGAAACAAAGAAACAAAAAGAAAAAATGAAAGAAAGATGTGAACACACCAGCGTGAAAGCAGGCGAACACAAAACACATGATATGTCTGATATTATTCATCGAAGGGAATATATGTGCAACGTCAAGTAGAAGTAAACCAAAAAAAAAAAGAAAGAAAGAAAACAGCACGAAGCGCTTACGTATCGGCTTCATTAAAGGAGATGTGCACGGTGCGGTAAATGAATAAAATAACAAATAAATAAAAAAAATAACAATATCACGAGAAACAAGTTATAATATCGGGTTAGGGAACCACTCCATTCTCCTTCATCCTTTACCTTTTACTGACCTTAGTTCATTTCGTCCTATATATATATTTATCTTTCCATCCAGTACAATCAATCGTTTTGTAAATAGTTTCCTCCTTTATTGTTTTTTCCTTTTATATTATTATTATTATTATTTACTTTATTTTGTAAAAGAGAAAATGAAAAACAAAAAGAAAGAAAATAAATAAATTTTAAATGAAAACAATGCCAAAAATCAGACTTCAATCACAGTGTGTGCGCACAATTAACTTCCCTTTTGTTACTTTGGGTGCATTACTGATATCTCTCACATTGCCACGCCATTGGCCATTTCCCCCGCCCCTCCCTTCTGCTGTCTAATCATTACGATCACTACCATCGCCTCCACAACCTCCAAATAACCGATGGAGTAGAAAAGAACAAAAAAAAACAAATGAAAAAAAAAGATTAATACAAAATTAAAACAACCAACCAAAAGAAGAAGAACATTATTGACCAGCCGACTTAAAATATCAATCAGCTACCACAAAGAAAAAAATTAAAATAATCCGCTCCATATCGCTTACGCCAAAGAGATAATGACAGGCGGATAATGTAACACAAGGAATATATAAATATATATAAATATATGATGGAAAAATATAGCCAGTTCCCACATCGTTAAAAAGTGTAGAAACAACAAAAGCAGGGGAAACGAAATAACTCACAAACCAATTAAAAACGTCAATGAACTAAGCAAATACTAAGAAAAAGTTTGTATGTGGGACTTACAATAAGTCTCTTACATTTTTTTACCATATTTAACGTAAAATTGAAAATACCTTGTTCGTTTTGTAGCCAAATGGCGAGCACTGAATCTTTGTGCTCTCCTCCTCTCAACGGGGGTGAAAAAAAAAAGGCTGAAATGCAACCCTTTACCAAGGCAGTCATGTTGAGAAACAACATCCCTTCGAGGTGTGTATGTGTGTGTGAAATGGACGACCAGGCTATACGTTCAGCTCTTTTTTGACCTTCACAAATGCATCGATAACCCGCTTGACGTCGTTAGTGGTATGAGCCGCGGATAGCTGCACCCGTATGCGGGCCTGCCCCTTCGGTACTACGGGATAACTGAACGCGGTGACATAAATCCCTTCTGACATCATTTTCGATGCAAACTCAGCGGCAGTGCGAGCGTCGTAAAGCATCACAGGCGCAATAGGGCACTCCTCATGTCCGGTGAGCGTAAATCCCGCCTTCTTCATCTCTGTGCGGAACAGTTTTGTGTTGTCCTGCAGGTGTTGACGCGCGCTGGAGGTGGTTTGAAGCAGCTCCATCACTTTAAGTGTCCCACCTACAGCGGCCGGGGCGATGGTATTCGAGAAGAGGTACGGCCGGCCCCTCTGCCGCTGTAGGTCGACGATTTCCTTGCAGCCAGACGAGAGACCACCGCTTGCACCACCGAGGGCCTTCCCCAACGTTGTGTTGAGAATGTCCACTTTATCTACCACGTTAAACAGTGCTGGGGTGCCACGGCCGCCCGGTCCCATAAACCCACTTGCGTGGGAATCATCAACCATTACGTTTGCATTGTACTTTTCTGCCAGTTCGACTATCTTGTCGAGGGGAGCGACATCGCCGTCCATTGAGAAGACCCCGTCGGTGACGATAAGGCGAATGCGCTTCGCTTGCGACTTTTGTAGCGCTGTCTCAAGCTCAGCCATATCCAAATGAGCATAGCGGTACCTCTCTGCTTTGCAGAGGCGTACGCCGTCGATGATACTCGCGTGGTTCAGTGCATCTGAAATAATTGCGTCCTCTGAGGTGAGCAGCGCCTCAAACACGCCGGCGTTTGCATCAAAGCAACTTGGGTATAGAATGGTGTCTTCCATGCCAAGGAACTCTGTCATTGTTTTCTCCAGTTTCTTGTGGATGTCTGTTGTGCCACAAATAAAGCGTACCGACGCCAGTCCATATCCGTGCGAATCAAGGGTGTCTTTTGCTGCCTGGATCACCTCCGGGTGGCCCGCGAGACCAAGGTAGTTGTTTGCACAAAAGTTAAGTACAGGTCCCTCAGTAGACTCAACGTTGATGGAGGAGCTTTGTTTGGATGTGATCACACGCTCGACCTTGTAGGTGCCGGCCTCTTTCACCGCAGCGAGCTGCGCAGCGGCCACCTCCCGCAGCACTGGGCTGGCGTATCGGGGTAATGAACGGAACATGATACAGAAATGAGCTTGCTGATGAAAACAATAATTGCTATACCCCCAACAATAATAATGGCGAAGATGGCAGCAGTAGTGGTAGAGCTTTGGTGGTTAAGGGAGCTGAGACTTGTCACGGTCGTGATATTCCAATCTCGCGTACGGCCTGGGTATAACTTCCTCTGTTGCTTTTGCACACACGATAAATTAACGATAAAGAAGAGAATAAATAAGCGAAAATATACTTTTAAGACCCTGTGGGAGTAATGCTGGGATACATGTACGGGAATGCAGCCAATCACAGGGCCCGAAAACACAAGAAGGTTTATGCAGGAAAAGATACAGTCACAAACACTCAGCTGACGACGAGCACGTGGCGTTAAAGCAGCATTGCTCACGTGCACGCATCGCGGTGGAATCCAACAAGGGGGTGAATTACAAGTTGTGCTCTGTAGGTACGCCAAATGAAACACCCAAACTCCCCTAATTACGCAACCAACACAAAGATATGAGAGAAGCGCCGATAAAAGGATAAAGAAAGGTCATCGTCGCGCTTCGCCAGCCCGCAGACTAACAGTGCTCAACTGATGGACAACACGATGTGGCAGCAATTCCTTTAGACCCTCACGGGTCATGTTCGACAGCAGCACAAACAAGCCTCGCGCACCCTCACGAAGAATTGGATCTCCTCGCAAGGTGTTGTCTTCGAGTAGTTCCTTGAGGGAATTGTCAACACCCTTAATCACTGCGAGGTCTTGCACGACCCACACGACACACATGGCACTTTTAGCGTCGTTCTGCAGTCTTTGCATGAATGAACCCACACCATCAAATGGTGTGTCGAGTTTGACCAACTTGCCGCAAGCTGACAGACATTTCAACTGCTCCTCGACGGCAGAATAGTCGGCGTCCTGAAGGTGCAGCCCCGTAAAACCAAACACCCGACTCACAACAGCGCTACGTATCACACCAGGTGCCTTGCAGCAGTGGCAAGGAAAAACATCACCCGAACTCCACAAGAAATTAGCGAAACACGCGCATAACAACACAAGCGCCGCAACAATACCCGTGATGCACCACAGGCTCACGCTTCTCTTTTTCTGCCTAACGGTGGTACGGCAAGTCTTTGCCTCAGTTGAACTTTTCATCGCCTCAGGATTCTCATTGCTCGTGTGCAACGCTTCCTTGGATACAGGGGGTGGACCGTCTTCGAGTGGTGATGTTTCCTCCTTCGGACCCTCCTTCACACGGGAACGAGATTTTCTTTTGGCAGGCATATGCTGCACGAGCCTCCTTCGTTATTTCCTTCCCCTTCACCAAGTATCTCTTGCTACAAAGGTGCTTGTAAAAAAAAAAAAGATAAGGTTGAAAGAAAAAAAAATGCATGTAGACAGCACAACACATGCATATCGCAGGCTCTAAATCTTGTCCTCTCTCCCACACCATGTCCAAAGGTAATTATATATTTGTGAGAGTAGATTAATCGTACGGTACCGCATATGGAAGAAAAACAACCTACACATCACGAGGAATGTTGTTGGTTTCCTTCGCTTCACAACAGTGGCGGTACGGAAGCATGGGCTGACTTGACCCGTTGATCTCATAGCCGCCACTGCTTGCCACAGGCTGTTCGTACTCCCGCCCCTCTTCCCAACCGTGACGCAGGCACAGCTTCTCGAGTGCCTTTTGGCCACGCGCGGAGACCGGCCACTGCTCACTGTTCATCCGCTCCACGAGCGCCAGCGCACACTCCCCGTCGTCCACACGCTCCGCGGCCTCGAGTAAATATGTAAACGTGTACGGGAGGAAATTCACCCCCTCTGCCTCCTGCAACTTTCCGACCTCCAAAGCACCTGCGAACCACCCGCTCGACATTCTGGCTTTGATGAGAGCGAGGTAACTAACGCTATCCAGCTTCAACTTCCCCTTAAATTCGTTGAAAACTTTCTCCACCTCTTCGCTCCGGCGGGCATCAGCGCAGGCCGCAAGGGCACACCCAACAGCCACGGCATCAGGCCGCAGGTTCTCACGCTTCATTTGCCTCAGCACCATCAGGGAAGCCTCCCACGCAGCAGGTGGAACACACTGACGAAGAATGTTTGTATAGTGCGAGATGTTCATCGCGACGCCTTCGTGGCGTGCCGTATGCCACAGCTCCATAGCATGGAACCAATTGCTGGCCTCCTGGTTCAGCAGCTCCTGCTGTAGGGCGTACACATGGCCAAACTGATGCATCCACCCCCCGCCGTAGCGGGGAAAAAGACCCTGCCCGGACAACCGCGGGTGCATTGGATGAGGGGCTTTGACATACGACGATAAGTATTAAGGCAACAACGATAATAAAGCAGACGGCGAAGAGATAGTAACAAGGAATGCAAAGATCCAAAGGAGATGGCATCTCAGGAGGAGGCAACGCATAAGATAACCATCAACAATTATTGGGCCTGGAAGCCGTGGCGTGAAGGGCCAATGTATTTGAAAAGGGAAAAAATTAAAAAAAAAAAGAAACAACATTCGATGAGTGACTGAGTGGACGTCAACTCCGCTGAAGCTGCTGACACCGATATGCCTACGCCTCACGCCACCGTCACTCCACGATGTTCATAGTCACCGCCGGAAAACAAAACTTTCCCAAGCTTTTCAAGAGGAAAAGACAGAGAAAATAGGACAACCGACCTATGAATCGAATGCAGTTCCACAAAGCTATAAAAATAAGCGGCCAACATGGCTCACATGAGAACCCACAAAACCCAGACTCAACGTTGCAATGAATTCCTCAGCTGCTCGCTTACTTGGAGCGTTGGCGCATGCGTCGTCGTCGGCGCTTTAAGCGCTTTATGCGCTTCTTGTGCCACTTGGGCCGCATTCCTCCCGGCCGGCTGATAGTCCCCATTTCTGGCCTTTATTTGATCGTTTATTTTGTTGTTGTTGTTTTAGATGAAAAGAGGAGATGGAGGTAATAATCGCATTGATGAGACTTACCGTGCAGCAGAAGAGAAAGTTTAAGTTACCATTCATTGAACTGCATTTTAGGCAGCACTGCTAAGATGAAGAGGACTGAATTTATCGTGAAACCAGCGAACAAATGTATTAACAAAAGAAAAATAATGAAACCGTCACCATCCCCACCACCACCACCACACGCTCAATCTGCAACAGCAGAGACACCAAACACGCGCTTCGGAAACCTCTCGTTCCAAATAAGGCCATGATGCCAGTATGCGGGTACTGAACAACGTTGCAATGAATTCCTCAGCTGTTCGCTTACTTGGAGCGTTGGCGCATGCGTCGTCGTCGGCGCTTTAAGCGCTTTATGCGCTTCTTGTGCCACTTGGGCCGCATTCCTCCCGGCCGGCTGATAGTCCCCATGGTGTGTTCTACGTAGTTGTTTCAAGCAGTGTTGGGGTGTACACAAAAGAAGAGCCAAGAAGAAGAGATGTAAATAGTGCGATTGAAAGTAAGGGAAGAGATGTTAAGTACGTGCGCTTGTGTAGGGCGATAGCACGCAGCACCTGCATGACTATCGCTGCAAGCAGTAACAATCCCGGCAAATAGATTCAAAACAGAACGAAGGGAAAAAACAACAACCAAAAATCAAAGTTTGTTTCTCACAATGAACTTCCCACAAGAAAGAAGGACAACACGCAATCACCGTGCCCGCCCGCGTGATGCATCGCATATACCTTGTTTCGCCTATACCACTGCGTCTGCACGCGGTCTTGTGCATGTCGGCTCTGCCACCGGGCACCTCATCGTGGAGCCACAAACAGAGATGTATGGAGGCGCTGAACAACGTTGCAATGAATTCCTCAGCTGCTCGCTTACTTGGAGCGTTGGCGCATGCGTCGTCGTCGGCGCTTTAAGCGCTTTATGCGCTTCTTGTGCCACTTGGGCCGCATTCCTCCCGGCCGGCTGATAGTCCCCATGGTGTGTTCTACGTAGTTGTTTCAAGCAGTGTTGGGGTGTACACAAAAGAAGAGCCAAGAAGAAGAGATGTAAATAGTGCGATTGAAAGTAAGAAAGGACGCCATTGGGGTACCGGTGTCGACTTAGAGACGCCAGTAGGCACTTCATTGCGTGACAGGGGTGTATCAAATGAGGTAGTAAAATCAAAAAGCTCAAACTCGAGGTAGAGAAAAAAGAAATGATTAAAGTAAAAAAGAAACCGTGTGAAGTTAATTTGGAACCTTCAGTTTTCCCTCCTTAACCTTGTCCTGGATCGCGCGCGGGTGCTCTCCGTCAATCGTGCAGCCGATCGAGACAGCGGTGCCGAGCACTTCCATCACGATGGACTTCATGTTGGCTCCCATTGAGTTAGGGGCTGCCTCCTTCGCGATCTTAAGAATCTCTGAGAAGGCAATGTTTCCGTCGTGCTTGATGTTCTTCACCTTCTTGCGGTCACGCGGCGGCTCCTTCAATGCACGGATGAGGCGTGAGGCAACAGACGGCGTGACGATGACGGTGGCCACACGGTTCTTCACTCGCAGCTGGCATGTAACTTTGAGCCCCTTCCAGTCCTTCGTGGATTTGGCGATGTCCTCGCCGATCTTTTTGGCGTTCAGACCGAGTGGACCAACCTTCGGGGCGAGCGATGCCGTGGCTGGCACCTCACCGCCCACTGCACGGACGACGACGTTGATCTCCTGGTTAGGATCAAACTTAGGAGGCATGCTTCACTGTGGCTTCTCTAACGGGGCCAAAAGCGAAATAACAAGAAAGACATGGGGGAGGGAATAGTGGAGAGAAGGTGGGGGGAAAAAATCAGCACGCCATGAAATAGAAGCCGATTAAAACCGGTGTTCGTCCTGCAGTAATCTTGTGGGTTAAGTACAGTTATAAAGGTAGAGAATAATGACAGTGGACATACACGACCGGTAATACATGTGTACCTTTGATTGTCTATGCGCACGCTCACGTCCCTGGGAAAAAAGGATTAGAACACCTCATCCGTCTAGTGAAGCATAAACTACATACAATCAAAACAGTCTACCATGACTGTGCCTATGAACTGCTTTATTTCCCCTCCCCGCCACAATACTGCGAGTTAGCCTTCCTCACGTACAACGACAGAACCACTGTCGTCAAGCTCCACGTGCAGCGCGACCGGATCGTAGAAATCCCTAGAAAAATACTTCAACACGGCAGGTCCAACAGTGCTTGACACCGCCTTTGAAACGCAGCGTCCATTTTCAGCTGGCAAGTCCTCCTTAACCATATCGACGAACCACTCAACCACGTCGTCCCCAATATCCAGTTTTGTGATGGCGGACTGGCTGTCACAGCGATAGTTATCGATAGTAAGCTTCACTATTTCTTTAGCTGTCGCTAGTGATGCTGGGAGGAAGGGGTAGGTCTGTATCATGGACGCCGAGAGGTGTGAATATAGACTCTTGAAGTCATTTTCCACAATGCGCCGCATATCCGCCACGCTCTTTCCTTGTGTTCTCCCCTGACGGCCAAAGTCCGTTGTGATGATAACTGTCAGGTAGTTCAGTGGTGTGTCTGGTGCTTCGGGAAATGCCTCGGCCCTGCCGAGCAGCGGAAGCAACACTCGCACTAAATCTGGTTGAAGCCCGTTCAGGTCGTTGATTATCACAACGCCATTCCGCGGGAAGCGTTTGGTGTGCTCGACAATTTTTTGTACAACGTCCTTACGGAAAGCGGCCACCGAGTAGCCGTCGTAGCTTACACCAGAAAGCACGAGAGAGGTGTCGCCCACCACACACGCAGGATCCTGGCAACGGAACGCGAGCGCAAGAGAAATAATCTGCGCGAGCGTTGTCTTCCCAACTCCATTATCACCGGCAAAATGCAAAACTAGTGGCTTGGCGGGGTTCTCTAGCTTAAGGGCCACGTCCGCCTTTACGCCCTCCACAACGTGTGGCTGACCTTTAAGGTTCCGCTGGAGCATGCGCCTTAATCGCCCCAGCGTCGCCTCCTTGTAGTCGTAGCGACCCACGTTTACGGGATACAAGAAGAGGCGGCACGCAATTCTTCCCGCAACATTGTATTGACTCTCGCAGAGCGGTCTCTCTCCACAGCCGTCATCCCGGCCTGTTTGCAGGCTCACGCTAGGCCAATCGAGGTCAACTACGTTTACCAGGCCTGCGAGTAGCAGCGCAACACACAGGATGCTGATGCTCACACCCATGTGGCCAAGAGGAAGAAAAGAAAAAACTTGGAGCAAATATGGAAGGAGGATCTCGGAAATAGCAACCGAATAGCCGGGCAGGCACAACACGATGAGACGTAAGGCCAGAAGCCTCCCGCGGCCAGAAACAGCATAGTTGAGTGCTTGTACGCGAACAATAATAAAATAATAATAATTATTATGTTGAAATAAGTGCATCACACCTGCTTCCCAATTGGCACATGTATTAGTTGTAAAAGTTCGAAGGGGAAAGTTAAAGAACGAACTAACAATAAATAATGAAAGCGTTTTACATTAATATGTATTTTTTTAAATCTTCTTGAATCTCCACTCATAATAATTAGTTTGTACCCCCCACATTGTTGTTGAACGCGTCGTCGATCTCGTGTTCAGTTGGCCTCCGCCACTGATAGTTGTTCTCCTTGTTGATATCTTATTTGTGTGCCCTATAACCAAGGCACTGATCATAAAAATAGTAACAACATTAACGGTAATAGTTGTAAAGTGACGGCAAAAAAAGAAAAAAAAATAGTAAGAAATTAAAACAGTCCCCCTCCCGTAAGAGGGAAAACTTCGCGGTTAAATAATTATAAGTAAACACACACTGAAAAAGAACTTTATCCAAATGACCTCTTGCATCACCGTGATGGCCGCCGACCCCCCCCCCAAACCGCGTTCTCACAAACACACGCAATGCGCCTTCAAGGAACTGTAGGAGGAAGCGACTTGTTTGATACCTTTATTTTCTCCTTCCGCTAAATCATCCATTTTGGCATACTGCATCTGGGAGTCTACACCACGTACAGGCCAATGGTACCAACTCACACAACATTTTCCTTTTCGTCAGGTTTATTTAAGTTCTCCGAGTCGTGTTCGGGGGGAGGTGTTGCTGATTTGTAGATGAGAAATAAGCACACAGAGCACCACTTCGCCGCACACAACAGGGCCGTAAGGGAGCAGTAGTTAGACTCACCAGTCCACGATTCCTTGTTAATGATCCCGTGCACAAGTGTGCACAGTGCCAGCCCAAACAGCATTACGTCTGCTGATGCCAAGAAGGCCACCACTATCATCCGTTTTCTGCCCTCGGGGGGCATGGAGACATAGAGACCCTCCCTAGTAACAATGTGCAGAGCAGCCGCCACGGCAATGAAGAACGAAGAAAGAATAAAGCCAGCGGCAGCCATGTAATTTTTGAACTTCACGACGAACACCACCGCGCCGACCACGTAGGAAACAAGAAACGCAGTGTAAAGCGCCAAGCGAACACGCAAACAAGCCTTTTCTGACAGGGCCATTTTTCTTATGTGCTTTCTCAAATACTTAACCTCCTTGAGTTTTCCTTTTCTTTTCTCAATGATATAAAAATGTTTGATGAACAATGGACGAAGACATGTGGAGATTATCAGGGGGAGGGGCATCCTCATCTCAACAAAATACACATTTGCACACAGTGCAGTGCACAGTGGCCAAGTGAGTAAGGAAGAAAATGAGACCAGCATTTCACCTCAAACATTGTGAGTCGATGCGAGTTAACTGACACCGGCATTGGGAGCAGCACAGGACTCCTGAAGAGGTAGCACATATGAGCGTCCTTTGCGATGAAGGAAAAAATCATCCAAACCCGTCAATAAGGGACAGTGAAACCGACGTCACGCTTGTATGTGCAGCTCTTCCTATGGCTCACTGTAAGTGTAACATTCCTCGCCTCCACGACTCCCCTCTAAGGCGGCCGCACCACCTCCTTTCTCTATATCTGCAGACCTCCTCACTGTTGCAGTTAAACGGCTGCAGAGACATGAAGGCACAGGAAGATGCCTAACCGCACCCACAGCCTTTGGACCTATTGGCAGTGGATACAAAAGACATAACGTCCGCTAAGTAACTAAGAGCGGAATGTATGACAAAAGCGGGAGTAGTAGTAGTAGTAATAATAATAATAATACAGGAACACCGAAGTGGAGCAGCGTGTAATGGGCAGCAGAGCGGCAGTCTACTCGTCGTTCTTCTTCCTTCTTTTCTCGTTGTGTGGGATACGCTTCGATATCGAAGCAACACTGAACTTGGAAAACTATCACAAAGAGAGTTAAAGGAATTGAAGTATATTCCTACGCACAAGGAGGGGAGGCATCATCAACAATCGCTTCTACTTTTCCCGTTTTCCACCGACCAACACTCGTTTCACGCATAATTAGCGGTTCATTTCGTTGTTCTAAAATATTTTTGCTTATTTACTGTTGATTGCTTTTCCCCATACTCGGAGGAAGCGGGTGGATGAGATAATTGATCAGGATCGTTAAGGATTAGTGAAAAGAGTACCAGAGTAATAAAAAAAACAAATGACAACACCTTGTATTCTTTCATCTCAGCGTTATTTCTCTAAGCTCAGCGTTGCAAGAGCTAGAGGTCGGAGAAGAAGATGTGAGACTAAAAAAAAAAGAAACGAAAAACCCATGAAAGCTACATTTATATTCACGAGCATTACTCAACTTACGTAAACTAACTATTCTTTTCTCCGGTGCGTCAGCGCAAATCGGCAAAGCAAATCATGGGAATATAAGGGAGGAAACTACCAAAAACACAATAATAACAGGAAAAAAACAAGTGGAATAGTAAACAAAAATAACTAGAATTTTTTGTTGTTGCTTTTAAATAGGGAGATTTTTTTTATAAAAAAAAAGAAACTGCAGCTACAAAGCCCGACCAGTGACTCCCAGGTAGATCTGCACGTTAGAAGACTAAAGAGATGCAGACATGGTGCAAAAAGGCACAAGGGAAGAAAAAAACAAAATGTAAGAAAGAAGAATGAACCGATGCCTAAAGCTGTTCACTACGACCAAATCCTTCGGTGATCCGCAGTCATCCAACAGGGCAGCTCCGCCACGATCCTAAAAACAGAAAAAAACTTCCTCCTATCCACGCGGTACTTCCCCTCCCTCGCTACTCCACAGCCCCTTAAGTATCATCGCTCCAGTACTGCCTACTGTCCATTCCACTTGATCTGCCTTTCATAATTCTGCCGCTCCCCGACTAACCGAATATACCGGTCTGGTCACTACTTCCACACGTGCGCGACCTACCATGGCGTCATTCCTTAACGTAGCCCACCTGTAGATGCTGAAGGAGGCTCTCGGCACCGGCGGAGTGCTTGTGAATCCCACTACTAAACTCCTTCGTAGCATCCTTGCCCACATAAAGATCCAGCAGGTTCTTCCCACCCGGATGGAGCTCGTACCACTGGAAGCTTTCGTTACCGTGTGTATAACTCGATCCCGTATTAAGGACTTTGTTGAGGTCAATCACTTTATTGTCAACTACGAGCAACTTTCTCCCCTCCTTCACCAAGGAGTGAATATCGTCCCATGTGTAGGCCTCTGAATCGGCAGGATCAACATCGTTCAGTTCACGCTCCAGGGCTGAAACTTGCTTTATGAGTCTCTTGTACTTCAGTTTGTTCACGTTCAGTTTTACTATATCGTTCGGTGTCCGCACGAGGCGATGCGCCAGACCGACAAACTCACAGAAGCGAATAGTCCATTTTGTTGGATCATAGTGGTACCACTTGATGCCGTTGCGGTAGTCCTGGCTAAACTCGTGGTGGAAGTTGTGGTACCCCTCGCCAAATGTGAGGAGTGCACAAACCACTGAGTCATGAGGAGTGTGGCGGTCAGAGTACGTTTGCACCGCACCAAAGAGGCTAGTGTGAGCCAGGCTGTTAATGAAGAAGGTACAGTGGTGCACAAAGATAATCTTCAAAATTGCCGCATAGAAGTACCCGCCAAGCCAGTCACCCCATCCGAGGCCACAAATTAGCGTTGGAAAAAGAATGCCGGAAACAATCGCCATCTTGAAGAAATGACGGTGCTGAAACTGGATAATGTTGTTGTACTTGAGGTCGCTGACGTCAACCCTTGCTGGTATGGCATAGTTCTGCTTCATGATCATCCACCCAATATGTGAAAAGAAGAACCCACGAGTCGCGTCGTAAGGGTCTTTGAATGTGTCAACATAACGGTGGTGAATGCGGTGGTTGCGACACCACCACTTAGCTGACCCCTCGAAGGCTCCGGCACCAGCAAAGGCACAAATCCACTGGAGAATCGGGTGCGCTGTGAAACTCCTGTGCGAAAAAAGACGATGATAACCCAACGTAATGCCAATCATGCCATTAAACACATAGAAAATGAGACCCACAATAAGAGTGTTCGTCTGAAGCGGGACACCTGCGGCAATGGCCGCTGCGCACGCAAGAGGTGGAAAGATTAGTACAACAACCGCAACCCAGTTGATATCATAGTTCCCCTTGGACCATTGTGGTATGTCATACTCTGGTTTCTTTCCCACTGGGTCACCGTGAAGCCCTTCTTCCACTGCGCCACTCATCTTTTAGTTGAATTCTCTGTTTGATTTTTACCTAAATGACCAACACAACGATTGGGGTGTTTAATTACCTGATTTTCTGAATGACCTTACAAGAAATAGGTGAATGTTCTAGTTTGCGCATAACCGAATTTAAAGGGTGCCGATAAAGAAAGAAGACAGAGTACGTTATGAAACATGTGCGTAAAAAAAATTGTGAATCCAACAAATGGCAACCCCGGCCAGGAATTCGGGGACAAGGTTAGATTGGCAGGTGTGGATGCTCGCGATACACGGCTCCTTCCGTCAGCATCGCCGTTAATTTTCATTGTTGTTGTTTCTTTTTTTTTTTTACTGTTAGCTCGCTACTTGCAATATGACATTACAAGAGGACGTTAATCGTATCAATGAACCCAAATAAGAACCTTTTTGTCCTTCGAGCCCGTGGCTACTCGCTGCCCATCTGGACTCCAGTCCGTGGAGAATATCTCGTCGCTGTGACCTGACAAGTCTTCAACGAGTTCCCGCTTTGATACGGACCACAACTTCAGAGTTGAGTCCCTGCTTCCCGAGGCGAGAAGCCGGGAGTCCAGACTCCAACTAACATGGTACACCGGCGCCACGTGGCCCCTGAATGTCGTGATGAACTTCCCATCGTAGGCATTCCACAGCTTTACACTTTTGTCAGCGGAGCAGGAGGCAATCATGGTGCCATCGGGGCTAAACTGAATATGGAAAATAGCTCCTTGGTGGCCGGTCATGCGACACAGGGAAGTGACCTGCTGCTGTGGGGCCCACAAGAACATGGTATTATCATCAGAGCAGCTAACAAGTCGTTCATGACCGCCCACTCGAGTCAAAACATCATGGTACCGAGTGGTGGCATACTTTTGCATCTCTGCTCGGGAGTCGAACTTCCGACACTCGTGGTCAAAAGCACCCGTTCTGATGACCAGGTCAGTGCTTAGTGCAACGAAATTAACCCAGTGGGCATGTCCACGAAGGATACTGCGCGGAGTGCCGGTGGCTGCCTCCCACACAATGATGGTACGATCTTGAGACGATGAGTAAATTAGACCCTCACCGCCCCACTTTGCACACGTCACACCTGCTTGATGTCCTGAAAGGGAAAACTTTAAACCTGTCACTGCGCTCCACACTTTCAGGGTCGCATCTTTGCTAGCAGATACAAAGCGGTCGCACGCAGGGTTGCTGTGCAGCGGCTCCCACGACACATGTGTCAAATAGGCCGAGTGGGCCTTGTGACGAGAGCCTTTGTATTTTCCATGCTCGCCGTCGTGCGACCACGAAATGAGCACACCATCCTTGCTTCCGCTCGCCAGATACTTACCATCTGGTGACCATGATAACACCTGCACCCAACTGTTGTGGGCCTTGAGCTCCTCCGTAGGAGTCAGCGTATGAACATCCCAAAGTCGTATTTCCTTGTCACCACCACCCGTTGCGAGCACTTCACCATCCGGCGAGAAGCTGACAATGAGCACTGCCTCGCTGTGCCCGTCAAGTTTTCCTGCACAACGTGTTACCGGTCGCACCTTAAACTTGGCCTGTGGTTTGAATTGAATCTCCACTACAGTCTCTTCGGGCAAGTCAAACTCAAGCTTCTCCACATCCTGCGGCCGCACTCGCCGCCCCTCTTTTAACATCGTGTCAACAAAATTTTCTCGTTGTTTCTGGAAGAGTGTGTCCCGAACACTGTCATTGACCTGCTCACCCCCAATAAAAAAAGCATAAGGAGTTTCTTGCTCACCATCATCAATCATACTGTTGAGCAGATCATCCAGCTGCTTTGGCGTTGCATTAACTGGGAGGAGCATTTGGGTCCCTACAGGCTCACCACCCTCTCCAATCAGTCGGACCATCACAACCTCATCACTTTTACCGCTGCCGTCATCAGTCCCCGCAGCATCGGCGCCCGCGACAACAATCTCTCGCCGCTGCTTCTTTCGAACCGGCATTCGAGTTTCCTATTTAAAAAGAAAAATGCGGTATTAGAAGAAAGAGATGAAAAGAAGCTATCTTCTGCCAGCTCATAACTGCAAAAAATGAAAACAGGGCGAAACTCAAATACAGGCAAAAGCACGTCATTTATCCCAATGCAGTCGGGATGTAGAAGGAGGGGGTACATCAACGACTTACTCAAACGGTGCTCTAGTGCAGCGTAACAACCTCACTGCTGGCGATCCCGCTGCTCTCAGCGCCGTGGAAACGCAGCACCATCCGCTTCTCTTCATTGTCACAAGAAAGGATAACGCCACAATCAGCCGAAGACTATGGTCAAACTATATTGATACACTGCCCATTTTAGCAGTGGCAATTGTTAATTCTCTTAGGACGTGAGTGCATCACACCATCCACTCAGTTTCCCCATCGCTCCCTTGGTTAGGTAGGGTGACACGTCAAAGTGGAGTGTCATCGCTTAAACTCCCCCGTAGTCTCTTCCTGTCCTCTGGTGCCTTCACCGGGCGGATGACCTCCCTCACCGGAACAGTCACCTCACCCACGTCAGCAGCTCCACTCGTAACCACCCGAGTCACAGAGCTTCTTGATGCCTCAAGAAAACCCTTGCGGGCGAGAGTGTCCACTGAGAAGAGGGTAGTTCCGAGATCTTTTTTATATTCCCATGGTTGGGCCATTTCTTTGAAAAAGCCTCGAGCTACAGCGACTGCAGCGTCTACACTGAGATTAGTATTTTCCTTCAAGCACTGCTGAATCCATATAGGCAGCTTCTTACGCTTGTCGTTCAAGGCAAACCTCCTGTCAACGAGCAACATCATACCATAGTCTGTTTTGTTACGAAGCACACGTCCGATGCACTGTGACGCCTGCCTCATGGCGTCAAAGTTACGATATTCGTTACCGGGAATGCCTAAGCAAATTTCCATCCAGTGAATTCGCTGCCGTAAAGGCTCGTCAATTGGAGGAAGAAAGGGAACACCAAACATCACCACCGCCCGACCATAATGGCTGTCAAAATCGATACCCTCCGCAATTTTACCCCGTGCGATGGCCATGAACACCGCACCGCGACCAATATCGCATGCCCGCCTGTAGTTTTCCAAAGCTACTGAAGTCTCCTCAACAGACTGCGTCTCGACAAAAATCAATTTGTGGTGCGCTAACTCCTTCAAGAACCCTGAACGGTACCACACAAGAAGAACCTCACTCATATACTGATAACCGGTGAAAAAGCACACAATGCCGTCAGGAACGGTAACGGCAAGACCCCGCAGAAGGTCCTCATAAGCAGCAGAAACGGTTGCCTGAGCCTCAGGGTCCTTGCGCACGGCAAAGCTGCTTGTGACTTCCTCTGCCGTAATGTTGACGCTCTCACTACTTCTCGTCACGACCACGGGTGCAATACACTTTCTACTCAACGTCATTTGAAACGACTTTGCAATCACAGGTGAAAACCCGAGCATTTTTGGATAGATGTCCAATGGTGAAAGGGTACCGGAGGTCAAAATCACACTTCGGTATTTGGAGAACACCTCCCGCAAAGCCAGAGAGGCGTCTACACACACTAACCGAACTACGGGATCTGGAATAGAAGGCCTTGTGGGATCGCTGGCTTCACACACAACAACAAATCCAGGCTTTTCGTAGCGATCGTCCGTGTAGTGTGTGGAGAGTGTCATAAACATGTGTGCGATCAGCGACACATTGCGGTAGTTATGTGAATTCGTTATCTGAAGAGTGTTCATAAGAACCTTTAGCCTCTCTGTAAGGTACCTGAGGTGGCGGACATCAATGGAACACTCCTCCTTTACCTTCGTCAGGAAAGTGAGCGGGTCGGCGACATATGTTCGTGAAATGCGGCACACCACGCGATGAGTAAAATCTACCAATCGTTGCATGAATGCCAGGAAATGATTCGCTTGTCGCAGACTCCCAGGAATGGCTTCCTCTGCGATATCCTGTGGTATGGCTGGCACGTGAACAGATGCGGTGGTATTGGAACCTGCAGCGCGCGCCATTTGTGCCATCGCCAGTCCATTCACCAGTCGGTCATATTCTTCCTGTAGTTTCTGCCTATTTGTTGCCTTCATGCGGTCAACGGCATCCCCAAGTCGTTTAACATTTTCCTTAGCCTGAGCGGCATCCTCCTTCGTGATGACAAGAGACATCACCTCAACACACACGTCGTCAACATTGTGCGCCTCGTCCATCACAACAATGGTGTTCTCATTCATGTACTCCTTCGTTACTTCAGCCACAATGGGGTCCACAATGTACAGGAAGGAGTGGACCACTATGTCCGCTATCTTTAAGGCTTTTCGGGCTAGGTAGTATGGGCACACACGATGCTTCCTTCCGAGTCGCTTCAGGTCTCCCACCGAGTACGCACCAGGAGGGAGGTCAAATCCGTTATTCTCGAGGTTATCAAAGTAGGCACAACGCTGATTCACTTGCCACGGCGCTGTGAGACTACGACAGCCGGCGTCTACCTCATCTAAGGATTTTTTTGACTCAACACTTGGTTCAGTACATAAATTTTTCTTTGCAGTTAGGCAAACTCCGCGCAGCGGTCGGCTTGCTGTTCCTTCAGCATCCCACAGCTTCAGAATTTTGCTAAGCTCACTAACAGTTTTATCAACCTCACCAACCGTCCGAGTGCAGTAGACAACTTTCCGCTTCTCATCGGCGTGGTGGTGCACGTACGCTATCAACAAAGAGAGCAGCGTAGTAGTCTTGCCTGTTCCCGATGGCATTTCGAGGACCATATGGCCACCCTGATCTAATCCCCTCTTGAGTTCCGTCATGTACTCAAGCTGCTCAGGGTATATGTACTCGTACGGGAAAAGTACGGGGACATCTTCAATGAACAGCTTCATCCCGCCTATCGGAGTATAAACGTCGCCACTCCCACAAACCCTACAACAAAGGTGAAGAGATGACCATAAGGAAAGGGGAAGGTGGTTGTAGGGCCTGTGATAGGAATATGTCAAACGAAAAAAAGAAACAATGTTTCCGCACGTATACGACACGTTGACCTACTTTACATAATGGGCACGCTAATATTCCCACTTCATAGTTTTCTTTTAAAAAGGAAAAAGAAATGTTCTGCAATGTCAATGACCAAGCTCATTACCGATAAATACGTGCAAGAAAACGCGGTTGTGGCACTCACATAACTATTTTTGTAACACGCAACACAACACATGATATTGCTCTAACGCAATCTACGCAATGTACCTGTACGTGCCAGGCGCATTCGCATCGCGCTCGATAAATTCTTTTCGGAGCAGCTCCTCCAATCGCTGTTTAATCAATTTCGGGTCTGCAGAAAAGATTGGTAGAAGCTTCTCGCGACACTCCTCCACGAGTTTTGAGTGCTCGAGAACACGCCGACTTTTCATGATGCGAACCAGACAGGCATCAATAGCTGACGTCCTATCCTGTTCAACCTCTCGGGAGATCTCCTCCGGATTGGGAGTACCAACGCTGCAGTCCCTGGTGGATGCAACCCTCACCTTCTTGAGCTTGCTGGTAAAGTCATTATTAACGGTATATATGTCGTGTGGGGAATGTGTTTCAGCGTTGCACTCTCTTACTAGTATAGCAACCTTTACCAGGGAAACAAACACAGACTTAACATCTTCAAATGCCACATTGTACAACTCTACCAGGTCGTTCGGTGTTAAACGGGTGTTATCATTGAATGCCAAAAGCACCCAGCAATGAAGGCCTGGCATCTGCAGGGTCTTAGTGCCTTTAGTAAACTTCGCCTGGACATCCCCACTACTATTGGAATGAGACCACGTCAGAACACGTCCCTTCGTACCTTGAAGGTAAACAGACTCAAAGGAGCGCAGGGCTCCGGCGATAATGGGGGGCGGAATAAAAATTTCACTCCGAATTCGTGGCGGCCAAATACCTTTCTTCAGGACTAAAGCACCAAAGGTAAAGGGAAGCAGCAAACCCATAGCTTCAAGTTTCTCTTCTGCTCCAAAGCCTTCCGCAATGTCCACATCGTGGAGCATCCCCTCAAGATAGCATGTGCTGGATACACCGCAACACAAGCTGATTCGCTGCGCGAAGGAGCGCTCAATGTTGCCATCAAATTTCTTCCGTGGAAACAGAATTCTCTGAGCAAGAAGGTCACGCGAATGAGCGAGAAAGGTGTCCCGATCTGTCACGTATGCAAGGGCTACAATAACTCTGTCCAACTCCTCTTCCGACGAGGAACATCCGTTGCCCTGAATGACAGCATCTGCGTAGTAAGCCAACAGTTTACTCACTGGGACGACACCCCTTGGGTTCTTCAACAGCTGAACATCACCGCTATACACCTTCTCAAGACCCTCCTTTACAGCTCTCTTCATCGTCGCATGGCCAGCAAAACATTCCGTTGACAAATCCTGGAATTCATCCTGCAGCTTCATAATGTCCAAAACACATCTCCTGAAATCGACGTCCCTGCTCTCACTATCATATTGCTTCAATTTCTCAGCACCTTCCTTGGCAATTCCGTCTTTTGTCAGCTCTGCCAAGTACGCAAGGGCTTTAGGACGTCTCGACAATAAGTTGTAGTACAACTTGAGAAGGTTCCTATCTCGGGACTTTAATTTGGCATTAAAACCACCATCGGACATTAGCAGCTTTTCCAAAACTACGCTAGAATCTAACAAAACCTCTTCCACATTAGCCATGATCGTTTGTTTATCTTCCTGAGGAAAATAATACGAACATCTTGCATTTTCGTCGTCATATGCCTGCTCAATTTGCCTCAGGAGCTCCGTTTGAGTGCTACATCTGCTCCATTCCTCTACGAGGCTAATATGGTAATTTCTTGTTAACTCCAAATATCGCTTGAGAAACTGCTCTATATAAATTTCGTGTCGTTGCTCGGCAGTTACTGAAGAAAGAAGTTCAATAGCCTCCCGAATATGCTCGCGATTCACAACCTCACCCTTTCGCTCGGCGGTAAGCAACTCATGCGTCACACGAATAAGTGCTGGGGCATTCTTTCTTAGCACCTGCTCGTGGAATATTCTCAAAGCTACCTGATGGAGAGACGGCTTAGAGAAGTTAACGATGTAAAACCTGGAGAGGTAAGCAAAGGCACTCCTGTTCAACTTCATCAGCACCTCGTAGTGCTTCCACACATTTAAAACCCTAGTAAACAGCTGCGATTCCGATGGCTCCTGCAAATCAGAGTATTTTAGTAAGTAGCGCGTTAGCATCTCCTGGAAGTCCATATATAGAAGCTCCTCTACATTGGAACCAATCGGGTCAGTGGTGTAATCGAGGGGTGCTGACCGTGTTGCCGCATTGTAAACGGTTGTGTAGTGATTCATACGCCTAGAGAGGCTAGTACATGACCTGAATCCGCCATCTACCAGCTGAGCTATCTCTTCAAAATCCGCTTTCATGTTGCGGATAGCCTCACGGTCCTCCTCTAGCATTATTGAAACTATCTGCGTGAGAAAAAATTACAAATATGAGGGCAAGTCATGGAGATAAAGCAAATAGACAAAAACAGCGAAGTTAGGCAGAATAGAAGAACAGTATTCTACGGTAAAAAAATCAGGAGATGTCCTACAACGAAAATAAATGCATACACATTCGTATGCAGCTGATTGGTAAGGAATGCCCAGGTCACACCCAAAGCACAGCACCCACCGGGCCATAGACAAGCACAAGCACCTGAAAGCTGTATATGTTCCAGTTACGAGCAGTACCATTTCTACCTTCGCCATCACCGCTCACAAGATGCCCTACAACTCAAATATTAGGCAAACGGAACCACCACCATGTAACTCCCAAACCGGGTTGCAACATATCCTAGGTCGTCCTCCAGGGATGGGGAAAGTACAAAACAATACTGAAAAGCACAGTGACGACGGGTAGGAAGCCAGGAAAATATGTAGCAAGTGTCGACCAGTAAAGCACAATAATCGACGTCATGATGCCAGCAAGCGAACCAGTGCTACTACGCGACCACAGGCGGTTATAGCTGGCGGCATCACACATTGCTACCCCGAAGTTGGTTGATCAACGTAATGTGGTTTCTTCAACAATACTTACGAATCATTGTGAACCTTGGGGACTTACGGAGTGAAAGAAAATTCCATGTTTTTCTTCATAATAAACTATAGACAATGTTATCGTTGTTCCCTTTCGGAAACTAAACCGCACAGTAGTCATCATCCTAATGACTTGTACGAGTAATCGCTTCCCCTCCAAAGTGTGGAGAAACAAATCACCGCGCGCATCCACAAGAAGAGCGGAGACGGAGGGCAGCGCAACAGTGAGAATGCTTCATGGTACGCAGGGGTAAAGCAGTCGTTCTAGAAACACCTGAGCCCGTCGATATGTGAAAACTTCGGAAAGGGTGTAAATCGCTCCTGGTTCATCCAATATGTTAGCAACACCGAGATAGTTGCTGGCATGTCAATACCCTCTACTCAGAAGATGACTCATCTGAGAATACTGACAAGTCTCCACCCCGCTTGTCAGGGTGCTCAAGCCACACAAACGGGACCCTGGAGATTCAAATAATGAAAAATGAGGGGCATTGCAGATATACTTCGTTTCTCATTGTGACTGTTATCATTATTATAGATGATACGTACACACTACGAGAAACCATAACTTCGCGGAACTATTGTGCCGTAAAAGCACCATGATATGCATTCATATGGATGATAATCAGCGATTTTATTGCGAATTACTGCTGACATCTCGTATTTTTGTCGTTATCATAATTCCATCAAACTCCTTTTCCATGTCAGCGATTCGGGAATTAAGGGTTTCACATTCGGCCCGAACCAGAGCAATCGCTGCTTCAGACTCCATCTTGGCCCTCTTAAGCTCTTCAGTAAGCACTATTTTTTCTTCCGCAAGCTGGTTGAGTTTCTCATCGATCTTGGTAGCGACAGCTATCATCGCCTTCTCCTCAGTTTTGTATTGCCGCGTAAAGTCTGTTAAAATATCCAACCTCTCTTGGGACATGCTGTTCACCTCTTCCCAAGCTTTTCGAATTTGGCCTTAAGCTCATCACGATTTTGCTTAAGCGAAGTAATCTCACTCAATCTACCCATGTACACAGTCTCAAGGGCTGCAAGTCGTAATCTGGCTTTCGTAATGTCATCGTTTATTTGTTGGTCGTCGACTATATCCGCTTCTGTTTTAGATGGTTTCTTAGTTTCCTTCGCGGGCATAGAAAATTGACTAAAACTGAACAGGAACAAAAAAAAAGCAAATCTGAGTCATTGTGGGATATCGTGTCAAAATTTCCCTCACGAAATAAGCACTTATGATATGTAATGATAACCACGGTTGTAGAAAAGAAAAGTGATTAAGGAGGACGATACAAGCGTAGTCATCAGGATACACAAAACATTTTCCACCATTCTTGTCATATCGACAAGGTCAAGAATGCATACATCATATTCTTCCGGAAGATTGGGAAGCACTGATGAAGTTCAAGACTTGGTGGTGAACCATTTACCAGCATCAACAGGGTTTATGCTTTGAGCTTGTTGAATAAATGAATGCTGCAACAATTCCGTTGCTGTTGGCCGTGATGCGGCAGGGAGAAGACATTGATCAACAAAGCTGATAAGTTTGTCACTGTATTTATCTTTACAAGATAACCAATCAATACGTGCCGTTGTTGTTGCAATGGCCTGAAGAAGGTCATATATATTATTTTTAAATGAGGCAAATGGATACGTCCCTAACGCGCACTCGGCTATAGTGATCCCAACACTCCATATGTCACTGCTCATTGAGTACAATTCTCCCTTAACTCGTTCGGGGCTCATATAGATTAACGACCCTTGTGACGACATTGTCCATTCACCACCCTCAGAAAGTTTTTTTGCAACGCCAAAATCAGCTATTTTGACTTCACCACGCGAGTTTGCCAGCACGTTAACGGGCTTGATGTCACGGTGAATCATTTTCAATGAATGCAGGTGTTCCACCCCGTAAAGAAGCTCTCTAGCAACGTAAGCAAGCATTTCTTCAGTAAAGTGATTAGAACGCCTTTTAAGGACGTCCATCATACTTCCAGCATCCATATACTCAAGCACAATGTAGAGCCTTCCTTCCCTGAAATATGCCTCATATGACGTTACAATATTTTTGTGCCTTACTGCTCTAACTTGCCGCAGTTCGGACTCGAGAGCTTCGCGCACATCTTCCGCACCTCTATCAAGAAGAATGTACTTAAGGGCATATGTATGATTTGTCAAACGATGGCGGACTAGCTTTACGTTCCCCTGGGATCCTTTACCCAATACGTGACGTACCTGTAGGTCTTCAAATACTATTTTATTTTGCAAAGCAGAAGTATCACCTAACTGTGTAGCTTCTGCTGTGACTGGTGATGCAGAAGTAATACCACTAGCTTTTACACGGACCTCAGCACCTCCATCGCCCTTTACCACTAAAGTTAAAGTGTCCGTTATTGAAACAGCCTTTTCCGGTGGCTCCAACGAAAGTCCTTGAAGATTAGGTCGTTTTGACGGCATTTCTAGTCACAAGCTATCCAGAAAAAGGAAGAAAAATGTGCCAATAAAGTACCACTATACACCCAGCAACAAAAAGGAAAGGAATTAGTAAAGAAAAGTGTGCAGTAAATTATTACATTGATAATAGAAAGGGGAAAATAATAAGTGAATAGTTCTTACAACAAAATATCTATCTACATAAAGTAGGAAAGCGCTTCATAGTAAAAACACGGAGGAAGACATAAAAATACGACGTCCCATACGGTATTTTGACGCGGAAAACAACAGCCGGTAGGGTACTTAGTAGGAAAAATAAATACCCGATAGTATATCTACATTATGCTATATTGAACACGAAAAGAGTCTGTGTAAGCGACTGTGCTAGAGGGCTAGGAAAAGACTTGGGAAGTAACTACTATTTCCTCTCTGCGTTTTTTGACATTCGCTTCCACGATTTTAAATCGTTATATACTATAGGAAGCACGTAACTGTGACAACCGGTTTCGTTTCTTGAATTCTAACGCCGGTGGCGCACAAGCGTAGCAAGGAAGAAAAAGGTGACCGAGCATTTTTCAGTATCGCCTCCGCCACGCCTTTCTATCACTATCGTTTCAGGGAAAAAATCTTCACACTTGCGTTGACTTCAAAAAAAGGGTACATCCACTCAAACTGACGTAAGGAACAGCAAATACCTTGATTGTACATACCATTGATCCCCTATATATGATGCTACCTGTTACCGTTTATAGGTATAAAGTAGAAACCTACCTTGCGCTCATCGTCAAAGAAGCACATAAAAGAGGAACAAATCACTTTGTGTCTCTCCAACGCAACTCACCTCCACTTCTACCGCCAGAAGCCGTTCCAGAAATCAAGGAAAACAAGAGAAGATGCCCAGTTTGTATCAGCAGAAAACTGCATTGCGGTACTGCATCACTAGTGCGTAATCGCTCCCAGTCCCCTTTGACAGCGTACTTCCTCTCAGTCGCTACAACATTTTTTTTGTTATCCAAACACATAACAAAGAAAGGGAATGGAAGTCAAAGACACTCTTTCACTAATTTATCCAGGACATTCCTCACGCATGTCCCGATGATGTAAACAAATAGTAACAAAATGAAAAGTTGTTATACATCCAGTAGGAATGATATCAATGAAATTTCCCATGATACGAAGTATAGTTTAAACAAAGACTACACCAAATGCATTATACTTTAACGCATAAAATTTAAAGCGTTTCTTTGTTCTACAGTAATAACAAACGTTTTTATCCTCTTCTTTTGCGGCAAATAATATGAATATCACTACCGGTGCAACAGTGATCAATACCACAATCACAAATTCTGGTATTCATAACCTAACTACAAGAGAACGTGAATACTCCAAACACAATATCACCTTTCGGCATCCAATTCAATGTATTTCCTTACCGATAACCCAGAACTGAACGGAGAGTGCTACGCTAACCCTACTGATCACCCTCATTCTACTGATACGAGAGCATAGGACGAAAAAATGCGGACCCCAAAGGAAAGGACACAAATATCCATGTTTGATCCTAGTTTCTTAACGGCTAAAATGTGTAGTACAACATGCATGTTCACCGATAGAGCTATTCCGCGTAAGTATAGAGTCAAAAAAATTACATTTCCTCCTTAGCAAATTGTTGAGCCATGTCAATCACTTCCCAAATCACCTTTGCCATTGCTTCCTGTTCGTCACACTGGAATCCTTCAATGGAGTTGCGATACAGAACAAAGGTGTGTTGGCATGTGCTTTTGTCCGGAAGTATAACCGGAAGGAAAATTAGTGACTCGTCAAATGAGGTAGACGGGTTAAGTAATGTACAAATCCCAACAGCATCGCAGCCTCGCAAGGTTTCTACGCATGAACTAAAGTAATCACTGAACGATGTTGGCAAAGCTTTATGTAATTTTTCGGACGTGAATAAAATGGATGTTTCGTCAACAATTTCTTTCTTCAGCATACAAAGACAATTCTCATCTAGTTCTGACCCATCCTCATAACCATTTTGGTATGTACATACCGCTCTATTCTGACTTTTATCTACAGCGAAAACGCAACATAAATCGCCTGCCATGTTAAGTATGGCGGAAGCACTTTTAAGAACCTCCGAAAGATCCTTTCCTCCGGGCTGATGAAAGGTGATAGAATTCCGACTGCTTGGAAGACAAGTAGTAGAGTGCTCGATAGTTCGCGATAGACTCGGTTCACGTGTGACTTTTTTCTGTGAGCCATCCCCCAACGGGCCTTCCAATGAGGGTCCACGTTGTCTTGATTTTTCCCGAGCAGCACGCGCCTTGGCACGGCGTTCCTCTTCGCGTCTTTTTCGTTCAAGTATCTTGGCCTGTTCCATCGCCTCCCGCCTCTGCCGTTCAGCTTCCTCCATTTCTCTCTGACGCCTCTCTTCTTCATGCCTTGCCTCCTCAATGGCCCTTTGCCTCTCCTCTTCCAGCCTTCTGCACTCCTCCTCTTCCCTGAGCAATCTATCATTTAACCTCATCGTGCAGCAAATTCTATCGCAATCACCTATGATAAGTAGCCCCGTCCAAAGAGCTTCTTCACACTCGTAAGAGAGGGTCCTAAGGAAGTGTTCAGCCATCATTTGAACATTCTGTTCTAAATTAAATTTGAGCTGCTGAAAGTCATCAAAGTCTACGAACAGGTTATGACGACACGGTATTCTTCCAGACAACAGTTGCTTCTCAAACGCCATCAAGTGCGCAATGTTTTGTTCTGACAGCTGCCTTTTCTGATTGAGCATTTCTTCTCTGGCAGCAATCTGCTTTTCACCCTGAGCTTCAGCGTTATTAAGAAACCGGCGCTGCTCAACACGGGCTTTCTCCTCCCCTTCCCATGTTCGAGTAACCGATTTTACATGTTCATCTTGTAATTCATCCAGTCGACCCTTCCGCTGTACATATGATTGCCAAGTTTCATTTAGGAGTACCTGATGATCGTATACAGCCTCCTGATAGCTCAGTTCCTCCAACGTGTTGGCAGTCAGCCTATAGACATACTCAAATGGCCTGGCCCTGTCCATCGCTACGCTTGTCAGTTTTTCTTCTCCCTACATGGACCATAGAGGAAACACGTAATAAAGTTTGAAAGCAGGTCAAATTAAATAATCTGTAGCTCGAAACATGAAGGGCAACAAGATGCAGTTTTCAAAGCCATATTGTTTTCTTCGGACGAATACAACAAACTCCACTTTAAAAAAGGCAAAGATAAGAAAGCCTTGTGATACATATAAGCACGTAAGCATTGACCACTTACCTGCACAACTGTCGCTTTCGGGAAAATTTCCTCCCAATGAAGAAAGATTACTTCATTTACCAAGAAGCATGATTTTAATTTATTTAATGACGTGATGTGCGCCGAAAGAGCAACTGTATATATAAGCTCAAGCACACTCACGACATGTACAAGTACGTAAAAAAGCAGCAACTCTGTCCCTAAGAAAGACAAGGTGCAAATCAAGAGAAAGAAATGCGGCTAAATCTGCCTCGCAATAATCAAAGTCTCAAAGAATTAACAAGGCTAAAAATATATAAGCACTTGCACATAACACATCTTTAGCAATACCACTGACGACCACGAGACGTCGAGCATTGTCATTGCCACGGAGATACGCAAGAAATGGACTCCATTACTTCTTTCAAATCTGGTCTCGTTAACATACACTCCCTGTTCGTTGCTTTCGATGGATCTCCCAAGTTAAACCAGTTACGTTTTCCGGTTTTTGCGATCTTGGCGGAAGGGAAAAGACCCCAGGTTGTCCCAGGAAAGGTTAATATCCAATATTGAATATCTTCTCTCACGTTGAATACAAAAGTTCAATTCCTTATTCAAGATCACCAACGGTAAAGAAGCAAGAAATTCAACTACAAAACAAATTAGTAAAATAAACAGGTAGGTTATCGCACAAACTGGCCGCACGCCAATAAACCTTTAAAATCTCCACGCGTAAGGGAAAAAACTTCGCTCAACAAAGTAAGGGAGAGAAAACGTAGAGGAAAAGAGAAAAGAACCGCGCACCTCAGCAGGTCGCCAGGGCAGGACACGCCCTGCTTCTGACCAGGCGGCACTTCGACCCTAACCCATGATACATGGAGCTCAGTGGAGTCCCCAAGCCTATGAGGATTGGCCTCGAGAGATGGTTGCATCCTGCTCATAAGGGAGACACATTTGGCTCCAGAGGAGTGCATTGCGCTCAGAATTAGTAAATATCAGCAGATAGGGCTGATAAGAACAATCCATGGTGGCGGAGTCTCGATTCGGGTGTGAGGGGCGGTGTGGGACTGATCACGGGCCGTTGGGGATGGTTGCTCGCAACGCAGGCACCTTCTGACGGTGTGATGTTAACCATCACGTCGGCGCGTTCCCCCCGAAAGGCATGTGATTGTAGCTCTGTGCTGAACTGCCTGGCGGGAGTAGTGTGACCACTGGATGTGAGAACAAGTGCAAATTCCCATCACGAATTGCGGGATCCATTGCGTCCGAGAGGCGTCACGGGTGTGTTGCCGAGTGGTGTCCCCAAAAGGGGATGCAAACTGCGAACACTGCAGGGCCAACGCGAAGTGCCCCACCACGGCAATGCGGTAATCGCCGGATATCACGCTGGGCCCGAAAAGTGGTCACTACTGGACTGCGTCTGGTGTGTTTGTGCAATTAGCCGTGGTACGCTCGCACCTATAAAGCCAGCTCGTGCTTTCTATGTACAGCATAAGGCATGTAGCGAAGAAATCAATACCAGAGGGTAAAATAGCGGCTTACGCTTCTGGTCAGTGAAGTTGACAAAACTGGAAAACACGGTAGAAGAACACAAAAACGAGAGAAGAGCGATGCTCCCATAAGGTGCCGAAGGATGGTGCTTGCAGAGACTTGTCTTGAAAGGTGGAAGGAGAGTGTATGGATGTTTGCATTTACTGGCCCAGTGAGCTGGAGTTCAGCGAAGTCTATTCATGCCCTGCAGCTTCCGATATCACGAGCGCTGGTTGCGAACCATCGCCCACTTGCGGAGGCTCCAACAGGCTGAATCATGAGAAGAGACGCATGCTGAGAAACGAACGAAGATACTCAATGTGCAAGCGATCAGGATTCCCAGCACGAGCAGCCAGTTCGTTACTGTAACAGCTACATGGCTGGATCTTGCACCGTGTGAGCTGTCGCCGAGCACGGCCGCAGTATCGATGAAAAATGTGCTGTGAAAAAGCGGCAAAATGCATGCATTGAGACTGTTTCATTACGATTTGAAGAAGGGTTAGGGTTCCAGGAATGTGTAGCAAACATTATCATTCCCCTTTTTCAACCAAACAGGCCTGAAAACAGCATGTCACTATTTAGGCATTCCAAGCTCAGCCAAACACTGCGCAGGGTAATGGAACGAGTGTTGGCGCGCGAACTTCGGAATTGCACTGCAAATAAGTTATAATTGAAACAGGTCCGTTTCTAGACCAACGGTATTGGCACTGAATACGCCGATGCGGGTAGCCAGCGCGTGCAAAGGAAGCGAGATGAAAAGAGGACGCTAGCCTGCTTCAATGGCCATGTGGAAACATCGAACTCGCTGGACCACGGGCACGTAGTCAGAACACCGACTGTCTTTGGAGTGGAAGCACAATTGTTAGCGTGGATCCCAAGGATCCTTCAGGGAAGAACGGCAAGGATAATATTCCATAACGCTCCGTCTGAAGAAACCCAGCTCACGTGTGGAGTGCCATGAGGGCTTGTACTGAGACCGCTGCTGCTCATCGTTACGGTGAATCCTCTGAGCAAAAGACTGAACACAATTCCAGGCCTACTGCATAGCATCTTCGCGGATGGCCTTACAACTGCAAGCACGCATGCCGGCAATCATGTGATTCAAGAAATGTTCCGGGCGTGCCTACATTGTGAAGTTGCTCGACGAGCACTAAATGGAGGCTTCTGTGAAGAAAGCTGTACGCACACTTTGCGGTACTCGTGAGGCAAACTCGCTGGACCTGTTGGTGGGCGGGACCAAACTGAGGAAGATACAAGCGCCAAAACATCTCAACTTCATCATGCGGCTGCACAGGGTGTGACCAAGCATGTCAAGGGAATAAAGGCAGCGGTGAGCACGAGACTCATGAGACTGAGAACTTTAACCACGCCGGAGTGAGGGTTGTGCAGAGAGGGTTAGCGAGCAATATGTGTTGCACCCGTCCAAGCGAAGGTGTGTTACAGTACTGCATCGTGTTGGTTTACTGTCTCAATGCCAGATGGAGAAAAGCTTGAGAAAGTACGAGCGCAGTCAGCGCACATAGCAGTCGGCATGCTAAAAGCACCAAATAGCGAATCGCTCAGGTGCGATGAAGGGAGGTGAAGATAAAATCCATAAATGTCGTAGCGTTTCTCGCGGGTATCGGTTGTCAGTTGCATCTAAAGCTGAAAGGCATGTGGTATGCTGAAATGACCGACCGTGTTCTTCCTCTCGGGAGTATCTGATTCATGAGAAACTTTGAAAAGTGAAGAACATGCACCACGCAATTGGTGAGCCCATGAGATCACATGCCGCAAGCGCGCTGCAGCTTACTAAGAAAATTTACTTTGACACCACCACGTCAGGTACATTCAGGGCACATGCGTCAAGAAAAGAAAAAGTGCACACCATGTGGAGAGTGAAAGGATTGGTGGCTATGATCAACGGGTGTGGGTTGAAAGATCAATGGTGTTAGATGTACCGCCTGGAGCTCTGGCTTATCCGCAGGATAGCTTCGGGAAAAAGGCGGCACTGGGAGTGAGCGCACCAGCATGCAGCTACAGAACACAGTGCGTCGCGATGGGAGCGGTGTTGGAAAGGCTAGTGAAAAGTATTGGACGGAACGCAGCGCGCAAGACAAAAGCGGCTGTCTTTCTAAACTCACTTTCGCTCTTGATGGTACTGAATATTGGGCGTGCAGTGGTGATAGACACTGCGCGGAGACGCACCTGGGACGTAACCCTACACGCGGCGCGGTTAATAGCGGCCCTGTTCTTTCAGTTTGTTCTCTTCCACTGTGGCACCCCGAGAAACGATACTGCAGAGAGGTCCGCTGCTGAGAAGGGAAATACGAAACCCTAACCCTAACCCAGCTCGGGCTGCCCGTTTGTGAAAAGAGCGGGGCATCACATCTGCAATGAGGAACTGAAGGCTCTTGACGAGTGCCGCGTGCCACACGCACCGCCCAACCATGTTAGACCAGTGCCGAAAGAGACCCAGCCACCATTGGTTGCGCGAGGCATTGGTGGCACAGTTCCACACAAGTACCTCGAAGTATTTTGGGCGGTCTCATCGTGTGGTGCACTCGTGCGACTCACCAAAATGAAGGGTGACAGCCCCATAAATTGGGAGAGAAGGGCTGCAGTGTGCGCCCGCACCTCCGGTGGCGGCCTTTTGACGGCGGGCGCCGCGTGCCAGCCAGTGGGGCACAGGTCCGATTCCGGGCGGAAAAACTTATTTTCAGCCAGGGGTTGCGCGGCGCAGCCTCATCGTACCGCGCAAAGTAACCTCTTTCATCGCCGTAGCGGTAATATCACAATATTGTCAGTAAGGCTGCTGGGTTCAACAAGGGGCTCCGCCAGCTTAGTGATAGAGCGGCTGAAGTGTTCTTAGGAGCTCCTTCCCCTGCTTGCGCTCCGCCCTCACGGCCTCTCGCCTGAGAGCCACCAAGGGGAACAGCCCCATTGATCAAGGGGACGCCAACGTGACGTACACAGCGCCTTCAGTGAAAGGGGAGGATATGTCACAGTTTCCTGAGGCACCTTCAGTGTCTTCCTTGAGAGATCTATTATGGAAACAATTCTTGTTAGCAAGGGAGAGAGTATGTTTTCTACAGCGTTGGTGACACAAGCGCGATTGGGCGGTTGACGGAAATTGAGTTTCCCATGGGGCTGGCCGTGCGTCACGGGTCCCGTGGCTATGCCGGGAGCCCTTCTAGAAGTTTGCTCGTGTGGCAGCTGCCCGTCGTTACTTTCGAGGGTGCCGAGAATGCGGAGAGTCAGGGAAAAGGAAGAAGTGAAAGGATCCTCGGGATCTGAAAAATAACGCAAGATATTAAGAGGGCCCCAAGCCTTACCGGAAGGGAATGAGAAATAAATGGGCACCCTCTTTTTTGCTCGCTTACGCGTAAATATGCACACACGTAGTCATACCGGGTCGAAGAAGATGAAAACCATGAACATCGATGAATAGAAGCAGCGAGCGCTAGCAAGAGCATAACTAGCAATGAAAAATAGTGAAAGCAGTAAGCAGTAAGGTAACTGAGATTACGCTGGTAGCCACCGTGGTTGTAGGCCCTGAATGCCGTCAACACCTTTATCCTATAGCCCGGCGCCTCCCAACAACGAAAAAAAAATAGGATATACTGGCATTTAAAAAGAATTCTGTGAACCAAATGCTCGCTATGGGACAAGTTCTGCCTGCTTAAAAGTAGCGTAAAAACCCAAGGTACAGAACGGCAAGACAGACGGGTGCAATGTACAAAATTGTGCACCCCTGTGTCTTAGTGCGGCTCAACGTGTCAAGATTCACTGTCGCTCGCAACTCCTCCTGCACTCTCTGCGCCCTCTCTTCTTCCACCCGAAGAGCTTCTCCAAGCTCCGCTGCAGCGTGAGCGGAGGACGCTGTGAGTCGCATGGCTTCCCTAAGCTTTAGGGATGCCTGGGATGTTTCCACGGCCGTCATCGGGCCATCTTGCCATCTTCCCGCTGCAGCTCCAGCTGACCACCCAACACCAAGACGCCTCCGCACCTTTTCGGCGCAGTCGGACGCGACATTGCGTGAATCAGAAGGTGTAACTTCCTTCGCCGCCGCATCCAACAGCGAAAGGGTGTTATTTACCTCCGTTTGTGCGAGCTTCTCCGTTTCGTTAATCTTTAGCTCAGCGGTTGCTGCACGTTCCAACACCAAACTCACGAGCGCTGACACATTTCTAGCTTCCTTGCGAAATCCTTCGAATGCCGCATCCACACGAAGAAAAACTCTCTTCGCCTTTTCACCACCGGCAGGCCCGCTGATGCCATAAACGGAAGTGCTCTCCGCGGCGTCGTTCGCGTCCTGAACAGCAGCCTCGCTTCTCAGCCGGAGGCTTCGGCTCCTTTCCTTCGCCGCAGACGCCTCTTCCACGTGGCGTGCGACCTCTTTCCCGAGTGCTCCTGCTTTGCGCATGGTATTCACCAGTTCTGCCGCCATCTCGCAGATCTTTTCACTATTACCTACCTCATGGCGCCCCGAACTATTGTTAACGTCTTTATTTGCGGCACTCGCGTAGCCAAATGGGGACACACCTGGCGCTAAACAGCGTGCCACAACAGCGAGAAGTAGACCAACCGCATGACCTCTAACAATCATTTGTTGCACCTGCCTCCAAGGGGTTTTTCCTTTTTGCCAAGAGAACGGCAAGTACTCTAATCGTACATTTTTTTTGTGCGTGTCGTGTGCAGATATAAAAGCAAAAAGGGGAAATCTTAAGAAGATGAATGACAAGAGCGAATAACACAACGAGTTCACCGGAACCCGCCTTTTCAGCTTCCTGAAAGGTGACCTGCTGTGCTACCCGAGTCGAGAGCAACACAAGGTTAAATTCTCCCTTCATCTCTCACGGTAGAGAGGAAAATATATACGCATACACGCGGTGCGTAGCTGGACACGACTCATTTCGGCGTTACCAGTCAAGACCACCCACTTTCCCCAGAATTGGAATTCAGCACGCTGCAGCCACTGCAAAATGGGAACGACGTCATCCTTGCAGCGGGGTCTTCATGTTCCTTGCAGTGGCCTGTTGGGATGAACTGCCCGCTAGGTAGAGAAAGGAACGATCCAAGGGATACCAACCAACCCACTGCCCCATTGTACCCCTACGCTTCCCGCAGTAAAGCGTGATGAAGACGCCGCCGCTCAATTGAGAGAGAAGTAAAATGTTCACGGGAGCGCGAAGAAGCTTCTGCCCGCTGTGGAGAATAAAAAAAAAAAAGAAAAAAAAGAAACACCAAAATGACTGCACGGTGGCAGTTAAAGCAAAAAGCTGAGTGTGTCAACCTGCTACTTTTCTTTTTACCTCACACAGAGGCTGGACTCCTCGTGTCTTTCCTTCCGATAGTCGTATTCTGCCACTCTGGCGACACAAACTATCGAAAAATGAATCGCTGGTACAGGGACTTAAGATTTTCACCAAGAGTTGGTCGGACAGGTGACTTTAGCGACGAGAAGGGGTTCATAAGGTACCGCACGCATAGTCCATAGGCCTCACTGAGAAACAGTCGAGTTTCTTTCTCCGATTCGCTTTCTTTCATGAGAAGTAACTTAATGGGTGCGAAGCCCACGTATGCAGAGACACAGAACCTCCCGTCTACCGGCTTGTCAACGGATGGAATGAAGAAGTCGCCCGTCTTCCACAGTGCATCGTCGAGCAGGTCCATTGAGGCGTATAGGGCCAGTTGATGCAGCATGTTTGTACTCTCGCCATCAGAAAACTTCTCACACTCAAAAAGTGTGGAGTCGTCTGGGCCAACTACCATCAGCATGTCCCGATGGGGTTGTTGTTTTCTTTGCCTTTTTCCTTTTCCGACCTCCCTTCTTTGAAGCAGTTTCAAGGACAAGGATAGAGGAGAAGAAGCGATGTGAACTTATGAGGTGAACGCGCCTTGATGAGATTACGGTGGGCAACACCCGCAGCGCGCACACATATACACATTTGTGCTTATATAGGAGGTAAGTGAGGAGTAATTATCATGCACCACACTGCTCAGTAATTCCCGAACAACCCCACTAGCATACATAAATTGTTAGCGTGGTTGTGTGTTAACTAACGCTGCGACGACCTAAGGTGGTACGTGATATGGAGCATGGTAGCAATGTTGTCTACCCTTCCTTCTCCTCGCCCTCATCGCACTTTTCCTCCTCATGTTTGATCTTCTTCTTTAGTGGAGAAACGGGATCCTGAGCGACCTCCTTTTCGCCGTGGTCTGCGGCAGCCTTGGCATCATGCTCACCCATTTTCGTGGAGTCCCACGCAATATCTGTTGCCTTTACAAAGCACTGAGTCAGCTGCCGCCTCAGCAACTTCGCATCCTCAAATACTTCGGGTATCTCTCCTTCACACGTCACAACAGCGTTGTAGCCAATGTGCAGAAACTGCTCTCCTTTATAACAAAATGCAACGGTGAGCGCGGTAGGACCCGTGGGGTCAGGGATTTCGGCGAAGTCTGGAGCGTCGCTCTGTAATATCAGCTCGTGTTTACCAGGCGTTGTGAGTGGGCCAACCTCAAAGTTGTCGAGCTCCTGGTCCACTGGCGGGTCCCAAATGGGCCTCCACATGAATGCGACATCCATGGGATCCTTGGGCGGGGCCCCCAACACCTCGAGCACAACTTTCAGTGTGATTGGCTCGGTGAAGGGGACGACCTTGTCCCCAATAACGCTGTGACTGTCCAACAACACGCGCGTTTCCATATCGGCTTCGCGGGATGAGCCTGTGAGGCACTACTTCCTTTCCTTGCGCCTGGAGTGGGTTGCAAACAGGTAGCGTGATTGAGAACACAAGGGGTAACAGCAGTCAGCGACGATGCGATGGGTTGTTGTGGTGTTTACGTCCCCCGCAACTCATTGCATCGAGCAGAGGTCTTTTGTTTAAATTTTCATCTCCAATATTATGATCCGTTGGTATTATTATTATTATTATTATTAAACACTCTTTGCACGTCACACGGCTTTGAGAGGTATTTCTTATTTTTTTTCTCCACTTCTCTACAGCAACCACCAGTAATTCCTCGTGTGTCCTCCTTCGAACATTGCCCCCCTCTTCTTCTTCTTTTGCCATTCAAACTCTCGCAAACAATGCAACACCAGACACCCGAAAAAAGTTTCTCTACAAGTCATCAAAGTTCGCTAGCGGGTCATCAAGAACGACCTTATTGCGGTCAATTGCCTTGGAGTCACGGTGCTTATCGTCATTCTCTTCGTCGTCCTCATCATTTTCCGCAACGAATATGTAGTCCGAGTGGGCATTGTTCGCCTGCAACTCCTCAGCAGAGCGGAAGTCACGTGGGATGACACCATCCTTTACGAGTTGCCGCGCTTCGTGGGGTTGGTAGCGATAAATGATGTCCAAGAGGTCATTTTCGTTGAAGGCACGCTTGGACACCAACACCACGTCGCCCTGCGCAATCCAAACCTTCCGCACCATTGCCCCACGGATGGCACCAAGAGCTTTGCTGCCGTCAACTAATTGGAGTTCGAGGCGAAGGTTTCCGAGGGGCCTCTTTACCTGAGCGTACTCCTCGCCTTCTTCGGCGTAAAGAAGCTCACGTTTCTCATTTTGCATGTTGGATTTCGCATTACCGGCCTTAAAGGACTTGCCGCCCTTCCCCATGTTCTTGGGCATCTTGGCGGTGTGTTTGTTGGAGCTGGGTTAAATTTATTCAGAAACAAAAACAAAGCGCAAGACCAACTGGCGACAAAGATTGTTTTTCTTTCGCGTCCTTTCTCGCTTCCTCCTACTTACAAAAGGAGTGCGCCGTGGCCCAATTTAAACATAAACCGGTGGAAAGGAAAAAGGTGTTGAAGGGCGTAAATGTGAAGTAAACAGGCATAACAGTGGAGAGAACCCCTTACCACAACACACAGCAAAGGGACTTCGAGATCGAGAACGTTGGAAGAAGACAATGATGTAAGAAAATATGTGAAGGCGGGGGACGTAAGTAAAACAGAGGAAGGAAGAAAAAAAATTAAATAATCCGATACTATACAACGCGCAGCAATGGTAACAATAATAATGATAGTAATAACAATAGTAATGAGTCATGGAATGAGTGAAATATACGTCAGAGAGGTAAGTGTGTAGGAAGAAAGCCAACCCAACGAAATATTCTTTTCTTTGCTCCCCCCCTTTGCTGCTTCCATGCTTCTCGCTCTCGTAAACAACCCGTGGTGATACATGGCACTTAGACCAAAAGTGTTTTCTGCTTCCAGTGCCCACGTTTGCCAGCCACACTGGGAGCCATGTGGGGGATGTTAACAGTTTCCCATCACAAGCTGTAGATTTATAGTCATGAGTGCCTCTTTCACTTATTCCCGCCTCAACCTCCCTGCGCTAGCGAACGGTACTTGGAGCGCACAGAGAAGATGAAATGGGAAGAAACTTCTCTGTCTCTTCACACCACGGCGGCAGTGTCACCACCCAACACCTCTACGGTTACATTAGCAGCTGGAGCAAATAATTAGAATGGGGTTGGTTCGTTACAGCGCGCAAAAAAGAAAAAAAAACATAACGGTAAAATATGCCACGCTCCTCCCAATTAAATAGGAGAAAAGAAACAAAAACGAAAAAGTCACTGCCAACAACAACAGAAAAGAGATCATATATATATATATATATATTCACACGCTATAATGCGCGACGGCATTCAACGAGAGGGTTTTCATTTTTGAAACGCGTGTTGCCCTTCTTCTCCACACTTTCTTCTCTTTTGGTGATCAGCGACGCAGATACATCGCTTCATCTCGAGGGACATTTGGGCGCAGGGGCGTCCCACAACACCCAATCATAAAACAAACAACAAACCAATACAAGCATGTAAAAGCATTTAATCACACATTCTCAAATACGAGCGCTGGGCTTCCTCATTGTTCAATAAAATAACTTGGCGCAGAGTATCGTGCGACCACGGAACGAGGTAAGGAAGAGGCTCAAAATATTGCTGTGGTGGCGGCGGCAGCGGCGGTGGCGTTTGTTGTCTTTCATACACCTGGGGGCGCTCAATGGGCGGTGGAGGCACCACATGGCGTCTCGGTGGCTCCGGTGGCTCCAGCAGCTGGGGGAGGATGCCCACATTTCGACGCCCGTGTTTATTCCGCCCAAGTGCAAAATGTGTGTCGGGGAGGGTCCGCCAGTCATACTCGCAGGTCTGCAGGTTGTACTGCGTGGGCTTCCCGCAGACTTCCTCTTTTTTTCCCCGTAGCGGCATTTACTGCTCACTGCCGCTATTGGGAGATTAACCTTCTCTCAGAAACAAAACTCCGGTCCGGCAAAAACTCAAGAACCATGCAGTTACAAGGGGAGCAGTACGGCCAACAGTTGGGGTGACTACTGTACTATTTCTCTCTCGATATGTCCGCTCGCTGTGGCGTGTAATGTTCACAGTTCCCTTTTCTATTCCACAACGGCTACAAGAAATATACCGTGCACTCGCACGGTTAGGGGGAAGAAAAAATTTTGTGAGCGTGGTAGCAATGAAATACACTAAAGAAGGGACAGTGTATCAATTGACCTCCCCGTATCTACGTGGGAATCACTTAATGTTATTATTTCTTTGTTTTTTTTTTGCATAATCGCAGCGTTAATTGTGTGTGAAAAGGGATTTTTTTTTGTTACACAGCTCATCCTGCTCGATGTGGACCATCACCAAGTGGTGATGATTCTGCACCCTCACCTGGTGCTGCGTAGCTTTCGTCGTCCAGGTCGAGGTCCTCAAAGTCCCCCGTGTTGGCGAGCATTTCATTGTGCCACTCTTCCTCTTCCTTTTCCGTCCATAGTGGATCCACATCGCTTGGGTGCGGTACATTCCGCACGCCCCAATAGCGCAGCTTTGCGTGCCGCAGCCGCCACCAGTGGTGGAACTCCTCCGTCTTGAATTTACTTGCCCAACGATCAAATGCCATTTGCATGTGCGGCGGGCGTTGAATGCCTTTCTCCGTCTCTACAATTCGCGGCGGCAGGAAAAATCGCTCCGGCCCCACACTATAGTCCTCGCCCTTGTGGTTGTCGCTCATGTCGCGGTTCTTGTACTCAACAAAGTACATGGCCACGTTGTCCGTGCGGCGGCGACTTTTGAGGCGTGTCATCATGGCGTACTTTGAGTTCATGTCCTTGAACCGCTGAGGGTACTCGTCGAAAGCCTTGTCCACCATCAGTGGATCGTGCAGGAAATACGCCAGCTGCTGCCGCGAGTCTGTGTCGCCTGCCTTCGCAAGCTCCACCACATGATCTGCTAAAATGCGCAGGGCTGGTGCACGTGCCCCACCGACAATACAATAGTCCTTACGTATCATTTCTGTTACCATGCGGCGGGCTATTTGCTGCCGATGAAAAGGACTGCGGGCGCGGAACTTGGGCAGCTTTCCCCTAGTCCAACCGTAGTCTGCCATGAGGGGCTCGCTCGTGTCCCATGGCTTGTAAGTGATTGTCGGGTTGTCGTCAATGCCCGCAAATCGCGCCTTGCGCGTGGGACCGATAACCGGTGGCGCCCTTCCGCACACCAGGAACGTTATTCTTATCATTGCACTGCACCTATATAATAATAATAGTAGTAGTGGCGTTATTTCATTTTGGAAGGATGATTGCAATGAAAAGAAACGCAAATAATGCGAACACTGTTAGGGGAATATTAACATGAGCACCCTATGCGTAAGCGTGGTCTGCGGGCACATGGTCGTGCATTGAATATCTTCCCTTCCTTTAATGAGAAGTACCAGTGACCACACGTTGTCATATTGAAAAAAAAAAAACCACCGTCCGTACAAACAGAGAATCAACAACAATGCAAGAGACGAACAAACAAATAATGGGGAGGGATATGTAGGAGGGTCAACGACGCTAATTCGCTCACCGAAATTTCCGATAAGCGCACTCAGAAGGGAGTGGCAGGGTGGAGTACAGAGAAAAAAAAGAAATCGAATACCAAGTGGGCAATATCAAATGATTTCCATATATTTCGCTTGCATCGGGGTGGTGCAAAAGAATATGTTGGAAGGTAGTGCACGGTTAAGGAACAAATTATAATAAAATAACCAAAAGTTTTAACCAGGCAGCTAAACACTCGTTTGTCTGCCTTCCCTCCAGGATGTTGCCTTTGTTTTATCATAGGCAAAAAAAAGTACCAACAGTCAGTCAACGCAATATAGAAAGATAAAGATAAGCAAATAAAAATTCGTAAATTACAAAGGAAAAAAAAAGGCAAAGGAAGCCACTCTGGGGAAAACTCGAGGGGTAAGTGCCGAAACAAATGCCTATGGGGCCCGCACAACTTCCGCTTGTTTGGCGGCGG
Organism: Trypanosoma congolense; assembly: GCA_002287245.1. NCBI lineage: Eukaryota > Euglenozoa > Kinetoplastea > Trypanosomatida > Trypanosomatidae > Trypanosoma > Trypanosoma congolense. Next base: position 1,101,382 of record NHOR01000319.1, on the reverse strand, counting down.
CCTCCTCAAGGAAGCGCAACGCTGCCTCCAGCTGATCACATGCTTTGGTGTGGATGAGATGAGGAAGCATGTCCCGTGTGACACCAAACCAGTTGAGGATAACGTCAACATTCACCGCAACCGCACCACCAAAGCGTAATTGGGGTGCAAATTGAACGTTGCTCAATGGCTTCAAGTAGCGCTGGTCCGACACTTTTCGGGCTTTGTTGTACCTACGGTCACACGAGCTGGTCGTCGTGTGTGCATGATCTCCATACGCAACGACAGCGGTGCCCATGCTACTGTCTTCATTCTCTGAACTGATCGGTAGCAGCGCTAACTGCGTGTCTTCAACTCCCAGCGGCAGTGAGTCTACTGACGTCCCCACCTCCGTCTGAACTGCCGTGTGCCACATGTCACTGGTCCCACTGAGGTCCCGAAACGTATTTGACTTACTTGGGGCCTTGAAGGAGCGCACCAACTGGATAACCTCTTGGAAGTCCTGGAGGCCTGGGTTGCCTGTCCACGGGTTCACCTGGTGCAAACTCATCATGTAGCCCACTTCGTTATCCCCAACCAACTGCCTTGTGTAGAACTCAAACTTATTAACACCGTGGAAACCAAGAATGAGCACTTTTGTCGTACCTGGGCGGTAGAATTCCATGTTGTTCGTGCTAACCTCCAGAACTCGTTTCACAGCAGCGCCATCGTCAGCTGGGCACTCTGCGAATTTTAGAACTGCGTGTGGCACGCTTGATACAATGCAACCCGATTTCTCCGCCACACCTGAAGTGCCGCCCAGGAAGAGTGACGAGTGATTGACTTCTATTTGTATTAAGCCATATGGAATGCGGGTAAGTTTGTTGGCCATAAAGGGAAGGTATTGTGCGCTCTCCCCACCGCTACTGCCAATGTCTTTGCGTGCGCTACCGTCCTCGGTTTCGTATGTAGACGTTTCTCGAGTATGTGTTGCGGAGATCTTCCCAGTGGGTGAAGGCTTCCCCTTTGCCACGGGATCAACGGCTTCCCCATCCCTGTGAGTTGAGGCATCAGCGACATTTTTTCTCACCTTGCCACTCCCTGATGGGCTGTGCGGTGTCCCTGCTGCAGAACAGACCAATTTTGTACTGGCAATTTTACGCTGCGCCACGACAATGTTTCCCCAGTCGGTAACTGTGTGGACGAGCGTTGGCACCGTGCTTGGCGTAACCACAACATTGCTGCGATTCAAGAATACTTCCATCCTCACGCTTGTTGAGGCTCCATCCCCCATACTATCCATAAAGTTGACGGTTAACTCTCCCACTTGGCACTCAAACAAGTCCCTCAACTGTCTCTGCTTGAAAGTGGCATGTGACTTATAAGCGCAGAGCATGTAGCGGAATGTACGGCCCTCCGTAGAGCGCACTACGTCGCCCTGCAGCTCATCGCCGTTCCTGACGGAGAACCCCTTCAGATACAACGTGTCCAGCCTTGCTGTCCCGGAGAGCACTCCCTCCGAGCGCAGCACAACGTTCCGCACTGACGCATCGACGAACACCTGCATTTTCCCAATATCCCGCCGCACCACCACTAGGGAGCCGCTCATATTGCCCATGCCCAACAAATGAGCGTTACCGGAGCCTAAGTCGACGCGTATATTTCCATGTGATCCAGTGAAGGCAATGATCAACGGCTGTGGATTTGGTTTCATACACTGCGATTGCTGTTGAATGCTTGGGTGCATTGTCATCTTCTCCTTGAAGATCGTGGCACCCCGCTCAAAGATCCGGTTGACGCTTTGCAGTGATTCCAACAAGCTCCGATGCCACTGTGCTTCGAAGATAAAGAGTTGCCACAGGTATGGCACACGTACCGTGAGTTCCATCTTTCCACTGCTAGAAGCACTTCTCGGAAGATATATACAAACATTGGTGAGAACTAATGCTTTGTTACAATGTCGCAGAGCCGCCTGGACTTCCATTTCCTCCAAACACATTTCAAGCGCTTTCACCTCCATTTTTGCCTGACACTCAACTCGCAATCGACGCACGCAAAGTAGTAGTAACACTGCGGGGGGCGGATGTGCTTGAACGTCCTTAATCCACGTGGTAGACTGCGGATGTGTGCGCCTTACAAAAAAGTCCACACTGCCCACGCGTTCGTCAAGCGATAGCGTGAAATTTACAGTCGAGGCGGGTTCTGTCGTTAACACAAGACGGAACTCCGTTACGCGAATTTGCACGCTTAGCAGCTTCTGCTTGCTGTTACTGCTACCAGCATGCACAACAGGGCTCTTTTGTTGGGGCTGATGATCCTTCTCAATGGGTAACAGACAAGCTGATCTTCTTACGGAGGACCTTCTACGACTTCGACCCAGGCGGGATGCTGCACTTCTCTCCTTCATCTCCAAATTCAAGAGTACGGAGAAGAATGCACGGGGCATTGGTAGCGCCATTTCCGCAACGGAGGAGTACTGCACGAGTCGTCGGTTGTAGTTGTCTCGTTCCCATGTGTTGACAAGCTTCAGAACATTGGCAATGCGATCTGCATTATCCCGTACGTGAATTGCCTCCCACTCCTCAATTTCATGCGCTAACGAGATAATGGAGGGATCAATTTCAATTGTGTTCTCCCGTATCTCCACGCGGGCGATAAACCGCTCCTGATTTGTTACATCCCCACCATGACATCCCATGATTGTTGCGGTAACTTCAGGAAATGGAATGTTGAGAAGAACCGACATTGTCTTCCTTGCCGCTTCATTGTTCAGCGCTCCTGGGCCGTCCGCGGAACCCATCGTTGGGTCTGACCCATCGGAAGCATGCCTCGCACGCCGCCTTTGCTGCTGGCGGGGCAGCCGGTTCGCAGTGCCCCCCGTATGTTGGGAGGTTGGTGCCGAATTGGCTGAAGTGTCCCTCTGAATGGAATACACGTAAATGTCGCCGGCCTCCCAGCGTGCAGTGATGTCAAAGTTACACAACAACGGCGTCACTTCTGCCTGTTGTGGCGTTCCAACTGATGGAGTTTCGGGGTCGGCAAACACCGACCTCCTTTTTCTCCCTCGCGCTGGGTCCTGATAACAGCCCTCCGATAATTGTGGCGAGCGGGACGCCTCTGATGGTACAAAAGGTGTTGCTCCCCTTCCCGCTCTCGCTCCTAGTTTCGTTTCATGGCGCTGAAAAAAGGCGGAGAGGGACTTGGTGGATATTTCGTTGGAGAACTGACTGAGAACGCTTGCAAGACGTGTGGAGATAGTAATTTGCGGAGAACTGATATCCATCACTGCACCAAAGTTCACACACCTTCCGCTCTCGTTAATGTTTAAAGGCACTTCAATCGACGCGAACGAAATTTTGGATAACGAATTTCGATACTCCTCCTTGCTAGGGCTCGTGAGGGTTCCCAGACCACCCAAGACATGCGTTTTGCTAAGCAAACCTTTCGCGGAGTCATCCACGCCAATTGGTGAACCATCGCTACAGTAAAAATGCGCGTCGCTCAGCACAAACTTTGAAGTGACCGATCGCTTCGCTCCCCCATCCAGCTTCATTGTGCCCAGTAAACCACTAATACTATCACTCCGCATTGTCAACGGCGTTTTAGAATGAAGAGGAACACACTGTTGCGACTTGTGCAACCGGCACACAAATGTTGAATTCTCTACCTTTATCTTCATTGCCATTGTGGGTATGAAATCCTTGCGGTTTAGCAACAGCTCTTTGGGCCTACCCCGGTGCGTTGCAAGGAAACACCCTCCAACAAGCTGCGGTATGGTGCGTCTCCGAAAGGAACGACAACCATAAAATTAGTCATTGTCACGAACAGCTTGTGATCTGCTGTTGTCTGGAACTTTCCACTCTCCGCCACACCCACACAATTCGGTTCCGCAGGAGGAACAAGTGAAGATCGTCGTTGGTTCGTTAGAATGTGTCCCGGTGCCATTTGACTTGTCAGCTCCATGATGCGCTCTATACGCTGTCGCTGTGTGTTGAGTTTCACCTCCGACTCACGCCGCTCAGCGCGTGCCAACTGCTGATAAACAACAGATTTTGTAAGCTGGCGGTGCACCTTTCTATTTTCCCGCTCTGCTGCGCGCCGCATTGCTTCCGACAGCTCCTTGGCCTCATCAATTGATCTCTTCAGTAATTGTGCCAGTCCAATGCGGGCAACAATGAGAGGAGAAAAAATCGTCGCGTTCCACCGGGTTGCCGTAACACCGACGTTCGTCAAGCTACGGATATCCAAGGGTCCCCTTGGAGTACCGGTACTGATATTCTTCAGGCTGGATGGAGTTCATTTGTGTCACTGCGTCCCGTGGACAAAGTGAAAGACGTTTCAAAGAGTCCCCATATGAACCCATTCAGCGCACACGTTGCAGGTTTCACCTCTTGCTCTACCGCACTGGAAAAGGAGGTGGAGCCCAACTCTTCTTTTGGCTTCGTTGGGCCGGGCTCAGTCCTGCACTTCTGAAGATAGTCCGACTGACAGAGGAATGTCTGGAGCTGATCATACCCATCGCGATCTACTAATGCGATCTGGACATTGGCAACCTTCAGCACCGTGTGTGAGTTACTTTTCTCACTGCCTGCGGCACTGTAATTCCTTCCTTTCAGTCTACACACAGAGAGGTGCATGTTCGTCATGGAGGTGAGGTAGGACACACGGAGTCCTCCTACCAAAAGCATAAAATTGCTTCGGTGGCCGCTGTGGCAAGCGGCTGACCCTCCTCCCGACTGTTGTACATCGAGCGACTCGCGCTGGTCTAGTTTGAAGATTTTCATAAAAATAGAACGTACAGCCATCACACGATAGAAAAGGAAAATCAAGTGACTGATGATAATGGGTGAAACCGTCACTTCCACAGTCTCCACCAAGCACATACCGGAGCATCTCAACCTGTCACTGTTGTACACCGCGAATATATTCGGCAGATCCATTGTGTGCTTTCCCACCGTAGGGCTGAATGACAACAGCCTGGAGGGATGTAAGTGAGCCCTGAGCGCCAACTTCCCGTCCGAAGAGGCGTTTAGGAAAAGCGATGCTAAGGGAATGCTCAGGTCCAAGTTCATGTCCTGTGGCAAGTTGTTTTGCAGCAACGTGCCACGCACACGTACAGCACAGCAGTACGCATAGAGTTTTCCCCCTTTGAGGGGTTTACCACTGGGGTGGTGTCCTTCATTTAACGTCGTCGGTGTGGTACGCATGGAGCGCAGGATTGTTGGTTCCAACCAATCGTCCACCCACCGCTGAAGCTGTGGTTGGACAATCTCGACTGCCTTTGGCCTGTATGGTAAGAACAGCACCACATTGGTAATATCCACCTGTACGTTAAACTGCTCGTTTGCACCGTGCTCACCCGTCGGGTGCTCCGTGTTGTCTGGGCTCTTCTCAAGCAATTTACTGCCGCTGCGGTTGCCGTCTTGATCTGCGTGGTGTATATCAGCCCGAAGCTGTTTGGCTGTCACAACGAAAAGCCGAGGGTCCTGCCGGTGGGTCCTTTTATCGGCTTCAACGTATTCGAATGCACCAAACGACTCAGCACATGGAATCACCACGTCTGCAACATATTGCATTTGCATCGTCTCGGCTGTGAAAAACATACTGTTTTTCAGGTGTAGCTGAGGTGACACAGACGGGAGCACTGCGTACTGATCCCTGGGAGCCTGCGCACGGGCTCTATTGGCCCATGCGCGCAACTTCTGAACAACATGCTCGGAAAACGCCCCATTCAGCGTATGTGTTTTCACGCACTCCCGCGAGCTGACAGCCTCGGCGTGAGTTTCCCCAAACCCTTTAAGTCCAGTGCCTTTTATCTGCAATAGATTCATCTCCGACTGGATCATACACACATCCACTTTTCCTAGGGAGAAGCTGCCCCTGAACACAATACTGTTGGCAACATTACTCATGCCACTCGAGTAGGGCCATGAGAAGCCGGGACCGTCCATCGCAAATACAGCATCCTCCTCTGTGGGACTTCGGATGTCGGGCATAAGTTCGACAGGCGGTGTCGTGACGTCGCATCACTTCTCAACACTTTCAATATATGTAGCAGTGTTGGAAAACACTTAACCGTGACACTCTCCACATTTCCAATAAACTGAACCCTCACTGTGCGAAGGTTTGGGGCTCGCCGCTGCCACTCCACGGCCTGCTGATAACAACCACATATTTCACCAGAACTTAAAGTTACTGAAGTGTTCCGTTGAGCGTGAGGTCTTGTAGCGGCGGGTAAGCTCTGGGTTTGAGGCTTTATGGGTACCCGCATAACAAATTTTGTTTGTGGGCAACTCACCTCAGCGACACAGGGGCGCCGTGTGTCCACGTGCATGTAGCATCCCTCGCGGCACACATCCATAATTTCGACCCGCACCATCCGAAGGGTTCCGACTCCCTGAAAAACTCGGCTTTCCTCAATACCGTAGTTCTGTATCGTTGTTGCGGTACTATCCATGCACTCATGAGGGTTTGAGGGGCGCAACATAGCTGCAGAGCTTCCTGAAACTTCATTTTGGCATTCCCAACTCTCCGTTAGCACACGTTCGTGACGCCAATGGGCGTAGGGCTGCACGCACCACGCGTCACTGAGCCGCCTCCACAAGGCTGTCATGGATTTGATGTAACAAATAAAATCCCGAGTGGCGTGAAAGGCAGCGGTGTCCATGGTCAAATGATAAATGCCACTCAGAACACCTTGTGTCGCCTGATGCTGCACGCGGCCGCAGAGTGAGGTGAAGTAGATCACCGCAAGTGTGTCTTTTGCTTCATTGTAATGAATTCCCGGAACCTTTACGCGGAGGTTCTCATTGCGAAGGAGGGGTTCGTGTTCAATCTGCGTAATCACCGCGCAAGAAGAAAACGTAGCGGAAACTGAGACAGTGTTTGCTTCAGCCTTCCTCGTCGCGCGTGATGGTGGTACTATTTTCTGTGTAACCAATTGAACCGAACGCATGCAAAACAGCGTGGTATAAACACCGTTCACCTGTGAAGCATGCGCCGTATTATTTAAAGGCAGCGGAAGATCTGTTATAATGCTGGCCCGTATGGACGGAATAACGACGCTCAAAATGTCTACTTCAGAGTACCATCGCTTCTGATGAGCTCGACTGCGGCTCGGCTGTGTGCGGGCAACTAATTTCTTTTTCGCTTTTTCAATGTGTGATGTAGAGCTTTTAATTAAGTCCCGTATTCCCTTGAGTCCACTTTGTTGCCGTACGTGCTTCATTGCGGGGACGGAAAAAGGGAATACGGCCATTGGGTTCGCTTCATTGGGCGACTTGTGATGCAAACCATCGTCAAACACATGTTGAAGCGCGGAGTTTACCTCAAACAGTAGCCCCTCTATGAAGTCCTGCGAGAGAAAAAACGCCAACGGTGTCTCAAACTCGATATGCACTTGTTTTGACGTTGAGCCATCTCGTGACCGTTTGCGGTTGTCCGCGGCGCGCATAGCCCACATTTGTGCCGCATCTTCGACACTTGTGGCGCCCCTCTTTTGCTCACAGCCACCACTCGCATCGGGCGCGTCAAATGTCTGCTGTAACATGCGGGTTGAGGTGCCACTAGCCAACTGCTTTGATGGGGTAAATTTTATTGCTGGCAGAGACGCATGAAAACAAGTGCGATCTCGAATGTTTGAGCGTTTGCTGCGCATTGTGGCGCTGTACTCGTAAAGGGAACCCTGTAACATGTTGGACATGTCAAGGGTGACATGGCGTAGAAAGTGAGTGGAGTTGATTGGCTTGTATTTCTTAGACTTTGGGTCACTTTCCCCTTCGTCTGATGTCACCGTGGGTAATACATTTTCCTCCATGTGGGCACCCAATGTGCCGTCATTTATGAAGGTTCGACTCAAACAGCTAGAGGACTCATTGTTAACGAAGGGGTCGTGGCTGTTGGCGTCATATTCGCATTCATTGCTGCTCTCACCCAAGTCGTTAACATCATCTTCGTCGCTAAAGGAGGAGGCATCGTCACTCGCTGATAAACACGTGGCAAATCGTATGGTTTCGTTTCTACTTGTGGTAGTGGCTGCACTGCGCTCACTACGCGAGGGTGAGTTTGTATTCTTAATGGCAGCCTTCAGTGTATTTATTGGCGTGGAAGCATTACCTCCGGATGGATCAACGTCTTTGTTAGAGTCCTTCTCTTCGACCAGCTGTTGCTGTTGCTGCTGTAGTTGTGTGGAAACTTTTGTATCTTCAGGCACCCCAGTGATGTCGAGTCCTGGCAACTCATCTCCTCTGATACTTTCCTTAGAATCCTCTCCCTTTGTCCCATCTTGATTGTACACAGGCAGCCTATTCATGACACCCTCCGTCAGGTACTCTTTTTCTGTTTTTTCTCTACTTCTTTCTGTCATCCCGTCTTCGCCGTCCTTTTCCTCATGTCCATCATCCCTCAACATGGAGGATGAGTGGGTGTCATCGGTACCTACCTTTACATGCGACATTCCATCAGATCTCGATGACGATCTCTGTCCGCATGTGGTTTGAGAAGTAAAGAGCCGAAAAACGTCATGCTCCAAGATGAACCGCTGTTGTTTTCTCCTGTGAAAATCAAGCCCCTTGTCGAAGGGGTAGGCGATGTACTGGCGCACCTGTAACGACGTCTCAAGGCGAAAGACCTCGGCAAAGGTTTCGGCCGACACACCGTCATCCTTGATGCTCCGGCGACTATAGCCACAGAGCGTGAGGCTGCGCAGGGCGACTGTACTCCGCGTGTTGGAATTCAGATCATTTTTGGTGGTGGAGGTGGCTCGCAGACCTGCCGGGAGCTTCACTTCAAAGTAGTTGTCCGACCCTACGGCCACGTAACCCTTCACGAGTGGTATTGATAAGAGCACCGTGTGTACTGCATAGTCCTTCGCATAGTCTTCGTACTCACTTAGCAGGTCGAGATACTCCTGGAACTTGCCGGCTACGGCCGTTGGCACCACTTCGGAAAAAGGAACCTTCATAAATGCCTCACCATGGGTGAGAATACGAGTCAATGCCTTGCGCACGTCAGATTTCTTGTTTTCTTTATTACTTGGCTGGAAGGCCTGTGAGGCTTCATGCGCGTACTTGTGGTCCGAATGAAGTCGCCCCTCTGCAGCCATGCGATGCTTCTTCATTTGCACCGGTGAGGTGAGTACACAGTTGTCGGCTGAATAGACGGCTGCAGTGCGGGCCTTCTCAATCTCCCCAAACAGTCCCTCATCCCACATGAAAAACTGCTTTTGTAATGTTGTGAATAATTCCGTGAGCATCGCCACCTGTTCCACAGTCACATGAAGGAAATGCCGTTTGCTCTACCTTCTGACGCACTGTAGAACAGCGTCCGCAGTGGTGCTGGGCCAAAGTGTCGCAATATGTTTAGCGTGACATTCCCACAGCAGACGAATGTGTCTCTGGAAAATTCCCCAGTGGAAAAATCCATAAGTCGACCATAAATGGGTGATATTGCAAGACTGAAATCAGTAACCCCTGCCTGACTCATCATGGTGAAACTCAGACTACCAAAGCGCACGTTTACTTGTGGAGATTTAGCTCCGCCTTCTCGAAGAGTGACGTCGACGTCAACAACATTTATTGCAACGTTGAAGTCCACGTCGTTAGGGGGTGGTTCATCTTTCTGGAGGTATCGGTGAAACATACTTCGGACATTTTTCGGTCTGTTAATTTTTGGATGAATTTTAGAGAGCGGCCAAAATAGTTCACTCGGCCGTACAACGCATGAGGAACTGCCAAACAAGTTTTCTATCAACTCCCTGAGAGTGGCAATGTGAGGCGCCATAAGATGCCCACGGATTCCTGATATCTGAAGTTCGCAGTCCAAGAAATTTCGCAGCGTTGTTCGCCCTGTTTCATGGCTGACTGGGTTACGGTCTTGCGGGACCGTTTGATTTGGAATATTCGCTACATACACACCGTTAAGAGTGAACTCCGTGACGCCGCAAAATGGAGTGCTACTTTCAACAAGTTCGTGTAGCGGGTGACTCTGCGGAAGGGCGAGAAGGAGGTCCGCATCCATCAGCGAAGCCTCAAACGGACGGCGCACCTCCGTAACAGAGCTCAACAAATATGCGTCATTTGGTAGCGTCATGAACAAGCGCCCGCCAGTTTTTGTGTGTACGATCAAGAATATATTTGCGTCCATATCGTTAATATCTTCGCTGTAAACAACGTTGTGTGCATTTCCACTCAAATAAAGCTTAAAATTCCCTGTAAGGATAACTTCGAACCTTTTCACATTCGGTATAAACTCATCAACAAACACCCTGTAGGTGTTGTACTCCTCTGTAGTAAACTTCTTCCCGTGGTACATGTAAGGGACAAACTGCCAGTCAAAACCCAAATCCATGAAAAAACTGATGTAATCCATGTGCCACCATACCTCGCTGTTCTCCATTGACGGGAGAATGTTCCACAGTTTGCGCCCATTGTACACCAGGCCACTGAGTGTGTCTGTAAAAAGCTCCACCTTTTCGGCGTGTAACAACACAGCGCTTTCTTCCTGTACAGCGTTGGTAGTAACCCACACACCCAGTCCAGTCAACAAACTCTCCATGCTTTGCCCTTCTTCGTGGGGGAGAGGGGCGTTGAATTTTTGCACGTACGTTGAGCCGCGCCCCAGCGTCACGACGACTATGCCTTTCCGTCCCGAGTCGCACAGGCCAAACGGCGGCGTTGGCGCCACGGTTTTCCGCTTAAATGGCACCACTAGCGAAGTTTCCCGCAAGAGCTCCACGTACACCTCAAAGTTCCCGTAGGGCCGCTGCCGGCCAAATTGGAATTTAAGAGGCTCGACAGATCGGTACGTATTTGGTATGAAGTGCTCCTTCAACTCCATGACGGAAAAGTTAGACCACGAACCATAACACAACTCGGGTGCGTCAATGAGGAGCTCAACTCCTGAACGTGGTAGATCTGAGAGGGAGGTGATCTCCTCCCCAGCATATACATTAGGAAAGTCGCGATATAATGTAAAGTGAACGGTTGAATCTTCCTCATTGCTCACAATAATTCCGTAGTCCTCAAGAAGCACTGATGGATCATCGGGAATGGGCTCTGGTCGATCCTCCGGCGGAATATCACCGCAGGTGTAAAGGAAGGAGTCACGCCATGTGTTCCATACGCTTCGTGCGGGAACGGACTCTTTTCCAGGTTTCATGGGGTACCAACGGGCGGAAAACTTTTCCAGCGTCCCCTCTGAGACAAGCCGGTAGAGGTCAACGCTGAGAACATCTTCCAAAGTCAAGTAAGTGATGCCTTCGCCGCGCTCAAAGCCCACGTGGAGGAAGTACGGGTGTTTCGCATTAGCCCCACCGATGTTGATGTAACTCGTGAAAAGCTCCAGTTCTATTGACCCGATAAAATCGTAGAAACGCTGTAGAAAACACTTAGAGTTCTTTTTCCTTTGCTGCTGAAGCTCTGCTAGAATACGTTCCCTATTCGTAGGCATATCTGTGGTATCGCTGTCTTCCAACAGGTCCACCACTTCCCTTTCAGTTCCCAGAGTCTGCGGTTGTGGCGAGTTGTGTGTAGTACTATTACCGTCAGTTTTCCGACTGTTGTGGCGAGTGATGGATCGGAACTTCTTTGTGATAGACGCAACTAAGCCTGACTTTTTCTGTTTCCCACTCCTTTCCGGAACATCAGGATTCTTATAGTTCCCGGTGGCGTTGTAAAATGTAAGCCCCATTCCATTAAGATGGATGCGGAGCTTACCGCGTTTCTGCTGGATACGCACCATGTGCATATCAATGAGCTTAACCACGTCCGAATTATCGCTTCCAGGCTCTGCTTGTTGTTCCACATGCACCTCACTAAAACTACTGCGTGCCTTGCTGTACTCAGAGGCCCTCACATTCGCACTGTTGTCAAGGGATTCTGATCCAAGTGACATTCGACCCCTCGGGGCGGAAGGAGGCCCAATCGGCAGTTTAGTCTCTCTTTGCTGTGGTAGAGCTGTCCTGTGGGGTTTCTCACTGTGGCACGAGTGGCTGCTCCTGCGGTGACGATGCCCGGCAGCTTCACTGGCGTTACTTTCTGTTATGCCTTTAATGTTATCACCCATGTTTGTCATTTCATGCGTCCCCACGCCAGTCCCAACGTTGGTAAGGTTCTCATCTTCTACTGCAGGATCAGATACAACTCTACTAGTGGTGGTGTCTCCGTTGTCCAGTCGAACGCGCAACTTTTTCTTTTGCCGATCCACATCAACAACAACACCTTGCACCCACTTCAATTTGACCTTTATCATGCACGACACCCCCTTCAGTTTATCCGTCAGCATCGGCTCACACACCTTCGTCCATAGCGGGTCACCGAACCAGGAATCCCAAAAGACGAAGGAGATGTATCCATCCACTATACGCAATGTCATGTTTTCGTCCTGATAGAAAAAGTTTTGGAAGAACATACGGCAACTCAGGGGGCATATGACAAGACCTCCGAGATGGACCCTGGAAGTCGATGGGAGAAAACAATACCGCAAAACCGTCTGCACAACATATCCAAAAAACCTGTGCCGGTACATCATGAGAACAAACAGGCACACGGAAAGGAACAGGATGGAGAAGAAGACCTTCAAGAACTCGGAGGTGTCAAACTTGGTCGGTGGTGGCGGTTCCATATTCTCCCTTGTCCAATCAACTGTCCTCCCTTAAAAGCTTTTATTCAGCTAGCACTGCCTGTTGTTTTCTTTTTCTTTTGTTGCTTTTCCCCCGCCTGGGTCTACCGTGGGCCGTGCAACACACGTCAAAACGCAAGGTCCTACACTAATTTTGACTACGTTCAGATCCGCTTGGTGCGGCCCACTGCCCCTTGTTTCTATCCCACTTTCTTTGCTTCTGCTGAGGTGTGTGGTAACAATTATGGGCTTCTGCTGAGTGGAGGAAAAGGCCAGTCCTTCGTACGGCTCCACTAAGGTTACCATAGAGGAGACGGGGCCAAGAGAATCAAGAGAAAAAAGACGTTTTGATACGTGTGGATCTTGTCATGAGTATGGAGGTGTACCTTAAGTAAGGCTACAGCTGGACGACCTTTGTTTCAGTGGCCACATATCATCCCATTTTCTTTCTTTCCCCATTTTTTCCCCCTCTTCACAGTTATTGTCTCTCCTTAACACTGAAACTGGCACCTCAAACGCGGCACGACCCTATGTGTAAGGTAAGACGGGAGGAGAAGGAGGTGCAGAAGGCCAGCAGGAGATGGCGACAACGATGGAATAGGAACACCTCAATCCTCGTCTTCACCGCTGGAGGCATCGAACCGATTTGACTTCTGCCTTTTCACAAGTTCTTTGGCCTGACGAAGTTCCGCTTCAGTTTTTTTCTCTTGCATGCTGGAGAAGCGCTCCTCAAGTGACTGTGCCTTTTCTCCGCCACATTCCATGGCACTGCGGGCTCGTTTGCGGAAGGCGACGGAATTGGGAAGAACGCCAGTGCGCGCTAACTGCACAGTCGTTTCGTGCGCTGTCTTCGTGAACACACCGCCGCGTCGCTGAACACTGGAGTAAAAGAGTAACTGTTGTTGCGAGGGCCCGATACGCTTGTTCGCACAACAGAAGCAGAGTGCTGACCACTTTGCGGCCGCGACGCCTGGAAGGGGGAAATGTATGCTGCTGGAATTGTGCCGTCCTGTGCGGCACTGCTACGATTTTGAATGGTGTTTGCACGTCCTCCCAGAGGTTTAAACCCCGATCTAACTCCCCTGTGAGTATTACTAGTGGTATTGGTGCGACTACTTTTATTATGCCCGTGCGTGTTTGTTCGACGGGACCCAGGGTGATGCACGTTACCGTCGCCTTGCCCATAAGGATAAGCTTTCCTGTTCAACTCTTCCTGGTTCCCCATGAGGCCTGCCAATGTACTTCGCAAGACAAAAGCAGCAAAAAAGAAAGAAAGAAAAAGAAAGAGAAATTTACCTTAACCGTTGTCACCGGAACCGGGTGCCCACGCGACATCGCTACAGAGAAATGCTAACAGGAAGCATGATCAACCGACAAACTACGCGAGAGTTACATGTCTAATAAAAGTCCCTGCTGAGACCCCACTGCACTGCTGTACATGCGCACGGAAAAGAAGGCAACGAAAGAGTGCTTTAGGGATATGAAAATGAGTGACATACATTTATTCCATCAGTGCCTGTTCCCACCGGGTGCAAATGCATTACTCGGCGTGATTTTTTTGCTCACTGTCCATCTCCCCGAGTGCAAGGTTTATCCTGTACAGCCATGATCTCCCTGCCACCTCATCTCCCTCAATTACGTAGAGGGTGCTCCCGGTGTCATCTATCGCTACTGCGGTGATACATGGATTTGGTGTACGCACAATACCTTGAACCTCCCCATCTTTCCCAAACACCGTAATGACTCCCTTTGCACTCTCAGGTACATCCTCCACCTCCACCTCCTCACCCGCCTCCACTGATTCCGCTGAATTGAGCTCATATTGAGCAACAAAAATGGTGCCATCCTTTGGGCTTACTGCAATAGCCCTTGGACCCATCCCACCCTGCAGCTGCGCAAACACATTTCCGACGAAGTACGTGCTCCGCCGGACGAAGCGGAGAACACGATTTGTCCCCTGCTCACACACATACACGCTGCTATCAGGGGCGGCAGCTATTGCAGAGGGCCGTATGAGTCCGTGTGGGCAGATCGGCAAAAGCCGCTCGTGGCCTAACACTGTACGATAAACGGCCCCCATAGGGCTGGAGAAGGAGGAGTCCCCTTCTAAACCCGCGTCCGTGAACAGCAGCTCTCCGCTAGGACTGAAAGCAATGGCTGTGGGACCACGAAGCGGGCGGCCTTCAAAGGTGTTAAGGTAACGCACAGTGGAGTACGCGCCTTCCTCAGGATTCTTTGCCCCGGACTCTTCTTCGGTGGCAGGGGTTTCTACACAATACAGTTTCACTATGGCATTCTCCCCACGGTCTGTGATGAATACGCTACCGCTTCTGGGCTCGATGGCGATGCCATGCGGTGAGACTTCCGTTGCCATGATAGGCACCAGAACTTTTCTCTCCTTGTCAAGTCGCAGCAGTTCACCACTGAATGCGCATATAACGAAGACATCGCCATGGGCGTCGAGCGCCATCCCCGTGAAGAAGCGCCCCGGTGCCTCCGCAATGAGTTCCATTTTCTATGTTCTAGTTGATGCCGTTAACCCTTTTTCTTCTTTACTTTTACTTTTTTTCTTGCCTAGGGACTCCTGAGCACGTCCTCTAAATGGGCCTACCCATGGGAAAAGAGGAGCATATTTGGTTGTGGAAAACATATATATATATATATATATATATAAAGAACATCCAGGAGATATAAAGAAATGGCGAAGAAATGACGACAGTGATAGAGGGCAACAACGCCATGTTATCCAACTTGGGTGTTGTGTGTGCCTGAACAATCACACCAGCTAACCACCACTTTCAACCACCTGATGCCTCGGTGTCGTGGGTGTACCTCTTACGTCCGTGGCGCTGCTAGCCGGAGGAGATTAATATTATCAACGATCGCATGTGTCAGCGGAAACCGAGGTGACACGAAAAGCCCATGAGGTGCAGCTCGACAGCGGTACAAACAGACCGACAGGAAACAGTAATATTCACGGCAATTTCCGTCGTTATCGCTAACAACTTGATACTGAACTGTGGTGCGGGCAGGATGCACAAAGTTCTCCACCCAAACAGCCACTTTTTTCCCTACCACGAAAGTTTCCAACCACCCACGCAGAGCGTTTCGCTATCGGAAGGATCATTGGCTTGACCCATCTCAGTGCTATCGTGACTTGCAGTGTTGACCTTCCCCCCTTCCTCCTCTTCTTCCGCCCCATCATCGCTCAACTCTTGAAGAAGCTTCCGCATCTCCTCGATTGTTGTATGGTGGGGCGCATTTCCACCGACCGTCAGTGTTTTACTCTCCACAACACTTCCTTGCTATCTTCCTCGTCCTTTTCATGCACCTCCTGCTCCATGAGACGTACGTGCCGTTCCTGCTCTTGCCAATATTTATGAAACAAAAACTGCAGCACGAGCCCACAAACCCATCGCAGCTCACTAAGCAGCGGCAAGGCACCGTGGGCCACCCGCTGCCGTACCTCAACGGCCTCCTCCGGAAATTCAATGGCTTGTGCCCTCTTTCGGTATGTGTCATCATCACCCCGTGCAAATGTGCCTGTCATAAGATGGACGGTGCGAGATATCACGGCCCCGTAGAGAGCCGTGATGGCCGTTGGGGAGAGCTGCCCACACTCGTCAAGAGAGACGACCTCCAGCAGCAGAGATGTGGACTCCACATACGAGGGGAGCGGTCGTCCATGCCGTGAGCGCGCCGTCCAGACAAGTTCAATGTGGTCAAGTGCCCTGCGTCGCGCCTCAGCGGTGCCTTTTTTGTCCGTTGTGTCGAACAAGAGCCGTTTAACACTTTTCCATTCCTCCCAGCTGTAGCCGAACACACAAGGCGATGAGTTCCCACAGTATTTGGTGCTGTTTGCCGTGTTTATTATTGTTTCCGGAACGACACTGGCATTTTTCTCGTTTCTTTTTGATGCTGTTGAAACATCTGCCGCTGAAGCAACCTCTGTCTTCCGTTTTTTCTCAGCGGCACCCTGCCTAGATGCGGCAGCCTTCCCTCTCATTGCATTTCCTTCACAACTTCTTTCACTAGATACGGCATGGACTGGTTGTGGCTTGGCATCCAAGTCACGCAGCTCGTCAAGACCTTTTTTAATACGAGTTCCGTTCAGACGCGACCGGTTCACCACGTCTCGCTGCGTTCTTGTCCGCTTACCGGCCATTCGTGCCAGTAAGCCGGATGTCGCTACTTCCTCCTTTGTAGCTGCCACGTGCAGCGAGGGAATTTAAAATAATAAAGGCTGCACCTCTCCCTGTTATTAAAATTGCATTGTCACCACAATAGGAAACAAACAGAATAATTGTGAATATGTAAAAGTAGTTCTGGTTAAGGCCAAGGCGTGCATCCACACCTGTTCACGATAAAGCAAATCATAGCAAGGTAGATTGAAGAAGAAGAAAAAACAATTGGTTATATCATTCGCCAAGCGTGCAACAAAAATATAAACTCAACGTCAAAAACCGCACACATTCATGTGTTCAACACGTTTTCCTACCGCAGCAGGCCGCCGCCTTCTGCCTCCCCGAGGGATGTTACGAAACTCTCAACTTGCACTTGAGACAACCCAACACTTTGGGATTACAACGGACGAGATAATGGTAAGGTTTCTAATTGTCTTTGTTTCCCACAAGTCCCCCAACACCGTCATATCCTTGTAAATACACGCATAGTGAGATCGTACGTGGCAAATATTACTGCATTCGAAGGAAACGCACGCACAGCAGTGCCCAGCCATCCACGGTAAAGTGTTCGTATACCTCCCTCAGCATACAACAGCCTGAGAGATTCAAAAAAACCAACGTTGGCAAATGCTGGATCCACTTGGATTCGCGTTTTGGCAACATCCGCTGGAAAAAATATAGTCCAGAAGGCAACACCGCTACACCCGCCAGCAAACATCAAACTCCACGTTGGTAAGTTCGCCGTTGACCCATCCGCCGGCGTGAGGAGTTCCTTCAGTTTATCATACGTACCACAGTATGCAGCAACACCCGGAACCTCACGCGCCAGCATGGCCAAGCCGCCCCTATAAAGTGACATCGGTCCACCCTCGCGTATAATCTTCAGCAAACACCCAGTTACTGTGAGATCGCGATGAGTCGAGCCTGGCATCACGTGTGCTACCTGCATGTGGCACTTGACAAGTTCCAAAGGCGTGAGCAAAACCGTTGATGCCACACCACCCCCGACGCCGCCGAGCGCCACCTGCCAGAGAAGAGGATGAAATTCATCTGATCCAATGGCCCGCAGCGTCCATTTGTACGAAGAGAACACGACAGCATGCTCAAAGCCCGAGCCGACGATGCGCGTAGAAACTCCTCGGTACAAGGAAAGTGCCCCTTCCTCACGTATCATGCGAGTGGCGCAGTTTATGTACCCACTGTAGCGGGTACCGAGTGTCTGCAGGCGGACCTTCACCGTGTCAAGCGGATATTCCAGCAACACGCCCGCTGCCCCTGATACCGTTCCAGCTACAGCCGTTAGCGCGTACTCCTCCGCCATTTCTGTGGTGCAGTGAGCTAGGGGCCAGTTGCCGGGCTTTTAAGAAAAAAAAAAGGCAGAAAAAAAAATGAACAGTTTTGGTATTATACGGCAATGTGGGCGTGTGTGGAAGAACCGCACTGCACAGGTAAGAACAAATGAAAGAAAGAAAGAACACACCCAAACGCTATTGAAGTGCTCATTGCCATATATAGAGCTAACCAGTGCATAACGACTTTTCCAGGCACCGCTGTTCAGTGTGCATGTGTACAAATGCATGTGATGTCGAAGAGGGAGGACTAAAAATAAAATAAATCAAGACAAAAAAAACCTCTTCTCAGCGCCTTACTGCGCGATCCCAGAAGAACCATCCACCAGTGTACAGTCCAACGCTTTCCATAGCTGCGCTTACGTCCTGGCCTTCTTTTGTAATGGCTCACGCTCGGATGTGTCGCTACCATTACCATCAAAACCGTCAACGTCCCACTCGTCTGAGTTGATCAGGCTCGTGCTCCTCGTATCCTCAGGGATGACCGCTTCCACAAACCGGTTCCTCTGGCCGGGAACAGGGGCAGCGTTGGCAAGAACGGAATGAGACTCAGTTTGGTTCGCCACGATGTGGCCAAACAGTTCGTAGCTCCGCGCCTGTGCCTCTGCTATGAAGGCAAGTGCCTCGTTGAATTGACCGCAACACTCCTCTTCAACTGGTGGGAGAGGCGCATTGTTGGGGGGAACAGACGTTATCTCCAGTAAAACTTCACCAGTCTTTTGATTGGTTATAGAAAAAAGCGGCGGTGGCGTCTGGCCCCGTCCATCTTTGTGCTTCATTGCTACGCAACTCAAAGAAAAATATATCGTGGTGGGATGACAAAATTTTAGACGAAACAGTCATACTGAGTTAGCAGACACGAAATACCATTCACGCTGGGGAGAAAGAGTACAAACATGTATTAGAGAGGGGTAAGTGAGAAGCATAAGTAACGAAGACAAGTCGAAACGACGACGAGGATAAAAAGTCAACATGAAACAAAAAAACGATAAATATGCGTATGAAATGCGTACTGTCTCCGTGTGTGTGCGTGCACGGCCGTTTATCGGGACACTTTCTGGGAGAAGGTGTTAGGGGGAAGTGCGTTGGCGACCCTGCGAAAGCAACCAACCAACCAACGGTGGTTAACCAGTCAGTCTTTCCGTCTTTCGACTCCCTGTCACACCCTAACACTACCACATCACCATCTCCATAAGTCATTTTCATTCATTTTTCCCTGCATGACCCCATAATAATGTCAAACAACGGGTGTAGACCACAGCCGGAAGAAAGGGCGGAAAAGGAAAACAGTTTCGCCATATTCATCGTTCACTTCTCTCCTTCTCTTTTCCCTTTGTATTGCTCCTGACATCACACTTAATCTTACCTGTATGTGGAAGAAAGAAAAGCAAAGATTCCCCTTTATTCACCAATATCTTTTTCATTTTCCTTTCGTTCTCTACTGCCGATTACCAATAATTGCATATGACTACATTTTGTAAGCACACAAAATGAACATGCAAATCACCACAAGGAAGGAAGGAAGTGAAAGGGCAGGACTCTTCTTCTTCTTCTTTCCTTCCTTTTCCCTCTTATTCCTTTTCCCCTTCCATGGTTCCAGCCCGCCGCCGGTTTTCCCTCCTTCGCGCATGACACATGTTACCGAGCACTGTATATATCGTTCCCTTACCACACTGCCCCATTTATCACACTGTCTCTCTTCCTCTCACCTGCTGGCAAGCCCCTCTCCCCGCCGGCCAGGCCTCACGCAATGGAGACGAGAGCCGGCAATTACTGCCACCAATTCACCACCACAGGAGGCAATAATTAAGGGATAACAACTTACAAACGATTGAAGAGTAAAATAACATATCCCCTCCCAGTAGCCAGCGGCACTCAATAGCTCTTCTTCAACGCTAACATCCGAGCAGTCTTACAGTACAGCCGACCCCATTGCGTGCGGCAACAGAGCCGAACACACACACACACATGCCTGTTTACCCACACACCAAGCAATTATCTTGCAGAAAAGCCGTATTGAGATAACAACAGAGTGAGTAAAATAAAGAAGAGTGAAAAAAAAAAAATAAAGCAGGATCGACTGACGCGAGCGAACAGCCGGCTTTTCGAGAAGGCCGTAGCAAACAACCGCTTAACTGACCAAAGAAGGGATACCAAACAGTAAATACAAAAGGAGAGAGAAAGAGAAGAAAATTAAAGCGGTTTAAAGAAATTTAAAACTATCAGAAAGAGAGAAGCTAAGCGAAAAAAATGGGGTAAAGTGACTCCGACCATGCAATCTCCGTGTTCGCTGAGATAAAGCTCTCGCCTGTCATTGGGAACCTGAAGAAAGCACGGCTGGGTAAAAACAGCGGCACATCTAGTGCTTCATACACTTCCACCTGAGCCACACAGCACAACATACATATCACTCGACCCCCTGTGTTTCCATTGATCCATCACCGCTGGCCAACACCTTCTATAGAGTCACTCGCATCACCACCACCATTCTACTCGAGTGCTTCACATAACGCTACAGTTAGTTCCACCGCCATTGCGTCTCTTGTACTTCGCAAGCCAGTGCATCTGCGTCTGGTTGATCGCTCCGCGCCTCCTCTCGCGGATAAGTGTTATGGTGTCGAGTGGCGCCATATCACCGTACTCCACAAGGGCCACAGCGACGAGTATTGGCGCGCGGCCGAGGCCGGCAACACAATGTATGGCGATGGTAGACGGACGTGCGATGGCACCGGAATCCAATTTCTGCTTTTCATCGTCAAGCAGACGGAACCAGTACTCCAACACCGCCCGTGGAGGTGGTGCGCCGTCGTCAAAGGGCCAGCTGTGGACCTCAATGCCGTTCTTCTCGACCAGAGAAGCATCATACGTTGGGCCACACACCCGCACGAGATGGCGCACCTGTCGCCGCTGTAACGCCTTCAGGTATGTTGGCAAATTGCTCGGTGACGGGGCATCAAGAATGAGGAAATTAAAGAGAGTGCGCGTGCTGTCCTTGGGATCGAAGCACTCGATCAGCGTACAGTTGACGTCCATGTTTTTCCCTGTCCTTTTGATTATCTGTTTATAGTTATTCTTAACTGCGTTCTGCTCCGCTTGCTTGATTTAGTTTCTGTACAATAGTCCCCTTTGGCTGTTGTGAGTAAATGAAGGCACAAACACGCACCAAAAAAAAAATCACTCACTCACTCACGCACGCACGCACGCAAAGGCACGCGCACCTTAATCCCTTATGCCTATCTAAATGTATATACGTATTAGCGCCAGGTCCGCAGATGACGGTGGGTTCAAATGCAAAGAAAAAAACCTACGTTGTAGTGAACAGCAACTCGGTCGCTGCTTTCTCTTCTAATTCACGCTGACAGGGACAAGGGGACACCTTATCGCTGCTCGAACAGAGCACTGACTACACCTAGAGAGTCCAGCTCGAGCACTGCTGAAATACCTAGTCTTTAATCCTACGTCGCCGCGTGTCTTGTTAACGTTTTGCAGCAAGTACTGCTTAACAAACGGTAATTGTTACAGCTTAGCAAACAAGAAGAAATTACTATAGGAAGCAGAAGAAGGATGAAAGGAAGGAAGCAAATAATAAATGAGAGTTTCGCAAGAAAAAACAAGTCATAGCGGCGTCACTGTGGTGACAATGAACATGGCATACATGAATCTGCTTGGCTGAAAATCCTTGCGGGAGACACCATGTAACTTTATGATAAGAGCTCACGTAAACAAAAAGGGAAATAAAATCTGCTACGGGAGTGACTCACTCGTCTTTCTCACGTGATCTCTTGAGACGCCTCCAAAAGGAAGTAAACCCCCTCCAGAGCACACCAAGACCAAACCCCGCAGATGACCCAGCTTCATCACTAGTCATTGGTTCCTGTGAAGTCACCACTTCTTGTGGCTGCAGTTTCTTAATAAGATAATCTCCCGAGCCGGGGCCAGTCACAATGGCGTACCCCTTACGACGATAATAGTTACGCACCCCAACACCACTAATCACTGCAATGTGGGTGTACCCTTCGGCCTGTGCAACAGACTCCGCGCGCTGCAACAACCTGGACCCCACACCACGGTGTTGTGCCTTAGCACGGTCCGCTTCGGAGTGTGTAGGGACGAGACTGCCGTACACATGCAACTCACGAATTAACGCACAGGACATTAATTCGGTAAAAGGGGTCTCCCAGTTCTTAATGTGGATTCGAAGCCTTAGGAACCCGAAAAGTGTTTGCCTGTCCGAAGACTCGTAAGAAATAAAAATCTCTTCACCTTCGCTGGCTGCATAACGTCGCTCCACTAAAGTGGCCTCATGCAGTTTCGCAGCGGCAGCAGCATCACCCTTCACCTCACGACAGCGGATGCACTGACAGCGCGTTCCTTCTTCCGCAAGGCGAATAGCCAGAAGCTGACGGAGATTAGACACGTCCACCCCGCCAAGAATGTAATCATGAGGAATGTCTCGTATCACGCGATTGAGACGGATCCAAGGCTGCACGCGACGCTTAGCGAAAAGGATAACGTCGATCAGGCTGGTCATGCCATACGGCTGATACTTACCCTCCTTGTACCATTCTTCAATAACGCTGAAAGGTGTCGTCTGACAGGGATATATTTTCCATTGGTCAGCCTGAAGTTCAGGAGAGTAGAGAACATCGGAAAACATTTTTTTGTCGTTCTCCGGAGTAGAGCCGGGTAAATCTGGCATTAGGTGAATATCCACCTTGAAACAACTATCCTTAAGCAGCTTGATTGCATGAACTGCCTCATCCCTCGTAGACTGGCGGTTAACAGCAATGAGCACCGCGTCATCGGTGTGCTGCACGCCGAGCTGCACTCGCGTGCAACCAAACCGGCGTAACTGACGGAGCATTTCCTCATTCACAGTATCTGGCCGAGTCTCAAGGGTTACACCAATGATTTTACACGCCGCCGTCTCATTGAGCAGCTGCTCCTGTTGAAGGTCAAGTGGAGGTCGAAGCGGGCCGCGCGACATGGCAAATGTGGGGAAACTATCGTTTCTAGCACCGCTCGTCCCGTAATGGTCCCCTACGCTTTCGTCAAACAATGTGTTAGCGGCATAGAACAGGTCGCGAATAAATGTCTCGCGGTAGGAAAGTGGATAACTTTCCCACGTTCCGCCGAGCACCAGAAGCTCCACTTTATCTGCCGGGTGCCCAATGGCTACCAGTGACATCACTCGATCCTGAAACTGGCGATACGCATCAAACCCCAGGCGATTAGCCCGGCGCACCCCCGGCTCGTTGAGGAGGTAACTTCGCGGCTGCCCAGGTTCATTAGGGCAGTAGTAGCAGTTCCACTTACAGCTAAATTTCTGCCCTTCCGGATACGGCGAGGTGAATACAGTCACCACTAGCACACCTGACTGACTACGCGGTGCTTTAGAAGTCAAATAGCGCTCCAGCACGGCACTCCTGGTTCGCGTTGGGTCTTCCGCGAGCCATTTCCTATACGCCGCCAGCAGCAACGACTTCTTGATGACAGTGGAGTGCTTTTTCATTAGCTGGCGCAACTGCTGCTCGATGGATTGACTGGTTGATGGCTGCGTTGCCGCAATAGCCTCAATAAACACCGTTGCATTCTGCACCTCCTCTTCTGTGAAGTCATTGGGATCTTTCTCCTGCAGAAGTTGCTCCAACGTCGGTAGTTTGCGCAGCTTCGCGTTTATCTTCTCGATGTCTGGCTTGAATGGGAGGCTGACTTCGTCATCATCGCCATTCTGCACAGCGCCGCTGGCATCAACCACATCACTTGAGCTCATTGGCCTAATACCCTTCCCCTTCCTCGGAGAACACAGGTTTTAATTTTGCATTTTGTGTGAGTGACGTCAAAGCGAAGGAAGGTTACAAGTAAAAGTGGGTTACACAACCGCTCTGCGATGTCACCTCAGATGTAAGAAGGTAAATAAAACAGAGAATTTCCCGACGTAAAGAACGCGAAATTGGAAGAAGGAATAAAAGGAGAAGTGTGTGATACTATAAGAAAACGAACCACATTACCCATAATTGTGGACAACCTCCAACGGTCCGTGAGAGCCGCTCAGTACAGCAGCGAGAGGATGTGGCACATCCTCATCGCCCTGCTCTTAACACCACGCCTCATCCGCTAAAGTTACCGATCAAATAATGAAGTGAAAAATAAATAACATGTTATAATGATTAAAGGAAAATAGGGGTAGCAACTCGTCTACCTGCTTGCATGGGAAAACCCAACGGCACATAATAACACTCATGCTGCATCGATCCAGATCCCTTGAAGCGCTGCTAACTGCGACATCATAGCAAAATGAAAGAGGGACAAGAAGGAAAAGTAACAAAACAAAATAGAAAACAGATGCCGCTTTTCCTTCACATTTCCTTGTCCTCCCTACACGGCAGCCTCTTTGGACCATATCGCTCAAGAAAGCTCAGCACTTTTTCTTCGTACTCTTCCCGGTGCGTGTTGTATAACCCGCAGTGAAATGCCCCCTCGGCTAAATACAACTCCTTTGGCTCTGATGCTACCTCGTAAAGCTTTTGCGAGTGACGAAATGGTACCAAGTCGTCCGCCGTGCCGTGCATGAGAAGGACGGGACGTGGGGAGAGCTTTGCTATGCAGTGCAGCGCTTGACAGTGTTTGCTCGGTTTGTTGCCGATGCGAAAGTTCAGCCAGAAAGACGCGGTCCGGCGGAAGAGGTTAAAAAAGAACGTGCTATACGCACGTCTCGAAAAGTAGCCACCAATTAGATCTACAATTTGTTGATCCTGCAGCGCTGCGCAGGTTAGGATAGCGTTTTCTGCTACGATGAGATCGATTGTTTTATCAATGGCAGCGGCCATAATGGCGGAGGAGCCCCCCACGCTAGTGCCCATCGCGCAGATGAACTCGTATCCATACGCTGACCTCATAAATTGACATGCGGCGACCACGTCAAACCGTTCTTTCATACCGTACGTGAATCCACGCATATTGCCATCGCTAAGTCCGTGTTCACGAAAGTCAAACAACAGGCAGCTGTAACCCGCGTTGTGCAGGAAAGGGACGTGCCGAAGCCATGCGCGCCGGTCCCTGCCGCCCCCATGCACCAGCACAACACCCACACCGCGGGACTTTTCCTTTGGGGCAGGCACGTACCAGCCACGGAGTGTGTAGTTATCGGTGGAGCTAAAAGATACATCCTCATACTGCAAGCCCAAGTCGACAAGAGGGTTATGGATACAACCGTTCCAATAATCGGGACAATCATGCACGGTTAACGTTGCACAGTTCGGGTGGTGATGGTACCACGGCGGTTTAATAGTGAGCTCTGTCGCAAAGAAACCCACTACTACAAAGTAAAAGGCGAGAGTAACTGCGATGTACTGGAGTGCGAATACGGGGCCATTGATGAATATGAGGATAATAAAAGGAAAAACGAGGCATGCGACAACCTTTCGGAGAACGCGCGGATTCACCATCTCAGAACCCTCCACGTCATTGTCCTTGTAGACATTTTCCTCCTCCTCCTTCTCCTCCCTGCGGTTCTTTTTGTTCATATTGCGTTCAATAGCACTGGCTTCTTTCACGGACAAAAGGAGTCTCACTTCCTGTTGAAGATCCTTTGGAGCCCGCTGGACTGCAGTCAAGTTGTTTTTATCGACAATCGTGGTGTCAAGGGTCGGAAATTTTTGCACAAGCGCCCTGACAAATTCCATATTTCCTAACTCTGCTGCGATGTGCAGCGGTGTACGCCCCTTGTCATCTACGGCGTTGATATCCAAATCCTTGTTTTTGCCCAACTTTAGGAGCGCCTTGACATCTCCCGCCTCTGCTGCCGCGTGTAACGCAGTCATTTCTTCCAACCGTATGAAGTACTGTTGTTATTTTTGTGTAAAGGCCTTGATACTTGCTTCTACTGTACCCACACGATGTTTGTAACCTTTAAACTCTCAACCGTTTTCTCCACGAAATTGTAGCGTAGTTCCCTACTCTACTTCCCGCCTTATTATCCCTTTAACTATGTTTTTTCGATGACCCAATGATTTATTATCCAGTTACTAGCGCTACAGATGCGACTAAAAGTGCAGCTCACCTTTTGTGCCAGCCTTATCGTTTGCCTTTAAGAGATCGGAACAGGATGTTTGAAGAAATATGTGTGCGTGGTTCTCTTGCATTGTCACAACACTTCTTAAAGACAATCAGAGACCATGGCTGTTATTTGTTTGTTCGTTTCTTTCCTCCCAGACTACTGCCACCACTACCCTTTTTCCACCGAAGGTAAAACGTCATCATCAAACAAGGAAGGCTAACAGGCACACACATATATTTGACGGTACCCCGCATGCATCGGATAAGCGGGGTGGTGCCTATGCCGGAAACAGGACCCCTCACAATTCCTCCCTCCCCCGCAAATCATCACGATAATACTCAAGTGGAGTAAAGGAAAAAAGAAAATAAAGAACGCATAATAATGATGTAGTGGCAATAAAACAGTACCAATAAGGAAAAATGTATGCAAACATACTTAACGGCACAAACAAAGCGCGGTCATATTTAGTTGACACCACTCGTCATTCGTAGATACGCAAATAGTCGATAGTTCCGCGATCCCTTCTTTCCCGTCCACCGGCTTTTTAAAGCCCCTCCAAAAAAGAAAAAAAAAAGGCACTGCTAGCCCTCCACCGTCCTTTTTCACTAAGACATCAAATGGCCAGCTAACGTCGTGTCACCACAATTTTCGTCACATCAACGCCACCTCCAGGTAAACTGAGCCAGCGCCAATGGCTGACATTGCCTCCGCCACCACCTGCTGGGCTGGAGGACAGAACAAATGCTCCCCATCGCGTACCATGCGACCCATCGTGACAGCCATCCACTTGTACTGTTTCTGGACATGCTGCGGCGGGAGATACAGCACCTGGCGCGATGATCGGCTACGCGTCGAAGATGTAATACGCTCCACGTTTGCATCACTTTTATCGGCACTGAGGAGATCAAAGACGAGGCGAACCGGTGCATTGAGGTGTTCCATACCAAGAAGCGTTTGAAGCTGCGCAGCCCTCACCACAACCGCTCGGAGTTCTCCCGAGGGGAGGACGGTAGAATCTAAACCTTTAGTTCGTGCCTTTGCCGCTGCGGCATGTGATGGATGTCCACAGTAGCTGTTTAGAAATGAAGCGACCCTCTCAATGTCTCCAATGTGCACGAGAGCGAGAAACTCGGCTGCACGCGAAACCTCAACCCCTTCGCGCGTAAGTTCCGGCCCCACTACCATCCATATACTCTTCATGAACTGCATAACCTCCTCCCAGTGGTTGTTTTCCATCATGGCCAGGGCAGGAACAGCGACCGTGTTCTCATTGAAGCAGAACGGCTGGGGATCGCTCCTGGAACATCTTTCAATTGAGCGAACATCTTCGCGGCCTTGTCCCATTTGCCTGCACACCCAAAAGCCCGCAAACAGTACACATAATTCATAAACCCAGCCTGTTGATGCCCAACCTCCTCAATTTTGTGCATTACACGCAGCACCATATCCCACGTACCATGTTTCATCGCTACAACATGCAAATCACGAAGAATAATGGGCGATGGTGGTACATGCTTTTTCTCATACAGTTTCAACACCTCAAATGCTCGTTTCCACGAGCAGCGTGAAGGTTAAGCATCAACTTTTCCATGGACTGCTCGTCCGGGAAGATGTGCTGCTGAGTAATGAGAGAAGAGGCAGCTGACAGAGCAGCAGCCCACATCTGACGTACAGACACGCTCTGTAGCCCACTGAGGAGGCACCGCAGGTGGGCCGAGGTAACTACGAAGCAGCGCTGCTGACCGCACTTTTGCAAGAGCTGAAGCGCGGGGAGCCAACGCTCAGCGGGCGGGACGCTTATCAACTCTGTCACTAGCTCCTTGTCCCATTGTATTGCATCCACTGAAGAAGGTGGACCTAATTCGCGCTGACCATGACACTGTGGGTCCCCTATACAGAGAAAAATACATTGTACTAGTGAGTTAGGAAGTGCCACGCAACAGTTGCACAATGCTAACGCTATGTCGGCGAAAAGCAGCAGACCAATAAACCGTGCCTGGGGTTCATTGTGGTGCGCCAAGGCCGCACAAAGCCCTTCAACTGAGGATCTAATGGCCCG
Source organism: Trypanosoma congolense (assembly GCA_002287245.1). Classification (NCBI taxonomy): domain Eukaryota; phylum Euglenozoa; class Kinetoplastea; order Trypanosomatida; family Trypanosomatidae; genus Trypanosoma; species Trypanosoma congolense. The sequence continues at coordinate 1,073,155 of NHOR01000319.1, read as the reverse complement.
GACACGGTGGTTACTGAAGGACTGTGTTGCTACAGTTGAAGCAGCGCCACGTTGAGCCGCTGCTTCGGGGCCAAACTTCATCGCACCATCCTTTGTTATCGTCGTGGCATTTGCACCCTTTCGCAATGCATCGCGCAGCGCTTGCAAAATATCGACATTCTCGACCTTTTTCCTGTGTGCGATGTGTTGACGCAGCACGAAGCAAAGAGAGGCAACGACATCCCACGAGATATCCCCATCCTGAACACGCCCCATCCAAGGCGACGCTGACACAGCGGTCCCTGCGTTACAATTTATGATAACAGACAAGAGAAGTTTGGACAGCGCCTCTGGTCCTATTTTTCTCAGCAACTGGAGTGCTGCAGTGGGATCCCGCAGCATTTGCACAAAGAATGTTGGGTGGTGTCTCATTGCTTCCTCCCATTGGCTTCCTGAGGTGGATGTGAATAGGAGCACCTGCAATGCTTTCTCTGCGTTGAATGTTGTAATCATTTCCGTCGCACCTTCACTCGCATCGGTAGAAGTAGCCTGAAAGGGGACCGATGCTGTGACAGCTCCATCTACCTGCTCATTACTACCGCGGGACTGAGTACCATCAACACCGTCAGCTTCCAGGCGTCTCAAACTCGCCTTGCTCTGCTTGGTGGGAATGAGGCCCCTTGATTTCCAATTCACTACACACTGCATTAGCTCGTTGTACCTGTGTCGTCGACTCAATTCTTTGAACAACTGTTGCTGCTGCATCTCTACGCCGCTCCCTTCCATGTGAGTCTCGGTAGCAGTGTCAGTACCCTCACGGGATGATATCACCTTACCTGCACTGCAGCGCTGCAGTGCAAAAGCCATTCTCATCAGGTCCTCAACTGACACTTCATGCAGATTACTTGACACGAATGGACCGGACACAATTGAACCCTTAGTATTGCGTGTGACATTCTGGCTTTGCCCTACAGCAGCCACCACAACTTTCTGCTGTGCAGGTGGAAGGAACTCGGCTACAACCAGAGCACGCTGCCACTCGCCACTCTTCACGAGCAGGTCGCAAACATTACTTAGGAGAAGATGTTGTTGCTTCCGTTGCAGCACGTGCATTTCATGTGAAGGACCCACACTCAGTGGGTAAAGCATTCGGCCGACTTCACGTTTAATCGTGGCGTTGGAGAGGATGGTAAAGCGCTCGTACACCGAAACGATCCGCGTGTAGGGTCCCATGCCGAACGTGAGGGAAAGCATGGGCGTAGATCCCACACTGCCCTAGGGGAAGGCCAAAGTACGTACACCACAGATGAATGCGCCACAGAGCGATAAGCGAAAGGGCACATGGGGGTCAACGAAGAAAGCGGAGAGACAAAGTGGAAAGCCGCCCCCAATGAGAGCTTCAGTGCGCAGAAGATCGGTAGTAAGGTGACAAGCAGAGCAAGGGAAGAGCGAACTCTATCATAACACGCATTATTATGGTAATACTGGACCAGACAACTCAGAAAACGTTGAAGTGTAAGATATCAGGCCGTGTAATCAAGGACACACATCGCCACAGTCAACGTCATAAGGAAATTTGTTTTCGGCAAACCTGCACCTTCTTGTTCCACCACCACACAAACAAGCGCAGACTACACAAGTTGCACTGGCTCAAATGTGCAGCCCAAGAGCCCATCTCCTTTCCATTTCTGTGGGACAACGAACAGCTCACGCACCTCGCCACTCGCAGAACGAACCCATACACGCATCATTTTCCCCTCGTGGGAAGACGTCACACGGGTCATTTCGCTATAGCCACCCGCCAATACTTTTTCGGCATCCAAATCACCGTACTGCACCACAAGGTCTTCGGCGGTAAGCCCCGCCTCCGCAGCGGGGCTCCCGGACACAACTCTAACGATACGCACAAATGGCTTCTTGTCAGCCATCTCCTTCTGCAACTGCGCGTGTTCGCCTCCATCACCTGCTACGTTCATATTATTTTTATTATTCTTCATTGCATCACGCCGCATTTGTTCCTCTGCCTCCTCGCGACATTCCTCGTGGAGCTGTATAAGCTTCTCGTGTATGGTGGTCTCAAGGGACTTCAGATCGTTGCGTCCACAGTTAACCGTCTGTCTCGCTCGGCGCACCGCGAAAAGGTCACAGTCATCGCGTGGAAACCCTTCGCTGTCCACTAAACTACCACGAAGTCCAACGGGTGTGGTGTCGAGAAACGCCATAGCTTCTTCAATCTTATTCATTACTTCATATCGTTTGCTCTCGAGCTCACGTAGCTCCGCTTTTAGTGAGGAACCAGCCATGGCCCCACACTCTGGAAATGATGGACACCACAGCACAAGTGAAGACATGGGCGAAAGGGAAAGAAATAGAAATAACGAAGGGCGTTTGTTTTCTGTGAGCTGTGGTCGCTTCAAGGGGAAAACAAACAGGGCACTCGCCATTAAACAAGCGCCACTGTCGCATGATGCAATAATAAATTTTAAAAGCGAAATAATATTCGATAGGAAACTTGCTCCTTCATCGCCGGTATCCAGTCACTGGAGGACGCACCTTAGCAATCGACATTAAGGTCCTTCGCAGCGACGCCAGGAGCTTCTTCCCTACCTTTTCTTATACTAGGAGTTGGCGCAACACTCAATTGCGACGACCCACACGGCGCAAAAAGCCGCTTGCCCTCTTCCAATTGGACAATCAGCAAGACACAGGAGCACTACGACAGAGGAAGAGCAAAGAGAGAGAGTGCCGTGCGCTGAGGAAGCAGCGAGCAACAGCCCAGTAAGATACGTTCGAAGATGCAATACATCGACATTGATCAACCGCTATCACCTAAAGCGTGGCGCGTGCCCACAGTTCGCTACAGACGGTATATGCTTTTAAGAATAGAGCCATATTTCAACTGCATGTCTCTCGATTTTGCGGCTTCTGCATCCGTCAGGCCACGGGAGTACGGGAGCTGCTTGTGATAATACAACATCTCCTTGAGCTTTTGTGTCACGTGCATCGTGTGTGCAAGTGCATCCCCCCCATGACAGGCTGCTGACTGTTGTTCAGGGGGTACAAGCAACGAATCAGCGCTAGGCACTGGTAGCGAAAACGGACCAGCCGCCTCCTTCGTCACACACAGCTCATCAAAGCTGATGTCCTGTGTGGTCAGAGTTGGTAGTGGCAGCAACGTGCCATCCTGAAAGAAGAGAGGAGTCCCCGTACCGTCAAGAGCCTCCATTGGAGTTTGAGGTGTTGCGACTGAAGCATTTGCTGCGAGATGCGTTTGACTCTTTTCACCATTGTTGCTATTGTGTTCCTCCTCCTCCTCGCCCTCTGACGACGTACGCTCAACAAATGTCGCGCTCGAGTCTGTATAGTCACGCATACGCTGCGGGTCCATTGACGCCTTCTTCGCGAGCACCTCATCGATTACCGCCTTCAGCTGCTCCTGTGTGCCAATGTTCTCGGGGAGCACGAATGGATCGTTAAGCATGGCCTCCGCCGTCGGCCGCAGGTTGTGATCTTTTGTTAGCAGCCGCTTCAGGAAAAGATTCATTTGCGGCGACCAGCGCTCCTTGTCTTGAAGTGAAGGCGGGTCTACTTTGGGAATCATGAACAACGCACGTGCCGGGTGGGTGTCGATGTATGGTGGCGCGCCCTCCGCCATCTCTATCAGCGTAATGCCTAAACTCCACAAGTCGGCCTTTTCATCGTAGTCCAATTCCAAAATGGCTTCTGGAGCCATCCACAGCAGCGTCCCCACGAAGGTATTGCGACGTGATAAGGAATGAGATAACTCCGTACTCACGCCAAAGTCCGCGAGTTTAACTCCACCGTCGCGCGTCAGCAATATGTTACCGCCCTTAATGTCACGGTGAATTTTACGATTTTCGTGAAGATACTGCAGACCAAGCAGCACCTGCCGACAAACGTAGGCAATTAGTGGCTCTGGAAGCGGGTGTCGGAGCACCTTGTGGACCATATCTACAGAACCACCTTCACAGTACTCCATAACGATCCACAACTTACTGAGCGACTTATGGGCGCCGTAATAATGGACAATATTTGGGTGCCTGCAGCGCTTGAGTATGCTGATCTCGCGCTGCACAAAATCCCGCTCGTCCTTGTCCACCAGCAGCACGAGCTTAATAGCAGTTATTTCCTGCGTTTGGCGGTTCCGTGCCTTAATGACAGAGCCGTAGTTGCCCATGCCTATGGGGCCCAGCTCCTCGTAGAGCTCCTCCGGCTCGGTGTCAGAGATGAAAAGGTCCTCAAAGCCCTCATCGTTCATCGTTACGGCGTAGAGGGAAGGTACCCCTTACAGCCAAGGTACTCAGCACAACCACCACTGTCAATCGATTTTATGAATGAAAAACCCAGCACACCAGCAGTGCACGTATTAGTTATGACTATGGTGATCAGAAACTTGGCTTCTCGTGGGAGGCATGTGCGCACCGTCGACGTCGTTAAACAGTGAATTATGAAAAAAAACAATGCAAAAATAAGACAAAAAAAAACAGAGGACGAGACCAAAGAATATTTTTACATGAAATTCTCATGCACACATACACGAGAGCTTTCTCATAGAAATGTATAAGTGGGTGAGTTAAAGTTGTTTCTTAAGAACAGAACACACGCACGCAGAAGACGGACAGAGAGGCAACCATGCGGGAGGGGAAGCAAAGCGGTGCCACACGTACGACACAGTGAAAATAAAAAAAAGTGGCACCCACGCCTTCTCAAGAAGACAGTGACGCATCACATTACAAGGTCGTTGGATGCGGCACGATCCGCCATCGCATCAGGGCCCGGAGGGGTGCAAAAAGTTTTGCACGTTCTGTTTACTCCAAGCGTGCGCGCTTGTGGGATTGACCTTCCCGACTCTCCGCACACCCGCGGCGCTGACGCCAAAAACTCTCCGGGAGACTGAAACTTACACAAACCATCCTTTTCTTTGGTGCAACATCCCGCACCAAATGCACCACCTCCAAGTTTTCCTTCTCCAATTTAAACGAAAGCCACCGTTCCACTTGCCTTACTGCACTTCCAAGGAAGTCGTCAACGTCCTTCGAGAAGCAGTAAACGTGAAAGAGAACTCGTTTGTCAGGATTAACTTCCCTCCCGTCATCGTCCGTTGCTGCATCTCGCTCAGGTATCCATGGTGGCTTAGCGAAGACATCGAGGAACTCCACAGCGATAGCCGGAAGATTCATCGTTACATGCCGCCGTCCACATTTTATACCATTAGTCACAACATCTTTGTAAAGCACAGTGTTCATGAAATCACGCCCATCAATATTGTACACGTGAAACCGATCTGCATTTATGTGGTTTCGCTCAGCGTTAATGCGCAGGTACTCTGCGGCGACAGGATTAAGGTCGTTCGCATGGACGGTGACGCCACGGGCGGCAGCAGGCACAGCGAAGGGACCAACACCCGCCATGACGTCGTAAAGGACATCACCATTGTGCATCAAATCAACAACGCGCGTGTGCTCGTGACTAAGACGCGAGTTCCAATACACGCGATCATACGGCACACGGAAGATGCAACCATGCTGCCTCACGGTTGCTATGAGCAGCTGCTGGCGCCTAAGCTCCTCATCAACGTCATCTGCACTTGAACAGCCAACACCACCACCGCCACGCTCGTTCTCACCCGTCACATCACCGCGGTCCTGTGAACTTTTGTCTGAATTGTTTACCAATTGTTGCCTTTGTGCGATAATTTCCATTTTGAACTCCCGGAACACGCTGGATATGGAGTCAACCTTGTTAACAACAACAGTCACTGTGGGGTTGCAACGAAGAATCACATCTCCAATAGCTGCCTTGTGTGGCAGATGCGCCGCGGAGAGGTTTACATGAGCAATATGACCTATTTGCTCGAAACCACTAAGAGGTGTTACATCTGGTGGGAGTAACCGCTTCAGCAGCTCTGGCATCGTGAAATTATTCGCCGTCAACGTCACAGTGTGGGTGGAGAGGGCTACCTGAAGAGGCTCTCCACCAGGGCCCCATCGCGGTGAAACCCGACTCAGCTTTTCGCGCAGGGGTTCTGGGATCAAGCCATCATCGGCGCTAACAAACACGACACTGTCCGACGGTGACGGTAAGTTAGCAGTCGTGGGCGACAAGAACGCCGGCTCCAGCAGCAGTTTCCTGCATGGTCTTCCATCCGGTGCCGCATCCAGCACGTTTCGCACGCCGCGTACACTAAAGAGGCAGTTATGCAGCGCCTTCAGGACGTCGCCTACCGCGTGCACGGGTCGCACAAACAGCGATACCACCTCCACGGAGTGCGTCATCTGCAGGCACCCCATTGACTCGCTGCCATCGTCAGCCGCTTGTTGCTTTGCTTCCATCTGCGACGCGCGCCAGCAGCGACGGAGGAAATGTGGGACACCTGATGAAAGTCAAGTGGAGACCTTACAACGACTAGAAACAGCTTTATGTCTTGGCGGTAAAGGGAGGAAAAGAAATGAGGAAGTGTGCCCACCGACCGCACCGGGTAATAATTGTGGCACGTGCTTGGAGGTGCGCCAATGAATAATGTAAGGGGAGAACTGTGTCAAAGGATAAAGGGAAAACATTTTGTGCCTCTGCGGCGGGGTTACTTTCACCGAAGAAGAAAAGTAAAATAGGATCACGACATGTGCAAACATACACATGGATACTAAAATGTCTACTGCAACAACAACGAGAAGAGCCCCACAAGCCATGCAACATTGAAAATAGAAAAAGAAAAACAAACGCTTCTCTCCCCAAGAAGGTCGCACAGTTTCCTACTGACGCTATACATTTTTCCCCCTCCCTGCGCTAACCATCAAACGCGTGGTGTCTGCATCATAACAGCACAACTTCGACTGTATCCTATCTGCCTTCACCTGCACAGCAACAGCGGCATCGCTACTGCTGGTGCTCGTACGATATAATGGAGATAAAACATAATTTTAAGAAAGTGGGAACGGGTCCGGTAAGACAGTGCCCAGTGGTGAGAGAACGCGAGTGTGATATAACCCACTGGACACCAGTGTCTCCTCTTGTTGTTGTTGTTGTTTTTTGCGACCGCTGTCGGAGAGGAGAAGGGTTTCAATAGATCGACACGCCACACACACACACACATGGAGCCGCAGATACAAATGTATGCGTATATGCCTCTCCTTCCCTTTTAATTGCTCTGTGGGAAACAATGTGAGCGGAAGCAGTAGGGAGGGAAAACAGAAGAAAATCAAAAGGGCCAGCAGCCACCGTTCGAGGTACACATTATTTTCCTCGCTCACTTTTCCTCCCTCTTATTATTAAATTTTCCCTCCAATGTGCTTGTGAAGTAAAACTCCGGTAGTCGGGGAGGGGGGAATTAAATGGAAGGCGTGGCACAAAGTAATGCAGAAACTGCTACCCAAAGGGGAGGTGCTAAGATGATGGACGATCCGAGGGAAGTTGGGCAGCAGCTAGCGTAGAGGAAATGTAAGGTAAATATATATATATATATACGCGGAAAATACAATAATTTTTTTTTAAAAAAAGAAAAGTAGTAAAATAAAATCAAAGAAGGCACCTTTGGGCTACGGAAACAAAGGGGGGAAAGAACTCCTGAGATTCACACTGGTTCTTCATGCGGGACGGCAGCAGAGCCGTACTCTGCCGAAGTGCGAAAAATAGCACTCAAGTGAAAAAAAAAATGTAACCCTGCCACCTTGGGAAAGGAAAATATCAAAGAAAAGGGAGTTGGTATCAAGGCCGCCAAGCACCCGCACAAACAAAATCACATGTGCGTATCCGATCAAAACACACACATATCAAATGTCTCACAAACAGCCCTCAGAAGAGGTTCTCTTTGGGAAAAAACGGTACACACTTCACACTAGCCGTCTCACATTCCGCAAGGCAAGTGATAAGGCTACAAATGTAAAGTAGTAGAGAAAAAAGCCCGCGAATTGCAACATCGTTCTTCTCCATACGTCAGAATGAATGCATCCGATGTCAAATAAAAACAACAATTAACGGGGTAAGAAATCTTTTTTCTTTAACAAAAAAAGAAGGAAACTCATACACAGCAAAACACAGGGGATAGTACCCACGCAGCATTGATACGTTTGGAATTATTTATTTATTTTTATATATACAAACACCTGAGGAGCACGGATACATACATTTGCGGAAGTGAGAATGAGAATTAAAAAGATGGGAAATATGGGTTACATTGGCTACCCCCGTGCATGCTACTTCATTCACAGTAGACAGCCCTCAATTGCGCATCAGTATGGCGCTAAACTCCCATTGGGCGGCCGCTAAGAACCTCACGAAGTTGGGTCATCCACGGAGGAATTTCAGCCCTGACCGCTTCGTACGCGCTCTTTATACGACGTCGCAGAACTAACGCCTTCTGCCTCACCTGATTTGTGATGCCACGTGTTGTGTGTGTGCTTTGAGTCTGTGGTATGCTTGTCTCGATACGCTGGACATAAGCAAGGAATTTGATAACACCCTCAATGCCATCTTCCAAACTTTTTTTGCTGCCGGCATCGAGATACTTCTGCTTCGTTATCAGGCGGCAGGTGGTCTCCACTTCAGCACTAAATGGATTCAATGTCTTGCGGAGGAATTCTTCACAGCGTTTGCGTATAGTTGCATCTTGCTGTTGTGCAAGGGCCGCGCAACCTGAACTGGCGCCCGTCAACCCACCGGATGACAATAAACCCACAATGCGCTCCGCCCGCACGCTGTCAGCCCTTTGGCCCATGCCAACCCGGCCGCCTATCGTTCGTCTACCGCTACCAGTGCCACTATCAAGGCGCTGGAACACTGTGGAGTGACTGCGTAGCGGGGATGTTGGGAGTCGTGCGGTTTTTGCTTCTCCTATTTTATCCCTCGCAGTGGAGCGCTGTCGGCTGGCAAAAGCATGCCTGCGCGCCGGTCTACCACTACTAGGCTCGTTACGAGCTGTGTTGCACACGGAGGGAGAGTAGTTGCTCGCATTGCCCAGGCCGCCACAGCCCCCAGACTCTTCACCTGTAGGCAGCCTGGTCCCCGAAAGTCGGGTTCCACCTTTGCACGAACTCCCTCGAGAGGCGCCGCTCCGTTTCGACAGGGGACTCATACTCCTTACTAGTCTAAAAGACGTGCGGTTGCACCCACTTGCTTGTCTTTCAAGTGGACTGTGGATACCTAACGCACCAGAGGACGGTGATGCGCTCACAGTGGTTGGTGTCGAAGGTATGATTTGCTGCGATACTCTGTAGCCGTTAATACGCGGCCGCGAGTAAGAGGAGATTCTTCCAAAGTCACGTTTCCATAATTGTTCTGCAGTGTGGACAATTGTAGCCGTCTGCCGATCCCAGTGGATCCGCACCACATCTGGGGACTTTTCACGGTTTCTTCGCTGTGACCTTGCGCTGTGGCTGTAACCATTGCTCTCCACTTCATGTGAGCGCTCTTCTGACGCTTGCTTGGAGGGGAACTTGCGTCTCTGTTTCTTCTTGGCCGCCAAGTTGGCCTCCAACGTGTTGGGTGCACCGCTAATCACTGCAGATATTAGCAGTTTCGTACCCGCCTCCATTTGCTTCTCGCTGGTAGATTTTGAATTTTCCGTTGCATTGAGAATATTTCCCTCTAACTCTTGAAGTGCCCTGCCGCTCACGGCACTTGGTAACCCCTGCCGCGGCGGTGACTCCACCGGTGGGGAAAAACCTCTTACTGATAGCGCGGCTGCTGACCCCGCGGGTTCCGTCGATTCCTCCCGATGTGAAGGTGTTACCAAAGTTTCATTGCTCAGAGAAATAATGGGTGATATCGACCGCAAAACCGGCGTTGAAGAGCGGATTGCATCCTCATCTTCGCAAACAAGCTGGGAAACCAACGCCTTGTTGCCAATCTCCGATCGGTTGCCTGTGAAGGCTGCTCTTTTTATGTTTTCCTCAGGAATAATATTGAATCCGCTCCTGTACAGGGATGCGTACATCGCCATGGTGGACTCGTCTAACAAATACGACTCGCTGTCGCCCATCTCACCAAGTGCATCGCTCATTCCATGCACGGTGCCTCCCGTAGATACCTCCACGACCCCATTTTCATAAACACTCGCAGCAAGAGCACGCTTCATGGCAGGGAATGCGGCATCGCTGGTTACTACAAAATTTTCCGCAGTAGGCGCTGGCGATTGTGCCGCAGTCTGATTTTCCTGCGACGAATAACGCACGACTCGCGCGCCGCAGCAGCGAATCAATTGGTTATTCCTATTCATAACATCCACATCCACAAACATGAACGTGTAGCCTCGAAGAAGTTTGTTGGCAGGTGGCTTCAAGAGAAGAAACTCATGCATGTCATAAAAGGTCTTCGGTGGGCGCATATATTCCGCCACTGGGAAGCACGTGTCCCCGGGCACTGCAGCAATGGGCTGCGGAAGCTGCTCCATTCCTTTAGCGCAGTCATCAGACAGCACTCTTTCCAGCAACTGAAGGTACTTCAGTGTCGTGATGTGATAGCCCTGCTGCTGCGCTAGGAGCGTCTCTGGGGTAACGCTGTAGCTGTCGTGGGTAATGTAAAGAAATGCTATGCAGTTCAGCCGAATGTCGAAGAAGTTCAAAAGCGGCGGGGCGGGCTCCTGAACAACGAGAGCACCGAGCATCAGAGCCAAGTTGCGCAGTGTTTTACGCTCCTCGTTGTGAAGCTGCGTCGACTCTACCAGAACAACCCTAACCGATACCATGCGGGCTGTCACCTTCTTACCAAACCTTACACTATCCTCTGTATATACATAGCGGCTATTCCCACGGCCAACAAGCTCATCATTAACAAACGTGCCGTGCTTTGAATTATCTTGCAAACTAATCTCTGCACTGGTGCTAGCGGATCAGTAAGCGCGCGGGACTGCATAACGCCAACATGAACATTCGTATGATGTCGTGAAATTGACGGATCCCCGGCAGGAAGAAGAATGTGGCATTCTTTTCTGCCTACGGTGTACACGGCGTCAGGGAGTAGCAAGTAGCGGTGCAGCTCGCCCGCCCCATGATTCACCTCAACGATATGCATATCGCTATCACAGTGAGGTTCGTGTGGGTTAGGCGGGACGTTTATACAAAGTGAAAAGTTAAAAGACAATAAAAGTCAGTGAAAAAAAACCTTAGCGCCCCCACACGTGAATACCCCTTCTGCTACTTAACTTCAACTTCCAGTTTCTTAGTTTCCCTTTTCACACCCTCGGCCCCCACTGGGTGTCAAATAAGAGTCAAAACGAAAAAAAACTGACCACAAGAACGTGAATGCACTTATGCAACACAAATTAACACCCGAATCACTAGACGGTGGATAACCTTGTGCGACTGCACCACGGGCCCGTTCCCTTTTATATAAATATAAATGTGTGCGTGGGTTTTTGTTATGGACCTTTATCTTTTTCTCCAGCGGCTCTCAGCAAAGCTCGACAGAACACTAGATACCCTTCCCGGTGCACACCTTAGGTGTGGCGTTCAAATGCTCGGGTTTTTTCTTTCTGTTGGTGCTCCTCTCTCTTGTTTTTTTCTTCCTTTTGCTTTCGTTTTGCAACTCTTCCTTGTTCAACGAAAGGTATCGCCCCCGAAGACAGACCACTGTTCAGTTGATGGGGATACCTTCCCTTGTCAGTGTTGTCCCTACCAGTCTCCCTTCTATTCCCAAGTTACACAATGCGTATGTCTCAAGCGCCTGCCTAAACCCCAGCCCGCCTTGACCTTTGACCTTATTGATTAATCCCTTGTTGTTATAAACACAAACTCCCCTGGACTGACTATTGTCTCTACTTCACCCCCTTTTGCTGGGTTGTATTGTTTCAATGATAAATAAAAATGTGGTAGAAGAGGGCGTTAATGATGTTTTTGCTCCAGTTACTATTATTAAGTAGGGTAAATTGCGCAGGGTATGCAAAGCAGTGAGTTGTTAAGTGGAAATATGTCGGTAATATCCCCGCGCTGTGCACGTACGTCTTCATTCACTTATCCATTCATGCACCCATTTCATTGAGAAATGGAAAAAAGAAGAGGAGAAAAGGCACTACACAATGCCCAGTGACATTAAGTCCTCCAGTCCGGGAAAAGCCATCTCCTGCAGGATAGTGTTCGCGCACTGCATGTATTTTAGTGATTGCAAATAAACCAGCTCAAAAGCAAGTCGATGCCTCGCGAGCTGCAACAGCAGTTGATCCACCTCACTAAGAGGAGACGCACCACTGAAGTTTGCATCCACTTCCTCGTTCCTGGTCGTTAACTCCCACATGAGAAGGCGCATGAAAGATGCCTTCTCCGTTTTAGTCTTCAGTTCATTTCGTTTCACCCCACGCGAGGCAGTAAGCCCCTTGTTCGCAGGTGCTTCCGACGATCTCTGGTTGAGGAGAGGTTGCAACTGGAGGGCGTCGAAGACACTCTCCAAATTGGATCTTCCCCAACACTTGTGCGCTATTTGCGTGCTCACCCCTGCGCTCAGCGCCGGAAACCATTCAACAATAACACGCGACACATCTTTCTTGAAGAGCCGCTCACCACTGTGAGCCAACTCGGTTGAAACATCTCCATGAAACACCCTCAGCACCGGCGGACCGTTGCGCGCCGTGCCGCCTACTTCAATAGATCCACTACTGAGCAACACAAACATGGACTGCAGCGAAGCGCGTCGAAGAGCATCCTGTTGAGTATGCACCTGGCCGTCACCAACAGCTCGTGAGAGACGAGGGAAGAGCTTCGCCGCACCGCCCATCACAGAGGCCGGGTGGTATAACAGCACATTCTCTGTGGCGGTGGATGCATTAGCAGGAGCAGCCGTGGAACCCGTCTCAGATCCCCCGCGCACTGCATTTCTGGGGAACAATGTCGAAAGGAAAAGGAACAGTTGCATGTTGTGGTGTTCCCGGTCCGACAGATGCGTGATTGCGGAAACACCAACTGGCTCACGGCAGAGATGGCAGTATGAATTTTCAACGTCAAGAAACACATGTTTATTTGGGCACTCAAAGATGCGATTACCAATGCGGGACCAATTGGGGTGATGCGAAAAGCTATTTTGGCACATCATGCTTTCCCCGCGTAGGCCCAGCCTCAGGTCAGTGAGTTTGCCCAACGGTAAATGTTGCGGCTTAACAAGGGGCAGAGCGAGCTTGCCTAGTTGTTGCGACAAGAACGATGATGATGATCGTCCTGCAGCTGCCCTGTGCAGTGTGGATTGTGAGCACATTCGCATCGCCACATGCCGTATCACCTTGTACCTACGTCAAAAAAAAAAGAAACTAAATTAAGCTAATTGAGGTAATCACAAGTTAAACAACAGATTGGAAGAATCAACTCACCTTCGTGTGGAATGATAGCAGAAACAGACATTTGTGAATGTCCCAAAGCATGTCTTATTGACTTCAGTGCCTATAAATCGGGTTGATAACATGGGCAGGCGAGGGCCACCCATGTGCTGTCGCGTCTGCCAGTGAGCGATGGTGCCTTAAACCACGGGGCCAATCCTTACAACAAGTTCATAGCTGCTAGTTCGTCCACAGTTGGTCGGCCCATCATTTCGTGCACGTACTGAACCTTGTTCATGTACTCCATTGATTGCAAAAACACCATCTCAAATGCCATTCGCTGCAGTGCCAAGTCTGCCATGTGTTTCGTCAGTTCGTCCACTTCATCACGAACATCTACGGAGAGCAGCTCCCACAAAAGTTGACGCACAAAAAACGCCTTCTTTTCCTTGCTTTCGTAGGGCTGCCAGCCATAGTAGGCCTTTATACGCTGCAGCCGCAGGGCGTCGTACATCCGCTCGCCATTACTGCGGCCCCAGCACTTCTGCGTGAAGTTCGTCATTATTCCAGCGGAAATAGGAGGAAACACCTGAGTGACAAGACGCGAGATACGCAGTTTCCACATTCTTTCTCCGCTGTACCAAAAACCCAGTGGACTGCGACCCTGCAAGACGTGCGACAACGCCAGGTGAGGCGGGTGTGTGAGATGGAGGAGGAGTGCCTCCAACTCGGCGCGACGTAGCGCGTCGTCCATCACATGCAAGTGGTCCCACGTCGTGTGCCGTGTTGCGTAGCTGTGCACGGCTGGGGCTGTGGCCATACAGAACGAAGCACTTCTTCACCAGACCACCGCCGCGCATGAGCCGCGTAGAGGAACAGAAAGTACTGCATATTTGTATGATCTCTGTCACCAATATGAACACCCATTGTTGCACCGAGTGGCTCCTGGCAGAGGTGACACCAACCAGTCTTGAGGTCCAACCACGCCTGCTTGTTGTTACCCTCAAAGACATCGAAGGGTTGCGAGGTCAATGGCGTGACGCTGTCAGGTGACGTTCCTCGGGAGCGGAGCCGGCAATGAGCGTCCAGCGCCCCGACGCGCCGCACTGCGGTGGACGGAGAGGTGGCCATGGTGGACGCACCGACTAACTGCCGCAGCGACGCAATCGTCGACGAAGGGTGCCGCAGAGAAAACGAGGAAGAAGTGGATGGAGGCCTGGCGGATGTGGGGGTGATACACCCGAATTTTTCCTCGATGCACTCGTGGTTGGTAGCGCCGTCCTATGGCGCAGCGAAGAAAGTGTGGACTGACGAGAAAGAGGCACCGACAATCCACGGCGCATACATTTCATTGCTGACGCCTCTCTGTCCCACTTTTCCTCACCCACAGAATAACTAAAAGAGCGAAATGCAGCACAAATGGGAAGGGATAGAAATGAACAATGGCAAAGGAAACAGTGAGAAACGAAATCAAGCAAGCTCACAAACTCAGCGCAGAATACCGTCGATAGAAGAAAACAAAAACAAAAAATATGTAAAACACTTCCGATGTGAAGTGGAGGCACACAGAAATATATCGCTGAGCGCAATGCCCCTTCACGTTTCTCTGGATATTAAACGACACGACCTTCCTTGCTCACATAATCAGCCGCCTCCCTCAGTGAGTGAACTATCACATCCACATCACTGCGCCTAATTAGAGGCTCACAACAGCCATCTTCCCCTAGAGAAGGGCTACTCAAACTCACGCACATGTGTGTCCGCCTCTGTACCCGCACGAGGCCTATGGAAAACGTGGCATTTGTGTACCGTTACTTTTGCTGCCTCCTGAGCGGCAGGTGGCCAACAGTTCACTCCAATGCTTGAAAAGAACCTCCGTCTCTTCGTCAGCAAGCATCAGCCAGCGAAGCAACAC
Organism: Trypanosoma congolense; assembly: GCA_002287245.1. Taxonomy (NCBI): domain Eukaryota; phylum Euglenozoa; class Kinetoplastea; order Trypanosomatida; family Trypanosomatidae; genus Trypanosoma; species Trypanosoma congolense. The sequence continues at coordinate 1,058,006 of NHOR01000319.1, read as the reverse complement.
CATGCCAAAACACGACGCGTGAACTGAGCAGTCAAAGCGGCCATCAGCGCGTAGCCGTTGCTGGAGGTAAAACATGGCATCTTGATGATTTCTTACTCTCTGAGCGACTCTTGCGTGGCTAATAAGCCCAAGGGTTAGGGAGAGTCGAATAACTTCGGTCGCATACGACTCACGGGGCTCTAGTCTCAATTGCAATGCATCTTCCGCTGCTTCAGTACCAATGGGCGTACACCAAGCGTTCGTTGCGGATTCACCTGGTCCAGCCATGCGCCTTAATGCGGCGTCAACCTTTAACACATCAGACACATACAGCAGCGCGGCAGCGGAGGAACCGGACACTGTCGGAAGAAAAGAAGTCGATACACCAAAATGAACAGAGTCAGCAATGGCAGCTGCCCGTTCGAACGCAAGAGCGTGGCCTGCCCACAGAGCGTCATCCACGGCCAAGTCATCCGCCACCCTTTGACCTGGACTTGAAACATCTTTCCTTGCGGCAAGCGCGAGGCCCGAGTGGCTGGCGTCAACGTGAAACCACAGCCTAAGCCTCCGACACAGCTCGGCCATCTGCTCAAGAGGGTCGACTGAGGCTGTTACATGCGAGCCAAACACACCACAAACCAATAATGGGTAAAGCCCCTGAGCCACATCCTCCGCCAGCGCCCTTTTCAGCATGTCTAACTGCAAAGGATAATTGCACACAGCGGGCGAGTACACCGTTTGAAGCGTGCGAATGTGTTGAATTCCTACACAACGCGCAGCGTGGTAAAGCAGCAGCTGCGACTGGTCGCTACAATACAGCACCAGCCGTTGTGATAACTGGTTTTCATCGTCTGGGCTGCTGAACTTTGAACTCAAGTACCGCGCGTGTGCCTGAGTCTTTACCGTGGTCAGCAAAACTATGAGGCTCTCGAGTGTGCTACAGTGCAGTATGCCGCCACCCCTGCCGGCGCACGTTCCCAGTTCCAAGTCATGCCCCTTTACGGTTGGGGAGTTGGTAGTGTCATTTTGTGAGTCTGAGCCGCACACTATTGGATTTGTGTCATTTTCTCTTCCACTCAAAGTCCTTTCCAAAGGAGTTTGCCACATGAAGCGTGATGGAAGAGAAAGCAAAGCCGCGATTTCATCCGCGGCACCTCGCTCAAGTGTGCCCAAAGACTGCCCTAGTGCAGAGCATTGAGGAAACGTGTTGCGCTGCATCCCCCCCATATGTGCGGTGGTGAGGGAGGCGCACAGCTCTGCAGCGTCTGCTTCACGGTCAAGGAGAAAATTCCCTTTTGAGGCGGCACGGAGAGCATTCATCAGACATTCATGCTGCGTGGGCCGCTGGTCATGGGGCCGTGTGCTAATTTGACCCGGTGAGTCATAAGCACCAACTGGAGTGGACCAAATTGATGGTGTCGAGGTACAACCGACCGTTGTAGGCGCTAATAAGTCATTAATAAATTGTGCACTGCGACTTAAAAGCTGCTGCACAGAACCCCAACGCTGAATAGAGGACTTTAGCATCGCATGCCTTTCCTTACAGGCTTCGGGGTAGCACTAGGTGCGTAGAGATTTCTTGTTTGTCTCTGAGAGAGGCAGGGCTCAACATAGGGAAATGAAAGTTGTAGAAAAAGAAAAAAAGAACCTTTGAAAAGAGTAGTGCAAAACGCTACTGTTAACAAAGCTCTAGAACTTCCGCCAAATTATTATTCGAATTAACACACCATTTAACCGCTTGACGCTCACTCTGCTGAACCAGATGACTAACTTGCAGAAATAAAACTCAACAGCGAAATCGAAGCCCACAGTACCCCTGCCGTTCTCTTGCGATTTCCGCTTGTATCGCTGAGATGTCCTGACATACGCATAAAATAAAGAGAAGCAGGCGATGCATCTCCACCCGTCAGCTCATTCCTGCCGTGCCTCCACCAGCACCATTTAGCACTGCACGCACCGTTCAGTTTCCGTTACACGCTACTGTTCAGCATCGCTGCCGCTGCTTTCCAGATTAACCAGCACATTCTTCCGCGGCTTCCCGCGTGGGTGGTTCAATTCGCCTCGGACAACCTTCGCTCGCTCCTTTCGCGCCTGCTGATCATCATGCCTGCGGTCGTAGGGGTCGAAGCCGTCGCCTGACATCTCAACACCTTTTGACGCGTGAAGCTCCTGCAGCGTAGGCGGCGGCCAGTACTTTGACTTCTCAACAACGATGAACATGGGGTCGCTGGAAATAGGATCAAACACCGAAGACGAAGACAAACCTTCCTTCGGGTCCACGGCCGCTGTGCGCTCCACCACGGCCCTGCCTCCTCTCTCTTCTATTCCGTCTGATTTGCTGTGGCGTTCGCTGAGCAAACGTCAATGTCTGCCTTCTGCCTCTGCGTCTCACTCTTGGCGGGCATACGAACCGTTGAGAAGCGCAGCCCTTCAGCGGCCTTATTCGTCATGCGCACCCGCTGCTTCTTCACCTGCTTTTTCACAGCCATCCTTTAATTGCTATTATTGCTTAACTATCTTCGAGATGAGCTTTTAGCTGCGTTATCCAGCCTTTTTAATTCTCTTGCTGTAAATAATCAAACTTGACCAAATATCTCGCCCTTCGCCACTACAGAGATATCACTATTTTGATGGCCTTCTTTTCCCTTTTTGCACCCGAACGGATTGCTCGCTTTGGAGTTGTTCAGGTCTTGGAACTCCCAATGACCTACACGACCGCTCCTTTCCAAAAAATAAAAAAATGAGCGTTTGAAGTTACTTTCCTGTGCAAAGTCACTAAAAGTGCAAGAAGGAGTGCGGGTCAGTGACGAGAAGAAGAAAAAAAAGAAGAAAAAGCAGTACGACTCAGTTCACACTTTCCAGGTGTTGCCAACGCCATTTGTAAAATAGGTCGGTTAGCTTCTCCTGCTCTTCCTCATTCACCTCCTGCTGCCTCTTTCTTTTCTGGAGTAGCACATGTCTACACAGGTGCGCAGGAAGGAAAAAAAGAAAAGCAGCAGCGACAATTGTGTGGAGCACGAAGAAAAGAGTGGGGTAATGCATCGCACCTCCGTCGCCCGTTTACCCGCTTTTATCACAAAGAAAAACGCCATATATATATATATATATATATATATATATATGACAAGATAACAATCCTACCCTCGAATTCCCTCATGAATTCAAGTACAACACCAACAAGACGATAACTGTGGCGGCGGTATAGTCAGTGGAAATACTCAACTGCTGACTGTGGTACGACGCGGCACTACGGGCGTCCTCCATGCACTTCTCTACAAAGGGAGGCGCCCCTTTTGAGATGCAGGCATACTTTTGGTAGAGAATCTCGTTCGCTCGCTCTAGCGTGGCATGTGTTAGCTGGGGAGCGGCTGCTGAAAGGATCAAAAATATGGGGAACAAGACGATGTGGGAAAGCAGCATAGTCACGCGCCACAAAATGGCATCACCAGGAGACTTCTCCGACAGCACGTTGAGCCACCGCTGCTCTCCCTCTGCCTTGTGCGTTAGTTGAGTCATGAGCACCGTGACCATGGCGGACCGGCCCGGGAAGAGAAGAAACGTGGAAAAGTAGTGGACCATTGATAGCGTAAAGAGCGGCACAATTGTGAGGGACTCAATCAACGAGAAGTGCCTTGCGCTGTGTACGTCGTACTTGCGCGGCTGGTCAGCTATGAAGACGTTGTGACCTACGAGCATGTTGGCAAGGAACTCGCCACCATTCGGGGGTACCGTCCAAAAAAATTCCTCAGTCCAGAGGAAAAGGGCGCGCATAGACACACGCTCCTCGATAGCATACCTTGGCTTTAATACATACATTCACATCGGAACCAGCGAAATGGGGGTGAGTGAATGTGGCAGTATCATAAAGAAAAGAGAGAGAAGAAAAAAAAGAAGGGCAGTGAAACTGCTAGGAGACAAACGCCACTACGGAACGATGCCGTGGAGAATCCCCATGAGTCCCCAGGGAGGATGTGAAAGAAAGTATACACCGCGAGCGCAGTAGAAACCCGCTCCGTCCTGACATTACAACTCACCAGCGTACCCTTAACGCCGCCACACTGATATGATTTTCGCCTCCTTAAATCATAACCACGTGATCGCATACTTCTCAACGAGACGCCAAACCCTCATCCGTACACAACAGAGCCATTTACTCCAATGTTATGGCTTCGGCCCGCTGCTGCAACAGCCGACCAACCCGTCCATACATTTGTCTCTCGGTTAGCAGAGTTAGAACCGTGGTTAGTGAACCTCTGCCATTTTCTTCACTTTTCTCAACATGTGCACCATTTCGTTCGCTGTGCCGTTCTTCTCCCAGAGCTGGAGCATAACCGCACACCAGCGTACGCACCCGATGTACAAGACACTCCAACAAATTCTCCTCCTTCCCAGGTGCTAAGATCATGCGAGGAAAACTGTAATTCACTAGCAAACGCACAGTGGAGAGGCAGCCGTTGCTGCCAATGAGGTGGCCACTGGAAATGTTAACCATCCAGTCGCACGCCACCAGCAGGTCTGCGTTGCCGTGCTGAAAGACTTCCCACTGACACGTACACCGGATCCCTGCACCGCCCGTCTGGAGCGCCGGTACCAAACGAGCAAACAGCGCTTCCTGTTCCTTCCGCGACGACACCATGATGATTACACGGTTCTCCGACATCTTCGGAGGACTAAAAGACGAAACATCTGTCGCATTATTCACCACCAGATTCACAGCTCCATCACAACTCCTCGTAAAATGTTCCGCTACAGCGTCAGTGAGGCGCCTAAACCTGGCCTCTTCCGTTTCCTCGTACGACTGCCGCTGCTGATGACCAAAAGATTCCCCCACATGAACAACTTGCAGCACGTGTCTTATCTCGTGCCACACTGTGTCGTCCCGCTGCCGATAGCGGTTTACAGTGTCAGGTGTGTCGCGAAGCAATGTTTCTCGCAACCAGTCATTTACCTCCCCGTACATACGGGACGCTGAAACGATATATTGGCAATCAACATCGACTGCATTGGAAAACGAAATCCACCACAATGGGAGGACGGCAGCGGCCAAATTTGCCTGCGCAACTCGATCAGCGTCGTTAATGCAAACAACACGTACACACTCTAGCGGCAGCAGCTCTGCCTGCCCACGCACCTCTTGCAATGCGTCGGCAAATGACTGATGCGTTGCAAGCAATATGGGCACACTCCGCCTCAATGCACCGGGAATCTCGACCGCCGGTGTCATTGGAGGATTTGGTGATGATGGAACATGCACTTCGTCTCCAGGCAGCACTTTCATTTGATGATTGCCACCGACTTCATCGCGGGCACCCTCCTGCTCGGCGTTGTCTGCGACAGATTTGTCTCGTGGGCGGGAATCGCTGCGCCGACGAGTGTTACGACTCTTCCTCCTCCTCCTTCTCGAGCCCCCAACGCTTCTACTGCTGTCGCGATGCCGGCGGAGAGACCTTTCCCTTTTCCGATTTGTGCTACGACTCGATCCCCGCGCCTTCGAGCGCTGCGGGAGGAGCGTCTACGGCGAGACCGATATCTTTTACGCGTCTCCTCTCGAGACGTGGGTGACACGCTACGGCTGCGGCTGCGGCACCTGTCATGGTGGTGGTGGTGGTGACGACTTTCTAACAAATCGTGACCTCTCGTATGATGTCCGCTACCATGTGGAAGTGCCTTCTCCACTGACTGCTGCGGGTACGCCTCGCACTTCGATGTAGGTTTTAAATGTTCGAATTCATCACCAGCCGGTCGTTCGAAATGGTTAACATGCATGCGCAGCGGCACAACCTTGGCGGATCCGCGCTGGAAGGTTAGAAAGGCAAACGCCTCACTTGTAAAAACACATTGCAACCAGTGAGCGTGTCGCTGTAGCTCACTGTACGTGCTAAAAAGAATCACAGCACGTGGTCCATTTGGTGATGCTTTTGTAGTTGCCAAGGTGTCCTGCTCAACAGCAGCGTTTCCTCCAACGGGAGGATTCTCACCGGGGCTGACCTCCCTGGCAAGCGTAAGTCCCGCTACGGCAAGTAAACCCGCGGTTTTCTTTCCCGTACCATGCGGCGCAATGCTCACCGTGTGGTGTCCGAGAAGCATGGACGTTAGTGTTAGTTGTTGCAGCGCTGTGAGCACCAAAACATCACCTTCCGTACCCCCACTGTCCTCATTTTCGTCAATTTTCTCTCCGTCAGCACCTTGGCCGGCGCTCCACCCTGTCGCCTCAACGCCAATGTAGGCCTTCTTCATGCTTTGGGGCTTCTGCGCCTCTGAACACTGTTTCTCTGTGGATGGATGCACGACTCTTTCCGCTAGGGATTTTTCCGTCGATGAAGACAACAGTTGCTTGCGCAGGCGGGCTAATACAAACGGCGGAAACTGCAGATCTTCCATTCGCAGGCACGGCGGTGGTGGGATCCTGGCTGAACATTCGATGGAGTTCAGTGTGCAAAACTGCTGAACAAAACCTTTAGGGAGGAGGTTGTTCGTCATGTACGGCGATGGCAGCCACGAGCTGCGGGAGGTGGGGGTAATAGCAGCAGCCATCTCGTCTTCAAAGTTCCCGCTATCGTCCGTAACCTGCTTGCTGCATGGGATCACTTCTCTGTCCAGGCGGCGGTACTGTTCAGAGAAAGTGTCGACGCCCCCGATGTTAGGCTGTTGTGACGAGGCTTCAATGACCAACTCCCAAAGTGACTTCCGTGGGTGGTGGCGGCTCCTGTAACACCTGTGGAGGCGGGGACAAACTCAGGAAAGACAAGGTCCATGGAATGTGCACTACGCGCGAAGGAAAGAGAATGGAACCAAGAACGAGAATAGGAGAGAAAACCCTATTCCTCACAGCTTCCTCTTTCAAGCAAAGGGACAAAAAATCCCCACTAAGTTCTTGTGAGAGAGTCCACTGTACGGAGCGGGACAAGACTTGTTGTGTGAATAATAATAATAAAACAAGTAAAAGGGCAAGAAAGGAGAGGAGTAGAAAAGTAGCACGTGCATCATTAACTACAGATAACGTGGAGCAAAGAGAAATGACTGATGGAGAAACGGGTTTAAATATAAACAGACGTACTTACTGGGAACGTTGGTAGCGGCAGAACTAAGGCCTCCCCCTCAAAAAAAATAAAAAAAAAATAATAATAAAGGGAGTCACCGCGCTGCAATCAGTTGTCCTGCACATACACTTCCAAGGGCGAGCTGAGGACAATATCAGTGGAAATAACGATATTAACAGTAACGATAATAACTAAAATTCGATATCTTTTGACACACACACACACACTCACTTTATAATTGTCATCCTTCCTTCGCACACGGTCTTTTTTTCTTGTTTCTTCCCATATAGCTATTGTGCTGGAGGGGGGGCAAATAAACGACAAGAGAACAAAGCCCCAAACCCAAATTTATACACCAATACAAAGAAAACCTCCTGAATCTCACTTACCCCTGCACTCACCATGCGAATCATTCCGTTACCACCTTTAGGCGATAAATGGAAGAGCAATGGTGGTCAAATTCAATCGAAGAAAAGGCGAAAATCAGCCAAAAGTAGATTCATCATAAAAGTGGGATAACTCAAATAAGCCATTCGGAAAGCGAATGGCTCGATGTTTTTTTTCCCCTTTCCTCCCTGACATTTTGCAACTATCGCCAAACGCCACATATACATGTATGCACATACGGAGCGGACACACGAGATGCAGGCGGCTTCACTCAAGTGAGCGTTGGAGGCACGGATGCGTGTCACTCTGCCGCAGCTGTCTTCCGTCGTCCAGTGGTGTGTGGTGCCGGCTGCTGATAACCTTCAGTGTCTCGTCCGCGATATGCTCGATAGGCGCAGTGGAAACACTAACCTCCCCGCGCTCAGGATACTCCAACAGTGTGAAAAGAAGGGCCGAATCCTCCAGCGCACCGTCGCTGAACACCGCAGCGCTGAGGATTTTTGTCGTGATTTCGTTAAAAGGCACACCCACCAGGCTCATGTCCTCGAGTACCTGAAGGGCAAGGCGATGGGCGTATGGATTGCGCTCCCCACACACGCGCAGGATGTTTGCTATGTCGTTGCATATGTCTGTGTCAAAAGAAGACGCACCCACCTCACTAATAAAGTTTTGGCATGCCTTCATTTCGCCCTCCACTTCAATCAGCCTTGCCTTCTGCTTGTCAAGATAGTCCTGCTTGAAGGCAGAGAGACCGCGTTTGAGGTCGTCCTTAATATGAAACTGTTGAGTTCGTGAAGCTTGAATTCCTCTCGCTTCACCCGTACTGGAAGCATTACCTCCTCGTAGAACGTCAACATTTCCCGAACACTTTTCCAGGCGGTAGTCCTGAAAGTTTCCTTCGCCCCGGAGACAACCGGCAAGGAGGCGGCACCTGACTTTTCTAAGCCACTGTTTTCCAATTTGGCTTGTCTCACTTCTGCGGCAATTTTCGTGACGTCCTCATCGGGTCCCAGCGTGGCGATCAACGGGGCGAAGCGGGCACGCACAAGATCCATTTGTGTAAATAAAAGTTCTGCAGGTCGACATGACCCTTCCACGAAGTTCGAAGGAACTTGAAATACCTGCGCTACATCCTCATTGGTCACAGGTATCCCCAATGGAGCAGGTGCCGTTGCTGGAGGTGCGTTGCGGATAACAGCAGCCGACGCCACAAAGCGCGGAAGATAAAAACCAGCGCGGAATATTGAGGCAAACCGGCGCATCGTCTGAAGCAGTCGAGAAGATGGAACTAATTAACGGTTGATGTACTGATGAATTTCTTGACACCTGTTTTTTTGTAGGAGGAGCGAGTCGATTCTTCGGTATCCAAACCCAACGAGGAGGAAAAAAAGGTATTCAGTATTGAAACGTAGAAATGGGGAGATGCAAAAAAAAAACGAGGATAAAAACCCATGTTTGCCAGCGGCATGACTAAAGGTCAATACGCCCTCGGTCACCAACACAACCAGCCGATGTGGCCGGTGCCAAAGCCCATCACGAAATGCACCACCACATGAGCAACGCCACTCAGAGGGCCTCTATACATCGTTCCGTAAAACATCGACCTTCTTCGCATTACCCTCTCTGGTCACTTCACCAGAGAAAAAAAAAAAGGAATTGTGAAAAACGTCGAAAGCATCAAGAGCTTTTACTGACAACCGAAGGGAGAAAATATATATGTTTTAACAGCGTAATGGTGTCTCACAAGCACACACACACAAAGGCTCGCACAATTGGTCAACTACCTGCATCAAATTTCCACCATGGAACCCAACCTTTTTCGTAACTGAAAAAGGAGTATTGGAACATCACGCACGATGCCAGCAGTAGAATAGGGAAAGCTGTATGTGCTTATTGTCCTTCACACTGCCTTCCCAACCAACTTCCAGTTGGTGTATGGGGACCACTTACACTTCGAGTGTAGTTCAGAGTCCTGCACTACCCACTCGATACTCGTGTCAAATACCTGTTTCTTCTCCCCGCTAGCACCCAGTCGGAATATGCGATTTGGATTGGTGTGCATAAGCCGCACCACGTCGTCTACCGTCAGCTTCCCATTCTGGAGAGCCGCCGGCATGGCTGCGGTTGGGTGCGGCCACCGCCCCGAGGCCACTGTCAACAGTAACGGCACCACCACCTCGATAGAAGGCATGCCACTTGGCGGGTTTGCCTCGTCCTTCTTATCCTCCAGCGTGTGGGGAGCGTGGTCCGTGGCAATGCAGTCCACTGTGCCATCAAGCACCGCCTCCCAGAGCTGCTCCACATCCTGCTGCTGCCGTAACGGTGGATTAACCTTCACGTGGGAGCCACAGGCACAATAGTCTCCATCTGTCATAAAAAGGTGGTGTGGCGTCACCTCACAGGTCACAGTAGGCGCGTCGGCATCGCCAGAAACCTTCGCCGCCCTCACCCGTCGCACACACTCAACACCACCTGCTGTAGACAAGTGAGCAATGTGCAGTTGGGTCTTGTGCCGCCTCGCTAGCTCAATGGCATAATTAATGGCTGCAACTTCTGACCCCGCAGGGCGCCGCTTAGAGTGGGACGCAGGGCCCGTGTACGGGTAAATGGCGGAGGCGCATCATTATGGTCCGCATGCTCACAGTGAGCCACAAGGGGTACGGCCAATCGACCACACAAGGCAAAAGCAGCCTCCACGATCTCCTCACTGCTCTTCATGTTGCCCGTGGAGTTGTCAAGGTAAAGCTTGAGGCCAGCACAGTGCTTTTTAGGCTCGGCGTGCTCTGGGGACGTCCACAGAAGCTCCAGCTGTTGTAGGTGCTCGTGCGCAGTTGCCCCGAAGAAAAAACGAATGTCACATATTGACTTCACCCTAGCGGCGCGCTGCACCTTGTCAGCCAGTGTCTCAATTGTCTGTGTGGGCGGCTGGGTGTTGGGCATGTCGCATACCACACCGATGCCACCCGCTTGAGCTGCAGTTGCCTCACTCAGCATGTCAGCCTTGTACTCCAACCCCGGTTCGCGAAAATGCACATGACAATCAATTAACCTCGGTAGCTCAACACGCGCCATTTGTGTTAAGCGATGGCTTAAACTTGAAATCACTTTGGTGATGAATCTTCCAACAGTGGAAAAAGAATACCACTCTAGTTTCCTTTGCTAATATCGCTAATGTTGTCGATACAGACGTCACCTGCAGATGTAAATCCGCTATTCCCGCTCCAAACTATGATCGTGCTTCACGCCACAGGTAAAAGAAAAAAAGAAGAAGATATTGTAAGAGAGAATGGGAAGTATCAAAGGGTTTAGAAGACAGTAATCAACTGGGCATTTGTGTAACATCCAGCCCTTGTAGCCATCCATACCGAAGACTTCAGCCAAACACCATAACCTCAACATTAGTCAACCCCATACGCCAAGTAAACCGCTTCGCCCCGAGTGTGAGACTCCACGCCAAACCCGACGTACTCGCCACATGCATGGCGGTCAGCTCTGAGGTTGTGTTAGGCTACATTACCGCGACAGAATATCCTCATGACTCAAGAACAAGCAAGAAGGTAAGAAAAAAGAAAAGAAGAACTAAGCCCCCTCCAAGTTACCGGCATTGTAACGGTGGGGGTGAAATACAGGCCGGTGTGGGAAAGCATATCCGTTTGTGCTTTCCTTCCATATACATATATATATATATATATAAGAAGCGAAAAGGAAGACAGACATTTGGTATCTGGTGTAGACAAATATTATATTAACAGAGACACCAAAGGGATATGAGAGTAGAAACAGTTTATTATTATTATTATAATATATATATATATATATATATTTCTAAAAAAACGGAAAGGCATATAGGACAACATGAGAAAAAAAACACGGGAGAGAGAAAGGATGCTATCGCATACCCGTACCGCATACATTCCAAACCTCATGTAGCCACAGGTGCGCAGCGGAATGACCGCGCTCACGGCCGCCATAGGGATATACTGCAATAAATGAAAGCCAGAAAAAGAAGAAAAACGTTGTGAAGAGATCTACTGCGCGTGAATGCAGCGACAAGATTTGGTTTGAGCGGTGTGCCAACTGCACATTTCCTCAGACCCCTAGGATGAGTAAAAAAGGGGAATAGCAGTGGGAGAAAAAAAAGATACAAAATGGAAGGTGGAAACCTACATGGAGCGTTATGATATTGAGATTTTGGTATTAGTGATGAGCAAGAAATATATGTTTATACTGAAACAAAATAAAGAGGGACATGGACATGGTTGTCAGATGTAAGACGGTGAGGATCAAAAGTATAAGAAGGGATCCTCTTTTTTTTCGCGTGTCTTAGACCTCGGTAACATAGTCTTCTCACAACTTTCCTTCTTCTTTTCTTTCCGTCGCTCACCTCATCAAAAAAGAACACAAAAAAGAAGAAGAAAAACGGTGAGAGTGCAACACATCAATCTAAACTGCAGTTACACCCAGTGAAAGTGCTACAAAAGCAAAAGCAGTTGTACACGTAATTCTCCAAACTTCGGCATCGCGCCCCTTCATTGACGGAGCTCTCGCCGGGCGAGGAAACCACTGAAAGACGTGCAACACCCTTCACTCCCTAACGCAAGTCAAAATAATACATATAAATGTGTATAAACATATATAAAGTCCCCTACTCGCGCATCCCTCCATTTAAGCCGTACCGGTGTGTTACCACACCAGCGCCAAGCCACACATTTGAATTTTGATAAGAAAAATGAAATGAAAGAAAACGGTGAACACTTGTATGTCCACGGAGACCAGCAATTGCTCTCGGTAATTCTTTTTTTTATTCCGAAAAAAAATTATTTCCTCCCTCTTCATCTCCATTTTTGAAATCGCTCACCGCGGCGTCTCGCACATCTCGCATCGCATTGCTCCTCCTTCGTTAAGAAAGGTACACGCTCGGCATGCCCACGTAACCTTTACGCTCCTTGAGCTGGGTCCAACACTTGATTCATCCGGCACGCCACATAAGCGCGTCGTACGAAATGCCTCCGTATCTTCCGATACTGACGACTGTACAGAGTGCGTTTTGATCTCTTCAATCTTTTCCAATACACACTTCGTTGCATCAACCGTTATCTCATCCCCATCACACAGCCCACAGTCACCCAGCGTGCATGTCTCTTCGTCCATCGCAGCAGTCGGGAGCTGCGGCGGCTCAACATCGTCTCCGACACGCGTGCCATTCCCATTGGAGCCTTCGACTTGCATCTCCGTGGGACCTGTCATCGACTGCGCGTCACGAGCCCCCACTCGCTTAAGTGGCTTGCGTCCCACAAAAAGCTCCATAACATCCAGCGGCAACATGAAACCATGGGCCTCAAGTGCCAGGCGGGAAATTTCCCGCTTTAGCTCGACAACGGTCGTGCTATGGCTAATGCCGCTAACTACATCGGTGGCATTGTAGATGCTTCTCTTGCTGCGACGCAGTTGAAATCGTAACCGTAGAGAACCGCTGGTAAAACCCCTGGTAAGTTCCGCAGTTCCACTGAGTATTGCCGATGTGCACACATCACACTCTGGTGGTTCATATTTTCGCTCCCCATTGCGCTCGACTAGCAGTACAAAATTCTTTTCGAGTAGCTGGTTAACTAAGTCTGTCGACTCCACTATATGCGAAACGGAGCCATTACCTCCATATTTCTCCAGCAGGGTCATAAACTCCTTTAGGGGAACCAACAACACCGGGGGGATATACCCTGCGTCACCGTCGTCATCGCAGCCGTCAAATGCCGATGGGTTTGCAAGCACTTGCTTCCACACCGTCGCAAGGTGTTGGCCACAATTTTTTTGCTCCAAAAGGCGTCGTTGGGGTTAAGCAGCATCATGGGAAGAATAGTCCCACCATGTTGACACCTCAGCGCGGAGTGATTGAGGGTGGGCGGCGGCGTGGCACAGGCTTGAGGGTCAGTCGCGTACCACCGGTACCAACGCGCCACCCACCACGTTGGAACACAACCGTACACGACTTCAACGTCAGGGCATTGTGCAGAGGAAGCGGCGGCGAGTTCCTCGAGTGCCGTCTGAAGCGACGAGGAATGGGTTTCCTCCACACTGGCCGGTAGGCGCTCCTCCACTACTTCGTGTGCTTCCACGTGCTCAGCATATTGACTCTTTTGTCGTTTCCTCCGACCACATCGACGCGCCACGTGGGAGGCCCGCTTTTCATTTTTTTCAGTTTTCATTAGTTCAAGTTCCCCAATGTGTGCCTCAATTCGAGCAATCTTTTCCACTTGTTTTTTGCTCCACGCACGACAGTGATCATTGTATGAACGTTTAGTGTTTCGCCTACACGCAGCGCTATTCGGGTGCGAAGCTTGAACGTCTGCTAGTGGGCGCGACAGTGTGCGACCCGCAGCAACAACAGTAGGAAGCTGCTTTGCTTCATTGATTTTTTCCATCCTTTCGTTGTGTTGCGCAGATGCTGTACTGATGTGTACCTCGGTACATTCTGAGCATATCTCTACCTTTTTGCCGAGATATATGGCAGAAGCTTTCCCACTTGCGCTGCGACCGAAGCCGGGGGCTCTAAATCGCTACCATCCCATTTAACAATAAAGGAATGCAAGAAGCGCTCCCGAAGAAAGCGCCAAACGGATATGGGAACCACGCGCACAGCGGCCGCGGAGGTGAGAAATCCATGTTCACATAAAATCTCCGGAGAAGACGGTAATGCATCCGCGCCCGCCCTACCATCCTTTTCTCCCCACTTGATAAAGGCCAGAAACCCTGTTAAACCCTGCTGATTTATAATATCCTGCGACCCACTATAGGTCTTTGTGATATTCTCAAAATGTTCCACTGCAATGTCACTGATGTACACTCGCTCTTCCTTCTCCCCTTCCGTGCCTGCTGGATGTGTTGCGCCTCCGCTCACCGCGGAGGATATGATGTCATGAGCCCACTTGTCTCTGTTATATAACTTTGCCAGCAACGACACTTTCAGCGACATGATTGTGACGCAGGAGCTGCAGGCGTGGCTAAGGAGGTTCCACCCCATGAAGGGAGCGAACACTCCAGCTGTTATGAGGGGCGCGAAAAGCGTGGGAATAGAACTGAGAAAACTGTTTATCCGCTGGGCCGCAGACACCGGCAGAAGTTTGTATTCTCCCCAAGGTGCAAGCTTCCCATGTGGACACCGCATGCACTCGGTGAAATCAGCCGAGGCCTTTCTTAATATGCTGTTGATCAGAAAGTGATCCCCTTCCATCGAGGCTTTCTCCTCCGCTGTCATGCAACTTAGCACTCCCGCAGAAAATAATAACACACCATCCTCATGCTCCCCATCGCACGATTCCGGCAGTTTATTGGGTAAGGTGGTACGTCTACCAGAGCATGAACGACTAAGTCGCTCTTTTCTCTCGGTAACATTGCTGCATTGCTTTACACCTGTGGAAAGAAGCATAAAGCACGAGCCAAGCAGCTCTAGCCACCTTGTGGGAAAGCAACATAATCCTCCAGGTCATAGCTCTTATTAACAGATCCCCTCGCGCGTCCACGCCGTGGAGCGCAGGAGCAAAAAACAGCGTCCGCAACAATCTCCCACTCCCTTAGGAAACACAGCATCGCGGAGCGCCGCAACTCCCACGCCTGGCGCGCTGTCTCCACCTCATGATTGAGACGTCGAACATGTTTTTCCAGGTGCGGGGGTAAGTGGATCTGCAAGTTTTGCGGTTCCAGCGTCGAGTTCGGTACATTTGACGATAAGCGGCTACTGGCACGCTTCGTGCAGCGCTCATACACCAGCATGTAAACCTCTTTTGAGGCGCTCCGCGAGCAATTAAACCGTCTTAGAATCTTAACCTCCTCATTGTCAAAGGAACACCAGCCACCACCAAAGTGACTATCCATCCTTCCGTGGTAAGTGTAGTGCCCACACGTCGCGGAATCACCGTGGTGGTTCACAAGACCCATGAGCCGATAGAGGTTCTCGGAGGGCGAAGTACTTGGCGTCGAGGAGCAATCAGGCATGCTGCCCCTTCCACAGTTTCACCTTCGTTTTGCTGGTGTCGCTCCATGTAGGAGGTAAGGTCCCACTCAACCGGGAATCCCACTGAACGCGTGATCTTCTCCCGTTGGTGGGTATAGCGATTAAATGTAAATCTGTTAAAGTGCACAATGAGAACATCGGGTAGGGTCCGCAGGTACTGATGCGATGAGGCTTTACTCGTGATCCCGCAACCGTCACACCTAAACTCATCCACCTCGTGCGCGCGGAGAAACGTCTCCAAGACGTTCTCAAGGGAGCATCCCACAGGCAGAGAGAGGAATGAGAAGGGTTCCTCACGTTTAACTGAGCGGCCGCAATTAGAGCACCTACGGTGGTACAAGAGAGTCCCCTCAAACACCTTCCTCACATCTTCACCCACTTCCCGTTGAAGCCAATCAACCAACAGCGCAAAGAACTCCTGAGCATCCTGCTGCGTCCCCGAGTTTATTGATAGAAAGGAGGCAAAGCGTTGCGCATCCGCACCTTCCCCAGTGCGGCTATACGCCATCTCTGCGAAGAGCTCACCTAAGCCAGAGACGAAATTGCTGAGACCTCTTTCGCACGACCACCAGCTTCTGGTGGTGGAACGCATGCCTTCAGCACCATATCCCTAACCGAAGAAATATGAAAAAGCATTTGCATTACAGCGTTCAAATAACACGTATTGCCAAAGCTTCGTATACCCCTCCGCAAAGGGGATCCCCACAAGTCCGCGGGAGTCACACCGGAAGAACTACTGCCCTCGGTTGGGCTACACACATCATGTTTCTCCCGCTGCTGTTGGGATGCAGGCATCACGGACGGCTCCTTACCTAATGTACTCGCTACGATATCATCGAAGGTTATTTTCTCTGACAGCAATATTTTAATCCCAGCAAGGCAGGTTGGCGATGCAACGCAATTCATCGAGCGCGTTTGTGCACTGGAATGTTTAATGCAACAAGGTGTATGCACACGATACGCCGACAGAACAGCATCGCTAGGCAACTGTTCCAAGACCTGTGTGTTGCTGCAGCTTAGACTTTGTGTCTCACTGACACATTCTTCGGAGGGCAGCTCACTAACCCACTGATCCGCACAGAGCATTGAAAGGAGCGGGCAGACAACTGAGCCTATCTTCGACTAAATTGCAAAAAAAAAAGCAGTTGAGAAGGATGAAACAAAAGATACAACAGTGTACGCTGCGCCACGGCTACCAGACAACTTCGTCGTTTTACTGATGCAGTCACAGCACGTTTTCCCCGTTTTCCCCCTCCGCACTCGGTGAGGATTGGAATGCAAAATGTTGATTAAAGAGGAAAAAAAAAAGAAGAAGTGATGAAGAGATGTAAACAAACACCAACCGATGCTTTGGCTACGTCTCACACGTGTGTAGAATGCAGTTTTCGCCTCATAACTCTTGGGTTACGTCATGCGAGCAGCACAAGGATTGGGTACGTATCAGAGGCAGAGCAGTGTGCCCTGTAGTCACCGCCACGGTTGTACATGCGAGCCTCACGCTCTGACAATGTTACCTCCGTAAACGGCCGCAGCACAAGGAGTTGCTTCCGTGCGTAACGTCGCATGAGCGGGTACTCCTTCTTGTGATGTCGCGAAGATAGAGAACGGAAGAAGCAGCGCTGAAAGCGGCCCGCCACCTGCGGAACAGAGAAGGAGGAGGGTTTACTGGTACCGCCTGCACTTGCAGCACTAGTTAAAGGTATCGCCCTTCCACTGCCATTATTGTTACTGTGATTTGCATCAGGAAAAGGGCTCGGGTCAAAAAGTGAAACTCTTGTGCCTACCGGAGCGTCTGTACCCTCAGAGGGGCGTATTGTGGCCGTTCCACAGGCGACGCTGTCAGTGCCTGGCGCAGTTTTATTCAAATCCTCCTGCTCGTCGTTGGGTACGAAATAAAAGAAGTTCGTCTGCGAATCGATCTTATGCCTTGCAAATGTGTTAATCGTGCGTTCGTGATGTGCTGGAGCACCAGAAAGTCTCCAGGCGTCTGCGTAGCCCGGCATTGTCTCGCCATGCCCCATGAAAAAGTTACCCAGGAGCACATCGGGCTTTGCGACTTGCGAAACAAATTCAAGGGCAACCTCGCGGTGCTGGTCCAGTTGCCCCTTAACCCTGCTCGGATGCCGCTGTTGCTGCTGCGTGGGGCCGCCACCGCTGACCCGCAGTGTGAAAGGATTGCCACCAGAACTCACCTCCGGTGCAACAAGCAACTTTCCCTCAAATCCCAGGCTTTTACCGCGGTACGATAGATCCACGTTGCTCAACACAAACTTATGCTCACTGGCACCTCTGGACCCGCTACACACGAACTCAGCAGTGAGACACGGAAAGGAGGGAAGGAGGCGACCACTCCAAATGGAGTCAATGCGACGAAACAGTTGCAAGTCGCCACAACGGCCATTCCGAGCCGTGCCAATCTGCTCATACCGGCACCCCCCGGGCGCAGGAGTATCAACCGGGTGCTCTCCCGCTCTGCTACCACCAACCTCTTCACAATGTGCCTCAACGCCGACACTCATCGACCGCTCTGAAACGTGCCGTGAGCAAAGAGCCTCCGCGACTTCCGGTGAGGAACCCTGAAGTGCGACGATATCCGGTGCCGCCTCTGTGATGGTGCGGTGCATGAGGGGAATACGCTGAGACAGCTGCAAACGGCGCCTGCACAGGTGGTGTGAGTGCCCAGTAGCATCAACCGACCATGAAAGTATCGAGAGCGGCGGCGCTGTGGATGTCCACCTGCCATTTGGTGTGTGCACGAGTAACTGGCTCCGCACACCTCGGGTCCCGTGGGGCCATAGGCTCAGGTGTCGCCGCATCGAGAGAAAAAAAACAATAGTTCTGTAGCTAATATACATCGCAGTAATATTCGTATATATTGATGGAAAAGAAGCGTAGAAATCATTAAGAGATATGCAGTAAGTGAGACGTGATGTTTCAAAGTGTGTACCACCTTCTGTCACATGCACCAGCGTTCCACTCCGACCTACGTAAAACATCACGATAAAGAGGTTAAAATAAAAATAATTGCACAGCCACCACTCTCCACTTCCCTCAAGGCAGCGCACTTCCTCAACTTCCTGGTGTGCTCACTGCTTTCTTAACATTCTTTTTTATTTATTTTTAATTTTACTCTGCTGTGGGCACCACATCAGAGCTACAACAAATAAACAATAGAAAATAACAATATGCAAACAAACAAAAAGAAGGCATGCGGGATCGCGGCACTAAAAGTGAACACGACCTTTGGTAAGAAGAAAACCGTTCACAAAAAAAAAAAACTCCCGTGCTTCCAAAAATAAACAGTTTCCTTATATGGTAAAACACAGCTGCACAAGACAATAAATGAATGGAAAAGAAACAAACAAAACACACACACACATGTGTGTGTGTTTACATATAAACGTATATTCGCTCTCATCACAATAGCTTCCCTCATGTGCCGCATGATTAACCTCTCCAACGGTGAGCCTCCTCACCCGCTCCTCATTCCGCGCGACTTCGACCCCACCAATTTATGTTCGTTTGTGTGTTGCACTGAGTCAACAAACGAGCAACCGCGTTAGCCCCAGCGGGAGGTAACGTTCCACCCGTAATGCTTCAAGTCATTCCACACGAATGGTGCGTTCCATGGCGATGTGAGTGAAGAATACAAATACCCGCCATATTTTTCACGCACCACATCGCGTCCCTTGCATTACGGTGGTTTTCTCATAGTTAGGGTGACGAACGAACATTCAAAAGGAATAAAAAAGAACGTGAGGAAACTTTGTGGAGCAAGGGAGGAAGCAGTTTATGGCTTCACACTTTCACTTTTCTCTCTTCTCCCATTAAGTCCTCCACTCACGCCAGCAGCGTAACAATATGAGCCTCCAACTTCCCTGTATCCGTGGCAAAGTTGCGAATACCTTCCTCGAGTTTCTCCACTGCCATATCGTTTGGTTCACCTTCAAACAACGATTCAGCTTTTGTAAGTTCTGGGAGTTTCGGAATGGGCTGCGTAAATTGTGTCGGGCTCAGCTTTCGCACCACTTCGCCAGGTGTGCTGGCAAGCTCCTGTAGAAGTTTGGGTGATATGGTAAGCTTGTCGCAGCCTGCGAGCTCCAGCACTTCAGCAGTGTTGCGGAACGATGCTCCCATCACGATTGTTTTGTACCCGTGCTGTTTGTAGTAGTTGTACACCCTCGTGACAGTTACAACGCCGGGATCATTGGCTCCCACAAATGTGTCAGCCCGTTCGGGGTATTTCGCCTTGTACCAGTCCAACACGCGGCCGACAAAGGGAGATATAAGTGATACGCCTGCCTGCGCACACGCCACTGCCTGCCCAAATGAGAAGAGCAGCGTGAGGTTGCAGTTGATGCCATCGCGCTCCAACTGCTCTGCCGCTCGGATTCCCTCCCACGTGGAGGCGATTTTAACGTAAAGTCTCTCCCTCGTCACGCCGGCCTCTTCGTACAGTCGCACGAGGTGTTTGGCCTTTTGGACCATCCGCGCGACGTCGTACGAGAGCCGGGCGTCCACCTCCGTACTCACGCGTCCGGGGATCGCTTTGAGAATCTCCACACCAAAGCTAACTGTTAGTTTGTCAACAGCCAGCTCGAGTATCTGGGCTTTCCTGTCGGTGGAACTGGCGAGAAGCCCATCGCCAAAGCGGTCAACATTCGCGCGGGCAAACTCTACAGCGCCGGTGACAAGGTGTGCGTGCTGTGGGAGTTGGCTCCCGGCGAGCACAAGCGATGGATTTGTTGTGGCGTCCTCGGCGGAAAATTCCTTTAGTAGGGAAAAGTCAGCCGTATCAATGACAACACACGTATGTTTCTTGAGAGCCTCTAATTGATTCATCTCGCTGTGGTTGCCACTTCCTCTTTCCGTGCGGCTGGCGGCTTATTCGCTATCAACCCTCACAAATGACTTCTTTTTTTTCCTCTGCTCTGCAGTGGTCGCACGCGTAATTTTCGATGTACCACGTTAATGAAGTTGGGGATCTGATAATTTTCCTTATCGTTGGGGCGCTGATAACACTGTTTTGATTGACTTGAAAAGGTGAGTAAAGGGTTGGAAGAAATATTGTCATTACTAACAACGAACAGGAACAATCATCAATGAAAAAAAAGAGCGGCTAAACATAACCCACAGTCCAAACAAACAAACAAGTAAAAGAATCTCTTATATATTTTTTATATATACAAAATGATAACAATAAAGCATTAGCAATGTAATGTCATCGTAACCGCTGCGACAGCAGCTACCGTTAGGCCCAGCCTCAACCAGTTATACAGCTCCACGTCAAACGCACACACACACAAAAAAGAAAGAAACTCCCATCCACGCACGCCTAAGGAAAAAAGAAAAGAAAATCGATGGCGTAGTGAGGGCAAGGAGGACAAATAATAAATATATTTATTTATCCATTAAAACGATATTCGTCGTAAATGAGAGGATAGTAAAAGAAAGAAAAGGTTTGAACAACACAATTGACGATAAAAAGTAGTAGTTGTAGCAGTAATGAAAAAAAGATTAAAAAAGAAAAAAAAGAGAAAAAGAAAACAGTTAAAAAAAAGAACGCAGCGGAAGTAAGGCATTTCTAAACCTTCAACGAAACCCAACAGAGGTACACGCGGGTTGTCATATAAATGTATGTATATATATATATAATTCAAGCGGTAGAAAAGTGTAGAGCAAAGGGAATCACAAGCGGTGGGGAATCAATGCCCACAATATTTTAGAGAAGAGTGGTACAATTAAGGAAAAGTAGTACAAATTCGCCTAAAGAAAACTCGGTAGTGACTTTTTTGCTGCTGTTATTGCACCGCTCCCATAGCAATGACCAGCAACCGTATCCGCGCTGCACGTCGCCACTGGTTCCTTCATCGCCCCTTCCCCTCCTACTGGGAAACTCCATTGGAAGTAGCCTCGTGCTGGTAGCCAAGTCGCTTTAGAGTATCCATCAAGATACCGTCATCTTCCATATCCTGCATCTCTTCATAGTTTCCAACGTAGTTACTTCCAACAAACAGCGCCGGCAGCGGCGGGGGCGTCTTTCGTCCAGTTGATGTCCTGTACAATTCACGCAGTCTCTGCTGCATTAATGGGCTGTCCGCCACGTTCACTGGCTCGTACCGGATGCGCTTCAGGTACAGCAGCGTGTCAGCCTGGCGGCAGTGGGCACGAATGCGGCGATCACCTGTCATTGTCGTATGGAAAAGTTTCACAGTCCCCGGATTCTCAACACCCACGGGCAGCCGTTGTTCCGCACCAGCACTGATTGCTCCTGCACCAGCGCCACCATTGCGGCAGGTACCTCTGACTCTCAACGCCTCACTCATTTCATCGCCCAAAACGTCAATCGCCGCCGCCCCTCGCAGTTTTGCGGATGATGGCACTAAATTGGGGCTAACAAGCACAGGAGGCCCTGACACATGTCTGTCGCTAACTTGAGCTTCATCAGACCCTTTTGCAGAGGCCGCGTCGCCGCTCCTGCTCTTCTCAACGAGATGTAACATGTGGACAGCCTCACCCATTGTGTGCCGCCTCCTCCCGACGAGGAACGCCATTTCTGTCAACACCTCGTCGTCCACGGAGGGAAATTCCAACGAGAGGCGCTGTCGCACATACTCCTCATCCGTGTGTTGCAGCTCCGCGACGTCTGATGGCATCTCAGCAGCTGTTAGTGATAGACACTCCGTGTGCGTCCTCACGCCTGTGACAAGTGCAGGTCTGTGGCTGCCCGGAGCTTTTGTTAGATAGCAGTGACAAGCGAAACCCTTTTATCTCTTAGTTCAGTTCCTTCTCTTTATATATGCGTGTGTGTGTGTATGTGCGTATATATATGTTCTTCTTAGTTTCCTTGTCTCTATGTTTATTTTTATTTTTATTTTTTCTCTTCTCACGGTATTCCCTCGCTTTCCGGTTGGCACAAACAGCAGCTACCACGATGGAACTTCCACACAATTCTTCTCTTACGGACTCCTGCACCGATGATATTTGGTCTCTCACCTTTTCCTCCAGCGCAGGTATGCTACACGACCATGAGTCACGTTGAAAGAAAAGAAAAGAAAAGAAGGAATAATGTTAATTATAACAAACGAGGGGAATAATGAAAATTGCGGCAATCTCCCAGGCTGTGGTGCAACGCAGCCAGTTTCAGTAAATAAATGCCAACGAACCCACAAGAGGGAAAAATAGAGAAATAAACAAATGCACAACGCAAGCGCATCTGCACAACAACAACAACAACAACAATAATAATAATAATAATAATGAATGCAAATATAAGTGTAGCGGGGCGTAGGATGAGTATAAAGAAGAAGTAAAGGGAACAAGAGCAAAAACGTGTAGTAGTAGTAGTAGTAATAGTGGTAACAATAGTTATTACTTATCGAGAAGAAGTATATTGATTGAAGGAATTATAACAACAACCTAAAATATTTGCAGATTTCCAAGCCTATTTTAATCCATTCCTTTCAGAACGCGCCCCCCCCACAAGGTCCAATGTTAGTGATGTTTATCGGAAGTAAATGGCCGCATCACATTTGTTTTTTCCTTCCATGGACATATCACGCCGCGTCACACCTCACATCTCCCCCTCTCCTCCTCCTCCTCCTCCATTACCAACTTTCCATTCATTCGCCTCCTTCCTTCCTTCCTTTCGTGTTCCTATTCAGAGAATACGCAGCGAAACTCAGAAAGATAACAGGCTAAAGCAATTACGCACACAACAGTGCCGTTTGCATCTCTTCCTTCAGCGTTTCTCAACGCTCACTTGCGAGATATCCATGGCACGGGGGCGGGGATAAGCAGGGGAGGAAGAAGGAAGTGCGCCCAACACTGACACAATGACAAGAAAGAGTGCAAGGGAGAATGGGAAGAGCAAAAAAAGAAAAAAATCTAAGTGAAAAAAGAAAATGAAGGCACGAGAAAAGAAGCTTTGTTCAACCGATGTGCCCAACAAAAGGTAACAACGGAGCGATGCTAAGGTAACACGCGAATCAGCTTTCTTCAACACGTCTGGTGCACAAGTCTCCAAACATCAACTTCCGCTCTCTCTTTCTTTCTTCCTTTCTTTTTCTTCAGTTCCCTCTTCCTCTCATGACTGAGTGAGCATCAGCCTCTGTTGCCGTGACATATCCCTCTCGACCTCCCATTGCGCTTGATTTATTTATTTATTTCCTCCGTTACTTTCGCCACTCCCACTTTACTTTCCTCGCTCGTCATATGAACTGAACCCAGTGGTGTTTTCTCCCACAGTACTCATCGCTTTTCCGTTTGTCGCTGTTGGTTTATTTTTGTTTGATTGTTTCGATTAAAGTATTTTTTTTCCATTCCTGCTGCTTCTTGTCGTTCATTTCTCTTCTTTCTCATTATCTAATGGAGAGGGGGGTACTTTATGGAAAGGAGCAAAGAGAGAGGAAGTTAAGGAAATAAGCCCTGCCCATCAGGGCGATGCTTTCGTAAAATTTCCCTGCAGCACTGGCAGGTCTGTCGGGGTTGTGGGCCCATGAGCCGAGGAGCACGACGGGCGCTGGGGCGGGAGTTGCGACTGCTTGCAAGGCTCCTCAGGCTTCGTTGCAACGGTGTTACCGCCTATCATGACGAGCAGAAACAAACAACGGACGACGTGAGGGTTATTGCTTTTTTTTTTAACTACGCCAAATGCTTATTCGGCCTGCCTTTCTTTTTTGTTTTTCTTTGTCCCTTGTGCACACGCGATATTCTCCTGCTTTGATATGCTTTCCTGTCGATGATAACTTTGGTCCTGTGCCTGCGCGACTAAGCCTGTTGAAAGTAATACGCAACGTGTACTTGAAACCTGTTGGGGATGCAAGTGCTGCTGCGCACCGAGAGGCCAATGCCAAACGAACGGAAAGAAAGAAGTAAGAAAGGAGAAGAGCATTGGGTACGAGTGAAGTAGAAGTGCACAAAGAGAAAGCAGGAGTACAAAAGAAAAAAGAACCAAGAGCAAACGGCAGCAGCACAACCGAGCTGGCTTTTTTTTTTTCTTTGTTTGCTCATTGTTTCCTTTTTTTCAAAAAAAAAAAAAGATTATTAACTCAGTGGTGTCGTGGGTAACAAAAAGGGGAAGCGGAGCAATAACACTGTAGAAAGGAGGAGGTAAAATAAATAAACCACGGGAGGAAATATCTCTGGGTGATATCCCACTGTGGTAAAGAAACAAAAGGAAGTACGCAGTACCTCTGCCCTTCTCCGCTCACCAAGCAGTTGCGCTAATCACACGGAATCGTGACTCCGCGCTGCAAGTAAAAACAAGTTGCGGGCATAACGCACAAAAAGAAAAAAAACAACATGCATAAACTCTCCCGAAGGAACGGTGACTATTTGCAAAAGGCACACAAAAACAGGAAAGTGCGGAGTGAAAAAAAAAACGAGTACAGCAAGATCAAGCGAAAAGGAAGGGAAAAAGGTGGTGTAGGGGGGGCAATAAACTGAGCAACAGAAATAGCGAATAAAGCAAAACGGGAAAAGATCTCGTTAGGTAAATATTTTCAACCCATAAAGTAGCTTCAACTGGCATTTGATGAATACCCGCATAAACAACATAACTACAAAGTGTCCTTCTATGATCTGCTAGCAACACCGGAGGAAAAAAAAAAATGAACAGAAACTGTGGAAAAAAGTATAGAATTCACCAACAAGAGAAAGAAAAACAAAAGGATTTCGCCATTAGCAACGCCTCATCCGTTTCAGCACCTCATGCGACCGCTCCTTCCAACAATAGTTAAACCATGCACACACCGTATTTAGATCAAATTTCCTCTTTTATTTTCTCCCTTTTTTTTCTTCCAAACCATACAATGCAACTCCATTACCCGCCTGCAGGGTGCGCGGGTTCCCTGTCGTCACTCCCCGCCTTGTTTCGTTTGAGTTAACATCTTTCTCTTCCATCGCCTCGGAGTTATCGCTCTAATCACCCCACTATTGTTAGTTGCAATAAAACATTTCAGGCAGACTAGAGTGACCAAGCACTTTCTTTTGCAAGTGGCTGCAATGCGTTAATTATAACTTTTCCCTTCAATGTAGTTCAGGCTTTTTACCATGCATTCTTTCAAACATACACACACGAACAAAATGAAAATATCCTTTCATTAATTAACTTTCTTTTCATACAGGGGTTTCTCCCTCTACTTTTGGTTTTCCCTTTTCTTTACTGTTATCTTCCTACACGACTTTCTTCAAAGTATCAACACAACCCTAATGCACCATGTAATTACTAACAACCATCAGCACTTCATCTCATTACTTGAACCCATCTGCACCGCCATCTCGCACTTCAATACGCACTACGCCTTACGCACCTTTCGTCTCCAGCAACGGCGTCTCAACTCGGTGACGGAGTCCCTCTTTCCGACGTATTCCCAGCCGTCACGGTCGGTTCCCTCCCTGACCCTAACCCACTCAGAGGCCCATACCCACCCCTGCGGGAGGACGTAATCGGACTTACGCGGTGCCCGGCGGCCTGCCGCATCGCACCACGGCGCGCACCCATGAGGCAGGAAGTGACTGGTCCAGCCGAATAACTTCACCTTCGCCTCGTATTCGTAGAGCTCAACAACGCGGCAGGTGTCTCGTGGCCCATCGGACACATCTCTTTCAACCGAACCCTCACTCATAATGTCCAAACTCTTCAAGTCTGACGAAGCAGATCTCATTCCCGGAAAAAATGCTTCGGTGCGAAGCGTGGACAATGAGCGTGAATGCACTATTGGAGAAGTGAGGACTTCTCCAATATGTTCAGGACTAGCGGGATCACTTCCCTTACAGGTGATTTGGACCAGACGCAAAATGGGCGAGTGAGGCGGTGGATTTAACACGGCCACCCAACGTCGCCGCCTAACCCACAACCTAGCGACCTGATCCCTTGTGTAGCTCCCATGATGATGCTTGCTGTACTTCCACCCCTCAAAGTTTGTACCATAGCGCTGAAGCTGCCACATTTCAGGCTTCACCGCATCGCAATAGTTTCGCTCCATTTGCTCCTTTGTGCACGGAACCCACCGAATACCTTGTTCATTACCCGAGCCCTCACCCCCCTAACCCATCGAGACCCGTTGTGCTCCCCACGCTCATATTCAACCACCGACACCAACGATTCGTAATCCGCTACTGCCCCAGTTGCGTGAAATTCACGCAGCTTTTCGATCGCTTCGCTAAAGGTATGTGGGTGTTATCACACGCTTGCGCCACGGTGTTGGTGATGCGAGAGACATCGCTCAACAAACCAGCAACAGGCTTAGTTACCAATCCAATCACCCCCTTCCCCATTCCTAACAACAGCCCGCCAGCACCTCCCTCTGCAGCACCCACAATTGGCGCTGTCACAACCCCTTTCACACCACTTGTGATACCCCGCAACATACCAACATCGGTAGCCCCGCCACTGCGGCGGGAAGTACGGGAGCCACTGCCGAATATGTCCATTATGCCAGCTCCAGTCTTTGCCAAATTAGACACGGCGCCAAGGCCCCCGCTGGCTGCTTCCCTAAGGAACGCGGCAGATCCAGTTGCCAAACCGCGAGCGAAGGCTTTCGGTGAGTCTGATAAGCCGGAAATGGGCTCCTGGAAGAATTTAAGTGCTCCGCTGCCAATACAAGAAACAAGCTTAATGGGTGCCCCAATGAGGGGAAGGGATGACGCATATTGAAAGAACAAACCTCCCATGCGGTGGTGAAGGCTGTCCACGTAAGCCTGAATGAGCCACTGTACAAAAACACCTGCACTGCCAGAGCGCTCTTGCATTGCAAGGCCGGGAAGGGCGATGTGAACGTCCTCACACGAATGAATCATCATCGACAGGAGGGCAGCCGTACGCACACGCACATGCTCACGTATGAAATCGTGCCATCGACTTCCCGCTTAAACCACACCCGAACAACCAACGGGTTCACAACCATTCGGCCGAGAATAACGCGTGTATTCATTGCACCGACAGTCATTGGAGCGCTGTCAAACAATTCTTGCTCTGTTGGTGTCCGGCAACGCATCGGCACCTCAGAGATAAGCTGCGCGCCGAAGGTCGCGAAAGCAACTAACACATTATCTGATAGGCGTACTGCGACTGGGACAACATGGAGGCAGACATCGTCAACAACCACCAGTGCTCGAGCAGGAACCACAGTGCGCTCCAAGTAACCACAAATGCATTGCATGTCCGGTGATGTGCGGATTGCTGCAAGGCAAACTTCATAAACTGGCTTCTCCTCGCACTGGTTATCAATTTGAATGTTTTCAACGGAGAACTCCAGCGTTTCCCTCGTACCATCCCTGACGAGGTGGAGTCGTGTATCGGCAACTGCCGCAAGCACGATTCCGCGATCCATCGTTAAGAGAGAAATGTTCATGTATGATAGATTTAAAACTACATCAAAAGATGTTGGCCGGGGTGGCTGGTACTTGTGCATGGAGCGGCCAAACCAGGCGTCGCTTGAAGAAGAAATACCACAACTTCCCCTGGCATCACCAGTAGCACTCGCACAAGTGAGGTCATCCTCGGATCGGTAGCAATGATAAGTTCGATGATTTGCTGCCCAAATGGCCCAAGGGTAATGGTGTATCCAATGTCAAGCTCATTGTGCATCTCTTCTTGCTTCATGGGGTGGTGGAAGTTAAACTCCACGTAAGAGGTACTTTGGCTGACCTGCGCCGCCTCCACAGAGTACTGTGCTCCTGAAGTGACACTTTTTCCATCAAGTGAGTCTACAGATGCGCTCCGAATAGAGACGCGAGTGCGACATGCCTTGTCACGGGGATCTATCGCAAATGGGGCAGTACAACCGGGTGACACTCGTGCAAGACGGTTTCCGTATGGATCATTCAGCTCTAAGGTCATCGGCGTTCGGTTCAGAGCAATGTATGGTGGGACAGGTAAATCCTGTATGGTGAAGAATGTGTACGGCCCGTCCACAACCACTGAAGTTTCCACTATCATACTTGTCCCCTCTGTGTCATCGTTCCCGCCATGTCCATGGGCCAGCACTAACTCACAAGCAATTTCCTCAAGGCTCACAGGATCACCGTGGACTGCTGCATCCCTATCAACAAGCACAAACACGGTATACCCCACGTCTTGACTGCATGCACCCGTAACAAACATAGGCGTTGCTGAATGCGGTGGCACCACCTGGACCATATCGGGACGACACCGAAAGTGTCTTCTACCACTTGCCACCTGCCCCCAGTTGCCGGTTGGGGATCTCTCCCACTTACGGAGGTGCTAACTGTCTCTGAAACTGACACAGCTTGAGCAATATATAGTTGGCGCATGGTGCGGTTGACAATAGTCCAGCGTGGTGCAATAGTGACAAAGCAGGAGCCGTACATGTCTACCTTGGCCAGATACATGAGGTGAAACAATTTTACACCAGTGCCAGCACCGCCTCTGCCGCCCGATGAACTAGAAGCCTTGCTTTCCAGTACGATGACACCGCGGCCCTGCACGTGGAAGGGGATTGCAAGCGCTTCAAAGTCGAAAATACGAATATTAACAAAAAATTTCTCCGCCTCTGCTGATCGGGGTGATGCAGGGTATGCCCTCATCATATTGCTAGGTAAGTGAGTGAAGTTTGTATCAACCCGTGATATCTCCTCTCCAGATGAGTTACATTCTCGCAACTGCAGCGGAAGTGGTGTGAAGTTCACCACACAGTAGGGTGTGCTCAGAATAACTTTGCTGTTTCTGTAACGAGCCTTGATTCGCAGCTCTTTACTGGTGGCGGACTGCGCGTGAAGAGTCAGGCACGTTGGACGCGTGCTGAGCGTGACATGTTTTGGGGTTACAAAAGCGATCTTGTTATCATTTTCATCCTTGTGATGCACTTCGAAATAAAAACCCGCTTTCTCCATGTTTATGTTACCCAAGATCACATCAACACTTTCCGTGGCTCCTACAACAGAGGAAAAGACGTTCTGCTGCTTTGTTACATCCTTGGAGATACACACGAACACACCACACGGGAGGTTGTTTTCAATACGAATCTGTGGCTCAATGGAGACGACGAATACGGGTGTGCCGGCCCAAATTCCCTCCTGCTGCTCAGTCATCTTGACAACAAAAAGGTTGCGTTTTGCTCCTGTACTGTAAGAGTGAAGCGTAGTCGAGGAGGCATTCAACAACCCGCGCAAAGTCGGAGCCACACCGGTATCTGTTGTCACAGCAATGCTGTACTCCTCTCCATCCACAGTGAACACGGGGCGCAGTTGAAGCCTTTGATCAAGTGAGAAGTTTGGCTGAAAATAGTACCGTTCCCGCGGCCCAACGGCGCGCTCTCCTTGTATGATTTCCATATGCGCGCTGATGTTGTTCTTGAAGCAAATAATCATATCGGTATGGTGGACTGGGTAGCACCGGAGCATCACAGTACGGAAGAGGCGTTTGTGATCTTCCCTATGAGAAAGTTTCGTCTGAACTTGTACCACGATATCAGGGTAGCGAACGTATTTAGGTGATCGCATCCAGTTAATTCTCACGCCGGCTGAATCACTACGTTGGGTGCGCCGCAACTCAGCCGAGTTGCTCCCTTTCTCCAAACTTAGTTGACCTCCACGCGGCCAATCGGTTGTCCGTCAAAATCCAGAGGCTCGTTAAAAAAGTTTTGAACTTCAACATACGCCACGCCGATGCCTTCCACGGTGCTTTTAGCCTCTGCTGGCTGTTTACAAGCGCCATCATCGCACGGGCCTGCATGATCTTCGCTCGCGTGCTGTGGCGCACTGCAAACGCTCTCATGGAACTTTCTTTGCAGTTGTTTCTGTAAATCTGACACGGGAGAGAAATCCTCCAAGAGATTTTTGAGCAGTTCCACATTCTCTGGAGACACAACGTAATCCAATCTGTCGATCTTCAGCCAGTATGCCGACGTCAGCACGTCACCACCGAGAGTTGCGGTCAGGTGTTCCACCAGCGGCTCCCAAACAGCGGAATTGTGATTGAGGTTACGAACCTGAAGTTTCATCTGAACTTGAAGCCCGCGATCTACGGTGAAGGATGCATCAAGGGGTGTCACACAGCGAATCTGAAGCATTTCACCGCTGTCTCCCAACAACAAAATATCAGAGGGTTCAATGGTAAACCACGCATTAGTCTCAGGCAATGCCGCTTTTCCCGTGCAACAACGATAACACAAGATTCCAGGTTGATCTTTTCCCTCCGCAAGAGTGGCCACAGCGTTTTCACAAACACGGCATTCCCCTACGGTGGAAACTTGAATAAGCTGCTTATGATCTTCATCCTCAAACGTCACTTTCACTGGATACAACTGAACGTCTGGGCTGTGCTGGAAGGCGTTCATGATGTCTCTCGCCAACTCCAGCATGGATCGCAGGAGTGAAACACGCAGGCAAAGCCCTCGAGACTCTACAGACCCTGTCAAAGAAATTTTATTAACCCCTGACACGCACAAGTTGATTGTGGTACCTTGGAGCACAACCTCATCCTTTGTGGCTGTGTGAATGTTCTTGAAGGCCACGCTGCTGCACCTTTGCATTACCGTGCTGCCTTCACCCTGTTGTGTAGTGGTAACATCAAGCGACATCAGTAGACGAATGCCGATATCTTCCGCCTCCTCCATCATCATGCGCACCATGACCTCTCTGCACCGCACACCAACCGTCGATCTCATCTCTTCCTCCACAACCTGAGGTGGGGAAAAATTTGTCTGCCCCTGGGGGAGGGCGCAAGTACTGCTCAGAGACGCAACGCCTCCGCATTGCCTCGGGGTCCCCACTGAGGAGACACTGCATTCCGAGGAAGGGACGTGCCACTCGATTCCAATCCTCCTCTGCTCCTCCGGCTTGTGGGACGAAGACATGTTAGAGGAACTCGCTCGTGGTGCGCAACCTTTCAATCCAGCACGACTCCGCCGTGAAGATCGTTGTGTTGAAGCCGAAGCTTACAAACGAACTGAGTGCGTACATACCGGGGACCACAATGCGGCCATTGGTGATAGTCAAGTGGCAGTTGTCGTCCAGCACAATGAGAGGAGACGGTGAGCCACAAAGGTGCAGTATGTACTGATTCAGATCCAAAGTGTAGCAGCAACGTGTCTTGTTTGCTGTTATCATGATGTGGTTTGGGTCGAGCCGCAAGTCGCTCTCAAGGGTATGAGTGCCTTCCGTGAGCCGGTAAACGGGAATGGGGCTGAGTGGGGCGTGTAAAACTTTTGTGCAGAACGGACCATACAAAACATCGCGAGCGTCTACGAGCATCTTTGGAGTGATCGTCACGTGCAAGCAGTCCATGTCAACGCTTGTACTATTCTCACATTGGCCTACGCTGCCGCTGACAAGCGTGGAGGACGAGTTCTCCACATTCATAGTTCTTGAGACAAAAAGGTAGGCACTTTTACTCGGTCCAGTACCGCGGCCAGCGCAGTAGTGTCGAATAACGATCTCTTCCAAGAGCAGCCTGGTGTTGACAACTGTATGGTTGTGCGGTGCACTGTTCGAATTGCTGTTGTCACTATTATGTGGTGTGTCACCTGAGAGTGACTTGGTAAGCTGTGTGACCTCAAGCTGGTCAATAACAATGTCGAATTTGTCATCGATGTTCGCCTCAAGACGGCGCATCACTGCTTTTATTTTCATGGAACTATCGTCTGCACCCGGCGAAGAAGCATCCGCTCGGTTGCCGTTGTTAGTGCCCACAGCGGGTGGTATATTCACGTCGCCTGCAGCAAGCAGTTGACCAAGTCCCGTGTTCTGAACCGGCAACCCCTGCGGAGCGTCCTTCGGCCTCCTCCTTCCCGATCCCCCCGCGGTAGGGAGGGCCACGTTGGATGTGCACAGACTCGTAGCGCTCGCCCCCGCTTCGTAGTGGGCGCTCACCACCTGCGAGGTGGAAGACACAAACCCCCCAAAGCTTTCGCAGCAACTCGATGAAGAACTCCCCATCGAGCGGAACGACCCAACTACGTCAAGTAAGCAATTCAGCTGTTCCTGTGTCAACTTTGCGGAGAGAGTTGGGATGTAGACGGACAAATTTGACGTGTATTCCACTTCTTTCTCAGAAGACTCGCCTGTCACCACTGAATTCGCATCTTCATGCATAATGAGCCGCAGGAACTCCACGTCAATGCTACCGCTGTGGCTAAATGCAAAATTATTGAGTATGTTGAAAGACAGACGGTTAATGCTCAGCGAGAATACCTCCGTGTGGGCAACGTAACCCTCAATGCCGGCCTCTTGCTCCTGTGCACAGCGTAGTTCATTTCTTATGATGAAGTCTCCAAGAAAGACCTCAATGTTACTTTCAGAGCTCGCTGTGTCGACTAGGAGAATACACGGGCGACCAATAGCCACCTCCACTTCAGTGAGCTGCCGACTCTCGCTTATCTGCTGCGCAGTTTTCTCCGCCACATAATCATACGCTTTCCCACGGTTTACGTCTGATATATTGCCCTGCACATCTGCTAAAACTTGAATTATTGCGTACGTCACATCCGGTATCAACACAACAGAAAAGGAGGCAAGGCGACACCTCAGTTGCTGCGCATAAAATGGAGCGGATGCGCACTTACACCCGTTGGCAACACCAACAACAGCGCTACGATGCAAACTCTGTTTTGACAACGAAAATTCAACAACGTTGGGCTCATCTTCCGTAGGTTTGGTCAATGGCTTCACTATCTCAATGTAGTTTGTATTTTTTGAGTAAGCGTCTTCGACTGTCAAGGAGCCAATTGAGGCTTCGAGTGTGCTTGAGGTATCCGCATAGGTGCGCAAGTCGATGGTTGAGCTCACAAACTTGGCGACAAACACTTTCCGGTTGTCTAAAACAGCAACGGTACGACTACAGCTCGTCTTAATCAAAAGCCGATGCTCCAGTTCCGTCCCAGCAGCGGTCAGCGCCGCTGGAGCCGTAGCATCAGGAGCAGCCGGAGGTGGCGTTGGAGCCGGCGGCGGCGGTGGGAGCTGTACCGACAAGAGCATATTGAAGAGGCTGCCCACAGCCTTGGGAACCAGTTTAAAATTCATGTCTCCCAGCGTCACATATGTGGTCTTCTCCGCTTTGGAGATGAAAATGGTAAGTGCCCCTTCCCCACAGGATTCCATTAAGCGCTTGTTGGTAAAGTGTTCCACAGTCACCAGGGACTGAACCTCTACGACCATGTCTCCAGAAGGAGCGACATCAACCTGAAGCCCACTCAATGACGCTGTGTGCACATTCAAACCCAACACATCATGCATGGCAAGGACAACACTGCTAGCCTCAAGATGAATTTTCTGGGAAATGGGGCCCTCAACCGGGCTGCTCACGTTACTCGGTTCTTCTTCATCTCCCTGGTCAGTGATATCTCCCTCCCCTTCACGACCCGCTGACGATGGGTTCGGTGAGCCGATAACAGGACTCACAGGCTTTGCGTCACTGCCAAGGGCGGCGTCCTCACCGGCATTTACATTGCCCGGCGCCATAAGATTCCATTGAATAACGCAGAGCAGTCTTTCCACACCCGCTGGATGAAATAACGCAGTTGTCTTGTCCACGACGATTGATATATCTGCAATACGTTTCTCGAGTTGGTATTTCAGATGTAATGTTGTATCCTCTAGCATTTCGGGAATGGAGACACGAGTCACTTTAGTTGAGACTGTGCAGCTGCCGCTACGCTTATCAAAGAACACAAGCGACCTCATAAAACCGAGTCTGGCCTCTATGTTTCGCGACTTGTTGGATAACTCATATGCATTACCCGCCAGAATGATGCGCGGCTGTTGCCATAGCAACTGTAGGTGTAGGGCGCCATTGTTAACCATCTCACCTGCCGCTCGTGCCAACCATTCACGTCGCTCCCGCATAACACCCAAATTCGATATTTTAGCTATTGGTTGGTTGGGTTGAGAACAATAGTCGACAATCTGAGCGACAAGTGGGGCAGAAAAAAGGACCGCTAACCCACCCACAGCCATAGTCACTTGTTGCCGTGGTTTCCCCAGTGATTCATCAAAGTGGCACCACATGTTAAATATGTCAGGAGTTGGTTTGGCTGCGGGTGCATCGACAGCTGCAGCAAAGTGCCCAGCCACACTCCCTGCACCGGGTGTGACACCTTCAGGAGTTCGAGGAGAAAGAGCCAAATTGCTGTCCGTCGCTAGCAATGTCTCTTCAGTGGCATCCCGCAATAGAAGTTGAGAATCACTTGTGTCATGTTTCTTAAACACGATACGTTCGCCAGAGGCACAGTGACGCACGACCAAGTCGTTCATGCAAACGGTGATGTTCTTGGTGTCGAGGTATGTTACTACGTCAACGTTGAGTGAGGTTATATCAGCTTCAATGAACTCCTCCCGCGAGGTGGTCAGAAATGGCACATTAACAGAGCGTGTCGTCACGAGGCAGCGGAAAGGCACATCATTCGCTGCGGTGTTTGGGCTTTTTGATCTTCTTCACATACTTTTTGTTGCTGTGCTTCAGCGTCCCCCTCTACCGTGGGATGTAGTGCATTAACTACCGCCTCATTACAGACAAAGTCATACACTGCAAGCCACTGGTCTGATATAGTGAATCGCTCCAGTGTAAAATCTATTGCCAATGTCAGAACATCCAACACGTCCTCAGTCACACCGTCCATGGGCCCACGTCCTGCTGCTGCTGACACGCTAAACGCCTAAGCTTTTCTGAAAGAATTTCATCACAGTCTACTGCGCTACTGATGTCACTAGAAGACCAGCCGTCTTTGTTACCTTGTTCATTCATCTCGGGCATGCAGGACCCTCTGCGGAGTGTGTCACGGGGTGTTGGGGAATTTCGCAACCCCACACGACCACAACCACAGAGTAGCATGGTTGAACGGCACGTTTCCTCATACACGTCATGGAGCTCAAGTTTGTCCCAATGCAGGTTTAGTGCACCATCCGGTGCGAGTTGCTCAAAAGTAAAACTACTGCCCTCAAGTCGAAACCGGGCGTTCTTTGTTGATGCGTCAAGCAGTGACACAACGAGGCAGCCGGCCCTCCACACCACGTTTGCCGCTCGCTGTACCGGTTCCTGCGTGGTGTCGGGAGCAGGCACAGCAACCGAAGGCTCCGTTGCGTCCTCACCTTCGACTGACGCGCCACTCAACGAGAGACCCCTTGAAGGCCGCATGGTGGTGTGGGGAGCAGGGGGAGGCGGCATCGGCGGTTTACGCGTTAAATTTCCGCTAACAAGGCGGCACAGATCCACAATATCACCCTCCGTGAGGAAAAGCACCAACTCATCACCACGAAGTTCAATATATAACGGTTCATTGGATAACTGGTCAAGGGGACTCTTCAAGGAAACATCAAGCGAAGTTGTTGGCATCAACACTTTACCGCTTTTCTTGGAGCAAGATTCCCCATCAGCATCAACACGGGCAAAGTCGTGCAAGAGCTGTATCTCGCGAAGTGAGATGTTCATGGACTGTTTTTCCTCCGCCGAAAGAAGACTACTCTGCACGGCGACGTGGTCCACGGAGATACGAAAGTGCTCATTTGCGCTACATGTCCGCGCATCAACAGGAAGGATGAGCACTAAATCCCGAGCGAACACTCGAAGATTCGTCAATAATTGTGGGGGTTCAATAAAAGGCCGTCCAACAGGAACGCGGCCATCATACCGAGGCCTAAAGGAAAGCTTGGGCAGCTCCGCAAAGAGGCCTTGGCTAAAGTACTGCGAAAGAGTCATGATACTGTTAACGTCTAAATGAATCGCAGAAGAGCTAAATTCCAACTCTGCAAAGCCCGTGAACCGTAGCTCTGACACATTCATCAACTTTCTCTTTCCGTCTGGACCAGCCTGGAAAATGGGCATCACCGGGCGACTGGTGCGGTAGGCAAACGTCAGATGGTGCTGTTGCTCATTTTGTGGGAGCTGCAACTTGTGCTCCGACTCCTTCGGGGGAATATTTGCCAAATCACTCGAGGATGGCGTTGATAACACAGCTGGTGCAGCCAATTTATCACCTGCTTCATTGCCTTCTGCATCAAGCTTTGCCCGCACTGTTGAGCACTCGGATGGTGTCAAAACACGGCGTTGCACCACAACTCGGTTTGACACTGAGACGTCATGCTCATCTGAAAGTGTCACGGTCATCTCCTGTATGCTACCGCTGACCTCCATTGTAACGGAATTTTTCTTCAGCATCAACGTGACTTCAGTAAAGGTGACAAATGCGATGGGAACGTCCCTCTGCTGTTCTTCTTCCGTCTTACTCCCTTCGCCTACGTCTGTCGAATGCTCCTTCGAGCAAATCAGAAGCGGGCGGCGCTCCATCAGCTCAATGGTAGCTGTACCAGCAATGCGCAAAGACAAGTGTGCGACAGGCTTGTCAGGCGTGGCACACAATCTTTCAACAAGCCTTAACTGAAGTTCCTGCATAATATTTGCCTGACCCCCAGCACCCTCTTGAATTGTAGTGAATGAGTTGCCGGTCCCGTTCTCACCTCCAACAAGTTGCGGAAGAGCGTCGGAGGTTGTGGAAATGAGGTTTGTAATATCCACTATGGACTCCAGTAGCTCCATGCATGATGTGCTGAAGCAAAACTTAAGCGACGGCTCCAGAACGATATCGATCTGCATGGGCATGCCAGGCGCTACCTCAGCGCTGCAGTGAATCGCGGCAGCACTAACAATAAGGTGCTTTGGATTCTTTGAGTCGAGGCAGTACGGTTCCTCTAGCACCATTTCAAGCAGTTGCTTCTGCGTTCGGATGTGTGATGTCACGATGGCTGTGGTGAACGCCATGGTAAAACGCGGGGTGGCGAGAGGTAAAAGCGTTGTCGCATCATCTTCAAATATGTTAATGCCGAGCTCCTCCACCTTCACATGCAGCCGAATAAAGGGCAAGTCTCCTTGTCCCTTCGGTGAACCTGCTTGTGCGGATGTAGCAGCCGCATCGGCCCCCTCCGACTCCGGGTGTTTCCTGTTTAGCAACCGTGGCGCACTTCCTACACATGAGGCGTAATAGGTCTCCTCCGCCGAAGAAACACCCTCGGGCGACATCCCTCTTGCTCCTCCTGCAACACCTGAGCCACCACTACCAGCGCTTCCACCCCCTCCAGCAGCTACCGCCACCGCCAACAAGTTCTCCGCCCTCAGCAGCGCACTTTCTGCGGAAGGTCCCGCCTCCGAGTCATCCTCGTTCTCGGGCCTAGCGTCATGCAGGTACAAAAGCCAGTGATCCACCATGCTGCAAAATGTGTGAGCTTGACCCACCGAGCAGGCCATGCAGAGCTTAGGAACAGTCATCCGAACAATAAGTTTCTCACGATTTCAGCCATATCTTCATCGATAAGCTGTAGCACTGACGCACAAAAGGCCACCTCGGGCACTAGCATGAAACCACTTCCCGGACGATCCAATACAGAAGCCAGTGTGCCAAGCTCCACGTAGAATTTTGAAAACGTTGCTGTGCTGGAGTAGTAGTGCCAATCTTCATCTTCTCCACTCGTTTGCGCTGCTGCTAGCCGCCGCTGTTTCTCAGTTTCCGTTAGCGGTTGTGTATCGAACTTCGCGTGCCCAAGAGACACTGCTAGTGCAGGTTCATCCCCCATACTTCGCAGCGATTTAGGGAAAATAATATGAGGTGCCGCAGCATCCAAAAATACCTTGTAGCCTTTTGTATTGGTCATGGCCTGTCGTAGTTCTGTCGAAGCGGCCTCCCCAACCGTAGCAGCAAAGTCCTTTGTCCTGCTAACAATGTACCCAACATCAAGGCCCTTGGGAATTTGGAAGAAGCGCGCTATAGAATCGATAGTTGGTGGGTCCGCCACGATACGCAGGGGCAGGAGTCGCATACTCATCGTAAAGTCCAGATGAGTGTCTTCAACAGGCTGCTGCACCGGATTAAGCGCCGCGCTGCATTCCAGCAGCGGGATGTTACGCCACGAGTGAGATTTTTCCATGTCACGGGTAATATTATCAGCGTCTTGGTCACAAATAAAGGGCAAAGCCTCAATCAGCGAGGGCAGGCGTGCCCGTACCGCTTCATCTTCGATAGGATTTGAAAGTGTGAGGTTGTCCGTAACGAGGCGAATTTGCACAGAGTTGGGCAAGTTGAACGTTTTTACCAGGAGGCCCACTTCGTTAAGTGTTAATTCAGCCTTAACAGTCTTTGACAAATCAATACTTGTGCACAGCACGGGCAATTCAAATTGTGCATCGAGCCAGCAGTACGATTCGGGAAGCTTGCTGTCCTCGTCCTCTCCCACATTCGTGTTGCTTTCGCCACCCTCGATATCGAGGCCATACTCTCGCTCCAGCTCCTCAAGTGCGCGTGCCTCCTCCCTTTCTTTCTCCCCTTCTACAGGCTGTTCAATTGAGGGCTGCCGCCTAACCCATGAGAACCATCCCTTCTGCTTCACATCCTCCTCGATAGGCTGCGCCTCAGCCCTCTTGGCCTCATTATCTTTCCGCTTCAGCTGAATAACATTTGCCAGTTGCGCATAGACGTATTTACGCCCCGCGATCATGTCTGGGACAGTCATGAACCGCGTAATGAACCGGTACGCACGTTGTTTTTCCGGTGACATCTCAGCCTTCCGCACAACATCACGATACAATATGTGATAGTCCACGGTGCAAACTTCTGAAATGCGCTGCAGGAGCCTCTCACGCCGCGGTGCGCCTGTTGCTGCACGCACGGCGTTGATCGAATATCGCCACCAGAGAGGGGCATGCCCAATAACAGGCACTTTTGGCCGTCGAGACATCACCTCAGTAAGCCCCGTCCAATTACTCAGTAACGAAACAGTTCGTATAACGGTGAGGTACTGAGCTCGGTTAAACCTTGAGTTAAAACTGTCCAGCCTCATGCGCACCTTCAGATACGGCTCCCATATTAATTCCCTAATGTAGTCCTTAAGTATCAGGTCCACATCCACGTGGCCCTTCACCGGTCCAACCATGGTTGAGTGGACCACGTTACCTCGCTCCACCCTTTCCCTCATAGCTGTTAGCCACTTGGACATATCGCTGACTTTAGATATGAAGAACTCGTGTTGGTTTTGGTCGTACCGCGAAGGGTCATCGCAGTAGAACTGCAATCCATCAAATTCCAATCGCTTTTGCACATGACGCATTCCAACTGGGTCAACGAACTTTGCGGCTCCAGTAAAAAGGTCAATCGTATAAAGCCTGACATCGCCGAGTATCACACCCGCAACTGTTTTAGTGGCCTCATCCTCGTAACGAACATGTACACTCTGAATTTTCACTACTATGTTGTTAATGACAAGTTCCCCCAGGCGAGAAAAGTAACCGTCCTTACCCTTCGCATCCGCAGAAGGGGACGTTGAGGGACCAGTGGACGCGCCGCCCGCACCTTCGGCAGACCCCGTCGCGGCGTTGTTGGTGTTGCCATTGCTAGGGTTGTTCGCGCTATTTTCCTTGGCACGCTTACGCTCCACCTCAAATCGGTCCAATTCACGTGCCTTACGCACCGCTAATGCATCAAGCTTTGCCACTTTACTCACCACTGTCTCTCCGCTCTCAGTATTGCCTTTGATGCAGACGTGCAATTCGCCAATTTCCACGACCACGGGTTTGGACCGCAACTGCGTGTACGGCACTACAATGTTTACCCGTTTGCAAATACCGCGCTGCATCGTCAGTGGAAGGCGGGTAGCAGCTGTTGATGCCATTGTTTTTGCTGCATTGTCAAGCGTGAGGTCGTCACCGAGACCTTCACCTTGGAGCAGTGCGTCCACAACACTCTTTTTGAGTATCAAATCTTTAAGCACCACATTCCCATTCCACAGGTCGACATTCAATTGCTTGGAGTCCAAGTTCTCCACAAACTTCGATAAGTAAGGCACAATAATGGAACTTAGATACTTCTCAAGCATTGCTGAGGTGTGACAGCGCGCCGGCCAAATCTCTACCTGCAGAGATGTGGCGTCACCAACGCACCGGTGACGAACCTGGCTCCGCTGCTGTACTGCTTGAGAATGATGAGGCGACAGACGCCAAAAGACTCTTCACCGAGTACAACGTCCTGTGCACGTTGCTAAACTCAAATCCCTGAAGCTTTGTGTTGGGAGGGGGTGGTGGGGAAGGGTTCTGTTTTGGTTCTCTGTCGTTTTATCTATTTATTTCCTTCCTTTCCAAACCACGACGCCGCCGCCCGTCTGTTGCGAAGTGAACGCTCCCGTCCCACCTTAAATGCGTAAACCCTTTTCCTTCCTCTCCTCTCTTCTCCTTTGGCCTTCTCTTTCCTATGCTTTATTTTTTTCTTGTCGGTGTTTGTTTGTGTTAAGCAGTGATATACACAGACAAACGCGTCCTTCCACCAGCTACAGCCACACGGGAGCGACAACAACAACAACAGAAAAGAAAAGAAAAGAAAGAGAAAAAAAACGGCTTCAAGCGAGGGAAAAGAACGGAATCCAAAATAGAGGCATCAAAAGGAATGCAGGGAAGTAAACGATGCCCGCCTACACGTGCACCGCACACAAAATGACATAAATATGGATTATATGTGCGCCAATAATAATAATATGATGATGAAAAATAATGAAATGTAAGTGAACAAAAGGGTAACACTTTGCAAAGGAAAGAAAAACCTTGACGTGCACAGCCGTCGTGCCGCACACCTTGGCAGAACGAAGAAAATCCACTAAGACAATAGGCATATCATGTGTATTTATGGGCATATTTGTATGTGCTCGCCTGCGTAATTGATGTCTCCCTTTAATTAGTCACTGCATTTATTCAGCCAAATGGATGGACAGGCTATACCACATCGCCAGCGTCACAATACAGCACACGTACTGGTACAAGAGCATCTTTGCCCACACATGTGGCATGTACTGCTCTGATGTAAACAAAATGTTACAGTTAATCGCCGACGGGGAGGCAAGTTGACCCAACAGCACGAGTAGAAGAACATCGTGCGACTTACCTCCATTAAACAAACCCGGTAAAAGATAACGTAAAGCAAAAAACGCAGTGTAACCTAACGTAGGCATCACTAACAAACGAAGAATTATTACACCGATCATGAAACTTCGTCGCACTCCTTGGAGCGAAAACATATTTTTTAAAGTGTCGCGGAATCCCCCACCAGAGGTCCGTGCCGAAGAAGCAGGCACGGCGGAAGCGGACGCTATCGAGGCATCGCTTGGGGGCATCCCGGTGTTGCCATTGAGCAGGTGCGATGGTGTAAAGGATGAATGAGCATCGAATGTTATGTGCTCGTGGTCATCGTTGTATCTCTCCATAGTTTCCTGGTCAGCGCTAATATCATCCAACGGAAACTCCGTGTTCTGCTCCGCATCCCGCAGCCGCACAATTCTCGGAGTTAACACTGCGGCGTTGTTGTTCATAAAATTTGATCCTAACAAAAACAGGGAACACGGAATGGACCCCTTTGACAAGATGTATATGACCTCCAGAAACGGAAACAGCACGCCACCAACAAATAGGTTCTTTATCGGTGGGATAAAGCTGACAAAGACGCCAAGGAAAACAGATGTGAATGAAGGTGTACTTAAGAGCTGAGTAAGAGTCTTCTTCAACCATACCATGGCGCCCAAAAAACGGCTGGCGTTGGCCTTCGCCTCATTCTCCTCACGAATAAATTCACCAATAGAAATGACACGTATCTGTCCAGTGTGCAACAAGTCGCAGGCAAAGGTATGACACACGCTCGGGGTCTCGGAGAGAATAATATTTTTTCCCCCCAAAGTAGTGTTGGGCCACTCAGTTCCTCCTTCAGCTCGCCCCATGTTATCTTCATTGCTGCTGTTGACGGCTGCAGCACGAGCCTCCCCCGTTCCTGCGAGTGTCTCGTCAACAGCGCCCTCCGCTGCTGCAGGTCTTTGCGATAGCATCCCTGGAGGCAAGGAAGGCGACGCCAACCGTGAAGTACGACAATCAACTTCTGTCTGCGTGGCCGCCTCTCGGCAACCCTGGAGTTTCGTCTGTAGTTCCAATAACTTACGAATAGTGTGGCGTCGGTCCGTCTCTCCTTTTGCCTTCTTTACGAGCACAGGGCCCACACCCCAGAGGACGCAGGTGACGATTATACTGTACATGAACACATAAGCAGTCCCCGTTTCAAGGTCCACCCACGTCAGCGTCTCCGAGAGTGCTTGCAAGAGGGAAAGTGGAATGGTGACAGCGTTCTGCACGCAGAGTGCAAGCAAAAGAGCGCAGCAGTAAAATGGCTGCTTTTCATACTCCTCTTCAGGTGGGCTCAAATATGTCAGAACTTCCCTCGCCTCTACGCGGCGGGCTTCAATATCTCCGCTCACAACAACGCTGAGGATGTGCGCCACACTCTCCTGGTCGTTCTCAGTGCCCTCATCCGCGTTGGGGTTTGAGAGAACGAGGCGTATCGATGACTGCAAATCCTTTGGGACGCCGGTGTTATTCACTTTGAACAGAAAAGGCGACGTAACCTTTGCGAGGGTTACGCCAAGCCCCACGACGAGCAGCGCAAAAAGAAACAACACCGAACACTGCGCAAGGAGCTCATCACTGAAGGAGATGACGACGTTGTAAAAGGTAAGTGAGGGGAGGAACAAGTGAGAGACGAGGGTGCTGATATCACGTGCAACTTTCGGTGCATTGGGTATCGATCTGCTCATGGAAGCACAGAGACATATCGTGAAAACAACTTGAACCACTGCGAGTACGGCATCACTAATCATAAGTTATCCCAAATGGTTAGGGTGTGTAAGCGTGCGTGAGTTTGTAGGCAAGCCCACCTGTGACCTTTCCTCTTTCCTAGACGATGATGTCGTTATACGTCACTGCTGTTCAAATCCTCCTTTCAACCTCTAAAGTGTCGAACTCACGAAGCCGTTCCTACCACCGCTTCCACTGCACACGCTCAGACTATAGCGCTTACTGCTGTGGTTGCCGTACGGTGTGTATCACCCTTTTATATCTTGTTTAGCGGGGTTTTAGCGGGGTCGTAGGACTCTGCCTAAAGTCGCGAGGGTTCAGAAGCGAAGAGAAGGTGCAAAAATAAATAAATAAATAAAAATAATGAAGACATGAACTTGAAAATACTGGTGAAATAAAGCCTCTAAACGTTTTAAAATACAAATGGGAAATATTAATCCCATTTCATCTACCGTTTCTCCAAGTGCTAATAGGTGCACACATTCAGGCGACAGTAATTTGTTATTGAAGTACGACGAAAAGAAAGAAAAGAGCAAACCACAAGGATGCTCGCCCTGCCCTGACAAACGCACAGACAACGAAGGGTCGTCAGAGACACAAACGCAGCATTACACGGGCGGGGGTCGCCTCTCCATCGACCTTAAATCGGTAAGTTGTGTTGGTGTGAGCCACGAAGCACCCATGCGTCGCAGCCACGCCATCCACGCGTCACCCTTCAGCGCACGCCCAGCGGTGCGATCCCTGCTGCGGCTCAACAGGTGCGGGTGACCCTTGGGAAGGTACACATCCATAGGGTACGTCCTGCCGGGCTGCAACACACGAAAGTTTTCACACGAAACCTCACCTACAAGATCAAAGGGCACCCGCCTCACACCGTAATGCGACAACTTTGTACGCAAAATGTCCTTGAACTCGTCCACATTGGCGACGGTACCAAAGTTCGCTCGGCCCCGCTCAGCGTCATCCTGAAAAGTGATGAGTATTGTATGCGGTGATGTCATGCAGTGCACGAGCAGCACCGTGCGATCGGTGAAGGCAAGCCGCCAGTTCTGCACCACTTGATAAAGAAAATCTGCGTCCCGATTGGGGAGCGCCGCGACAACACACCCGGAGCGCGAAAGGCAGTTACGCACATTATTGATGAACTCAAGGCGACCGTACTTTGTGCTGAGGTGACCGGCCCCATCGACAGCGTCGAGCATGACAAGGTCGTAGCGTCGCCCAGATGGTGCGTCCACATGGCTATTGCGGCGAAGAAAATCAATCGGATCTGCAACGAAGAGCTGCAAGTTGCTGGACTCCTGAAATCCCATAAAGCGCCGGCAAATGCGCACTAGAGCACCATCAGGCTCCACAACATCCACACGAAAATTCGGAAAGGCAGTGCTTAACCAACGCGGCATCTCCCCGCTATGCAAGCCACACACTAGCGTCATCACGGAAGATTCCTTCACCCTTGTAAAGCGCACCGGAAAGGATGTCTTCGCGATGTCGCGCAGCATGTGCACGGGCCCAAGCGCAAGCATCATCTTGCGTGCGTACTCGCTCTCTAAGTGACCAGCATAGGGAACGCAGTTATTCTGCGCGGTGACAGACTTGCACTTGACCATGCCGTGGATAATACTCATACCACTCGCAGGCATGCGGGAAAGATATGAGTCTCCTTCCCTATCCTCATGTGCAACATGTTCCGTCCCCAATGCAGTCCCTTTACCTTTCCTGTCGGCATTGCTCCTATCCGCGGTATTGTAGAGGTAATGCACACTACGGAACGCCATATCATCACCATACACTGGATCATACTCCTGCAGCTCCATGCACGCCACGCTGGTGTGCATCCCACCACCTACTCCGACCATGCCATCCTGTAGCTCGCTCGGCTCACTGTGCAGAAGTGTTGGTCGCCGCATCGCCTCTTCTGTTTCATCCGCCGCAATATCCATAGG
Organism: Trypanosoma congolense; assembly: GCA_002287245.1. Taxonomy (NCBI): domain Eukaryota; phylum Euglenozoa; class Kinetoplastea; order Trypanosomatida; family Trypanosomatidae; genus Trypanosoma; species Trypanosoma congolense. The sequence continues at coordinate 1,013,045 of NHOR01000319.1, read as the reverse complement.
GCTACGCGGATCGCCACCACGCAGTGGATTGCTGCCTGCCGTGCTCACGCCGAACCCCCAAAAGGTGTTGTGGGTGTCACTGAACGGCACCCGCGTCCGGGGCTGGCGCCAGAGAGCATTAATTTGCCTGTTCGGTTCCACGTACCGCTGGAAATATTTCCAGCCGGCAAAGGAAAGAAGCGTACCAGTGGAAAGGACAACGTAAGGGGAGGTAAATCCTTTGTCCAGCTCCCGAAAGAAAAACTGTGTAACCTTGTTAATATACTGCCGTCGAGCTTTTTGGCCTGGAGACGCGGTGGATGAGATTTGAGACATCGTGTTTCTCCCTTCTTTCCCTCCAGAGGTTTATTCCCCGAGCGACACGTTGCAGAAGCAGGCGCAGCGACTCGGGGGGCGAAACTATTCGAGCGCTTAGCGAGCAAGCAGAAGAACGCAGCGTAGAAGCAGAAGAGAAGGGGGGAAAAATGTACATAAATTGGAAAATACCCTTCACACGGAGTAACGCGGTACGATTTGAAGCGAATGTAATTTAAACACGAATGATAATCTCATCATTTGGTCGTGCTGAGTGGGTGTGCCACTTCAATACACAGAAACAAGCAATATATATATATATATATATATATATTAACGCTAAAGTAGTCAAAAGTGGAGACTTTTACACCTTCGCATCTCGGGGACGAGGCACACTTTAAGAGACCTGCGGCTATAGCGCTCCTCCGTTTTCTTTTACCCATCGTCTACGGGTAGAACTGAGCACCATCAACACCAAACAAAGGGCACAGCCGCGGCTGCTGAATGGTTTCTCGGGAAAAAGCTCAAAACCCACAAAGTTGATCAAATAGCGGCCGTGTCCTCTCAAGGCCCTCGCAAGAAGAAATATGTTCTTTTGCTCATGGCTCTGCACAAGATGCTGTGAGCCTGCCGAAACACATGCTACGTGCCCTCTGCCCTGCTTCCATTTATTATCACCATAATAAAACGCGAAGCTGCGCGCGGTGACCACCACGCGCTAACACTTGCCCCATCTCACCCTCGCACATTTAACACCGCTGTCGACAATAATAATAATAATAATAAAATAACCTAAGGCCGTGGATTCATTCCGCTAAAATGCGTGTCCCTTGAGCTTCCTCCAAAACAGAAAAGGGAGCACATCTATGCATCGAAGTACCGCTCGACGATGCGGTTACCGGAACACCAACCACCTTCCCTCGATGTGGCACCGCCCTCTCATGCGCCATTTTAGACACTCGCTTATTGACAGCACGCACGTGGCAGTCTGTTGTCAGTTGCCCACTGCTGTAAAACTCAACCCACTCACATTTATACTCGTCAAAAAGCAGCATTGTCTCGATCAAAAAGGGAGTCCTTCCCCGTTGATCCCCCTGTACCGCTGCGGTACCGTTTGTGAAGTAGCGCTCAGTAGCACTCGCCAATTCGTGCAGTGTTGGACGCGAGGAAAATAACAGTCTTACAACTTTTACATCCCCATTCGCACAATCCCCCAGTACTCTCACAAAGAACACCATCACCAACGACCGTAAGGCGTCCTCGCCACAGCCCCTAGCTATGAAGCAGGAAAGAAGAGAATAAAAGGGGCGGTTCCCGTGGCTGCGGGTAGAAACAGGAACGAAAAAGGAGGGAGAAAATCGCATGCGTTCACAGTTGCTACATAAATATAAATAAATAAATAATAATAACTGTAATGATCACTTTTGACAGTTGTCATTCACGCCATCCACTCGCTGTCGTTGCTGTTATTATTATTATTATTGGCATTTGTTTGTCCCTCCATTAATAATAATCCTCGGCGCTGGGGCCGCCCCGTATCGCAATCTACAATCAGCCAGTGAACCTTCCGGTTTGTGTTAAAAAAAAAAAAGGGAGGAACAAGCCTTCTGAAAACAAAAAAATGGAAATTATACAATACTGAGAAAAATCGGGTATGCCGCGAAATGAAATACCGGTGGTAAACTGGTAATTATAAAGAATAAAAATAAAGGGGATGGCTAAAGTGCAAGATACGAAAGTTGGTGATGAAGACGTGAGAATAGAAACAGGTTTTTTTTTCACAAATAAAAAGAACAAACAAAATGGAAGCCCCCTGGCATTAGGCAATAGAGCGAAGATCGCGGTCACAGCTGGTCATCAGCGTCAAAGGGCATGAAACTCTCCTCGCACCCACACGAATACTTTTGGTTCGGATTTCGAAAGGTAAATTTCTCCTCAACGTTTCGGACGACATAGTCCATCTCCGTCCCAATAACGTAGAAAAGGGCATTGCTGTCGACAACCACCTTCACACCATCTTGCACCACCACCACATCACCGCTTATGCCTCCAACACCAGCCCCTAATGCGCTTGTACTTGCAGCGCACTTGAAGTCGTTCTCTTCACTAGCCTCGCCTTTGTCTGCTGCTGTTTTTGATTTCTGTGCATGAGGATAGTTGTAGTTTACCGTGTAACTGTATCCACTGCAGCCGCGACGACGGACACTAACTCGGATACCGTCGGGGGCGGGTCCTTCCACCTTCCTTTCATTGTGGTGCTGCTGCAGCAAATACTTTACCCGACGGATCGCCTGGGGTGTAAGTTGAAAGGCGGCCTTGTATTTCATCATAAGCTGGCGGCGCTGCAGAGGCGAGAGGGGCCTGCTGGGGACCGATCCCCCGTCCTCAGCGCAGAGGGACCGCGTGCTCGCGAGATTTGGCTGACTCTCCCGGGAGCTGCCGTCCACGGCAGTGCCGCCAGCTTGTGTCAAGCCTTGCATCGCGCCTCCCTTTCCTTTGTGCGATGATTTATAGGGCATAGGGGAGATCCCTGCTCGACCCCCCGCTGCTCCGACTGGTGTCGACGTACACGTACGGACGTAGCCGCCGAGCAACGCTGAGCGCTGACTGAGGGTGCCCAAAGTTACGCCGCGCACCAAACAGCGCATCAGCTGCCACCTAACTAACAATGCCTACCTTCTTAACCCTTGCGCTGGAATTCTCCGCCTTACCTTCACGTTGCAGGAAGGCGTAGCACAGGAAACGCGAAAAACTGAAATCGCAGGGAGAAAAATCCTTTGCCTTTATAATCTCGCCGTCCTCCTGGTTCTCTTGAACTTCGACAAAAAAAATAATTAAACCTCATATATTTCTGTTCAGGGAATTAAATGAAGGTATGGTAACACTATGAAAAACAACCGGTAGTGGGCAAATGTGGCCTCCAACAGGCCTGAACTAAGAAACTCACCAATGGGTCAGTGAAACGAAAACGGCAGACGGTGCTAAATTAACCAAATACACCAAGAAGCCAATGACTGCCGTGCTCTTGTGCCTTGAACCGGACACAAGTGGCGAAATCAGCGCATCCTGAAGACGGAATCCTTCACGGTATTTATAGCCCAACTTGTAGCAGCCTCCTGCACTAGTGACTTCATCAACGAATTCATTTGCTGTAAATCTGTCAATTGTGTCTCAGCAGAACCCACGCCGTCGTCCTCCCCACTGCGGCAAAGTCCACTCCTCTGTGATGATAGAACCCCATCGGCAGTATTCTTTCTTAGGCGCTCCACCGTGTTAGCCTTTAAGAAGCTTGTTATTTGATGTATTTGTTGTGCCTTGACTTGGTGGCTTGTTAGAGACGAATCCGTACTTAGGACTTTGGACAAAGAGCGCGCCCGTAACCCATTCAGCTGGGCATCATCAGCCCTGCTGCACACCAGTGCAATAGGAAGCTCGTAGTAGCAACAGGCATGTGCACCGTACTCTCTTACTCGCGAAGCAGGCGTTGCGGGGTGCTCTTCCGCGTCCTCTACATCAGTCTGCGCAACTGAACCAGTTCCTACTGCTGCCAACTTCACAGAGCCGTCCTCCCCCTGGTTACACTGCTCCCCTACGAACCTCTCGGGAAAGTACGAAAGGCCCGCATATCCAATTTTCCCGTGGCCATCGTCCTTACGGGGTCAATAACAATTGCCACCCACGGGTCTTGGACCGCTTGCCCAATCCGTTGTGTCGCCACATCCGTGCCGGAAAGAAAGCAGGTGTACCCGGGGTGACTATGGTACCACCCGACGCAGCACTCGGCCTCGGCTCTCGGCCCTAATTCTCCTCCCCCCTCCTCGTCCACGCCCTCCTGAGGCCGTACAGGGGCGCTGGCACGCTGGTGGTATTGCAGGTAATTAAGCATGTACATCTGCGAGGCCTCATTCATAGAGCACTCAACCTCAGATGCGTCAACCGGGAGGGCAAAGGCAGAGTTTACAATCAGCTCATTCTCGCGAAAATGGCCAAGCAGGAGGCCCAACACTTCGAACCAGTTCTCATGTGGTTCGCCAGACCCCGGGTTGAGGGACGAGGAAACAGCGCTTAACGGACCAGTGCGAGCCACGTTTGGCCGTCCACGCTTCGCATGATTCAACATCTGCAGCGCGGCAAGCGCAGACACCTTTACATTGCGGAAGTAACGTGGCGACGACTTCCACGGTTGTGCTTTGTGCAGCTCCTCCATTAATTTCGCATCAGGACGCGAGGCATCACAAACAGTCACCAACGACCCACCCACTCCGCGATCGGCCATGGTTTACAGCTTCAACCGTCAGGGGCCCAGAAACAATCAAAGGAGCGTGCGACCCTCACTTGCTTCGGTAACACTGTGACGTTCCTGAAGCGAAAAAAAAGTCACTTAAAAAGACCTTCAAATAAATTGGATGTGATTTAAACTTGAAAGTAAGGGAAAGAAGGAACGGCCATGGAAGTGACGTCAAGCGGATCGTAATCGGTCCTCCCTCTCCTCTTTTGCCACCAACCACAGAGAAAGAGAATTAAAAGGGAGAGGATGGCTTATAACGATTCCCCACAGAACGTGAGTGCATATTAACTTCCCTGTAAAAAAAAAACTGTGAATTCGCTATCAGTTACGATGCAGCGTTGGAGCGGAGCAACTCCACCTGCTCTTTCGAAAGAACCGTCCTTTGGGTTCCGTGCAACGTCACCGAATAGGTCGTGCCATTATCCGTCACGTCTTCGGGATCACATTTCACCTCCAGCGCATGAACGGGACCATGCGATGATAAGCGGATTGGCGCACGCAGTACAACTGAAAAGCTGTCTTGCAACGACGTGGTGCCAGCCGAATCACCATCCCTCCGCTGCTTCTCTTTCGACCTATCGGTTCCCTCCTTCAACCCAACAGAACCATTCCCCTGAAAGTTGTGACTTGCAATCGTAAAGTCGAGGGATCCACCATCGTCACTACACACGTTCAGCGACACTGTGACTGCGGTGGTTGTGCTGGGGGCGGCCGCCGACTTTCGAACAAACACCACTGAGTGAATTGATGCTGTGAAACGTGGAAATTGACTCCCGCCGACCAACCGCAGTGGGAAACGCTCGCCGGCGTTCAACGTGACCAGAAACGGCGTGCTAATGTATGGCATTAGCCCTTGACCCTCTCACACAGCTACACTCAAACACATACACAAATTTGGCCGACAAGGGTCAGGAAGGATGGGGCGTCAAGAGATTCCCGTGAAAAATAAAAAAGAAAGAAAAACAGAAAGCAACTTACGAGCAGGCCCGCTGAGTACAACATTCCGAACAAACTCGCGGACAGCGATACATTTACACATTGGACAGACAGCAGAAGAGTCACAGACGTAAATGCAGGGGATTTTTTCTTTTTAATTTCATGATCAACGAGAAATAGAGGAGCATCACCACTTCAGTGCGATGTATTAGACGGCGTGAAAATTTACAGCATGCTGGCAAAACAAAATTATGTCTGGGTTACACGAAAAAAAACCCTACGCCAAACGAGTGACCCAACAGTGCTCACGTTTAACGCAGTAGGCTTCCATGACGCAGTGTGTATGCCTACATCTGTATCTCCACGCCTGAGTGGGGGAATGTGCACACAGCGCTTGGAGAGGGAAAGAGATATGAAAGGAAAATAAAAACAAAAAAAACACCCACGGCAACTTCGGCCTTCTTTAGTTTCATGCATAGAGGAGGTGAGCCTACCCTAGTAACACAAGTTAAAGAAAAAGTAACACGCTTACTATGGTGCCGGAAGGGAAATAAAATCAGCCATATGGCTCTACTTCTGCCCTTGCTGTCTTATGACCACACAACGCCTGTGTCTATCATGGGTGGCCCAACACTGCATGCAATGCACCACACACTGAACCAAATGCACCTGCTCCACGCGACAGCCACAGCCACAGAATAGAGGTTTAAATATATTTTTTTCTTTATTTAACCTCCAGGGGCTTAACGGGATCCCCTCGCGCATGTAAGGTAGGAAGCCAGAAGCATTTGCAAAAGCGCATGTGCTGCATCAGAGGTAACACGAGAGGTTAGTCTGCGACGGACACGCCTTCCACAGTATCGGTAAAAAAGTAACAGGGGGGAAGGGGATTCACGCAGTTTCCACACCAACAGGGGTGCACCCCACTGACACCGCCAGAGGTACAAACACGGTACTACCGTGAGGAAACCGAGGCACGTGGTAATTGTGCGCCAATACAAAAGCCAGAGAGTCCCAGTTTCCGTAACGCCATCGACGCTGCACGTACCCCCTCTTTTCCTGCTTCCTCAAGCCCAAAACAGCAACAACTCCGGGTCTGTGACGGTGGCCGTGAGAAAAGGAACGAAAAGAGCGGGTTAGAAAGATTTACTGCGTGCTCCAGGAAGGGGAACAATAGAAATAAGAACTACATGTATCTAATTTATTTTCTTCATTGCCCGAGGAAAACCATGGTTTTCATGCGTACGCACTCATGAGCAAGGCCTTCCTCACACCTTGAAACCACCTTTGTTTCCCATACAGCATTCCGTTTTACCTCCACGCGACCTCCTAGTCCCATTCTCATATTAAATATATTATTACCTGCGAAGCCACATCTGCAAGGGACAGTGGTCACTCCCCATCACTGAAGGCATTGTAAAGCAGTCCACCACGCGACTGGCGAGTGCGGCGGAGACGACGAAGTAGTCCAGCCGCCAACCCAGTCCACGAGCCCTGCCGTTGATCCGGGCCGACCAAAAGGTGTACACCGGAGCAGCGCGCGGATATAATTCACGAAACGTATCTACAGCCTTAATAGTCTTCAGTGTTTCACGGAATGAGGTGCGCTCCTCCGGTGTAAAGCCGCTACACTTTTGCATCGCAGCGTAGTTACCGGCGAAATACCTGTCGTAGTCACGCTCCGCAACATTTAGGTCCCCCGCCCAGATGACACCCACCAGCGGCTGAGCATCGTTTGTCCCACTACTCCTACCATCAGGCGCAGATGTCCTAGCACTCGCCGTCAGCTTGCACAAGTACTCCCTCATCTTTACATCAAACGTCTTATGGCGATATGGGAGACGCTCAAGTCCCATTCCGCTATTCGGCACGTACGTGTTGACCAGAGCCATCTCAAAGCCACCGCCGTCTTTCCCATCCGTACCAAAGTAGGTGGTGAGCACCCGGCCCTCGTCATCACCCTCTGAACCGGCCTTCGGATCACAGTTCCGCTCATTGAGGTCACCAAAACCCCTAACGGAGGCAACACTCCACTTTTCTACGATCTCCTTCTTTATGTACGTACGCGTACCAGAGTAACCCTTCTTTGCACTGCAGGGGTGGTCCACGAAGTCATAGCCCTTCACAGCTCCAAGCGTTGCATTAGCGGCGTCACCCACGTTTAGCTTCGTTTCCTGAAGGCACAGTGCATCAGGGCGCTCCTCCTCCAGCAACTTTTTAATCGCATTACTATCCTTTTTCAGTAATCCGCGCAGCCCAGCGACATTCCAAGTGATGAACTTGAACATCTCCTCCGGCTTGAAGTCCTTCGCATCCGTTCTACGGCGGAAGGGTTCAACCTGACTCCAAATACTCGTTCAGTCTTTTTGGCGTCGTCCCGTGGTACCTGAGCAGGAGGGGCAGGGACGTTTGCGAGTGACAATGAGCGATCGGGTGACTGCGATTTGCTCCGGTCAGTCTTTTTCACTTCCTTCCCAGGAACCGTTGCTGATGGTGATCGACTGCGCAACCGCTTGGTTCCAAGGGCGGGCGCTGTATTGCAAGCTTTCTTGGGTGGCATTACTGATATGCCGCAAGAAGAGTGCCGACAGCAAGCGTGGTTGCAATAGAAGCAAAAAGGGAGAAAAAAACAAGTTTCTTTTTTGCTTAACGGTCTGACACGGGAAAAGCCAAATACAAACCACCCAGAGGAACCGATGGATTGCTCAGAAAATGAGGGAAGAAAGCTCGCATTGATAGGTATGTAACCAACCCAAGGGGATACGACAGAGGATGCAAATATGTTACCTGTCGGCTTCCACAACCACGAGAACCCCGTGTTTATCCTCCGGCTCATCAGAAGGATTATCAAAATACTTTCAACACGCGCACTAGCACCGTTGTGGCTACAATGGGTCATGCACGCAGGCACGATACACACAACGGTGCCAGTTCTAAAGGAAGAACACGAAGCAAAGAACCAATTGGGGAGAGGGAAAAAAATACATTTTAAAACTATACGAAGGGAGGGGGTGGGAGGAGAGATCAAAAAAAAAAAAAAATAGCCGCATTTATAATAATAATTATTATTATTATCGTCGAAAAGCAAGACATAACGGATAAAATACAGATCTGTACGTACTTGTAAACGGTGATGCCACCAAATCTGTCTCCTCACCCAACTACGCCGGTCCTGCTTACAAACATTACATGCACGGTGAACAAAATCAGTACATTTTGGTCTGACCCTAAAGATTTTGTCCATCCGATTCAATAAACTACAAAGCAACAGGACAATTTACCACACGTGTGCGTGCACCTTCGAATACATCTGCGTTTACTTTGACTATTCCTTCAACCCATTCATCAACTGTTGAGCAGCAACAAATAAGAAGAAAAGTCCGTACACCATTTCATCCGCTACCAAACGCTGTTCCGGTCGAATTTCAAACTGTGTATCGCTATAACATCATTTACTGCTCTTCGGCATCCAGCACTGCCCAGCTACCTGCGACGCCAAATACCCCGTTAATTCCGTCAGTTCCTCAACTACAGTGCCTATGTTAGGTCGGTTGGTGGGATTATGCGACAGTAACCGAGCGATGAGGCCCGCAAGTGCGATAGAGTAGCCACGCCTTCTCACATTCAGCCACACGCACTTTCCCAACGGTAGGGGTGTACCAGCAAACCCTTGTTGTCTGTCTCTTTCGCTTTCGTTGACTAGTTCCGTCTCCTCGGTAGAAACAGCACACTGTCTGTCTCTTTTTGTTCTACAGCAGGCACTTTCGGTGACGTCGTAGGTCCCCCACACTGCAGCGTTCATGAGCTCCTCAGTGCCGGTATTCTCATCCGTAATCGCCGGATAATCCGGAAGTACCGTAAGAACATACAAGAGAAGTCCAACTCCCCACACATCGGCAGCAGTTGTCAGCCGCCGATTGTGTCGTGTCTCGGGTGCCATCCATGGCACAGAACGTGAATCAGCACTTGTGTACCTCCTGTGCCCTCCAAGTCCACTGGCGCTGTCGCAGTCCGTTAGCATCACCCGCTGCCCCTGGGATGCTAGAAGTAGTTTCTCCGGCTTCACATCACCATGAACGATTGGAGGATTGCGTCCATGTAAAACGGAAAGTGTTATTGCAACGTGAAGCACTATGAAGCAAACGTATGACTCGCTCAAGCGTGTCCCGCGCAACCTTTGCATGACAACGTCAAGACTACCCTCCTCGTAATACGGCATTACAATCTCTGCTACTTTAGATCCTGGTAAAAGGCGTACAGCCAAGTATTCTGCGAGATGTATCTCGGGGTGCTCCCTCTGGAGCATCATGAACCTCACGGAATGTTGATAGAAACATCTTGCTCTTTCCTCGGAGTCGGTTTCCACTACTTTAACAGCGTAGTACTGGTTAGAACACATTGCATCCGTAGAAGATATGAAAATTCCGCCCCCGGTGTGTTGCCTGACAACACAAGGGCGACTTAACACCTGCAACAACCCCGTGTCTCCACAGGCTGTGCCCCACTGCAAATCATCAACAAATGCTCCCACCAGTTTCCTCAAGCCAAAAACGTGCGAATTTAGGTGCAAAATTACCTCGCTGCGGGGTATAAGTTGACCACAGTGCCGGCAGCGGACCACACGTACGCACATCGCGGCAGTAACGGCAGAAAGGGGAAGGACGGTAGCGAACGCATCCCCACGCTTGTGCCAAATCAGTTTAGTGTTGTCATGAGAGTATCCCAAAACTCTTCCAACAACGCCTAGCGCACGGCAGGTCGAGACGGTGAGTGACTCTACTTGCGGCCCACTCCCGATTGCTCCCTGCTGACGAACCACAATGCAAAGACATCGCAAACGTCTTTCTGGAGCAATAGAAACTGGTGGGTGGCCTTCTTCAAAATAAACAAATCGACATTTGGTTTCGATGTCAACAGGCTCCGCCGCAGGAAGTGGAAAGCCAACATCTTTAGATAAAGAAGAGAAACCTGAGTCCACTTTACTTTGTGATTGAGATTCAAGAAACTGTGTTCTTTGACCACTCGGTAGGGCAGCTTCCTCTTCCAAAGGTATGCTGTAGTATCCCGCACCTTCTCCGCTGGGCTCAAAGATCCTTTCCGCCTCGTCACTGGGGACGTTCTGCATCATTTCATATAATTTCGCCACAAACTCGCTTGCGCCCAACTGCCCTGATGAAGTGGATGCAGTCCATACAATCGACTGACTGGATTTTGCGTCACCCATAGCGAATACTCCTGCGCGGCTGTGAAAAAGAGCAGCTGCGTTGGAATAAATGGCACACACCGCAGTGGTAAACTCCGCCAAGGTGTGGCTCCTCGCGCAGTGATCTTACCGCGACTTGCAAGGCGGCCATTGCAAAGGGAGGCATGAGGAAAAGTAGGAGTGGTAGATAGTAAATGCGATAAATCACGTGGAGCCAGCTGGGGAAGTTCGAACCACATTTGGATGCATGTACACTCACAGATGAGATACGAAATAGTAATAAGCAGAAGGCATTCACATTTTCACTTGCCCACTGTCGTTATTTTATTTTTAAAGTTACTATAATTATTTTCCGCTAGGAATTTTTGTCGTTTAATTATTAACACCATTTGTTGTGTCTCACACGCAGAAGTGGCAGCACGGTGGTCATGGCAGTTCCCTAAAGGGGGTTCGAGGCACTCTGTGGGGCATGACCCGTGCAGGCATGAGTTCTACCACAGCGTTGGTACATTCATCCCTTTGTACGTGCGATGTATACCAATACTTACAGCTACCCGACGCCATAAAGGTCACTTTTCGTTAACGTGATGTGCTTCTTCCTCCTTGTGCTACGTGGCGTCCCCTTCTTATTTCTTGTGTGCAGTTTTCCTGTCTCCTTCTTTGCGCGTCGCAACTTGCCGCTTTCTTCGAAGACCCGCCAGCACCTTTACGTGAACTTTTCCTTGTCGCGGCCTTGCCTCGCTTCCCCAATCTCTTCAACCTCGTCTGTTGCCGTTCATCAGAAATAGCCGCGCGCGTCTCCTCCATATCATCCACCTCTCGCTCAATACGGCGCCGCAGCTCCCTGCTGCTTAACTCCAGGCATCCGAGGCGCTGAGAGCCTGACGAAGCGCCATCTCACTCTCCGCAAACATTGGGCGCACATCGTGAACAGTCCCCCGCGATACCGAGTACCGTCGGCAACAGTCAGCAATCGCCGCGATAATATAATGCGAGGTTTCCGCGGCAGCGGCCTCAATTGCCGCTTGGTTACCACCTTCCACAGAACTGCCATTACTGGGATGGCCTACAGCGCGTCCCTTCTTCCGGGAGGTCCGGTCATTTTTCCATGGATCAACATCCACGGTACAGCTACCATGGCTGTTGTTCTGCCAGTTTCGCTCATATTGCTCGCGCAGACGAGCTTCGAGCATGCCACCCGCTAGCGGCGCTATGAAGTAATCCAGCGCCCGTTTCTCCACAAAGTCACCCTTACTCATAGCGTACAGCACAATGTGATTTCCCAAGGCAATGAAAAGGGCAGGCGAAACTTCGGCGCGACATAACTCATCAAAAAAAACGTCACAGATGTGCATGCTAAGTCCAACAGCAGCAGGCTCGGGGACAACCTGTTGCTGAAAAATGTAATACACCTCGCCGAGCGCTGTCTGAAGAGGCTCACAAAAGGTGCTGTTGCTCATTTCAACCTCGCCGCTGTTGGCGTTTTCATCCTCCTGGTGGTTGGTCGTCCCCTGAGCCACCTCCTGCTCATCGTGGTGTGCAACTCTCGTGCACATCATGCCACCTTTGCCATTTAGCTGCCCTTCCCGTGTCCCTTCTAGACTCTTTAGCAAGCAAAGGAGCTCGAAAATCAGCTTCCTCACAAATGCAAGAAACTTGTCAGAGCGGTAACGGTCCATCGTGCGCCATTCCCTCGCGAGAACTCGCATCATACAGCTCATAAACAGTAGCTTTCCGCTGTTTGTCTGCGGAGAACGCAAAACGTGGGCAATTTTCCGTGCGCACTCATGCTGCACCAGCGGCTTATCAGAATGCCACAGGCAAAAGAACAGACCACGGAAAGCTTGAGCAGCAGCAGTTCCACTTCTGACCATTGAGTTATCCACTCACGGTAAATGCACCGCACACTTTTGCGGTGGCCGCTTGGCCCGCTCACTGCGCTTCCGCCCACGTCCGATCCCCCATGGGAAAGGTCACTATTATTGCTGACACTAGTGTCTCCTGCCCGCTGTTGCTGCAAGTGCAGTAGCGCCTCACTGCGGCGTTTTTCACGACGCACATTTTCCTCACGAGCGTGAAACAAGTCGAGTTCACGCAATATATTAATTGTCACCTTGCCATTGCGCTTGCGTTTCTCATCTCCCTTCTCCCGCATGGCCAAAAAGCAGAGAAGGGCGCCTCTGTCCACATTCGCCTCCACGGCCACGAGCCGCTCAGTGACACTTTGGACGTATGACGGCACCTGAGCGAGTCCATCATCACGAACTACCACTTCGTTGTGCGCAAGTCGCCTACACAGCAGCTCAACACGTGACTTCGCTCGTCAAGTGTTTCGTGAGGCTGTTCCACGATGGGATCCGGATAATTGATGGGGAGCTGCGCTTCGCGCTTTCGCAAGTCCTTTTTCTTTATCCTCATTAGTGAACCCTTCCCTTCTTAGTTATTTTAGGGCTTGCCTGAGGTGGCAACGTTCCCGACAGACTACTAATAAGGTAAGCGACGTTCCAAGATCCTGTTCGGGAATACCTCTAAGAACACCAGACACAATAGCCCAGCAGAACATGAGCAAAAATATCAAAACAAAACGAAAAAAATAAGGGAAAAAAGGAAGGAAGGTAGAAGAGACAAAAACGCACAACAATAGCAGTATGTACAATGATCATGCACGGCAACACACCCCGTAGGGTGCGGAGTCTCAGATCCCAAAGCACCAGAGTCAAGAACAGTGAGGAAGAAGAAAGCATTCAAGTAAGAAAAGAGCCAGCGGAGTCAAAAGAAAAAAGAAAGCAATAAGTACCACCGAAAGTAGCATTGGTATGAAAGAAAAAGTGAGACACCGAATGTTACACACGGAAATTATGGTGTGTTGGGGTGAAAAGGTGAAATGTGATCAGTGCATTTGTGTATGCCCCTGATGGTTTCCAACAAATTTACAACGTGGATAAAACAGAGGGAATGTTTGGTGAAGCAATAATGTAACAACAACAATAACAATAAGGAGCACCGGTAAGCGATGAAATGAAGGGAAACGGGAAAAGAAATGAAAACAGTATAGATGAAAACATAAATGTGCGTACAGTGCAGTTACCAAAAAAAAAATGCCGTTCCTTGTACCACCAAAGGCCACGAGAAATTGACGGACCGGTCGCATAACATACAACGCGCTCTAGTAAACAAAAAAAAAGTAATACTTTGAATATTTTATTCCTTCATATTTACAAGACACAATTGTTTTTATATTTTCCAGAAACCTCCCACGTGGAAGGTTAAACTTCACAGAGACAAATTATCAGCTCCGAACTACGGGCGAGGTGTAGAATAAATTCATTCCTGCGGCCATGCTTGAGAAGACAAAAATGGATGGGAAGGGTTCCTCTCCCTATCGCGGCTCGTTTCGCAAACCCGTTCCACCACCAGCCAAAAACCATTGAAATTAAACCATTACATCAAGATGTGCGTGGCAGACTGCTTGTGTGGTGATTGATCGGTTGGTGCACAGGGCGTGTCAACAACGGAGAGCACTCGAAAGTGACACCCGAAGAGCCCCTTTGAAGTGCAACAAGACCCCCCTGTTCACTAGTTGGCCTAACCTCACCACTGTGCACCGTCGCTAGGAAGGGAGAGCTAAGACAGATATCCGTATCTCCACTGCGTTGGATATTCCTACCAGCTTCCTCCAGCTGCGCAACACGCCGCTCAGCCTGTATCAACGCGCGTAGAAGGTCACTATCGTGAGCTTGAATGTAAGTAGGACGACTACAGAAAATAAATGGTGCGTTTTCCTTTTTTAGCACAATCAACAAAAGTTCCTCTAGCATTGCGGTTTTAATTGCGTTTCGTGCTGCTTCTTCTTGCGCTGCACAAAGCAGCAGTCGATCAGGAAACGCAGTCTGCAACACCTCTGAACAAGCTCCCTTTTCCCGCACACCCCGCCTGTCGGCGCATTCTGACTTATCACGACTGTCAACACACCGTCCGCCACACTTGAAACCGCTGGCACGTGCACATGCGCACAGTGGGCTATTCCCGGCCGCCTTCTGCGGGAATAAAGTCAACTTCCGTTGCTGAGAGCGGGATCCCTCAACCCAGTGGTTATGGCCATACATCATAACCTTCTCAACCCGATCACCAGCACTCGATGGCAAAGAAAGCCCCTTCGACCGGTGTGGTGTCCTCAACTCCACTGTTGCAGGCCTTCTACGAATGTGCCTCGAAGACGACATCGGCGACGCACTGCCATCCGCTCTAGAAGCAGACGCCCTCTCATCAGTTGTTTTCATCGACGCGGAGTCATCCAAACACGAGGGCACGCACCTGAGCCCTTTAATAAGAAGAGAAGGTGACCTGGTGTGCCTCACAGAGTCACAACAGTATGGAGTGGGGCCCAACGTATCGTACACAACATTTTGACTTGCAAACATGTCAACAACACCCTACAAGACACAGGAATAACAAAAAAAAAAGTAAAAGTGATAATAACAACCGAAATAATGGTAATAATAATAATAATGAACACTCATTAAATAAAAGCTCCAGAAACAACAACAAAAAAAAGTATGAAAAACAGGGAAAAATACATATAAATGATTAACAAACTATGAAAAAATAATATACAAGCCATAACAATAAAAAAAATATATGTTTAAAAAAGGAAAATTAGTATAAATCATCGTCGCAATTATTGTCACACAAAAAAACCATTCAGTGGTAGGGGTCTCCAAACGCCTCCAGCTTGTTGGTGGCAGCCCACGAGGCAAACTCGTCAAATGAAACAGCACCTGTCCCATTTGCATCAATCGCTGCGAAGGCGGCTTCCACATCGCTGATCACTGCTCCCCATTCAGTAAGCTTTGGTACAGCATTCGCAAACTCCTCCTTGCTGATCAGTGTGTCACCGGACTTGTCGATCTCGTCAAACATGATAGTTAGTTCAAAGAAATCAAAATGAAGCAGAGCATCAAGCGGAACTCAAGGAACTCAACGAAATCACTGGAGCCTTGACCCTTAAGCTTCGTGCCGAGAGCCTTCGCCTTTTCGAACGCACGCTTGACAATATCCCGTAGGCGCGTCGTGAGCTCGTGCATCTGGAGAACGCGTTCGCAACCGCTGCACACCTCATTGAACGAGAGCCTGCCACTTCCATTCACGTCAAACTTCTTGAACAGTTCAATACGCTCCAGCTTCGACTTCTCATCCTTCTCGCGAGGGAGGAGAGCGCGAACGCGTTCCCACGCAGCCCTCGGGTCGACAGGGGCCTTCTCAGGGCACGCAGAGCCCTTGGAGGCTGGCTCAGCTTTTGATCCAGAGCAACCCATTTCTCTTGTACTGCTCACTTACTTTTGATAACCCTTGCTTAACAGAATGTCCTAGTGGAAAAATGCAGGAGCAGATTCAGCAGAAAAAGAGAGACCGCAGCCTCACTCTAGCCCAGGGATGGGACAACGGAAGGAGCCTCGTGGACAAACTGCGGAAAGGTGGTCGTGCAAGTAAAGGTGAAAAACGGAATAACGCAGGCAGGTCGGTAGCTTTTGCAGTGGCACAGAAAAAAGAAACATCTTTGCTTGACCCCTGGAATATAGACAGCAATACTTGCTGATTTGCAATACATTTCACTACCCTAATGGGGGGCACTCTAGATACACACTTAGTTGGTCTCTTCACCCTCATTCGCTTTCTCCGCCGGAGCCTCACCCTCCGCCTGGGGTGCAGCATCACCAGCCTCAGGTGGCGGCGCCACTGTTTCCGCATCCGGGTCTCCGAACGCCTCCAGCTTGTTGGTGGCAGCCCACGAGGCAAACTCGTCAAATGAAACAGCACCTGTCCCATTTGCATCAATCGCTGCGAAGGCGGCTTCCACATCGCTGATCACTGCTCCCCATTCAGTAAGCTTTGGTACAGCATTCGTAAACTCCTCCTTGCTGATCAGTGTGTCACCGGACTTGTCGATCTCGTCAAACATGATAGTCAGTTCAAAGAAATCAAAAATGAAGCAGAGCATCAAGCGGAACTCAAGGAACTCAACGAAATCACTGGAGCCTTGACCCTTAAGCTTCGTGCCGAGAGCCTTCGCCTTTTCGAACGCACGCTTGACAATGTCCCGTAGGCGCGTCGTGAGCTCGTGCATCTGGAGAACGCGTTCGCAACCGCTGCACACCTCATTGAACGAGAGCCTGCCACTTCCATTCACGTCAAACTTCTTGAACAGTTCAATACGCTCCAGCTTCGACTTCTCATCCTTCTCGCGAGGGAGGAGAGCGCGAACGCGTTCCCACGCAGCCCTCGGGTCGACAGGGGCCTTCTCAGGGCACGCAGGGCCCTTGGAGGCTGGCTCAGCTTTTGATCCAGAGCAACCCATTTCTCTTGTACTGCTCACTTACTTTTGATAACCCTTGCTTAACAGAATGTCCTAGTGGAAAAATGCAGGAGCAGATTCAGCAGAAAAAGAGAGACCGCAGCCTCACTCTAGCCCAGGGATGGGACAACGGAAGGAGCCTCGTGGACAAACTGCGGAAAGGTGGTCGTGCAAGTAAAGGTGAAAAACGGAATAACGCAGGCAGGTCGGTAGCTTTTGCAGTGGCACAGAAAAAAGAAACATCTTTGCTTGACCCCTGGAATATAGACAGCAATACTTGCTGATTTGCAATACATTTCACTACCCTAATGGGGGGCACTCTAGATACACACTTAGTTGGTCTCTTCACCCTCATTCGCTTTCTCCGCCGGAGCCTCACCCTCCGCCTGGGGTGCAGCATCACCAGCCTCAGGTGGCGGCGCCACTGTTTCCGCATCCGGGTCTCCGAACGCCTCCAGCTTGTTGGTGGCAGCCCACGAGGCAAACTCGTCAAATGAAACAGCACCTGTCCCATTTGCATCAATCGCTGCGAAGGCGGCTTCCACATCGCTGATCACTGCTCCCCATTCAGTAAGCTTTGGTACAGCATTCGTAAACTCCTCCTTGCTGATCAGTGTGTCACCGGACTTGTCGATCTCGTCAAACATGATAGTCAGTTCAAAGAAATCAAAAATGAAGCAGAGCATCAAGCGGAACTCAAGGAACTCAACGAAATCACTGGAGCCTTGACCCTTAAGCTTCGTGCCGAGAGCCTTCGCCTTTTCGAACGCACGCTTGACAATATCCCGCAGGCGCGTCGTGAGCTCGTGCATCTGGAGAACGCGTTCGCAACCGCTGCACACCTCATTGAACGAGAGCCTGCCACTTCCATTCACGTCAAACTTCTTGAACAGTTCAATACGCTCCAGCTTCGACTTCTCATCCTTCTCACGAGGGAGGAGAGCGCGAACGCGTTCCCACGCAGCCCTCGGGTCGACAGGGGCCTTCTCAGGGCACGCAGGGCCCTTGGAGGCTGGCTCAGCTTTTGATCCAGAGCAACCCATTTCTCTTGTACTGCTCACTTACTTTTGATAACCCTTGCTTAACAGAATGTCCTAGTGGAAAAATGCAGGAGCAGATTCAGCAGAAAAAGAGAGACCGCAGCCTCACTCTAGCCCAGGGATGGGACAACGGAAGGAGCCTCGTGGACAAACTGCGGAAAGGTGGTCGTGCAAGTAAAGGTGAAAAACGGAATAACGCAGGCAGGTCGGTAGCTTTTGCAGTGGCACAGAAAAAAGAAACATCTTTGCTTGACCCCTGGAATATAGACAGCAATACTTGCTGATTTGCAATACATTTCACTACCCTAATGGGGGGCACTCTAGATACACACTTAGTTGGTCTCTTCACCCTCATTCGCTTTCTCCGCCGGAGCCTCACCCTCCGCCTGGGGTGCAGCATCACCAGCCTCAGGTGGCGGCGCCACTGTTTCCGCATCCGGGTCTCCGAACGCCTCCAGCTTGTTGGTGGCAGCCCACGAGGCAAACTCGTCAAATGAAACAGCACCTGTCCCATTTGCATCAATCGCTGCGAAGGCGGCTTCCACATCGCTGATCACTGCTCCCCATTCAGTAAGCTTTGGTACAGCATTCGTAAACTCCTCCTTGCTGATCAGTGTGTCACCGGACTTGTCGATCTCGTCAAACATGATAGTCAGTTCAAAGAAATCAAAAATGAAGCAGAGCATCAAGCGGAACTCAAGGAACTCAACGAAATCACTGGAGCCTTGACCCTTAAGCTTCGTGCCGAGAGCCTTCGCCTTTTCGAACGCACGCTTGACAATATCCCGCAGGCGCGTCGTGAGCTCGTGCATCTGGAGAACGCGTTCGCAACCGCTGCACACCTCATTGAACGAGAGCCTGCCACTTCCATTCACGTCAAACTTCTTGAACAGTTCAATACGCTCCAGCTTCGACTTCTCATCCTTCTCGCGAGGGAGTAGAGCGCGAACGCGTTCCCACGCAGCCCTCGGGTCGACAGGGGCCTTCTCAGGGCACGCAGGGCCCTTGGAGGCTGGCTCAGCTTTTGATCCAGAGCAACCCATTTCTCTTGTACTGCTCACTTACTTTTGATAACCCTTGCTTAACAGAATGTCCTAGTGGAAAAATGCAGGAGCAGATTCAGCAGAAAAAGAGAGACCGCAGCCTCACTCTAGCCCAGGGATGGGACAACGGAAGGAGCCTCGTGGACAAACTGCGGAAAGGTGGTCGTGCAAGTAAAGGTGAAAAACGGAATAACGCAGGCAGGTCGGTAGCTTTTGCAGTGGCACAGAAAAAAGAAACATCTTTGCTTGACCCCTGGAATATAGACAGCAATACTTGCTGATTTGCAATACATTTCACTACCCTAATGGGGGGCACTCTAGATACACACTTAGTTGGTCTCTTCACCCTCATTCGCTTTCTCCGCCGGAGCCTCACCCTCCGCCTGGGGTGCAGCATCACCAGCCTCAGGTGGCGGCGCCACTGTTTCCGCATCCGGGTCTCCGAACGCCTCCAGCTTGTTGGTGGCAGCCCACGAGGCAAACTCGTCAAATGAAACAGCACCTGTCCCATTTGCATCAATCGCTGCGAAGGCGGCTTCCACATCGCTGATCACTGCTCCCCATTCAGTAAGCTTTGGTACAGCATTCGCAAACTCCTCCTTGCTGATCAGTGTGTCACTGGGCTCGTAGCTCCTTGTAATATTTATATTTATTACTGACCTCCTGTTGCTAATTCTTGTAACTTGTTTAATTCATTTTGTGTTATATGAAAATGCTACTGGAGTATATGCGGTTTGTAGTTGGATTTTTGTAATCTAATAGAGTTTTACTTAATGTACTACAATGTATTACACATAATGTGGACATCAAAAAAAAAAAAACCAATTATAAAATCAACGATCTACGCGCTTATTGTTTCATTTTTCGTATCATACTTTCGTAGTTTTATTTTTCACAGAATTTTCGATCATTAACTCAATTCCGTAACCTTTATATATAGAGGGAGAGATTTTTTTAATTATGAAAAAAAAATCAATAAAGCGCCGCTCAATTAGTGAAGGTGTGGAAAATAAACTTATATATTGTAATGTAGAATTACAAAATAATAACCAAGTAGTCAAATAATTGGGCCCTGGTTAAAAGATGTTGATACATGAACTGGGGTCAAAATCATTACAAAAAAAAAAATATTGTGGACTCTTTGCACTGTTCAGTGCACACTAAGATTAAACCGTCTGCAGTTTCAGTGGCACGTGCACGGTGGAGTACAACAGCAGCACGTTCCGCAACACTAAACGGCTTGTTTTGCCGTTCTATGAGAAGGGGATACTGGGTAAGGTGCGCGGAAAATGCACAACAGTGCAGGCTTGCTGTTGGTTGCGTGTGCCCTAGCCTATTCAGCTTGCTCCTGTAGGCTAGAAACAGCGTCATACGTGCCCATCACCATTACCAAGAGTCCAAAAAGTATATAGCAGAAGCAGCAGAAGCGCCTCCACGGGCGCAAGGAGGACTCGGTGAAAATGCGCTTCCAGTACCTTAATGTTACTCGGTCTTCTTCAGGATTAGCAACGGCAAAGTCGACCTGAAGAGTGAGCAGTGCAGGAAGAATAAAAACCATGACGGTTGCCGGTAAAGCACCTATGAAGTGCACTACAGCCTGCACGGCCTTCGGTCCAATGATTAGCTCGATAGCTACAATAAGTAAGTTAATGAACAGCCGAAGGGATATTCCCTTCAATGAAAGAGCACGACAGCCCACAAGCTGATCAACAGCCTGTATGGCAGACTGAAACTGCACAGGGTATGTGCATACCAAGTTGACAATCAACATGACACGAACTGCAGTTGTCAGTTTGCTTTCGGAGAGTCCATCAACAACACTAACGGTTATAGACGTCCCATACGCAAGATATCCTGTTAGGCCGTAGAGCAAATAGATGACCACAGTAACCGCAAGGGCCACGGAAAGCATAGGTTTGAACCTCGACTTCTGACTGCATCCTGTGTGTGCGGGAAGAACAATTGCGATGCCCTCCAGTACCATCATGTTACCAGCCATGTTACCGAACCAGCCTATGGGTATGTTATTGCCAAACCCACTCACAGTAGAGTGTGGTCCACCGTTCGCGTCAATTTCCATGCAAATGTATACAAAAGTCACGACGAGAGTGAAAGACACAGCCAGGGTTGCAGTGATGGAAGCAACAGCCAGTGCTGAAAAATTTCCTGAGAAACAAGTGCAAGCGAACTCTATGGTGAACATAACAAACGACCACACATATGTACTACCACTGAATTTGACCATCATGTTCATCGTGTCAACCGTGAGCTGCACGTAGAGTAGGCAAAAACCGAATTGGCTTAGAAGAAGGCAAACAAAGAGAGTCCACTGAACTGGTGGGCCAAACACAAACCTGCAGATTCGGCTGTAGGTATCCACACGAGGTTGATTGATCACCAATTTCGACCGTAGAAGGAGCTGCGATGCGTCGATGACGCATGCACCAGTAAGAAGTGCTATGACGGGTCCTAGAATGTATCCGGCACCCTGGTAAAAAATTGGTAACAAAAATACACCCGTGCCCACATTGGCCTTGAATATGTGAAAAGCCGTCTTATAAATATTTGCATTTTCTCTGATCATACCGGCCGTCTCATGAGAGCTACTGGTATCCGCGCTACACGACGACAAGTTTCCATGCGGTTGATCGTCCCTATTATCCTCCTTCGTAGATATAGAAAACGACTCTCCATCCGGTGACCCAATTGTTGTAGATGTTGTCAGCGTACGCACAGCCACCTCAACGCACTCAACGGCAACAAGTACAGGTCGCCTCGCCACGGCCCCAGCGGGATCGGCTTCTATTGGTTCGTTCATTCTAGTAGACATGTCGACAGACCAAAACCCTAACTACAAGAAATGGATAATACCTCCTCAAAACAGCTGCAAGTATTCCTACAAAGCAAAAGGAACGTTTTCCAACCCAATTGGAGATCAATACAACGAAATAAAACAAACATTAAGCAGGGGGTACAGTTTCATTATTACACCTCTTTGTTTTTCAAACGGTTTCAATACTAAAGAATACGGTTAAAAGCACGAGAGGTATTTCGAAAAAAAAAAAAAAGTAAATATCACAACGGAAAAATGATATCAATCAGCATGAAAAAACGGTTATGTGAACGACCGCCAACACAATAAGTAGTTCAGACTAAAAAAAATACTCCCTACATTAACTCGTAAACCACCGAAGATTGAAACAATAACTAACAGCAGAAACGAAAAGGTAGCCTCTTAGGCAGACTCGTCAAATAAAAAATAGATATTTTTTACAAAAAAACGGCGTTAAGGAAATAAAAGGAAAACGTTTCGTTAACACACAAGCTACAAATAAAACCAGAAAGCTCATTAAAGGCATTATACAAGACAAAAATTAATATAAATCATCGCCGCAATTATTGTCACACAAAAAAACCATTCAGTGGTAGGGGTCTCCAAACGCCTCCAGCTTGTTGGTGGCAGCCCACGAGGCAAACTCGTCAAATGAAACAGCACCTGTCCCATTTGCATCAATCGCTGCGAAGGCGGCTTCCACATCGCTGATCACTGCTCCCCATTCAGTAAGCTTTGGTACAGCATTCGTAAACTCCTCCTTGCTGATCAGTGTGTCACCGGACTTGTCGATCTCGTCAAACATGATAGTCAGTTCAAAGAAATCAAAGATGAAGCAGAGCATCAAGCGGAACTCAAGGAACTCAACGAAATCACTGGAGCCTTGACCCTTAAGCTTCGTGCCGAGAGCCTTCGCCTTTTCGAACGCACGCTTGACAATGTCCCGTAGGCGCGTCGTGAGCTCGTGCATCTGGAGAACGCGTTCGCAACCGCTGCACACCTCATTGAACGAGAGCCTGCCACTTCCATTCACGTCAAACTTCTTGAACAGTTCAATACGCTCCAGCTTCGACTTCTCATCCTTCTCGCGAGGGAGTAGAGCGCGAACGCGTTCCCACGCAGCCCTCGGGTCGACAGGGGCCTTCTCAGGGCACGCAGGGCCCTTGGAGGCTGGCTCAGCTTTTGATCCAGAGCAACCCATTTCTCTTGTACTGCTCACTTACTTTTGATAACCCTTCAATGCAATATGCTGTTTCCCTGAACTTCTTTCATTAGCCATGGTTCGAGGTCACCCTACAACTCCTTGTTCACATTTCTTCTCCCTCAGTTTATTTCACATTTTTTTTGTGTTTCTGAAGATTTTCTCGTTAATATTATCGGTAATTTACTTAACGTGTAGGTAGGTGTATTGTGCCTACCATATGAAATTTGCTTTATCCATTGATCATTCGTTATTTGTTTTGTGTTCGATTTCTAAACCTAATCTCGCAATAATCCCCCACTTATTACGCTCAACTGTTCTGGCACAGAAGCTTTTAGAATCCTTTTATGTGTTCATTGCTTCTTTGCTACTCAATAATTTGGTGTTGCCTTTCCGTTATCTCCGCATAAGAATCGTGTAGTATATTCAGTTAGCATATGAGACGCATGCCTTTCATATGACGCTCGTTGATGCTCAAAAACTGTGGCTACTGGGATCCACATTTTACAGAACGCCGTATTTTTTCATTTTCCTCTATTGCTGTCTTTTTATTTACATTGGCGTCGCGGAGACATTAACCGCTAGACATCATGTACGCTCCCTAACCTCTCGTTGCCAGGGACTGTGTAAAACCTGCTGCTTTGAATTAAAAAAACATTACTAGGTCTTGCCCGAAAAAACAAGTTTTTCAGCTCTCATTTGATGTCCCGATGGAACGGTGGCCACAATAAAGCTCGTTGCTCGATACCCGAATTGGTCCACGGGACCTTATTTTGAGTGCTGTTCCAGTTATGTATCCATTGAATAATGGACCCTCTATGTAAACGACCAATGACGAACAACCATGTTAATCCTAATCTGCGCAGCGTGATAATTCCGTCCCGCGTGGAATCGTATTACAAAGGTCAACACGCGATGCGATACATAAGCTCAATAAACAAGTTCCAGAGAGCAAATTGTGCACTACAACCACTGTCATGCATACACATAGGTGTTTCCCGCCACATAATCGCTGTAAGTAATACAGTCAAAGTAGATATGTAGGCTGCTATATGTCAATAAGTCCTAGTCGAGCAACATCTCTAATGGTGCTCCTTGGTAATGCTCACCTCCCGCGGAGAAAAAAAAATTGGGAATAAAAGGCCTTACCCGACACTTTCGTAACTAACATCCCAGTAACATGGGGTCAAAGATGCCACCTGTGCACCTCAGATGCATGGATGAGGCATAGTGCCTATCATAGTCTTGATGTCGTTTCTCGCCGTCTTTCTTAAAGCTTTCATACCCACCCCGCGCACAGCTTGCGCCACTAGTGGTGGTACGCTGACAGTAGCTAAACGTATCTGGGCTATATTTCTCCATGTCTCGATGTGCGAACAATTATACCTTCCGCACACCTGACATTCTTCATCGAAACACAATTTTTGCACCAAACTCATAGATGTGACCACGAATTATCACGATGAGATGAACAGCATTTTGAAACGTTTTTAAACAATAAGTTAAAAAACGAATCCTGCGGCACATGATTGCAAACATAGTTTTGTGACAACTAGATAGCGTTCTATTCGTTGACGCCACACCCGATCATAACGAGGACCGGAAATAACAATACTCATCAGGTCAGTGCGGTCCTTTAGTGCTGCTGTACAAGAGCACGCATTCGGATCCTTCTTTTCCCAACAATAATAAGAAAAACTGAGGCCAAAGCGGCTCCTTACGGTATGTGCTTATCCTATGTTGTCTCGCTCCATCGAAGATTGCCACTGGTCGAGATAGTTAAACATCTACAGTGCTGCGGCATTTCTAGCGAATCGCTGGTAGATAACACAAATCAGTTTTAATCACGTTGGCTGTGACGAGGGGCGATGTTAACATGTCGCCCGAATAGTAACCAAGTACACCATTTTCCGCATAGGTATCAAAATATTTTAATATATATATATATATATATATATATATATATATATTGCGCACCACAGGCTATTAACATTATATTCTATAACTCGGATCAATTCAGTAAAAGGTAGCAAACGCGTCGTTTGCATGAAGCCTTGTGGAGCGGAGTGCGGGTTGACGGTCTCTGCGATGACACAGTGCTACCACATTTTAGCTTATCAAAAGAAGCAGTTTTTTCCTATACATCATCAGGGAGTGGGCATACATGGCGAAAAAAAGAGGGTAAGCAAACAACTTATATGCAGTATATAACAATCAAGCATCTAAACCAAAGCGCGCATAGCATGTCAACACGTATAAAAGCAAAAGGCAAAGGAATGTGAAGAAATAATTAATAATTGAAGCAATGAAAATTGCACTGTTTGTTGATTGAATACCTTTATCACATGCCAAAGTTATTTAAGGGTTAATAAAAGTTTAGTGTAACGTGTTTCTAGGCTCCAACAGTAGATACTATATGACCGATTTGCTTCCACGAAAGAAAGTTTATACCATCCCTCATCAAAACATCAACCCTTAAAAATGTAGCGGGAAAAATCTTTGGAAAGTAGCAACTTATCTGCAAGAACGTTAAAACGTAGATACCTCCTAAAACGCCACGCTTATCTCAGTAAGACTATCTCCGCTGCTGGTCCACGACATGCTGTCACAAAATTTAACGTTAGTAGTATGTGGAGTAATTGCTGTTAAACCTGCTAGTCCTTTCAACCAAACATGCGTAGAAAAGCCGATGGCTTCGAGCACAGAACGCCAAACGTACCCTCTCAACAGGTGTCAGGCACCACCATATTCAACATGCAGCCACATAATAACACATAAAAGAACCACAAGCATCCCATACATAGAGACCAAAAGCAACGGGATACTCATGCAGGTCTGTAACACACGAAGACAAATCGTAAATCATGCATTAAAAAACTGTCGAGAGCCCTAACTGCAAAAAGGTCCCTACTAACCTAATAAGGAAGGATTCCAAAAACCCACGGAAAGCACGACAGCAAACTCCCAAGAGGTTATCCACAAAAAGGGGTTCACACTGAGAGTCCCGTAGTGAAGTAAACCATTTCAGGAGCACCGTGTGCATCCGCACGTCAAACACAAGGCGTCAACACGAGCAGTAGGAAATACCCCTCACTTTGCCGGGTCCCATCAAGGGTGAGCGGCATGTCTCCTACAAGTGAGAGCCGAGGTTACAATGACTTTGTGCGAACCAGGATCGCCTGGCGGCTGCGCCTTGGGCCAGAAACGTTTATACGCCTATTCGTATGTTCCCGTTTACAAAACGTGAAAAAAACGGAAGGCAGCTGATCCCGCTGTCTACAGCTGTGTGACCATTCAATCTACGCAGTGCACCCTGCCGGCGCCCACAAGCCGAGTACTTGTATCCACCCGTGAACAAGAGCGAGGCTTTTCGGTTACTGGACTAGCCGCCCCGCCGCCTCGCCAGGGCTCAATACCACGTACTTGTTTACTACAGAGCCAGGTGTTCACCGTCGTAAGCCAGCTGGGGTGCCCATAAGCATCGGAGTGCCGGACACCCGCCTTTGTCAGCCTCTGATTGGTTAAGCAAACACCCAAATATATACGCGAGTCTTCCAATGTCTAGCGGTGGAGTTCAGATAACTGAGGCCCAGTGCCTTTTTATAGAGTGTCGGCCCGCGGCCGTCTTGCGCGCACTGTATTCCGCTGCCACTAACGACAGAAGAACCTCCTTTCTGTCTCCTTTAAGCCGAAAGAAGCAGGGGTGTTCCTTTGTTGAAGGAAATTTGGCACTCTTAAGCAGTTTATTATTATTGTTGTTGTTTTTTGAAGAAAAAAAAAGCGAGATGAACATACTGTCGTTATTGGCATTCCCACTTCGACACCAAATGTGCCATCCAGAGCAAAAGTCACTGACCTCACCGGTTGAATGGGAATGAAAATGGGAACCCACCAGGTGTGGAGAGTATCGCCTTTGAGGAAAGGGCGACACGCGAGGCAAATAAACCGGTACCAAAGCCACCACCGGAAGTGGGGATCCACAAAGGACTTTCGAAGACAGTACCGGCAGCCACGCACCAGTGGCTGGGAATCTATTTCTACCGCCAGGACATTTCAGCGGGTAGAATTTTGTCTCCCAAGACCAATACTAACATAACCGAGGTCCAGAACCGAGACATGTTTGAATAACACTACCCCCTTTCATGTGGACTAGCCACAACATGGCAAGAGCATAACAAAAAAAAGGATTTGGCACGCAGAAAAAACGCAACACCCATCACATTTTTACCGGCGACGCAGTTCGACCATCACATATCCCACTATCATCAGAGGTAAGGAAATCGATACGCAGCTCTCCGCAGCAAACCTTCAGGGTTATATGAAACACAGCATTGGAAAGGGAGCAAGATCTAACGCACCACTCGAGGGGCACTGGGACACAGCATCCGAGTCAGCGCAGTTTACATAAGGAGCAGAGACTTGTCACACATGGAAGCAGCGTTAGGGCTCGAACATGAACCAGACCGGACGTTGCCAGCACAGTCTGGGGGTACGCGGGTCCACGGAGTTTCCACGCGCCGTGGTATACTATTTTTGGCATTGACCTCAGATAAACAACTCCAAGAAGTTGGCACAATTAATGTGACGGTCTTGAAGGTCCGAGCCGACTTTGTTTGAATTTCTTCGGACCCAAAGCGACAGGAGGACGCCCTCTTTTATGAAGGCATGTCATTTTGCAGCTCCAAAGAATCGAGGTTGGAGCTTCATCCATGAAGTGGTGCAGAGCTCGCCTCAATGGGAGACAACCGAGATTTGGTGCGATGTATGGCATGATGCGGCGATTGGTAACACCATTTTCAGAGGAAAAGGAGCTTCGGCTGGCGATGAATAACGAATAATGGCATAAGTCCCATGAAAAAGACTGCGTTGGCCCGCATAGCGCTATAGCGCACAGCTAAATGCTTGGTAGTTCCCTTTACAGGAGACAGAACATCCTGGACTGAGAAGACATCCCACTGCACATTGAAAGACAAAAAAGTAAGGTAAAGGATTGAAGCCAAGGCCCACCGGAACGTGTTCCGTAGTGCCTTGTTACAGTGAACGGCGACATGGTCGCTTTATTTGAACTGCAAGCACTCACTTTTTTTTTCCAGAGCGATCTCCCAGAAGTCATGAGGGCAGGCTTGTGGCGCGGAACTATTTTGGGTGGCCTTGTGGAACATATACGACTTCCCATGGGCCACAAGTGGCATCCAGGTATCCGACACCCAGTTGTGAGGGTCATAACGGGCTACGCAAAGGTGGTATAATAGCGGCTTGCGGCGACAGAATAATTACGCGTTTACGCATGGAGTGAAAACATGAGTGTCAGTGAACCTGATTGTTTGGTGTAGGAATGACCAAAGAAAATAATTCTGGATCTGCAATAGTTTAGTGCTAAAACGTGTGGAAAACACGAAAATGCATGAGAGTATGCTTCCAACGGAGTGGCGCCAGGCAATAAGCGGAAGACGGTTTGATTGAGACAGAAACGCTGCCAAAATTATGCGAAGCACAATTTTTGCGTGTTCCACCTTGGGGGAAGCAGAAAGCGCGGCACTTTGCATGATGGGTACTGTAGAGTGCGCATGAAACAAGGCTTTTTTCATTGCTTTCCAAGCGGAGTCTAGCATTGTGCTTCCGGCGTTGCAAGCCTTTAAGGGTGGGCGCGACGCCCTATTACACACATTTTGGCCGGCAATGCTGTCCGTTCGCACATAATTAGAAGGAGGAATACGTATCCCAACGCTTCAGTGTGTGTCTGTGTGAATTTCCGCTGCTGATGAGATGTCTCGCCACAAATGTATAGCCGCAGCGTGGGAAAGTGTTTCTCCGGATAGCAGCTCAGCGGATGGTGTTTTGTGCAAAGAAAATCTTAACCGACATTGACATGGTGAAGGATCGGGGCTTGCAACAAGGAGTGCGGGATGTGGACCAGAGTTTTTCCCACTCTCCCTCTTCCCTGAATCATGGATAATATATGCGGAAGGCGGTGGAATAGTGTTGGTTACATGTGTTTGATTGCATGTTGATGATGGGAATGCCAATAATGTTCCTTCTACTTTGTCCAGTCTTGATTGTTATTATTTAATTGTGTGTTGTTGCGACCGCGTGGTGGCCAATCCGCCGGTGAGAAGCGGGAGGAAGCGCCCTTACATATATCATAGCGGTGGTTATTGATTGTACGGGACTGAGCTCTAGAAACAGAGCGCCTATCCGCTAGCGCCCTTTGTGGCTGGAGAGCCGCTGAAGGCATTTACCGGTGGCATGTCATCATCAACATTAGTCTGGGTGTATCTCCGGCGGCGCCTGCGTCAGCCCAACCCATTGTATCCCTGCCTCCAACCTTCCGTCCTTTGCATAATACCTCATTGCAGTGGTTCCCTCCATCCCCGGTTTGTCTTCCAAACTCATCGGGGAGCACTTTCGCCTCAGTTCGCCAGCCCTTAAGTGGACCAAAAGCCAGCAGGAAGTCGGACGGTTTCACATAAGATTTCGCATGCTTCACGTGAGTAGAATAAGACGCTTTTTTCTTTCCGTAACTGGGATCTAGTAAAATACCACAGCTGACAGCAACGCGGCGAGTTGTAACCAATAAAACCGAATGCTAAATGGCCTTGCCGTACCAGCTAAAAGGATCTTACCGGTGGAACAAGTTCAAGAACGGCCAGGGCATTAAAAGTGGGTGGCGGAGTTGACCGCTCTTGTAGGATGTAGCGTTGTCCGGGTCACCTTGTGTCACCTCGTGAAATACA
The DNA here is from genome assembly GCA_002287245.1 of Trypanosoma congolense. Lineage (NCBI taxonomy): Eukaryota > Euglenozoa > Kinetoplastea > Trypanosomatida > Trypanosomatidae > Trypanosoma > Trypanosoma congolense. Next base: position 983,121 of record NHOR01000319.1, on the reverse strand, counting down.
TCGTGAGCTGAATGCCGGGTGAACAGCTGCCTTTTTAAGTGGAAGCGTATTCCCTACAAGCCAATTGAGGTGTTGTGTGTGCACTTTATAAAGGGTGATCCTTGTCACTGATGCTAATTATTAGCGTGAGAGCTGCGTAGGCAGAAGTAAGAGGGGCGCATACGAGGACTAGGTCGTAGCGGGTGTCTTTTCCTTCCTAGAAAGACAACTTGGAAGGTTTGGTGTGGAGGGGCGTGCGGGGGTTGAATGATCAACTCGTGGAGAAGGGAATCGAAGGGGGCACCCTGCTTTTCATTATTTCCTCTGCACATTTGTTATGCTTAGTGCTTTGCCTAGCATCTATAGTCCTGCGTAATCTTCCTATGAGGAAGATCCCTGCCGATGGCTTGCTCATATTTTCAGCACGTCCAGTTGCCCGGGATAATTGGTATTTACTTCCCCGAATTTTACGGTTGACTATCGCACTTGGTTTTAAAGTGGCTATTTTTTTTTTGTTACTTATGTTGCGTGAACTGCACATGAATGCTTGCCCTTTGACGCGGTTTGCCTCGCCCCAGTATGTCATACATGTGCTTCCAAGAGATGCGCATTCAAGGTTTACTGACCGTTTGTCAGAACTATTCCCGTGATTTTAAGTGATGTAATTGGATGATGTAAGGGGGCTGGCGTGGGGGTGTCTCCCTATCCTTCACCGTTCTTGCTGCTTCCCACACTCTTCTGTGAAGTTTTTAATATGCACGTTATCTTGCATTGAATTTTGTGTGCGTTAAATCGGTGCTCAGGTAGGCTCTTACGCGAAAAACAACTGCTATGAAGGATTCATTGTTTCAACAAGGGTAGATACTTGATTACCCCTGCGACGGTACTCATCTGACGGTGCGTTTTTCAGCATGCAGAAAGATGAAAGGAAAATCGTTTATCTGCATGCTTCCCAGCAGCGCTAGGTTTCTTCTTCTTTTCAGAGCTCTTCTCACTAGAGAACTCTCTCGAGGTCTGTTTCATCCAGTGGCACTCTTTTGCCTGCTTGACTCAGCCGTTGTGTACCAGGGTGCCAGGGGTTACAGCTGAGATGAAAGGTGTCAGTAATAGGTTGCAAAGGCTTGTTGTCAATGCGGCAGCTCAGCCCCTCCGCTCTTTGCCAACGACACCACTCCGCAAGATGGGTGCCCAGGGCCCTCGTCAAAGGAGTTCTTCGATTTGCTTACAAGGGCGATGGCGTTTTGTGAACCTTTTACTATGCATAGCAATCTCTAGGGTCATCGCATAAAGGAGGATGGCTGTTCCTCCTGTCCCGGTGGTGTCGTTAAATGCGCCTCGAGGTCGATTTACCTACATTACGGCGAGCGGTTACCTTGTTCCCTACATCCCTACTGTCCACCTCCTTGCCATCACATTTCAGATTCCGTAGCTCATGAGAATTATGTACATGCCGAATCATTTCATTCTTTTGATCTTTTACTGCTTCCAGGAGTGCAGGTAGCCGGTGTTTATCGTGTGTGGTAGTGGAGCGTCTTTTTTCCCCCTGTGCCCCCCCCCTCACCTCTCGTGTGGTGCTTTATTGATACGCGGATGCCTATGACCAAGTGCTCCGATCCCTTCCGTTGAAGATGTGCTGGGATTCTTTTCCCGCACTTTTGTGTGACTTTTGCTTTTTAAATTTCCACTGTGCTGCGGATACTGTCGTATTAGTTGCGCAAACTTAATGAAATATTGTAACGATGACCTGTTTCCCCCTTTGGACCCACCAGTATGCTCGGCGACGGCTATTGTTGAGCATCTTTCTGAATACAATCGACTATTTATGTGTATTTCTCCAAAGGTATCGGCACCCTGCCTCGAGTACTTTTGTTTTTCCCTTGTAATGTGGGTTGCGATATAAGCTACGGTTGTATTGCTTCTGTCATAAGAAGGTAGTGGCCTATGGGTAACATTGGAAGTAGTAGTGTAAATCAGCTCAATGATCCATCTGGAGGGCAGAAGGCACTAATAACTTCGGCTGACCGGATTCATTTGGAACTAAAGCTTCAACGTGATAATCTGGTGGCAGCAATTAGAAAGTATGAACATACGGCTCAGAGCGAACACAGGAAGGCAATTCAGTATGTGAAGGAGGGCAAGCGGCATCTTGCCCTTTACTGCCTAAAGCGGAGGAAAGCTCAGACATCGCAGATAACGTTGGTTACGGATATGCTGGATAACGTTCAGAGATTACTTGATACAGTTGAGTTTTCTCAAATCGAAAGAGAGGTTTTTGACGCTATGAAATGCGGAAAAGATGAGCTTTCAAGGCTTAATGCCTTGCTAAAGGCGGATGACGTGATGGAATTAATGGATAGTACGGCTGAAACGGTGAATGAATCGCGTCAAATCAACGAGATTTTAGCGCAGCAGTTAGACCATTGTGATGAGAATTTACTTCTGAGTGAACTGTTTCAGGATGCTGCGGTGGTGGAAGAATCTAAGGATATTCTCAAAGATGCAGTTGTGCCGTCACATAACCTACCGTCTGATGAAAAGACGAGTAAAAGAGCGACTGATAGCAATTATGAAAGTGTGGCGTTGTCAGCATGACCGTGGAACATATTTGACCGGAGACTATCGTTGTGATAAAGTGTTTATTGCTCTCGGTTCATTGTCAAGTATAATATATAAAGTATTAAACAACTGAGAATGAGCTACGTAATAGTGTTTTCCTTCTACCACCTACGTCACGTGCTATGTGATTTACTTTTTTAAAAATGTTTCAGACTTTTTTATTCTACTCTTTTTCCTTCTAATTGCTTCAGGCTTCTGTTACTACTAAACTGGTTTATATATTAGCCTCCAGCGTTTTTAAAACTTTGCGTCAGCTTCCGTAAAAAAAAGTATCTGTGGTTTGCCAAAAGTAGAACATGACTTTGCTTGGTCGTGTGATATTTTTTTCGTCATGTGCAACAACATTTGCAGGGACCGCCTATGTTGTTGGGATCACCTTCGCTCGTCCTGTCACGAGTGCAGTTAGTGATGCCCATCGCATTGAGCGATACAATGTTCTGTCGCGTGACAATGCCTATGACAGGAAAACTCGAAGCCAAGAGTTCCTGTTGGGCATAGGGCGCATGCGGCGCCGTCTGCTTTGGGATGAAGGGCTCTTGCGGGGGCGTGTGCTGGAGGTTGGCGCTGGATGTGGTGGTGTCTTACCTTACTACGAAACTGCACTAGAGTTAGCGCACAACACACCTCCTAGTGACGGCATTGAAGATCGTGCTAGTGGAAATGGGTGTGGTGTGGGTATAGCCGAGATAGTTCTATGCGATCGTTCTCCCGGAATGGTCGAATCGATGGCGAAGCGAGTTTACCAACGTCACGGTTACTGGCCTTATCGCTACCCAGATTATGATATGGGGAATAGCTTGGGTGCTGAACAGGAGCTTCACCCTCGCGCAGCCGTGAAGAGCGGCACTGGAAGGCAGTCACATGAGATGCAGGGGAAGGTTGTGCAGGTGCCTACACAGTGTAGTGGTTTGAAGGAAAGTTCAATCAATTATCTAGATAGTTCACAGGAAGATATAACATCTAAAGATGTATCTGGTGATATCGCATCTGTTAAACAGGGATTCGTAGCCCCAATTCTTCCGGGTGGTCTCCCTGGAAGTGATTTGCCGCTTTTAAGTCAAACAGGTTCTGCCGAGTTAAAGCTTCGTGAATCAAAGGTGAAATCGATGTGCACTTCTGATGGATGTGATTCAACGAGGGAAGTATTTTCTGTGGCAAATTATGCTGCTGAGCAGATACCGTTCAAGGACAACAGTTTCGACACTGTTGTTGACATGTTTGGTTTATGCAGCTATGATGATCCAGTTAGAGCCCTCCGAGAAATGTCGCGGGTATGTAAGCCGGGTGGGCATTTACTTCTTCTTGAACATGGGAAAGGCAATTGTTGCCGTGTTAACAACTATTTGGATAAGTGGGCACAGCGTCATGCAAATGTATGGGGCTGTTGGTGGAACCGTGATATACAACGGTACATTCGGCTTAGTGGACTAACAGTTGTCAAGAAAGAGGAAAAACACTTTGGCACAACGCATTACCTTGTGGCAAAGCCTTATAAATCAGTGGACGAGTATGTCGATCGTGACTCAGCGGCGCAGGATTGGTAGATGAATTGTTAATCCAAAGTTGATTCGCATTATTATTAATACTATTGATTTATTTTCTTTGGAAAACAAACATATTATTCTATCGTTTAATGTGTGGCATTGCCTATTTTTTTTTTGTGAACGTGTCGTATTGCTAGTTTTTCTTTTAGATGAAATGATATGAATCGCGCTATTAAAGAGTGAAACATGCTGGAGCTAAGTGTTGGCGTTCCCGTCCAAAGTTCGCATGGTCACTCAATGTAGGTTCCCAAATGCATGGACTCTTCTGCTTCAAAGCTGATGATTTTTGTCTCCCCTCTCTCTGCATGTCAACTGTGGGTATTTTTAAGGGAAAACTGTAGTAGACCGAGTTTTGCTATCTTGGATAAGAGAGTTACGATTCACCTTTATATATATATCGTGCGTATGGCTCTTCTATTCCCCCAAGAACGGGACACGGAAGAGTTGGTGTGGTTTGCGACAAACCACCTTGACTTCATTACCGAAGATATTGGACTTCTAAGAGAAGCATGCGAATCTATCGTTGTGGATATTCGTAGTATATGCAACTTTGTGTGGGAGCATCCACTTTCGCCTTTCACCAATGCGGCAATGCAACCGACAGTGTTAGATGCGTCAACGTTCCCCATTCATTATTGCCACAGCGTGCTTCCTGACCCTACTTCCAGTTCTCCTTCACCCGTGAGTGCTGCTTCAGTCGGCTTACCTAGGTCAGGGGCTTCTTTCAGACCGTCCAGGATGTTTGTGTCGTCTGTCGTTCGGCGACTTGAGACTGGGAAGTCAACACTGAAAGCCCTGGACAGGAAATATGGCTACGCCCTTTCGGTGCCAGCACGTAATGCGGAAAAACGAGCAGGAGCAATGAGAGGTGATCGTACCGCTGGTAAAGTTGACCTGCACAACGAGCTGTTGCCAACTGAAATAGAAAAAGACACTCTTTTGTCGGGCACTGTTCACTTCGAGGGTGGCCCCGATAAGGCTGCACCACCTATGCACTGTGTTAAGTGGTCTTTCAGTTTGTTTATGCAAGTACTTGATGCACTTCTCAATTGGGGTTCTAGCACAACTAGTGTGCTTGACGGCAAGCACACCGTTCCATTGTCTGGAAATTATGTCGTACATGAAAGCCCGGAGGATGGTGGCGATTTTTTGATGGCTGACGGAAGCCCTGCTCTGTCAGTCGAAAGTCCTTCACAACAATCCGAGGCCTGCGGAACCTCATCAAGGAAAGAATTATCGAGCACATTTCGGCCTACTGGCGCAGGGTTAACATCAACTGACGGTGATGAACCCATACCCGCATCACGCCGCCTTGTTCGAGCGCTGCGTGTGACTGTCTACGAGATTCATGATGTTCGAAGTGTCTTCATGAGGCATCAAAGCCAGCTAAGTCTTTTTTATGATCACGAATACACGTTTTACGACCCACGTGTCAAGCGGCGGCTTCTCCTTTCGTCGTATTACAGGCCGCTCGAAAGGGCAATAGATGAGCTTGGTGCCGAGATAGAGCAGCTGGAGCGTCTTGAGGTTTCCCTAGCTCGTGGAAGGTCGAATGAAGTGATCATTGTTTTTCGTCCTTCTATACACGAGTTCCGATATATGAGAGACTCACTCTTCTTGTATTGGGGCGCCTGCTTGACGGAGGATGATATCACCACTTACCAATATTTTAGTACCCTGTATCACAACTGTGTGACGGAAGCAAGTGTCTTATTTGAGATGCTGAAGCAGCTGAGGCGACCACAAGTAGACATTGCTGCAGCCTCCCAGATTCCTGCGTACACGACGGAGGAACGAGGTGCCTTGAGAACTGGCTTTGAAGGATACTGCAGATTGAGGGAACGAGTTTTGGAGCTAGGAGACTCACTTAAGAAAGATATCGAAAACAAAAATCGTACACATCGTTTTCAGATTCCGGATTCATTCGACTTTAGTTGCAACATCACTGGTAGAAAGAATGGTGTTGGCCGCATTGCACGGAAAGTCTTGTCAAAAGTATTCTCCTTCTCCGAGATGCTTTTGTGCTCTGCAGAGGCTTACAACCAGACTGTTTTGAATGAAACTAGATGTGGCAGTTTTGTTTTGTCGGACACATCTCCTCAGTGTGAGCCAAAGTTGAAGGTACTGCATCATGTGCGAAAGTTGATTGCTGCTGTGGAAGTTCAGGGTACGATCCTCGAAAAGGATTACCCAGGCGTCTTTTATAGGGATACCAAGGCCTTATGGAAGGAGCGTGCTGCATCCGTAGTGCGCCACCTCGAAACAGTAAGTATCGTTTTTTCCAAACCTAGTTGAAGGGTGGGCCTTTTCTTTTCTATCATATGCGGGTGTTTTTTCCTCACTTTTTTGTTTTTATTTTTCTTAAAGGTACTCGTGGGATATGTTCATGTCCTCTGATCCTGTTTGGGTGTTATTTTAGCATATATTTTCGGTATCATGTGCTGAGGGTTCTCTTTGTAGAAGGCGTCTTCTTCCTACCTTTTAAAGGTTATCTTCTAATCTATTTATTTGTACGAAGATCTGTCGCCTATATCATTGTAAGATCAGGTTATCATACAAGAACATTAGTGATGTTATTCTCATAGTTTCTATTCCTTTACTAGCGTATAGCCACGAATGGAGTATTTTTAATGTATATTTTTGTAACCAATTGACATCCATTTACACAGAGCTAGTAATGCTCGTTGGTATCACCCAGGTGATTGAAGGGTCCCTCAGCGTTTAATACTGTAAACTTCATTTTCTTTGAGGCCCATTGATTGCTTTGACTCGCTTTGATGTTCCCTTCGGGCGCCGACACTCCCTGTGGAATACTCAAAATTGACGGCAGCTTTTTCTTTCTCGTAGCCACCGATGCTGAGGCTCATTAGGAGACAACTAACTGCTAGAGGCCTTAGCAGTAAAGTCGGGCCGTTTTTTTCATAAGAAAAAAAAGAGAAAACAGTAGCTGTGGTGAATGCATCAGGTTTTATGTATGCAGCTGTTACTGTCCCGGATAATCACACTACTGTAACGTACGTGACTTTACGATTTTTGCGGCGGTCAGTTTATTACCAAGGGAGATGTACATGGTACGCATGCATGTGGCATCGATGTGCCACGGTTAAATTGCACGTAGGAGAGGATGCCATTCTTAAGTATCTTTGCAGTATTTTCTACCTCCGCCGTGTAATTCAGAGGGTTACGGAGAGGTATTGGTTCTCCGAATGTTTTTGTGAAGGGAAATATCTCTAGGGGAAAAACCGTCGTAGTTGAACACGAGGGGACACTTGCTCATCGGGAAGATCATCGGCACTTTCAGGGGGACTCCTGAAGAGTCAGCCATATCTATTCACCTATGGCGCTTGCGACCACACAATATGCATACGCGCCACGGTATTGGCTCGACCTGAAACTCAGTTAAACATGAGCTGATCATTTAAACTGTGGGCAAAAAGCTGGGTGCTTAGTTGTATGTGCAAGAACCTTGTGTTTCTACTCCAGGTTTTAGTTCTAATTTCTTGCCCGTGGTGTTAGTGAGTAGCGCAAAAAGTCGCATGATGTACAAGCAAGGTTTCCTGGGGAAACGGACATTTCTAGCGCAACTTCTGTGGCGTGGACAATCCATCGTTCACCTTTTTCCTCCTGGGGGAAACGCATCTTGCCTTCCCTCATCTTTCCCCTTTTGGAGGCTTTATCACATCTTCATATTCCAACATACCGATGACGGGTATGTCCGCTTTTACCTCCCTGTTTACTGATATGGCAGAGGTGAGTAAGTCTGCGTGAACACCGCTGCGCTACGGCCTCACACGAGTTGCACTTACGTATTTGACAATTCAAAGAAAATGAAATCGTCATGCCTTTGGTATTGTGTCTGAGCATAAACTTTTAGTAAGACAAATATTCTCTTTAATTTAATGAGTAGTAGCGAACTTTTGTGGCTTAGGTACATTCCATGTTACTAGGGACTTATGCGTTGACTGACTCTGGTACCTGCCCACATGGTTCGCCCCCACCTGAAAACGCTCTCCCTTTAGAAAAAGGGGCCTTTACTCCGAATCTCTCAACCCTTCATAACTCAATCAGAGCTCCGACAACCGATGAGAGTTGTGATGTATCTCGTGTGCCTGCAGATGCCGATGGTGGCGACGGGCTAGAGGGATTAGGTGTGTTATTTAGAGAGCGAATGAGCGAATTAACGCCTGACTCATTACTGACGAATACGACGCAGCACCAAAGTCGTGTTCTTAGTCATGCACATGCCTACAACACACAAAGGAGTGCAGGCCATGCAGCCAACAAGAATTCTGAGCGGAGCACTGCGACGCTGCGGAGTGTTGAAATGCGTGAAATGCTGGTGTACGTAGAGCGGGAGCTAGCAGAATGTCGTGAAGAGTGTGCAAGATGGACTGCGGAGGCTGAAAGTTTGCGTGCCGCTCTCGCGCAAGAGCAGGCATCCAGTCGTCGAGTTCACAACGATTTTGAGGAGCTCACACGTAAGCTCCGGGAAGAAAATGCAGAACACGTTGAGGAACTGATGGAACAGATAGTAGTGCTCAAACGACTCTCCGAAAGTGCTTTCACCGAAAAAAAGAGAGTAGATGAGGATGCTGCACGGCAGAAGCAGCAGTTCGTTGCACTATTGGATAGGGAACGTAGGGAAAAACAGGAAATTATGGACAGCTATAGGCAGCAGACAGAAGCGCTAATAGCGGAACAGGGGTGGGAAATAACCAATCTGAGGGAGGCCGTGAACTCAAGCCGGGAGGAATGTGAGCGACTTCTTTCTGTCCAGCAAGATATGGAAACCAAGTTACAGAAACATCAAGAACAAGTGGCGGATGCTGAGGCTGCCATTGCAAAAGAACGTGCTGATGCTGAAAACCGACTACGTGAAGTGAAACAAATGTATACTCGCCGAATGGAAGAGCTGTTATCCAGGAACGAAGACATCACCGCGCGTATGGAAAAGGATGCGGTAAGGCATCAGGAATGGCGGCGTGAGGTGCTTGAACAAGAACGCGTACTTGCAGAGCGATTGCGTGCACAAGAGGAGACGCATATGAAGGAGCAGGAATCTCTAAAAGAGTTTTGTGTGCGGGAACTGGCGAGACTGCAGGAAAAGGTTAAGGGGACTCAAAGTCAGCTTGAGGAAGCCCAGAAACAGCTGGAGGAGAACAGGCAGAAGTCGTTGAAGGGTGAGGGGAAAGTAGCACAAGCACTTCAACAAGCTTTAGGAGAGCTTAGACAGGAGAAAGAGTCAATAACAGAGGAAGTGCTTCGCCAGCGTGAGGAGGCGTATGAGTTGCATTGGGGCAAGTTAAATCAATTACAGAACACTATCGATACCTTGAGACGGCACTTAGCAGATGAGAGTGCGAAACGCAGTAGTGTGGAAGAGGAACGGAACCTTGTCACTGCGCGTGCCAACGATTTGCAAGCCACTGTTACACGCCTAACTAATGATATGGAAGCACTACAGGCTGATTACCGAGCCCGAGAGCGGGCGGCCGCGCAAGAGCTACAAAGTAACCATGAGATGCTTCGGTCACAGCTGCGTGACCGGACTGATGAGTTGGAGGATTTGCAGCAGCAGCTACTTCAACGGGAGCTGGAGGAGCGGCGGCTTCGAGATGACGTTTCGTCAAAGCTGCAAGCGCTTCAAAGTTTACGGTTACAAAACAAACGCCAGCTAGAGGAAGCGCAACGGGTGGCTGACGAACGTGAGCGTGAGGCCTGTGAGCGTTACGTCGCTTTAGAGAAGAACATGTCTGCGTTACGCTTGCAGAAGACACAATCAGAGACAGAGTGCCAGAGGCTTCAACATGCATTGTTGGAGGCGGAGGCACTGCGTCACGCCTGTGAGCGGCATCTGGAAGACGAACGACAGGCATTACGAGTAATGGTTGGTCAACTCCAGGAGTCACGAGATGCAGCGGAAGAAAATAGGACCGCGAATCGGCGTGCGCACGTGCGGCAGCAGGAGCTAGAGGAGGAGTTATGCCGTAAGAACAGCGAGTTGGATTCAATAAAAGAGAAAGTTGCCGAACTAGAGGCATTACTTGAGGTTTCCAATACAAAGGCACAATGTCACGTTAGAGAAGCTGCAGACATGATGAAAGCACATGAAATGGAGTTACAGCAGCAGAAGCAGAAACACGAGGAGCAGATTGCGTCTTTACGACTAGTTGCGGATGAGCTGCGCGAGGATATTGCGAAGGTGCATGAATCCACTGTATCTAAAGACGAGGAACTTCGCCGACTGCGTGAGGAAGTTTGTCAGCTGCGTCATGATGCCGATACTCGTGTAGAATCTTGGCAGCACCAGCTTTCCGAGGAAAGGGAACTGCATGAGGATGATGTGCGTCGTCTGGATGAGGTGCTAAATGTGCTTCGTGCAGATCTTCATCGCGCACAGACGGCTAAGTCACAGTGTCTGAAGGAGGTAGCGACGAAGCAGCACGATGCAGAGCGGCAGCGCGCCCATCTGCAGGAGATGCTCAGACACTCAGAGGCAGCAAAGGAGCGGTTGCAAGAGGAGAGTAGTTACCGTGAACAACTGAATAGTGAATTGCAGGGGACGGTACGACTTCTTTCCTCGAGGCTCGCCACATACGAAGATGAGCTTCGAAGGTTCCAGGAGGAAGTGGCTGAATTGAATGCAAAATTGCACGAGACGCATACACTCATCGGGAGGAAGGACGCTACTATCGGCCAGCTTACTGCCAGGCTTCGTGCGTACGAGACGAGAATGAGTGTTTAGGCAGCACATGGACCCTGAACCTGCAGTTACCGCTATTGCAATTTGGACTAAATCTCAAGTGACTATATTTTTTTCCACAGAGGTGCCTGTGTGGTACGCGCGCACCTTAGGGCGTCGTGGCGGGTGGATAAGGAAGAGCAGAATGTGCTAAGGATTCCTGTCGCCCTTGACGGGGATCCGTAACGTCCAATGCAGTAACGAGTGGGCAATAGAATATTAATAGATCACCAACTGTGCAACACGGAGAGAAATATATAAAGACATAGAAGTTGAGAGAGTGTGGATGGAGCGCAGGCTTATACTATTTCGATGTCAAACAGTCGGAAGCATGTGCTGCGCTACTACAATCGATACAAGTGTTCAAGACCATGCTGTCTCTTCGCACTTGATGTTTCTCCGTTCCTTTTTTAACTAGTTGTTTCCTTTACCTCTCTTACTTCCCTCGACCTTGGACGTAAGTTGGCATCAATTTACTCTTTCATGCAGGTGGTACTCTTCGCTTGCTTTGAGCAGCTGGTGCTGCGAAGTGGGAAAATCGTGTGGTTGAGTCCAGCGAAACAGTTCTAAATCACGACTGCTCTATCTCTTTTCCTCTTTAGTACCAAGGCCATTTATTGTGTATTTGGCTAAGGTGGCACACCATTGGTTTGGTGCGCAAATAGAAGGGCTGTCTTCAAGCTATTCACTCTCGCTATGTACCCATTGTTTTCTTTTGATGTTTTCTTTTTTTTCGTTTTCAGTTTTCCTTTCCTTCCATTAGCTCTCGGTTTAGCGCATCAAGGTTGCGACAGTGGAGAAGTAAAGAACAGGGGTTAGACCATTCACGTTTAGCTGAAGGGGAACTGTTAAACGAGGATCAGTGCAGAGGTAAAACCACGGTAGGGAGGGGGAAACGATACCGAGGAAGGTAGGGCAGTAATTTAGGAAAGAAAGTAAATATTCAATAGTGAAAGTCCGTACCATTAGCTTGCTTGTGGTTAAACGTAAATATATATTTGGATTTGGATATATTCTGAGGGACCGCCACGCTATTGTTCATGTCCACTGTCAACCGTCTACAGTGCATAGGAAAGCTTGGTGAGGGAACGTATGGGGTGGTTTACAAAGCAAGAGAATTGGCAACAGGTCAAGTCGTTGCATATAAGCGCATCACAGTTGTCAGTGAAGACGACGGAGCACCATCAACCGCTGTTCGGGAGATTGCACTACTTAAAATGCTCAAACACAACAATATAGTCCGACTTTATGACGTACTGTTTGAGCCACCAAAGTTAACTCTCATATTCGAGTACTGTGAATATGACCTCCGCAGATTTATGCACAAATATGCCTCAATTGTATGCCTGCAAATCAAAGGGATCCTGAAGCAAATTCTTCTAGGCTTGGAGTACATGCACCGCCGACATGTTGTACATCGAGATCTGAAACCAGACAACGTTTTTGTTAGAGTTGACCACATGCAGCCGACACATGAAAGCCGCGCTTCAACAACAGGATGCGGTGCAGAACCAGAGGCGGGACGGTTACCTACAGACGCACAGCGAGGGGACAAATGTTTGGTGAGTACGCATCGCAGGAGTTCACATCTCGGTGGGAAGTCCGACAACTGTGACCCCCCCGCCAGAGGCACAGGAGGAGCCGATCCCCCCGCTTCGGCAAATCCGCTGGTAGATGCATCCTCCTCTTTGCACATAAAACTTGGGGACTACGGCATGGCTCGTATAGAAAACATCCCCGTAAAGAAATATTCGCATGACGTGGCGTCTCTATGGTACCGGAGCCCTGATGCGTTGTTGGGGTCCTCAATGTACGGCTTCACTGTTGATCTATGGTCTGTTGGTTGCATCTTCGCAGAAGTAGTTACAGGCACACCGCTAATACGCGGCACCACAGATGTGGATCAGTTGGTGAGGACGTTTAAGTTGCTGGGCACCCCCACGTCGGAGACGTGGCCATCCATGAAGAATTATCCAAAGGCAGCGCAGCTCATCAAGGCGGCATCCGACTTTGCGAAGACGTCGTCCACTGTCAGTGGGAGGAAAAAGAGTCTGCCCACAGCCCAACAACAGCAGGGAAGAAATTTAACTACCAACCAAAAGGCTGAAGTAGGGATATCGAGTCTGACTACAGCGAGTTGTGGCAAGGCAGATAGAGATGGTAGTGATGTTGTGAATCTGCGAAGTGATTTGTACAGTTTCCCACCACATCTTCGTTTCCCGTCAACTTTTGATGAGTATGTCCAAACATCTGGCTTCCACAGCCGTGTAGGCGACGAGGGCACTAACCTGCTACGCAGACTTATTTGCTACGAGCCGTCGCATAGACTGACGGCTCAGGAGGCGCTAGCGCATCCATTTCTTAGTCATGCAGCAGTGCCGCTGCAACGGCCCTTGGACGTTATGACGGCGATGTTGCGCCAGTCGCTGCGCGAACATGGAATCTCTCAGTAAGGGGGAGGGGAAATTAAAGTGAGGAAAGTAACTATTTATTTGTTGGTTCAACTGTTCGTTTGTACTTGTTATTTGTTTTCGTTTTCATCGTGGAAGGTCATCGGGTTATCAGAGGAGGGCAAATGAGTGGGAGGGGCAAGCGTTATTTTCTCTGTTTGAATAAGTCTATAAATAAACAAATATATTTGTGTTTAGCGCCCAAATTGTACTGCAGCGCAGCAGTGCCTACATTTGCACCCCTTTTTGTTGCTAGTTTTTATTTTCTTATATTATTGTTATTTATTTTTTTTGCTCGGGCACTTCTCGTATTGTATTATTTACCGCTAGTATTTTTCTTCTTGCGGTGAAACTTAGCGCTTATCGTGCAGATCTACATATTTCTATGATCCTTTTCGGTCGCTCGTTATTAACTTGTTTACATTTCGATTGTTTTATTGAAATGGCTCTTTGTGTCGGTGCGAGGAAGAAGGCCAACTGCAGCCCCTTGCCGCACCGGAGGGCTTGCTCTCCTCTATGCTTACCATCGCCTTCGCCGCTGGCCCAGCCGTCTCGCTCTTCCCACGGCGGGAGCCAGCGACATGAAGTGTCTCATGGTCTTTAACCAATGGCTCTCAGGGGAGTAGGCGTCTCTTGCGCATCTCCCGTGATGCGGTATAACCTCTTTTGTGGGCGGAGCCAAGATGCGTGGCGATGTATTTTTCTAAATGAAGAAAAAAAAAAGAAAGAACAAATGGAGGAGAAATAAAGATACGCCACATTTTTGCGCACACCACTGCAGGGTCTTTCTGTTTTCACTTGTTATTATTTTCTCCTGTTTTCACTTGGTTTTATTCTAGTTGTGATAGCTGAGCTTTGCCCGGTGAGGGTTCCACTTATTAAAAAAAGAGAAAGCGCAAAGAAGCGGCGCATCAGCCGTGATACAGAGTGTGAGGTTGATTGATCACTTCAGAGCAAGCGGTGAATTAACTACAATGTCTGCGGATGGAAATGTTCCCTCGCGTAGCGGTGGTAAAGTTACGTTCCGTATCATCCTTACTTCGGAGCGGACCCAGCCGTTCCGCGTCATCAGCATAGCGGAAGAAGCCCCATTTACTGCGGCACTGCGCTTCGCCGCTGAGGAGTTCGGTATTGCCTCGGTGGATTCCATGGCAGCCACAACAAAAGATGGAACGGGCATCAACCCTGCGCAGACAGCAGGAAGCGTCTTCATGAAATATGGACAGGAAATACGCTTAATTCCTCGTGACCGCGTGGGTGGCGAGGCGCGTCTAAATCGTATTACTGTGAGTAATGTGGGGGAAATGTAGGTGCGTGCTCTATATGAATAGAACGCGTGCAATGGATGAAGCACGTTTGCTTTCGCGTCGTTCCACAGGAGTGTTGTGCTACAATGTTCTCTCCTGGTAGGTTTGGCTAAATCTCATGTCTTCGTCGTCTGTGTGCCACAGTGCCTTACATGTCTCAGCCGCGGAGACTACACTTTCTTTCTTTCCAACAACTGTGACTGAACACCATGTTATCACATTCTTACCTTCGACACTTTCCTTTTATCCTACATGTTTTTTAGCGGTATCACTCAAAAAGGGAGCAACTATTTGTTTATACGGGCTAACGCAGTGTGGGTGAGACGGTCACCACCTTCCGCTCTACGTATCTTTGCTACTCCGGAGTCCAGGAAGTGACTTTTGTTTACTCGTGGCAACATGTCTCTTTCTCCGCTGTGGAGTCAGAATTCTGTCGTCGTGCGCGGCGAAAAAGATGGAAATGTGCTACACTCGAAGGTATCAACTTTCACTCCAGCTTCCATTGGCCGCCCTATTGTTGTTCGGCGGCGGGACCCAAGCATCTTCACGGCAACCTCGACAGCCTCTCAGGTCACCGGGGGCTCGCTTTCCCTGGCCTCGCTTGTTTATTCACCCGACGTGTCAATGACGTTTTGGGTTCCCGATCCCACACGGAACGAGATTGGGTTGCTGGAAGCAATGCACCGTCGCACCGCTGCTAACCGAACTTACATACTTGTGCACAGCCGCCCGCTGGCGGAGCTGCAGTTCAACTTTTCCACGTGCACAGGTGATAATATCGACATTTCTCATGATATTTTCCGACTTCCCAAGGCATCCGCGGCGCTCCTTAAGATGGACCGCAATCTTAGTGGAGGCAGTGGTGGATACATCCATGACGGTGTTACCGGAAGTAGGGGCAAGACCGAGGTGGAGAGCGCGGAAATTTATGGTAATAATCAGCGCGGGGTGGCGGTGTGTGCTGAGGCATTCAAGGAGCAGTTGCGCATGGGGCTGCGTTCGATTAACGAGGAGGAATACTATCTTGTGCGATATCGAGACTATAGCGCATGGGCCGTGCAGCACTACGCATGTGTTGCGAAGAGGGATAGCTATCTGTGGAAGAAATATGTAGAACAGTGTTTTGCTGTTCACGTAGGCAAAGAGCCAGGAGAACTGATCCCTATTACTGAGGCGCAGTTCCTATTTGGTGTTGAGTTGCTGCAACGTCAGTTGCTGGAGTACGTAGGGATGTGTGATAGTCTTGACATCAACTACTGTGCACTTAGCAAAGATCAGTTTCGCTCACTGGGTGTCATTCTCGGCGACGGTATGCGTCCAGTTGGGGTTGAAGGCGAGGAACTACAGCGCCGCCGCGAGGAGGAAGCGGAGGCGGCGCGGCGCAGCACCAATCCCCATGCCGACGCCTATGTCCCACCCAGCATGTGGGACTGGACCCCAGGTGCAATCAAGAAGCGCATCCGTCACCAACTTCAACTCCAGTACAGTAGAATTGGCCGATTTGTTGTTCGTGTCGTAATGTTTGGGGCTGTGACGTATATTGTGTGGTCCTATGTGCAGCCCCTCCTACCACAGGGAGATGGTACTGGCGGCAGTAATAGGCGGCAGCGGCGAGGCAGGGGCCCCCGGGGACAATACGACGCCTACGAAGGGGACGGCGCTTCTTTTGTGCCCCGGAGTCTCTTCCGCAGCGTGTTACTCGGGCCAAAGGAGGTGTTCGACTACATATTAGGACCACCTGCGTAATGTAATGGTGTTTTCCGTGTCACAGGGATTTCTTTAGTGACAGCGGTGCCGTAGGATGTATTTATTAGCACAGAGGTGTATAAAAGCGTTCGTCTAATATTGTTCACACATACTGACTGGATTGAAACGTTCGTTGGCACGTTGTGCCGTGCTTTCATCAATACTGTGACGTCGTGTCGTGACTTTCCCCATTCCCCCCTTCGTTGGTATTGAACCTTTGAATACGCCGAGTCACCTCTTCTTATGCTTTCGGTGTGATTCCCATATTATTCCATCACAGACTCCGTGTAGAAAGTGACCTATAACCACGAGGCGTTGCACAGATTTGTACAAACTAAATCTTTGGCAGTGCACTGTTGCACGCAGTGCTTGGTAACAACTTTTGCACACTTGCACTCAATTCGTATCCTCTAACTTTGTCCTTATGTTACTTGGTTGCACCCGCTCCATGATAGTACTCATAGGCACCCTCAAACGTGAATACTTCTCGGGGATATGCATCCTGGACAGTATCTGGATTACAACGGAGGGGTTAGGACAGGGAAAAACGTGTACTGCGCTTGCCCAGTCACTTCCCCTCGCGTCCCTCGGCGACAACTGCGAGTTGATGCTGTTGAGTTGGCGACTCCCTCAGTCTTCTTAACCCCGCGCACACCACAAGGAATAACATCCCCGCGCACGCCATTAAGTCTCGCGCCTATGCGGCAGGAACCGACGGGCGAAGTGCCGCCCGGGAGAAGAAGCCGTTCTAACAGGTTCGCCACGCAAGTGTCGACGACTTGGATCGTAACTACCACTACCACCACGGTTTCTTTCTCACCCTATGCGAATCAGGTACCAGCGGTGCCGGAGTAGCAACAGAGGGCATTTGGGCCGAACCCACGCAGGACGACTGGTATAACTGTCGCATGTGTGGAAAACACGTGATTAAGAGCAGTGCTGAGCGATTAGTTGTGGGAAGGAAATGTGCGGAGAGTGTCATGTGCGGAGGTATTTTCATTTGTGCGTACGTGCTCTTTAGCGTAGCGGACGTGCTACACGGGAGCTCGGATAGTACCTTCACCTGCCATTGTTTTATCGTTGTACCTGCATGACTTACGGTATTGCGTGACGTTGCCGGTTTGTACCGTGAGGAGAGGTGAGGTCTACGAAGTAGACGGAAAGGGAAATCAGCGACACCAATGGGTGGGCGACTGCATCGTTACTTGTTTTTTCCATTTTTGTTTCTAGTTACAGTTTATTTGAAAGTGCGCCGGACCTGGGCGATGACCGGAAGGAGGAGAAGGGGGAATGACTAGTATCCCGAGTCACTTCCACCCATAACTATTGAACAATCGGTTCTTACATTGTGTTAATTCTTTTTAAAGTCTGTGTTCGCCATCTTTAACGTTACGTTGGTTGTGTTTTTTTCTCGCTAACGGTGGATACTTTACCCACTTCTCACTAAAGGGAACAGTTATTCGGGGATTGCTGCGCTCGTTGTCATCACTGGCCCTTTCAGGTGACAAACTGACACTGAGAAGGTATCCTACGCAGTAACGTTACATGACGGGGCCAATACAGGCATGTCTCCGCGCCTCTGTACACCCCTTTCCGCGTTCCGTTATTTTGATATTGTGATTATTATATTATTTATTGTTTTTTTTATTCTTTTAAAAAATTGAACGGGGAGGCGAAGTGGTTAGACTACCCGTCAATTCGCCTTGTGGCCTTTCACCTGCTTGACGTAGTACCGTACCCAACCCGCAGGTATAAATTGGTGAATGTCCACAATTTTCTGCTGATTTATCCCGTTGGGTTATTGTTGCATCCGGTGTGTCTTGTGCAGCGCCGCTAATCACTTCTTCTGCTTTTCCTTCCATTCCTTTCTACCTACGCGTGGGGTAGTTGGCGGGTGGCACACGCCGCTTCTATTGAGGAAATAGGTGTGGTAGCAAGTAAACCCGAGAGGCAGACAGCTGACACAAATTTGCTACCATCTGCAAAAGACAGCGAGGAAGGATCATTCGACAGAGGCTGCCGGCTCAGCTGCTCATCGTTGGCATCCACGCTGCGGGGTTGTGAGAGTTAAGGATCCACCAGGAAGCAAATGGCGATGGACCGCCGCAAATTAAGTGGCATGCTTGACGACGAGACACCGCTCTCGGTGACTCCACCAACAATACACTACATACGTGGCCTGCGGCAGCACCCTCGCAAGCAGCGCGTTCCGCAAGCAGACGCAGTGGAGGTTGAGATGCCGCAGTTTTACATTAACTTCCCCCGCTTCGGTCGGCCCTGGTCCAGTGAATCAGGGTCAGGGACAGGTTCCACTGGACACGGATCAGTGCTCAGTGGGCAGTCAGGCTATCGGAGCCTGTCCACTGTCGACCGGCGCGGCGAGCAAGAGCACCATAAACGCAAAAAATACACAACAACTATCGTCACAACAACAACAACAACAAAGATTTTTCTCCCAGGACTTCTGCGCATGCCTGAGGCATGTACCACTGACAGCGGAGACCACCCTGGTGAGCGTTTGGTTGTACCGCAGTGGTCAACAGAATGCGATAGCAACGGGTTCACCTCTAAACAAACCGGTAGCGTGGCGGGAGGTGACGCATATATCAGCTCCCCGTGGAAAGCGGTGTGCACCAACGCGCTGGTGGAGCAACTGCCACCGCCTGTCAAACCAACAAGCGACAACAGGGCTCTCAGCGATACGTTCAGCGGCAACAAACATCATAGCGCAGCCAGACCTTGTCTTCCACACACAGCGACCTGTGTTGCTTCCCGTTGCCAGTGCTTCAGACCTGCCGCGGTGTGCCGGATGCATCGGGGCACGTGCAGCGCTCCCCGAACTGCTGATGGAGCCGGCGACATCCAAGGACACGACCGTCCGCCCACCATGCGGATGCCGGGGAAGTGCAAAGGTCCAAGGCCACACACCGAAAGAGGGTGTGCCGCAGAAAGCGGTGGTATCTTTTACGATTTCACGTCTCACCGGACCAGTGGTTCTGCGGGAGCGAAACCCACTCCCGAGGAAATGCGGCAAAGGACACAAACGGTGGCTTTGGATCCAATTAGGATTGTCAACGAACAAAGGGAGGAGTCCTCGTGGTACCGATGTGGGAGCTGGGAACCCGGCTCGCGGTGATAATTCGTCTTTCAAAAGAATCTGCCGCAGTACTCGCGTAACTGGCACACCACTGTTTCCCTCATCCTTTAATCTTCATGTTTTTTTCTTCTTTTACTTATCTTCTCCTTTTATTTTCCTCAGACGCATTTTCTTCAATACCCGATCGTTCGTGTACTATGCCATCGTACTAATTTTCAGATAAATATATTTTCTAAGTGGGACCAATGAGATGAAAAATATTAGAAAAAACATTTGAGAAAAATCTAAGATGCTTGTGCCAGGTATCACACCACGACAGGTGGAGGTGTATAGGAATGTAGCCGCGCGTGCAGTGCGGTGACCCTACTTTGCGCAACCGCTCCATAGTTATAAGTATTATTTTTGCTTGCCACCGTTTTGTACCATATCATGCCTATCTTCCTTACAGTGTACGGATGGCAAAGGGCCGCCCAAAGGAGGTGTGGGTGGTGGGTGGCTGGGGGCACACGGATGTGTGCTGACCCTCATTGTATGTGCGTTCTTAGTGCACTGGATGTTGGAGGGAGGACCGGTGGCTCTTGGTCCCTTCTTAACCTGGAGAAAGTGAAGCCGTTGGGGGACTAATGAAAATAAAAAGCAAACAAATGAGTCACCCCTGAAGGTGAGAACGATGACGTGCAACTATGCCAGTCAGCACCTTCAGGGGTTCCTCCATACGCGAAAATTGTTGGTTTTTGAGTGTGGTAGTAGCTTTTATTTTATCGAGGGTTTGTTTCGCGTTGCGGACGGGGGTTGTGGTCAGCACTTCACGCCCTTTCGCGTTCCCGTGTTTTCCTTCGTCCTGACATTCTCAGGGGTTGCTCAAGCTGTTCTGTCAACTTTTCCTTATCCCTTATCCCTTCTCCTGCTCAGTGGTTTGAGGTGGCATGGCCGCCAATGCGCTCAACTAAGCACCGCCCTTACCTCCAGCTCTGGGCGTCAGCCCCGCACCCCCCTTGTGGGGAAACCAAAAGGCTCTTAAGCAAGTGAAATGAGGCAAGACGCGGGGCTGTGGCTCGCCCCGGTTCGGTGTGGATGGGGATGTTCACTCTCGCTCGGCGCCGGCCGGGTCACCTCCCCCATCCACACAAATAATGTCGTTCTTTTCTCACCGATCTCTCTACATGCATGGGATTAAGACGCCACGCTGTCGAGTGCCTCTGACACCCCGATAGCCAGACAGAGCGCCCCACGCAACGTCGTCCTCCGCCATGCTCTTCTTCAGCATTGTAACTGGGGTCCGCTCCCGCTCCATGGCTGCAGGGCACACGACGACCTGTGCCACCTGCCTCGGACGAGGGCACATTTCTCGTCAAAGGGAGTGCACAGAGGGGAAGACGACAATAAAATCATCTTTTTTCTTCAGGCCGCCCTGCCGCTTTCTAGCCAAGGCCAGGCGCTTATGCTGGGAGAGACCCCCGTCGTACCGCTGGGCACCGCGTGCGACGGGTCTCAGGTTTTGCTCGATACCCCCGCTCGGAAACAGGAGGAACCGACAAACGTGTGTACTGTCCCGCCCGCAAATGCAGGAAAGCGCCACACCACATTCCTTCACCACAGAGGGCCAGTGATGCTGCGATGCACCTCTAGTTGATCTGGTCCCTCTCCGGTTCTTGCCTTTGCCTGGTTCCCAACAGTGGACTGTACTTGGCGTTGGCTCTTGGCTTCCCTTACGCAGGAAACTGCACCTTGGCGCCGTGTTAAGGTGGCGGGCATTGCCAAGGACGAAATCGTTGATCAGGATCTTCTCGACGGTCTCCGTCTTTGTGTCCAGCTCGCCTTTGCCCTCATCCCCATACTCCCCGAAAATGACTTGGTGCAGATGGCGCTTGGCGGGGAGACGTCTTTCCGCCACCTTGCGACGCAGGTCCCTCACATTTCCCACAAGCTTCCTCACATCTTTGACGATGCCATTGAACCGGGTGATGAGGGAGGACTCGCGCTTGTCGGCCTCCCCTACGAGGCCGCGTATCTCGGGGCCGACCTTCTCAATGCGCTGCAGCATTTGTTTCTCCCGCTGCTCATTGGGAAAGATGACGAGCTTCTCGGGGTCATTCTCGACCATAAGGTGAATTTGGCAAAAGAGCTCCGCCTCACCCGAATTCCCTTTCCTGGTCAGCTCGCTTAAGCACCTTTAGGAAGATAGAAAGAGCGGTAACAGCTACTTCGCTCCTTTCATCCTCTCTTCATAAAAAACTACTCAAGTGAGAGGACTTTATTGAGGTGTATGAATACTTGCTGCATGTGACATAGAACTGTTTGATTAAATTCGTGACCAAAAGTTAAAACAAACAAGAAAAAAATATTAAAAAATTACGCGAAGTATTTTTTTGGGACCCGTCTTCGAGTGACCAGAGCATGCCTTCGTGGGCACTGTTTCGATAGCTTTCTTCGGCAGACTCCTTGAGCTTTTGGATCATGCCGGAGAGCTGCCGGGCTTTTTTAATATGCTTGTCCATGGCTTGGAGATGCTTCTGCGCCTCGAGCATGTAGTTCTGCCAGACAATACCGATGCCGAGGTTGGAGACTGCCCAGTAGTTCACGCAAATGGCGTCTTCATCACCGTTTCCGCTGCATCCGTTATCCATTTTCTTTGCCCGCCCCAAGATAAAGAGGCGGCGAGCGTCCATGTCGGCAGTGCTTGAGTCGATGCTACTTTGTTTATTGTTCCCTAAGAATTTATTAAACTCGTCCAACACCTCTTGAATACTTTCGGCAGTGGTGTTTACTGGTTCTGTGGATGTATTCAAGCACACATTTCGGATGTGAGGCCAGCCATGTTGGAGGTCGAAGTCGTCGCCGGTCTCGTTTTTCAGGTGCAACCACTCGCCTTTCAAAACGCACTTTTCACATTTGTCACATTTGCACCCACTGTCACATTTACAAGTTTTCCCGCAATCACACTTCTCACATTTCACACAGCCTCCTTCACAACAACAGCAACAACATGGGTTGTTCCCATTGTTTTCCTTTACCCACTTCCCAGATCCCTTGATTTTTTCGTGACAAACCTTTTTCTCGTTGTCCTTCCCCACGCAGAGACAGTAAAAATCGTTGATGAGTGTGAACCCAGCACCGCTTTCGCCTTTCCCACCACAAGGATTTTCCATCTTAGCATCGTGGTATTTGACTTTCTTCTCTCCACCATTATCGTTGGAGATACTTGACCGACTGACGTTTTGCAAAACTTCCGAAATTTCTTCGTCTTTTGGAAGCTCCCCGACTTGCACGCCGTAAATCGCGTGCACGAGATTGTTCCGCGCGAGCGTCCGTTTTTTTTTCGCCTGAATTAATTCTTCTCCCATGCGGTTGTAAATGTCCTCAACCTTCTCCATCGCATGCTGGATCTTCGCATTCGCCGTCTTCCTTTTGACGGTGTAGGAGATGAAGCCCGCATCCTCTTTATCAGCGGTACTCAGTTTGACCACCTTCTGGTACGTCGCTGTGGAGGTTTTAGTGGCGCGGATAAGGCTTTCCAACGCATGTGTAGCCTCCATAAATTTGCCCAGTTCATCGGGGATTTTCTCCGGGTCTCCTTCCGCCACTCTCAAAATTTTGCAAAGATGCTTGAATTCCTTTTCATTGTGGTGCTCACTCCCACTCCCAATTACCGCTACAATAACCCACCATACCGCCACAATACTGTTCCAGTTCCTCATTTTTCCTCTCCCCATAGGGATAATAAAGAATGCAACAATACAGAAGGGAATTAGAATTTAATAACTTTGATGTGACAATAGAAATAAAACGCACATAGTGAAAATGATTTTCTAACAAGGTGCAAAATTGACGAGTGAAGATGTTGAGAGAGAGATATTCGCTGTGTTGGCGCTCCTTGTACGGTATCGACACCGAAGAACCTTTTGTCTGCGTTATTATTTTTCCACCACGATAACCACTTGGGCCACGGGTCGTGGGGCGGTCGCTCTTTCTGTGCCGGTCCCCAGCTCTTCGTGCTCCACGGTTTCCTCCCACCTGACATACGTGACCTTGAGCGTGTGAAGTACACGCCGGATGCGGGCGTTCGATACAAACTTTACCTTCACCAGCTTGCTCTTGATGACCGTGTAGAGGTCGTAGACCAATTTCAGCAAGAGGAAGAGTCTATGATAATCATCTTCAGCGAGCTTTAGGATACGGGCTTCCTTGATGGGGGTCGCGCCCCAGTCGGCTTGATCACCATGATTGAGTGCAAAAAATCCATTATTCCATTGGATTCCATGAACATTGCATTGTTTTCCACTTACGTGCAATTGTTTTTGGTCATGGTGAATATTCTCACTATTGGAAGTCCCGTAACCCTCGGAACAGCTTAAGACGAGCTTGGTGCCATGCATTCACCGAGTTTACTGTCACCAGCGCCGAACTGCGTGCTATTATCGTCTCTGACTCTTTAAAAAATATTATTAGTGCTACTCCCTTTGTAGAATGTGATAAGGGAGATTCTATTACTTGCTTCCACCAGTCTCCACTTGAAGATATTCATTAACTCATCCAGACTCACAAACGCCAACCCTGCTACCCGACCAACTTCACCGGCGCTGACTAGTCCCCCAATCTTCCCTGTCACGCTTGCCTTGACCTTCTGCAGGGCGTGCATGAAAAAGGTCATGCGGTCACACTAGTCGGAATTCAGCGGTCTCTCTCCCCACTATGTTCTTATAATGCGGCATCAGCGCAGCGTGCATAGTTTCTGCCATTTTAGTCATTTAGTTTCACAAACTATTTATGTTTAACCACGTTTCGTTAACAGAATACCGGGGAATTAATGAAAAAGAATGGTACTAGGAATCGCAAATTCAACATTCAGCTTTGCGAAAGCCGACATTTAATCACTTCCTTTCACATTACATGTGATAAATTATTTCCATTTGTTGTCAAATACGCCTTGATTACAGTGGTTGGTTGAAAGACCGATACACTGGCCATTAAAGCGGAACCAAGGTTTAATCGGAGTACTTTGGATAATAGGAGAAGTTGCACTCTGAATAATGAAAACCTTACCGGAAACATTATTTTCATGTGTCAAATTTATTGACATTTACTCAAAAAAACTGATCAATATTGCATTAATATTTGATACACTCAGTTATCAATAAATAGTTCCAACGTAAACCCACTATTGCAATCATTATTTGAAAAGGTCACACAGCGCGCGAGAGAGCATCACATTGTTGTATGCTCGTCTTTCTGTGCGCCGACGAAAATTATCACCGAAGCTGTGAGCCTCAAATCAGCCACGCTGTGTCAGGTATGAGTAATTAAAATTTATCATTCATATTTATAATCTTCACATATAAATGTACCGCAGCACCAAGTGGTCGTGTCCAAATCTTATAACTTTATTAAATCCCTTGTTTATTTTACAGCTTTGATTTAGTTGTATTAGCGTGGGTTTGTTTTGTTAATTTTATTATGTTTGAGATATATTTAGGATTTTTATTTTAATATTAGCGTACAGTTATCCATTCGATTTTTAAGGAAGTCAGAGAGTGTGCCGGAATAGCTTAGTGCTTTATTCCTCAACCTCCGTCGAAGGAGTAATCATTTTGAGTTTCCCGGAAGGGGAAGGAGCTTCTTGAAATTACTATTTCATGAAGCAGAGGATTCTGTGCTGTGTTAGCGTCTTATGAAAAATAACGCAATTGGATATATATCCAAATAGCCTTCTTATCACCTCGCATTTTTGCTTGCCCCCGCTGCGGATTTTGTTATTAAATATGGCACTTATTGGTTGGTACGCTTTGTGGTGCTCAGTTCAAGGAAGGTTTTGACGCTCTTGCCAATAAACTGATATTGCCCGTGATATTTATATATTCCTTTCCCTACGATGAGATTTTTTTCACACCTCATAAAAGTAAAAATCGCTTTCCTTTAAATGAACGCCATCGGCAAAAGTATGAGTAGAGATCAAGTGTGTCTTCAGCTTTTTTATTGACACTTGCGTTGAATTGCTTTATATTTCCCCTTGTACCTTCTTTCTACATTCTGGATCTTTTGCAACGGTCGCAGCAGAACGCTGGATTGTTTTAGGACCTGTGAAGCTCACGCTGACAGTTCCAAATATCCTCGCGAATGCATGGGATACTTCGAAACCTTTTTATTAACATGTGCACTTCATATTAAATACGTAGTTGTGTTAATGGATTAGATGTTTTACTAATTTGCTTCAGAAAAATAATGCGTTGTCTGTGTCAATCAGGAAACCAAAGCTCTCATGTTATTCTCATTGGGCCTATTTCAGTTACTCCGTCGCTTCTTTTTGTTGTGGGTTATTGCATGTTTTTTAGTTAGTGGCTTTCTTCTCTATGGCTGCATTGTGTGGTCTCATGATGACGCACGCTGTTGTGCATGAAACATATTATCGATAGCGGCGTGCGTGGCGTCACGGACGATGCCTAAATGTCTCTGACCATGCATGTGGGAAACTCAAACAAAACTACACACCTGTAAAACGGACACTAGCGGGCATTGCTTAAGCCTCCAATAATTTCATCTTTAATTTCGGAAACATAAACACACCCCCGCTCCACCAAAGCATGGAGCACCGTGTACAGTTAAGACTTCAATTCTCCTACGTGTGGGCATCTCCCTCGTGGTTTTCTTCTTTAGGAATAATATGTGATTCCGCTAACCGTTCTGTCATGTGGTAGTTGTCCATCTGCTGCTTCTTGCCGACTAACTCACTTGTCTCAGTGCATTCGCCATTTATCGTAAAACTGTCTCGAGGACTCGTATTACCGTCGCAAACATGTTTCTTTCCCGAATGCTACTGAAACTAGAGTGCAACACTTTTTTTGTATCGCCCTTCCATAGCGGTAGTCGAAGATGCTCGTTGTGGATCCGGACTCTCGTTCTTTCTTTTATGGCTTCCAGCCGGCCATGCGACTTGCTCCGTGCCTCGCTTAACGCTTCCTGCGGTTCCTCAAAGCACCTTTTTGTTTCTGGAATCTTTGCGTCGCACTACTGCTATCGCAATCCTTGCCGAAAGCGTGAGAACCAACCTGCACACCTGAACAACAATTTACTGAAAATGGATAAATTGCTGCACCACTTCTTCCTGTTTGTTCAACTTGCAGGAAATTGATTTAAATGGCCTACAATATTCATGTGCGGTTTATATTTCTTCGGATAGGAACAGCGCAAACTCCCAGGATGGGTGTTGCATTGGAAGCTGAAGATACCGCATCATCCAACTGTTTCAAGGGTAGCATTATATTATTGGCCTACTAGTTACAGTTTTCTCCCTCTACGAATTTTGTATCCCTATGAGACGAAAGAGCAGTTAACTTTACGCCCCATCGCCCCTTCCAAACCTTCAAATATTGTCACGCGCGTTTAGGTGGCCAAACTTATTACAACATTTGAGTTTCCTTACTTCTCAGTAACGGCGTTTTGCAACTGAATCAGCGACCGTGGCTCGCGTTGAACCACCTTGGAATTATGGATAATGCTCGTTATTCTCCCCAATGTAGTGCGGCAGTAATCAAAAACCGAGCAACGCTTACATGCTGCCATAGCTTCTGCCGCTTACTTGCGCAAAACGAAAGTGCTTTGAGTTACAATGTGCATTACGAGCCTTACTGCGAAAGTTCTTCGTTGCTTCACTTGGTGTTTTGCTTTAATATGTTCATTGATACATACTGGAGGCCGTCGACTATCACCTATTTTCCTGTTCTCATTGTTTGTCACTTTTATTGCGCTCATTTGGCATATTATTTACTCTTTTTACAATGTGTGAAACTCGATCGTTGTGATGATTATCGTAGTGACGCAATGTGGCGTTATCTTTTTTTTGTAATCCCATGTTACTCATCCCGGGTCCTTATGTAATAAAGCCTAATAACACGATGTGTTTGCATCCTCTCTTTGAGGGTTTACCAACATTATTATTAGCTCCACTGTACAGTGGAATAAATTACTCTCCGTGTGACTGAAAGGCGAGCGGCAAAATCACAGGAGATTTCATGGCACACGTTCTGGAACCTCCGACCTTCCAAGAAAAGTTTTCGACACTTCGCTTCTTGATAAAAGGTAGCGGTTTTAAGACAACACTCACATGTTTGGCGCGAAAGTATAACATTACAAATGACACAAAGAAGTTGTGGCATCTTTAAAAACACATTCCAAAGTTATTTTTACATATGCGTCACTTAACTTCAAAGATTTTTCAAATTACACTTTGTTACAAAAAAGAAACGAATTATTTAAAAAGCACTCACATTTTTATAAGTTGTCAAAATTACTGTTAGTTGCAGTTTGTGTTCGAAATGAATTTAAAAAAAGTAAACATAGGGCCAAACCAGAAGATTTATTTGCTCGAATTAATGCCGCAGTGTTCAGCACTTCCGTGCTAAGACTGCCGCTTTATCGTTATTATTATTATTATTACTATTATTATTATTATTATTATTATTATTATTATTATTATTACAAATTCAGGTGGTTACTTTCGATGAAAACAACCACTTTACGGTATTATGGCTCATTATTTACTGATTGCGCCGTAACGCACGTCGACTCGGTGCTGTTTAAGGTGTCTTTACTGAAATCAATGGTGCTATTAGGCTCGGAGGAAGGGGGAAATTATTATTTGTTTATTTATATTGGAAATAAATAAATAAATAAAGTGGATGCTGAAAAAGTGATATTGCGTTCGCCCGTCCGTTTTAAATAAGCATGGCCTGACCAAAGTCAAATTGTCTTCAAGCAATAGAAATAAGATACGCAAACAAACAAAAGAAGAATTGTGTCAATGATAAGTCAGTGAGCTCTTGTTTTCCCCGCCCTCATTGGAATCGTAATCCCAAATTTCATAGAATTTTTTTCCTCTTCGGATGCTGTTGGCGTCCGAGCATTATTTTCTTCAATTTGATCATTTCGGCTAGAAATGTTTGCTCCTCCACCACGGTAGCTTCCATTTCCGCGCCACTTTTGGTGGCCTCCTTATTAATTTTCCTCCGCCATGGGATGGCATTTCCTCTTCTGAGAGTCCGCATGTAATCGACACATGTTTGGCGTCTCAAGCGGCGCTGACATCCCCGACTATCATCCACGTCACCGACCTGCGTTTTGTTTTCCAGACACTTGCGTCAAACTTCCAAGTGATTAAATTCACACCGCGAAGTGCGCCATTCTTTCCCACGTCTCGCAGAGTATGCGGCAACCTTCCAACGCTAAGCAGCGTGGCGCGCTTCTCAATGCCGAATTTATCCAATTTCGGTGCGTCTTCGCACGACTTCCCACTCGTTTTGAAACTCGGGGAACATTAATGCTGTTTGAAAACCCATTCTTCAATGGTCCCCAACGGGCGGGAAAAAAGTCATCCGTGACAGGATTCGAACCTGCAACCCTCTGATCCGTAGTCAGATGCTCTTCCGTTGAGCCACACGGACACGTAGACGGGTATCCCTTCAGGGGGCATATCAAGATGGAAAACTTTGACGAGCGTCGCGCCTCTCTTCGCCGGTTGATCGGCACTTCTTCGGGTCCATTCGAGTCATGCTCACCCGGCACCCTTCGCGAGGGATCCCGTGGCGTCCTTAAGCTTGCTGCGCCCTCACCCACCACCTGATTCCGTAACTTGCCTCTTTCCCTCTTGCGATGCGCAGGCCCCGCCCAATGGTCGCGAATACGACCGTAAGGCTTTCGGAAGAACTTGGACACGCGCCTCTTTTCATCCGCGGCCTGGAAAAGGACTCGCAGGACGTGAATTATGTGGCCCGGAGTACCGTTGCAGTAAACGGCTTTTACCTGGGTTGGGAAACAGAGGTCTATATTAGAACATTAGAAAGGTGTTTGGGGAAGGTTTCCCCGCACCGTTGCTTTGGACCGCTGTGGAAGGTACGCTGAGCACCCCTTCGACGGGCTCGGCTGATCAAGGGCACTCGCACACGCATTGCTTCCATCAACGTGCTGACTACATGCCGATGGCAGCCGCCTTCCCGGCATGCTAGCACAACGGCGCCGCTTTGTCTGTGGTGGAAACGGTGTAGCAAAAGAGAGGAGTGGCAAACGTTAGGAAAAGCGTTCGCATAAATACGCAGGAACGGGGCAAGCAATGCAAACCCCCAAGAACTAGCGGGACGCAGCATTAAGGACGAGGGAAAACCAAGGTCGGCTTATAGCACTGAAGCTTTCCCCGGCAGAACGGGTTCGATGGATGCATCCGTCCCAGTGTTAGGAAAAGGTGGTGATAAGGGAAATCAAAAGATGTTACCAGAATATCTAACAACCTCTCCTTTATCGAATGGCTCGCTCCTAAAGTCGCGCTGATAGCGCCACCGCCAGCGGAACCTCCTTATTACTCCTTTTCTTCTTTCTCCAAAACTACCTTTCATTATTTCAATTTGTCCCCCCGCGTTTTCCATCGTGTGCATCGCTCCTTCAGTCCCTCACTTTAAGAAGGGAGATGGAGAGAGTGAAAGAGACAACTGCGAACACAGCACTTCTGGTCACCATCTTCCACCAATTGTTGGCTGCTTTGCCTCACCACCTCCCAACCGCAAGAATCACAAGCAACTACTACGAAACAGAACCGTTCCGGATAGTGGCTGTTATCACTCCATGACTCGTGCGGAAGGGCATGTCGCGCCACACCACTTCGCCCATCTCATTTGTCCTTAGCTCCGCTGCGACTCCTCGAAGTGCTTCGCCAGCTTCTTCTTGAGCACCGGTTCGTAAGGCCCGTCATGTCCTTCAAAGACAACACGCTCCCCAATCGGCGTGCCCTCCGGTACGTCAAGCAGCACCACCTCACGCGAGCCCTCGTCACAGCGAGAGGCACAAAGCACCATTCCCTCCGAGACCACGCCTCCAATTTTGCGCGGCTCCAAGTTGGCGATGACGAGGACTAGCCTGTTGACAAAGTCCTCTTGCTTGACGTGCTCTTGCAGGCCGCTGAGTATCGTGCGGTACTTTCCCCCTTCCTCCCCCAAGTCGATTTCCTCAATGTAGAGCTTCTGGCTTTCAGGGTGTGGACGGACGCTGTTTACTTTACCCACCACAAATCGACACTTGGACATGCTGCTGGCACTCGCCTCGCTGGCCAGGGGAGCCGCGGCAGCCTTTCCCTGTTTTGTTGTCGGAGGCTTTTTATTCGTCGCAACCACCTTTGCTGCCGCTACCGGCGCCTTGGCAGCGGTGATTTCGGCGAGCCACCGCTCGACGAATGCGATAGAGCGACCAAGGAGCGCATCGTTCATTTGTGCAGAGATGATTGGCGATGAACACTGGGGCCTGTTGTGCCGATGTTGAGCGGCGATGCTAATGTTTCGCAACTTTTAATCAGTCAAAAGCTAACGGGCATTGGATTGAGGAATGGAAAGCAACAAAAGAGATGGTACCCCAACGATATCAGACTTCGCAGAAAAAAATAG
Organism: Trypanosoma congolense; assembly: GCA_002287245.1. Taxonomy (NCBI): domain Eukaryota; phylum Euglenozoa; class Kinetoplastea; order Trypanosomatida; family Trypanosomatidae; genus Trypanosoma; species Trypanosoma congolense. Next base: position 952,223 of record NHOR01000319.1, on the reverse strand, counting down.
GTACGACAGTTGAAAGCAAGCGGAAACCCAGTTAAATGATATTTGCTAGAGAGATCTGTCGGTGTTGGTCCCCCCCTTGGGTACAAGTATGTGTGCCTACTCGCGGGAAGGATCTATACAGATCACCCAGAAAGTTGCGACTACGCACCGCTTGTCTTCAACACAACATTCAACCAGTACTCAAGCCTTCGTGTTTCTCAATCAACATATCGACATCCCTCACGTTGACTTGCGCAGGAACATACAAGAGTGGCCAGCTTTGCAGGTGCCGCGTGTCGTAATACTTCTCCATGAGCTGCAGCACAGCGGTGGGCGTGATAACATCACGCAGCTCCGCTTCCCTGTCCGGCGCGTTTCGCTGAATCCAATGACGGACCCTCTCCGCGAAGGTGAGAGCACTGTAGTGCTTGAATGGTCCGTGCGGTGGGCAGGCGGATATGTGGCGAAAGAAGAGCGTCATCAGCTCACTATGGGCCTCAATCAACGCGACCGCGGGACTCAATTGCACCGGGCCACCGGCTTCCGACCGCATTTTTCCAACTAGCATCAGAGAGGCAATGCGAACGGAAAGAAGGGAGAGGAGAAGCGGGAGCGATTTTGCAGCAAGCACGGGAAATAATGCACTTGTACGGTAACAAGCGGAATGAGCAGCATTGTGGCGTTGTTTTGGGTGGAAACAAAGTCGGGTGTGCATGCTCCCAGTGGAGGAAACTCATCCGCATCGTTTAAACATTAAATGCCATACTTAGAAGACAAATTCAAGCTAATCAACAGGGAAGAAAGAACGAAAACAAGGAAGCAGTGGCCACACCGAAAAGTGAAAGCAGGTAATTATTTTTAATTGGCGTGATTAGTGCGGATACTGCACAAAGTTGCGGAGGTCCTCAACGCTTCCTTGTGCTCATTAACCACGGCGCCAAGAAATGCCTTCTTTAGGCCCATCTATTTTATATATATTTGCATGGTTTCCAAAGCACCGTTACCTCCGCTCGTCGGCCTCACCCCAGGGGGTCAACTGCTATTGTAGCCGTTGTCGCTTACAGCTTGGCGGCCCGTGTAATGCCTCACAGCGCTTTTCGAAACTCTTTGTCATGATCGACACTACGTGGGACATGATAAGCTCTGAGTAGATTGGATTTTTGAAGGCGAAGCTAACAAGAAATGCACTTCCACCTTCTGTGCTGAGTCTGGAACCTCGCGGAACTCCCATGTGCACCGCAGGTTCCTCAGCACAGCCGTGCGCCTCCTTTGTTCCTCTTCCGTGAGCATGGCCTCTACCCTCCTCTGCGGCTCGAGAATCACCCGTGAAGTGTACTGTTCCTTGAAAAAGGAGAATCCCACCGCGAGTGTCGCCAGCATCTCCTGCACAGCGCTACTATCTACGTATCCCGTACCTGCTGCCACGCCCAGTGGCCTCACCTGGTGAACCGTGGACTCTAGACACCACGGCAGAAAGGTGCTGTACTGTGCCACATCGGCTACTACCTCGTACAGCTCGCGCGGTGACCACCCCAACACACAGCGCTCCGCGTATCTTTGCTGCATTTCCCCGTCTTTGCCTTCCATTACGGAGGAAGTGCCGTTCGGTGACATGCTGTGGAATGTGTCGCCGACAAGGGAAGCGGCCACGCGCTTGATGATCCCATCAGACGAGAGGAACTTGGGCAGGTGGGACGCGATCCCCGTGCCATAAAATGCGCCGCCGCTGCTATTGCACGCGTCACAATTATGCTGCGTGTCCCGTGTCCCTGTGGTTGACGAGGGGCCCGGTTCGGGGGGGACAGGCGTGGTGGTGCCCTTGTCTGCAGCGGTGGTTGGTTGCCCCTGATGATGAGCTGATAGTGGCGTGGAGATGGTGGGTGGCGCATCACCAAAAAATGGCTTCGTATCCGCTGAAGGTGGCGCATGTGGTCGTGGCAGCGTCGGAGGTGAGAGGAAGATCAGCCGCCGGGGGAAGAACCGCATAGAGACGTGGGAAAAGAAGGGCACCCAGTGGCCCACTCGTTAGAACAATGTCCTGAAGCACTGCTGTCTCCTACTCACCTTTGCCAGACCAACCTACTCAAAGGGGTAACTGACAAAAAAATAAAGATGGCCTTCGTACTGCTTCACTACCGCGCTGCTTCTCCCGCTTTTTCTTCGCCACTAAAGCAGCCTGTTGCGGTCGCGGTTGGAAGAATGAAAGGAAGCGATGTACACTGGCGCCCTGCTGCTCCTCCGTTCCTCGCTTACTGAACCGCGGCACACACTTCACGCGCATACACGAGAAAACAAAAAGGAAAAAGGGCAACGTTATCTAGCGAATACAATTATTTATCGAGGATAGGGCAAGCAACGCATGGCAAGAGTGTGATGAAGCCTCACGCGGCACGAACTGGCTTCCATTGATGTAACCCCTTCTACACAAAATGGAACTTTCTTTCTTTCACCCACTGGTAAGTCTCAAGGGTGCGCGAGTTTCGGCGTGTCAACCGCCTGAAGATCGCAAAACAACAACAAAGGATGAGGATGGAATGAGACAATCAAGCGCAACCAGTTCAAAAGGGTATGTAATAAGAAAAGTGTGGAAGCCAACGCTACGAGTAGAAGGGATGGAGTACGTGCGCGACACAGCGCAACATTAACTCCCTTTTCCCCTTCTCTTTTCAACAAATATTCGGCCTGTGCTCCAAAGAAATGTAGCAGGTAAGACAGCAACGCCTTGCCCACAAACGAGGCAGGGAAGGAAAGGAAGACCCATCTCAAGGGGAAGCTAAGAAAGAGGGCAGACGGAAGAAACTAGTCAACAACAGTGGGCACCATGCGACCGTTTACCAACCTCTCTTCCTCCGCCTACTCGTTTCCTGCCCAATATTACGCGAGCACTCATAAAGATCTACATAACCCACAGAAGAAGAAATGAAAAATATGTAAGAACAAAGAGGAAGCACCAAAACAAAGAGGATACAGGACGAAATGAAGCTGGGGACGAAAAAGAATAACATAAGGCATCGGTCTCTTCTTCCACACCGAAAGACCTCCCCTTCCCGAATGCAGTGATGGCCCCGTCACCAGCGTTGGGCCCAAGTAGTCACTACGACACACCATCCTAGATAAAAGTGAAACAAACAAACACAGAGAGGTCCAGTAGTCAATAATACATTTGTTCCCGAGAAGCACTTTGGAAACTCAAATACCGTTTCCCTCTTTTTGTCTCTCTCTTTGCTGTGTTGAAGAAAATCCATAGTCCTTAACCATCCGCCACCACAACGGCACGAAACGAGACCGAAGCTCAACAGTGAAGAAGGCGCACAGGAGCTCCGGGCACATTTTACGCCGCCCAAAGAAGCTGATAGTGATGACAAAGAAGGTGTTTGCTTTGAGGGAGCCAGTAAGGTAAAACACCGCTGAAGCAAATGTACACACCCTAACCTCAAACTCCAGCCCCACCCTGCGCCCACGTCACGCCGGTAGAGAGAACGGAAGGTGAATCGCTGTAAATGAGGGATAAATATTCGGAAGAGTGACCCCACAAGGGGGATCTGGATGAAAGAACGTCCTAAAACTGAGTTGGGGTAAGTGCATCAGGTGTTGAACCCCTTCCCCCACTCACAAAGACAGCTTGCCGAACACGCACCCATACACGACAAAGCGTGCTCTATCAGTCAGGTCGGTATTGTTGGAAAGAAGGGTAAGTGAATTTACACTACGAACATCCGGCCTGTATTTACTAAGATACATACAAGTTCTTCAAATAGCGAAGAAATATACTCCTGATCACACACACGTGTACGTGCCCACGAAAAAAATGGTGAATGGATAGTAGATACGAAGAAAGAAGAATGGGGGACGGAACCAAACACGCACAAACACGGGTCATCCGGCTTCGCATGTGTTATAAACCATCGCCTCGCTAAGCTTTCCCCGCTACGCATACACTGAATTAAGCGGGAACCTCGACCGTCTGCGAACTTTGACTCTGAGCGGTTCCCCCTCTGCCTGTGCCCGCCGTACCCTTTCGAAAGGTATGTCGCACCCCTGCAGCACGCTCCCGCATACGATCAAGCACCTCCTCCTCGTGCATGTGATGTCTCGCTTCCTCCTCCACAATGGCTTGTCGAAGTGAAGCGGCGTTTTCACGCTTTTCCTCCAGCATTCTCTGGATCGCATCATCCTTCTGTTTCTTCTCTAGCAAATGCTCCTCCCGTCGCACATCGTGTGCAATACCCTGCTCCTTGATCTGCCGCTGTCTCCGTTCCTGCAGAGCGCCCCTTTCTCCACGTATCACCTCCGCGCGGTCACAGTTCCACCGGAGAGCTTCGTCCCGCCTAGAGGTGCTGCGTTCACTGCGAATCATTTCCGCAGCTGCACGTGCCCCCTCAAGGCGTTGCTGTTGCAATTCAGCAAGCCACTGGCGGCGCGCCTCCGCTTCCCTCAAGGACGGTCGCTGGAAAGGGTGCACCTGGGATGAATCGCTTGTCAGCCTTTCTGCATTGCTTCTCTGGGCGCTATTTGGGGTTCTGGAGCTAAGCGTTGGGTACGAACTACCAACGTAGTCAGTTGGGGCATTTTTCGCCATTACACGGTAACGCATCTGATCCAGGTACTGCTGCCTGTTCTTCATTTCTTCGATTTTAACCTCTTTGATGTATTCCCGCCACGCTTCCTTGTCAGATTTGACAATTTTTGAGCGCTCCAGAACGAGGGACTGGAGTTCTTCTCGCCGCACATCCTGTTGGTCACGCTCTTGGCGAGCCGCGCTCTGCGCATCGGCACGCTTTTGCAGCTTCACCTGCTTTACTACACCAAGCTCCTTAGCAATGGTTTCTCGGAGAGCTGTGCCCCTTTTCAGGTTATCAATCATCACCCCTTCACGGCCCGCCTGCAGTATCTCGCGCTGGGCCTTGATCCATTGCTGCCTCTCCGCGTCTGCGGGCTGTGGCTCCTTGCTCACAGCTTTGCCGCGGTGCCGTATGCGACTGACAGCAGCGACGTATTCTTCCTCTTGCTGTTTCAGTTTCTTTTCGTGTCGCCGCTGCTGTCGGCGATGGGAGTTCACGCGCTGAAGTGGGTCCTGCGCACGGAACTCTGCTATAAAGTCACGGTGTCGATCACGCCACGCGGCATATTCCCTGAGCCGCCGGATGCAGCTGGGTGGCGCTACAACCAACTGCCCGTTGATGATGGCCGATGCCCCTTCGGGTAGATTTTCTTCCTGTTTCTTGCCCTCGAAGAGACCCGTTGTCCCGAGACCGACCATACGCGATTCAGTGCCCAGCAGCCAATTTCCGCCATCCCAACTGGGATGCCGTGAGCCGTGGGTGGCTTGGTTCTTTGATGAGCCCGCGCCCATCCTTTTGCTCCGCTGTGTTGAAAGGGGACTGAGGTGGCTGCGCCGTGATAGAGGGCTCGTGCTTAACTGGCCTACATACCTCTCATCCTCTCGTGGACCTAAAAAGCCGCCACTTACGTCATGTGCCGGTAGGACAGGCTGATGAGGAAGCTGTTTCTCCACTGGTGGCGCCGCGATTGTATCCACGTCGACGGCCTCGACTTCCCTGGGGATTTTGTCCGAGTCTTCGTGTTTCACCAGGTCTTGTGCGTCAAATTCCGTGGTCGCAGCGGTGGCCATTGTGACGGGGAGCAGGTAAATAAAGCCCACCCCTTAAGTGGACTAAAGTTGAGGGAAATATCTGAAGGCAATCGCAATCCACCAGCAGGTGGGAGGCGCCAAGATGAAGTCAGCCCCGTTCTCAATCGCGCTTGCCTCCAAAATGTGTAACGCACCTTAATGCCTTGTAGGAAGTCCTTCTCTACTCGCCTACCTATTTGCTCTTCTTGTCGTTTGTGGGCAATGTTTTCTCGTGACTTGCTTTGGAGAGAAAAGCGTCCCCTTCAGACTTCTCGTGCGCAGAAGCTAACAGCCTACAATGATCCTACGATATATATATCGGCATTTTGGAGTAGGAAGGGTAAATATCCGAGGGTGGTGGGGATAAAAGACCGATTGGACTTGATGCTAATGCAGGAAAAAGAGCATACCGATAGCGGTAATGGTTAAGTACAAATCACAATCAATAAATCCGACTGCGTCACCGCAAATAACATCAATAGCGAAATAGGCAAGCAACAATGCTAAAGGACTTTTGCGAACGGAGTAGGAAGAGAATTAGAAGTAAACCCTTCTCAAAGCCATACGCATCCGTGTAAGGACTACTTGCAGACGCGAATGTACACAGATATACGAATGTGCGTGACTACGTAATATCGCCTGTCTTTAACAGCATGCGAAATGGAAGGCGTGGTAAAATCCACCCTAACCCGAACCCTATGCTGCCAATATCTCCTACTTGGCTTCCTCACGAAGTCAACGTAGGCCTTGTCCACGTGGTCTCGCGTGTTTGAGGGTTGATGTAGAACGTCCGCCCCGTGGTTGCGTCCACACGCTCCTCCCAAAATGGCGGGAGCGGCATCAATGGGGCTGTGAATTGAGGTACAGCAGGAACGGCGAGGGGTGATGGACCGGCAGATTCGGCGCCGGTGGACGTGTCCATGTAGTCTCACGCGTCTGGTGGTTTACATAAAACACTCGCCCCGTGGTCGCGTCCACACGCTCCTCCCAAAATGGGGGGAGCGGCGGCAGTGGGGCTGTGAATTGAGTTGTGGTGGGAGTGGCTGCTGGGCCTGTTGAGCACTTCTGCCGGTGGGCGTGTCCATGTTGTCTCACGCGTCTGGTGGTTCACATAGAACACTCGCCCCGTGGCTGCATCCACACGTTCCTCCCAAAATGGCGGGAGCGGCCACGCTACTGGTGTAGGTGTCGGCACGGATGAAGCTGAGGGTGAGACCACGCCCGTGCTTTTCCCTTCATACGCCACATCGAGGACGATTGCAGCTGTGCGCGGTGGGGCTACTACACTTTGAGACCGCTGCTGCCGTTCCTGACCTTCACACCATTTATCTACCTGCCGTTCCAAGTCCTCCTGCTCAGCAGCTCCGCCGGGGTGGGTCCACGTCGTGGTGACCTTTCCGTTGCTAGTTGTGTGGACAAAGTAGTGCCGCCTCCGCCGCTGGTCGTACATGAGCGTCCACCCGGGCGGAAGTCGCGTGGAAACAGCCGGTTCCACCACTTCAGGAGCAGTGGCCTGTAGTGGTGAGGGAGTGACGGGTGGTGCATCAAGCAGTGACGTACTGAGCTTGTGTTTGCCGGCTTCGCTAATCCCTTTTCCACAGGAACAGGGGCAACTATATTTCTGGACGTTCTGCAGTCACATACTCGCCTGGCTCATTGGCCTCCGGTATTTCTAAGAGATTGGCAGCATCTCCCTCACGTGAGCAGCTAATCCTACTGCTGCTCCCGGCGGATCCGAATGGGTTTACGCTGTTTTCAGCACCCACTGGTGTGATGTGTTCATTCGCATCGTTGATGTTGCTGCGCTGCCTTCCATCGCTTTCTTCAGTTCCCCTCCCGTCAATTGCTTGTGAAGTTCCTTAAGCTTCAGTTGTACTGCGAGTGGCAGCGGGTTTCCCTCTGTCTCCAGCAGTTCCAGTACAGCGCATGCCGCCTCAGTGTTTGAAACGATGTGGATGCCCTTATGTTTTGTGATTTTCCCCGTGCAAACAGTGCTGCCGTGAACGGGGACAGCGTAAGCCATCAACTCATCCGCGACGGAATCTCCTTCGTATACAATAAAGCAAATACCGCATCCAGAATTCTGAACATGTTCCAGTGCTGGTGTTATGTATGCGTTCGGCGTCATAAAGACAAATGTTGCGTTCTCTGCCGATGGAGGGTTGGATATGGCACTACCGCCTGCCCCAGCCACGCACGCAAAGAGCGCCATAGCCTTTGTACACATGGCGGCATCAACAGGCGATCCGTCACGTTTTGCAATGGATTCCAAAACTACCGTTTGGAAACGCAACCGACGGAGACTTCCCGTGAGCAAATCACGCTGCCGATTCCGCTGCAGCACCTTCATCATCGCTGAAGAAAAGAAGATAATACGTTTCTCGGTTGACGCCGCCGCGCCTGTGTCGGTTGAAAGCAAGAACTGGGTACGCATGATATTGTTTATTGCCTCCACGGTCGTGCGGACGACAGCCTCCGATGTTGGCTCCATGCCGGAGAGCAGGTAGTCACCATCAACAAGGAGATAAACAAACATGATATTTCTTGAGGACAACTCACCCGATGGCTCACTAAGAAGAGAATAGCTGAGACTCTACGACTGACTAATATGACGTGTAGGAAATATGCGAACAGACACAATTTGTATTACTATTATTATTGTTACCAAAACATAAACAAGTACAACAGGCTCTCAGTGTTTACCTACATGGATAATTTATGGTTATATAAATGGAGGCGCACATGTGTACAGTAGGGAGGTGCAGGCGAGAGAAGAGACCCGGCTATTAACACCGCATTGGACGCATAGGCGTTACCGTCGTCATCGTTAAGATGGGCGCCCAGGGCTAAATGTATGCGCAGGCGGATAGACAAACGCACACACATAAAAAATCAGAAAACGGCAATAGGCAACGTCTTTAATAAATCCTATCATAACGTTCTCACGGCGCTGCTCAACTCACTTCGCCAACTCTTCAGCACACTTCATGTGGTGAGTGGAAAAAATATTATTGTTTGCAGGAATATCAACACACATTTTTTTTCGCTCCATGTCACATGATGACCCGCTTTGACACATCTCTGCTTGTGCAAACACAGGCGAAACTTCTGCAACGAGGAAGCAAAAATGGAAAGGCAGATGTGGTCGTGATGTCTGTACTGGCGTACAAGATAAAAACAACATCACCAACTGTAACAGCTTTACGGCAGAAACACCGCCGACAAACGCAGCCATGTAAACAAACATTTTTCTACGATGAAGTCGCAGCGATAATGCAATCCAAAAGCATTACTACGGGCCACTTATCCACCGCTATAGTGCACTGATCCATCCTCAGAGGCGGTGCCCTTTTCGGTCTCCGCGGCCTCTGCAGGTGTGTCTGGCAACACACCACGATCTTTAAGGAGGCGCTCCACGAACTCAGGCGGGTTTGGTGCGTCGTAATATGGGTATGCCTTGAGACGGTACTGACGTGGGTCGACGGGAATGTCTGTCCCTATGCTCGGGGGCGGTGTGACGATGCCGGTGAAGGGAACGGCACGTTCCTGCACAAAATCCATGTACCAGCCGGGGACTTCGGCAAAGTCTATTTGTACCGGCCGCGTTGTTGTCTCACCGTGAAATGTTATATATCCATACGCCATTCCCTTGTTCCCGTCGCGATCAAAGTCTATAGAGGAAAGCGTGACATACTTGTCGTATGTCCCCTCCTGCCACTCCTTTCGATAAAACCGCTGGCCGCGACCGTTGAAGTCAACCTGTGACGCCAATTGAAAGATGTTCTTGCCCGTAGACACGTTGTACTCGTGCGTGGCTACAGCAGCACGAAGGACCTCAAGAGGGTCCAGCTGCGCAGCTCGCTCGATGCTTTCGACTTCCAGCAGTTGCACACCATCGAGGACCATCTTGTCCCGCGCGTTTAGTACGACACCAGGGACATATTCCTTTGCCGCCATCCATGGCATGCGTCTTCGGTGAGGATCAGGCGATAACCTCATACCTTTACAGCCTAATGTCATGGAGCTACCGCCATTCAGCGCGTCACGCCGGAGTGCCATGCGGCTGTGTCGCAGCATTGAACGCACTTACCGATTTGAAACCCACGAACGACGACCTTTGCAGAGTACACGGGATAACATGGAGGAGGAAACGAAGGAAGTCTCGAGAGGAATTAAGGTGTATAGCACCAAAGTATCATCAGGGAATTCAGAAGAGTGGGACCAGTGGACCACTCAGCTGATTTCCCTTCACCGGTGCAACAACGCAGAGCAAGCCCTTCACACTCACGAAAAAAAAAAGATCTTCATTCCAAGCATCTCATGATGCGCAACTATGCGGGTTTGCGAGAAGCAGTTACTTTCTTTCTCTTTAGATGCAGCGGCGGCACTTGCGGCACCACGAGCCTGGGGTTTTAAATGCTCCCTCGTTTATTTGTTTTAATTATTTTTTCATGCAGGAAGTTAATGAATAAAAAGGTAAGAATAACACGATAAAAACAAATAAGGAAAACAGAAGTAATAGGGAAGTCTCTGCGTAAGAGGGTGTAGGTTGGTTAAATAATGCATCATTGGACGACGCTGGAACGCAAGCCCCTTTGGTGAGGAACCGTGGTTGCCACACAATGTGAACAAACTCAGCAGACGGTCAAATCGGTGTGACAAGAGACTCGCGCGAGGGAGGGTTTGGCAGTCTTCATTCTGTAAACCTGCAAGAACAAACTGTCTGTCTGGCATTTTTTTCTTCTCACATCTGTTTTGCTTTTAAACAGAGTTCCAGAACACACACACACATACATACATATAAGTAAATAAAACAAGAATAATAACAATGTGGATGTAATGAGAGTCATGAAAAGTTGTAAGCACCCCCCACTCTCAGTAGTAGGGTTGGGGGTTAATGCGGGAAACGCAGGAATACCTTCATTAGACGGCTACACTTCTCCGCGGAGTCGGCACGGTAGGTTCAATCTAATCCTTTTTCCTCTTCAAGCTCACACAGACACTGCAACTCGTTGCGCAGCGCTGCGGCACGGCGCGAAAGGCGCAGGGCTGTAACATCACCTTCAACCGCCAGTGCTGTGCCTTCAGCACTACTGTCGCACAATTCAGATAAAAATACCAGGATCCGTGGCAAATGCTTACTCCTTGTGATTACTTGGGAAAAATGTTCACACCGAGCTCAGCAAAACGAAACAGTCGGCACAGCGCAGCACGCCGCTCTGGTAGCGAGTCTGAATTTCCCAAGGCCTGCGCATCGGTGGGAGTGTTTGGCGCTACCATTACAAACTCCTCCAGCAGGTCTATGAGGTGTGGGAGAAGGAGGGAGAACGAGGGCTCAGTGAGTGCGTGAAACTGTGTGGCATCGTCGGGTTCGGGGCAGGACGCATCCAGCAATCGCTTTCGCACAAACGTGGCATATACCTGCTTAGCCTCCTCGAGCAGCAACTGTGCGGTGGCGCTGTTCGTTACCACCTGCGGGGACTCTTCGCCCCTGATCACGTCACTGCCCACTTCCTCCACAGCGGCATTCACTGTTCTAGCTGCTTCTTCTCCGGGAAGAACCTCCGTGAACGCCTCCGCGATCAGGAGATCATGTAACGTGATATCAACTCGAGCAATGGCGTGAGTTGCCCATTCTCGAAGTACGGCAAAGCCATACGTTATCTGTTGAACCAACTCGCCCTGTCGCGCAATGCACTCCTCTGTGGCTATCTGAACCCTTAGCACTTGCGCAAGCTGCTCCTGTAGATCCTGTGAAGGGGCCGGTGCCCTCTGAGATTTCCGTTCATATTTTGCCAACACCTCCTTTCTCCTTTTATGTACAGCGTGATGTGGATTCCTTTCAGGTCGTTGATGTCGTCTGAGAGAGTATAAAGAGAAAAACAAAGGAGGAAGCAGATAGCAAGAGTGTTCAGTTTCCTTTACTTCGTCCTTCCCACCCAGCGATTGAATAACAAGTGGCCATCCTTGGAGATGGTCATGAGACCACTTCGCTAATAAAAAAAGGAAAGTTAAATGAAGAAAAAAAACATAAATAAAGCAGAGGCCACTCAAGTCCCTCGTGAAATTTTTTCACACAACTGCATCTGTGCACTGGGTGTCCGGGGATTCCACCTAATAGTGGAGCTTCGTGCGCGCCAGTGACGGCGTTTCTCATTCCACTTGATGCGATTACCTGTGCGGAGGCGAATCCAGTACGGCACGGGCCTGTTCTGCTTCAGCTTTTTGGCGTACTTCTTTTTGACCGCAAGTGGCTTAAAACGTCCCATGTTGTTTTCCGTGTGGCTGCGATTCCGCTGTTGTAGAGCGTGAGATCAAAATCTGCTCGTGTTTGTTCTTTTGCCCTTGAGTGCTTCGCCCTCCCTTTTATGTTCCAATGAAGTGAGGTTTGCAGCAGAGAGAGAGAGCAGACAAAAGTGAAAGGAACATAAATGTAAGCAAATGAAGCAATCAACTGACAAAGAAAAAAACTCAGGAAGATGGCCACTGACACCCAATGGCTCCACTTTACCCATCAAAGGTAAGGACATAACGAGAAACATGGAGAGAGACCCACACGCATCTCTAGTGTGTCTGCGTGTTTGTGTGTGATGCAAATGAAAGGACGAGAGGGTAAGAACACAAACAACATCGGTATGCAGCACGCACATTTACAAGAAAAGAAAGAACTGAAATTCCTACTCTCGTACCTTCCTCCTTCGTTTTCCAATCCGAGCAGTGCCTATGCGCCTCCTTTCCTTTTCTACATTTTCAAGGGTGCCATTAATCCCAATGCCCTCGCTCTTCCTTCCCTTTTAACCCGTTCTCCTGCCCACATTTAGGACCCAAGCACTTTCCACCTTCATTCATGCTCCAGCGAATCGACTTTCTTCATCCCAATAAACTAGCAAGAGCGTGTGTTATTCCACGTACGGCTACCTTTATGCGCGCTCCACACACATCTTTCTTCAGGGCACTCAGTGGTGTTGCGTTTTAACACACTTGGTAGCCCTCAGCAATAAGCTGTGTGACCTGGCTAAACTTAACAGGGGTGCCATTTTCGACTTTCACAACCTCCAGCACGCTCACATGCGCAGCAGAGACCCGTGCCGTGAAGGCGACGTCGACGGGAAAGAATACCCTATTTGAGTCAGCTGCTGCTTTGTCTGCGTCCGCCAGTACTACTTCACAGTTCCCCCCTGCATTTTCGTGTTGCTCACCTGCGGGATGTGCCACACAACAAAATTACCTTGAACGTTGCAGGAGCCCACGGAAGACTCCGCGTCTTCAGCGCTCAGACCGTACAATGGCAGCGTGATGCGGACGTCCCGCAACCCTTGTTCTGCCACCTCATCGTTGGACAGCTCATACTCAACTGTAATACTTCCCTTGCTTGGCCAGCAGGAGATCGACAACGGCGGCCGAGCAACCGATGCGTTGTTGAGACGCCAACGCAGAATTGTGACGGGCTGCTGGACAGGAAGCGGCTTGTTCTCACACATCGTCAATACTCTATCCTCAGCAAATATTTCCTTGTGCACCTTCGTGTGTGCCCGGAAGGAGAAGTCGTTGCTCATTGGAGAAAGCGCCAGCTTGACACTGGCTAACTGTGGATCGTTAACGAGTACAGACAGCTCACCACGGATGTCCACCGAACCTCCTTCACCATCACGGTCGAGGGTCCCGCTAATTTTTTCCTCCACGATAACGTGAATTCCCTCCATGCCGCCTTCGAATTCTGCCACACTTTTTGTTGCTCCAGCGTCGCGCACTGTCACCTGCGCTGGGTCACTTGGCTCGGCAGATGGGGAGGCGGCAGGCAGGCCCGCCTCCCTCAGCACTCGCGAGGTGATATCGGATTTCTTTGCCAGTCCAAGCGTTAGCCCACCGCCCCGACCCTGCTTTCGACTGCTTGAGGCATCGTTAGGCGCCCGGAGAGTCGCAGGCAAGTTGTGGTAATCCGACTGACTGTTCCTGTCACTTCCCACAAAGGCGCCAGTGTTCACCACTGGGGCGCTCGTTGCCCCAAAACCGATGCGACCGGGGTCATCCGAGCTGATGCCGCTGTATGGGTTCAGGCCGCGCTGCCGTTTGTCACGCAGTTCGTGCGCCTTGCGGGATGCATCCTTCTTTGCTTTCTCCATCTGCAGCCGCTTTTCCTCCCGCACCAACATCTCTTCATGTGAGTGCATCTCTAGATAGGTTTGTATTTCTTGCACCGTTGTGTTCTCCCGACGCCCACCGACAATCACTTCGTCCAGCGCAGAGAAGACCTGGAAGGCCTTCTTTTGAAGATCTTCCTCTTTTAATGTCCGGACGTACTCCGGGATGAGGCGGCCCATAAGATGCAGCGTGGCTAAATCCTCCACAATGTTGCTGCTGCGCGTGGTAATAAGCACAAGAAACAGCTCTTCTAGCGGCTGATAAACATAGCGAACGGAGTCAGCGTCGATATAAGTCACCTGCTTGTTAACAGAAGACTCCAACAGGCGTGGGAAAGCGGAGAGCAATCCCTCGATGCGAATGCGAGAGATGTCATTGAAGTGTCTCGAAAGAACAATATTACCCTGTTTGTTAACAATACCGGCAGCAATGACGGTCATCTTACAGTGTATCACACTTTCTTGCAATGGTCACTGGAGCTACTTGCACCTCTCCCACTCGATTTCCTTTCTTTTCCCCACCTTTCGGCGTTTCCTCAAAATATCCGTCCAAAATCCAAAGCGCGATGTCAGGAGCGGAATTAAACCTCAATATTCGTTTTCTTTGGTACCACCACAATTATTATTATTATTAAGAGCTGCGCGTACCACGCAGTACCAATACGCTCGTTTCCTACTGCTTAACCTCGTGCCGCTTCTTCACCTGCTGCGCCTCAAAATTCAGCACGCTTAAAGTTCGTTATTATTTTCCTCCTTATTGCACGGATATCTCAGGATCTCAAGGAAGAAATAATCACTTCGCTTCCCACCTACTTCCTTTCGCAGTACCAAACCTAATGTTCTACGCCCTTCTTATTTCGTTTCGTCCCTTTTTTTTTTGTACCTCCTTCCAAAGTGCTGGTGGTGTAGGCAACAGCTCAGCTGCACCGACTCCTCGCAAAAGCCCTGACAAGAGAAAAGACTGTAAATATCTTATGCTTCCTCAGGAGAACACAAACTGTGCAATTGACAATTGTGATTTGTGGTTATAAGAGCAACGTGAGAATGGAAGGAGAAACAAGAGGAAAAAAAAGCACATGCGTTGAGATCCGAGCAAAAGACTGCTAAAGGAGTCAGCAACAACGACAACAACATGCATGATGAAACGAGGCAGACAAGCTCTCTTGCTAACAGTCGTGAGACGGAAAACCAAAGTCCTGCAGGCTCACCAGCACCTTACCCTTCCCGTAGTCCGATTAAACGCACAGAACCGAAGCTAAATAAGAGGGTCACACTCCACTTGCCAAAACGTTCGACATACTTCCGCCCGCAAAGGCCCCGCAATATCCATTCCCTTACCGTAGTTTTACGCACCCCACTCAATCCACTTCCATCCCAACTCCAACCCCGCAGGCTACCACGCAGCCACTTGCAACAAATAAAAAGGGGTATGGCTTTTAAAGGTAAAAAAAAGTACAAATTACCCCCCGTCTTTTCTTCACTAGTGCAAAAAAAAAAAAACTAACTAACTAACAAGCAAACCCCAACCCACCCCTGCCAACATCATGGCGGATGCCCGTACGAATGCATTGCAAGCAATACAGAGTGACACGAGCTCCGCTTGCCTCGCTTACACGTCTGAGCGGTGTATTGATATATCGTAGTTATAACAATCGTGTCAGCTACGTAGAAAACAAGCGAGAGTGTTTGGCGGAGAAGTAATAACGATAATAATAATAATGATAACAATAATATCGTTAAAGATGGCTTCACTCACGCACGTGCACAGGGGGAGGGAGCACTGACCCATAAAAGATAAAACGCAATTCAGCCCATTCACGGAGTCGTGAGGGTGTCCCCGTTGTGACTTATAACTAATTCAATGTATACGGGCATCTCCCCCCCACCCACTCACGCATGCAGAGACAAAGGAAGCTTCTCTCCGTGTTACCCTTTTTGCATACCCGCACGCTCAGTCGATTGTCCTTGAGCACATATATCTACTGCACTTCCAAACATTTCCCACTTGATGCAGAGGTAATAAAACCCAGCAACAGCTGCACCTTTGCAGTATTTTTCCTTTTATCACCATTTCATTATTGTTATTTATTTGTCTTCCTCTGCACCATTCCCACTTACTTCCCTTCCTCCCTTCCTTCCCCCACTATTATCTTTGTTTTCCTCAGCAAGTAGTCTACGCGTGGTTAACGCTGCTCTATTGTACTATACTCCTCTGGACTTACCTCAGCATACGGCACATCCCAGTAGCGCTCCACGTGGAACACAGTTTCCTCGAGCCGCTCAATCTCACGGGTGATGTTTATCCTCTGCAGCTGCTGATGTCTCGGGTTGTAGCGCGAGTCCACGTTCGGATGATGAGGCAGAAGGGACATCCTGTGGTACAACATGTCCTCTTTCGTGGTGGGTACTGCGTCCCACTCAACCACACCCTCTGTGGCCATGCTTATAGCTTCCTGCGGCCGATAAGTATTCCCCAATGTGGGAGACTTCTCGTCGTCTACCGATCTCACCGCCGCATGTCGCTCCTGATCCTGCCACGAGAAGTGTGACGTTGCAGAGCTACCGTTGTTCGGTCTGACACCGACTCGACTCCCCGTGCCTGATGGCCTCGAGGGGTGTTGCTCCGTGGGAGACTTCAACATCTCTTCCTCCCTCCACCTCCCCGCATTCGACGACATCGTGCCACACTGAGGAACGCAGGGCTGTGTGAACGCCATGTTGTCAACGCTGCGAGAGGTCCCGTACGGTGAGTGTGATGAGCGCAGCACTGAGTTTCCAAGGAGCCTCCGCGCGTTGGTTACTGACTCAACCCAACGGCGCGTGGTAGTGTGCGCATAAGCTACGAGTATGACACTGAGACCAAACGAAATCGTGCAGATGACAGTACCCCCGACATGAAACCGAACGCTCATGAAGAGAACGCCGCCGAGAGCACCCAGGGAATATAACCAACAGGCTGCTCTAATGACCATACCCGGAGCGCTGAACGCGGTGCAATCTTGACGTGGGTGATTTTCGGGACGGTAGCGGTCGTACAGCATTCCCCGCTGAGTAAAGTACCGCATGACGAAGTAAATTCCCACAAAAAAGGAAAGCAATGGAAGCGTCATGTGAAACAGAAGTCCCATTGATAAAATGGTAAGGTCAAAGCTATAAAGGTATGGCCACTCAAACAAACACGGGCCGAATAATTCGTTATACGCCCGCTGCACATTCACCAATTTACGCTGCAGCACCACCAGCCCCAGCGTGAAAGGGTCGATAAATGTGGTCCACGTAGTTATTGACGCGCCCATAATTACCTTTGCGTACCAATATCCACCCTTTGGACTTACCAATGCCACGAAGAAGTCGAACACTGCATCAATGGATGGGTTGATAATCATATCCTTTAGCTCCTCCAGATTGCCCTGCAGCGCGGCCTGAAATACAACACCAGTGAGGACCATGAAGAGGTACTGCAAGTGCAGGGCGTTTACCTCACGTTCCATCTTGTTTATTACCCCCATGGCAAGAACCAAAATTCGCATAATATACGGAAGCGATACATTAAACAATGCAAGCACAGTAACGGGAAGGAGTGCTGCCACCGCCCCACGCACATTTTCTGGGAGTCTGGAAAAATAACTCGAGAGCCAACCCATCCCAGGGATTTTCGCAATGTTGTCGATAGAGCTGATAAACCCAACAGGAATAGACCAAAACAACAACATTGTCACATAAATCGCCGAAACCACGATACGTCGCAGCCAACCCACCTGTCGATTTGTTCTTATATTTATTTCAATGACGCCACTGGGCGGACCCGCAATGGCCGCCCAAGTACCTGATGCCCCCGGTGCTGGGCATAAAAAAGATTGATAAATTCATACGCTGCGAGCGCGTTATCAAACACTACAAAGGCAATTCCCTTTGGATTCCTGGCGGGAGTCTCATCAATGCAGCGATTTAGAGACGTAGCCTTATCGATGAACACCTTCTTCCAGTAGTCCACCTTGGATACCATGCTAAAGCAGAACGGGAATGGAGCACGAGTAAGAAGCAGCTTCTTATGCAGCTCTCTCCGCTTTTTCAAACTGACGTGGTTCGCTAAGCTGTGGAAGACCTTGTAGTCCGCAACCGCCTCCTGCAGGCCCTCCATTGCTTCCTCCGTCTTCTCCATGTAGCCGTACATGCCGTTGGGTGGGTCCCGAGGGAACAACATTCGCCTCACGCTTCCCTCACGTAGGAACAGAGCATTCGAACGGGTTGTCTTATGCTTAGTATAAAAGCATGACGAAAAGATGCAGCCCAATCCACTGCAGTCGTACTGATAATAAGTCTCTCCGTCATCGACGGTTAGGGTCCCACCCATAAGAGCGCTTGCAGCGGCAAGCGGATACCGGAAGGCGTTCACACCCCGCCGGTTTGGCCCAAAGTACGCCTCCTCCTGAAGATATCGCTTCCTAAATGCCTCCTCGCTCAACACTCTCCCTTTCAGCCCACCAACAACTACCACACGATGCCCCACAGCGTGCTCCATTTGATGCCGCATGACCACCTGCACGTACTTGTCCACTTGCCGCAGGTAGTAAACCACGGACACGATAAAGAGCAGACAGAACCCCATATCCAGAAGGGCCACAAACCACAACCTCCAGCTGAGCGGCGCGATATTTTGCAACGAAAGGTCATAGAGTCCATGAAGGGGCACGGGGACACAGGTGTTTGCATCTGTGTAGTGACAAAACGGCATCATTTCCATGCACACGGTTTTATTTGCATCCCGGAGCCGACAGCCATTGTCGTCACGGCGCACCATAAGCACCTCAACGTAGTTGTCCGTCCAGGATAGCAAACAAATCCAAACATTGATTAAGAATCCAACGATGAATACAGTTGCAAACAACTTTAGGAAAGCGATATACACAGCGACATGGGGGTCGAGCAGCGTTTTGGGTGGTCCACTGTTATCGCTATCTTGTGGACTACCAAAACGTTCCCCAACGCTGTCAACAGGGGGGCTATCAACACCGAAGCTGATTGCACCCGGGACCTTCGCGAGGGGTGGTGGGTTGTTTTGCCTGGGGCCCGACCATCCTCTCGTGGCGCGGAGCCCGGCTGCGTGCAATCTTCCTCGCTAGCGACGCAGTCGCCACAGTGATTTTTCTTTCATCTTCCACGGAGTCGAGTAGAGGTTTAAAAATACTCTCAAGCCCCTCCACTTCCTCCTCTACACTTAGCCAGGAACGTAGGCTCGGTATGACAAACAGTGAGCAAGGGTACGGGAGCGAACGCCCCACTCTTCGGGGTTGTAACCCGTCACTTTGTTTATTTAGCGTTGTGTCCTCAGAGTCTGAGGACGGGTATTGCTGCTGCTGCTGCTCCATAACAACAGCGGTGTGATTCACTCGAAAGACGCGGCGGAGCCACATCCATGGTGCATACAGTGCAAATGTACTAACGGCTCCTAGCCCTGTGAAAGCAAGTATACATAAAATTAGCGTGAGCACTAACCCCTCATCGTTCCACGTGGCATCGGGGTTGAGGGGTCCAGCTAGCGGCTCCATTTGTAGGCCAACTTGGCTCTTTCTTCTTTAGATAATGTGTCTGCTTATACAAATATACGTGTGCAGGCGCACGTGTCCCACCACAAACCACCCTCGTACAGGAATCTTACTAATGCGATAAGAACACAAGAGAGGTACATGTAAAGAGTATATATAAATGCAGGCAAGTAAAAACACACGTACACAAGTATCTATTTACATATGCTTGTGAGCACACCTGTGCGCTTATGCTTGTAGCCATTGAAGCTGATAACTTACTCTCAAATTTACATTTTGCCACTGTCGCTGTTGTTGTTGTTAAACTTTAACTATTCAACTGCTGAACAGTACCGCAAAGTTGTTTCCTTTTTGCTCCCCTCTCCTTCCAGGTGCCCATGAAGGACTGATGCGGCGGTGGTGTTGCCTGTCGCGTTGCGCTATCCTTATTCCTTTTCTTGATTCAGTCGATGCTGACATACGACAACAACCCGCACACACCGCATCGCAGGAAATGACTTTACATACAAGAACAAGTTACATAAAAAGTGCGCATGATACAAAAGGCGACCAGTCCAGCTCCACCACAGCTGCGGCAACATCAAGCAACCCTGCGACAATGGGTGTAAAGATGAACATAATAAAAGCTGTGCGTGTACTAACCGGACGTTTGGGACATTTAGAGCCGTTTCGCTGACTACGTGGTACTGTGCAACTATCCTCCGTCCCTTTCTCATCACTTGTACCATTAGTTGCTGTGGCTCCCACCGCTGACTGGGGAGGCGAATCCTGCAACGTCCCTACACCGCAGTTCGTTACAACAATAAACCGTGATGGTTGACCACTGCTGTCGCCAAAAGGGGCTACTTCGCGCATGAATTCATCCAACCCTCGCACAATCCGGCCAAAGCAAACATGGCGACCATTAAACGCCTTCTCGTTAACTTCTGATGTCGTGATGAAAAACTGCGAGCCATTGCTGTTGGGGCCGTTATTGGCCATCGCCAGTAGGCCAACCTCATTCATTCGTCGACGTTTGTATTCATCGACAAACCATCCTCGACCAAAGCTGCTTAGGTGATTGGCACCGCCGTCCACCTGCATGGTGAGGTCACCGCCCTGCACGAAGAAGTTTGGGACAATCTTGTGAAAGTACGTGCCCAGGTAGCACGTCGGAACACCCTTGAACCAGTAGCTTTGCACACCCCCGCTAGCTGACTTTCCAGCGCAGAGGTTCCGGAAGTTAGCACACGCTTTCGGTGATTCATCGTCAAAGAGCTCAAACTCTATGCGCACGGAAGCGATTGGGTGCCTGGCGGGCTTGACAGACTCCAGCAGGTCGTGCCCCTGCTGAACTAACGAACCAGCAAGGGATGGGGTTTCTGGAAACTCTTCGAAGCACGTGAGCTCCATCCAGCAGGAAGTGCGCTGCAGCCGGTGCCTGTGGCTGACATACTGAGTTCCGGAGGCGGTGGATCCATGAGTGGTTGTACAGCCGAGACAACTGATTGTGGTTGAAGACAGAGACATGGTGGACTATCACAGGATCAGCAAATGCCTGCACCTTCAACCTTGACGCTGCGATCACTTGATTTCGCCACAATTTTTTTCCACAGACGAACAAGAAAAATTAGGGAGAAAGACTTACGTATTGTCACTAGGGAGAGCATATGAGAAGGTGAGGCACAAAATAACCTACACCCAAACATGTACGAAAGGGAAAACAGCTATAATACACCATAAGTAACGTTCGAAGATGCATACTTATGTGACACTTATCGACGCGTGTACCATTCCGCTGGATTGAACCGTGACTTCGTTCACGACGAGCCCGCTTCATGCGGGGAAATTTTTTGTCTACGTCACTGAGTCTCTCCTCGTGACGCCATTGCGGGCATCCCTGGGAGGGGATTTCATAAAAATAAGCAGTCCCGACCGCGTTGAAGATATCCTTTTTGCCACTCTTCAGGCAAATAGCGAGTCGAGCTTCAGGCAGCTAACGCTTTACTCGGCCACATCTTTTCCCTCCAGTGGCATTTATTTGTGCCATTTATCCACCCCGTAGACTGGTGTTTCCTTTTTCCTCTCGTTTTTCTCCCTGTACCACTATTACTTGCCAATGGTGTTTGTGTGCGTAAGTGCTGCAGGCACGCAGGAGTACCCTTAAGGCGCTGCGCGTAAGCCAGCCATTCAGGTGTGTGTCGGAGCAGTGAGGAACAAAAGTTCATGACGTTAGGTTTTTCATACCGCCGCTCTTATTTGCTTCTTCCTGTGAAACGTAGCACTCAGAAAGGTGAATATGGGCCCGGAGGCGACCGTCTCTTCGGTGGTGTGAAGTGTTTCCCGCTTTCCATGAATATTTTCATGTTCTTGTGCATGTATGGCTTCGGAAGCGTAAGCGCCTCCAAGTCCTGTGCTCTTTCCGGCTCCCCAAGTTGTCCATCACACTCACCTGCGCACCCTCCTGCCTGCTGCTGCTGTGATGATGAACTGTTACTGCCCTTCGACTCCTCTTCCTTCGCCGCTAGGGGTGTCGACTGTGGCGTCTTACGACGTGGAAGACCAGCACGATAGGTTGACAAAACATCAACACCAAACACGAGAAGAATCTTGACAGCATGAAGATAACATACTCTCTCTGCGTCTTTCTTTTTCAGAGAAATTCCAACAGCTAACAGGCGCTTCGGTAATTTTACACAGTCCACGGAGGGTCCTCCTTGTCACTGCACTGTGCTAGGTCACCACGGTCTGTGCTTACCTCATTGAGCGTCTGGGTGCCCACTCCCGCTGTCCTCTCTTCTTTCTTACCCCCGCTCAGCGTATTATCTGCTGACAGCGGTCTTGGTGAAGTGTTACCCTTAGTGTTATTTCCACCCTTCCGCCGCGGTAGCACCAGGGGGAGATAGGCAATATTATGGACACTGACTTGCTTCCCGTATCCAGTAATATACACGGATGCATTGACATTGGCATTCTTCGGCAGCTGCTGCCTCAGGTAGTTCTGGACACATACTTTTGCCTCATTACCCGCTTCAACGATTGCCTCATCACCAAGTTCCTCACCGTACACCGCGAAATCGTGAGGAATGCGCAGCTGGAGTATGTGCAGCGTGTCACAGATGTGCGGGAGGGGCCGTGGCTGATTTCCCTCAACGATGTAACCGGGCAGGTAAGGCGGGCGTTCCTTCTTTGCTTTCTTGTGAACGCTGTCCCCGTCCAGGTAAGGTGACGAAGTTTCTTGAGGGTTGAGCTTGTTATTACTGCTGCTTTCTGCCAGCAGCGAGGGTGCAGGGATAGCCACCAACCCCTCTTCCCGAGTCCTTCCCGCCATGACATCTGCTGTCACGAGACCCTTCTTTCGCCTTTCTTCAACGAAAGCCTGTTGTTTTTGGTGGTCGTTGAAAAGTGGAATGCCTAAGGAGCAGAGTGTGTCCACGGCGTGCAATGCACACAAGTCCATCGCCTGCTCCATTGTCTTCCCCACTGCGTTCCCCCCTCTGATTCCAAAGGCTTTGGGCACGGGAAGCAATGTACTCGCCCGGAACTGATCGCCCATACGTGTGATTATAAACAAGTCAGGATAGGGATTGCGGACAACGTCACGTTGCCACACCTCCAACGCTCGCCTCGCCTCCGTTAGCAACTCGGGCTCGGGGTTTGCCTCTATGTAGTCCCCACAATAGTTATTGATATCAATATGTGCGGCGATCATCCGTTCACTCACGCTTCGCTTGTAACCACATCGCCGCAGTACAGAGGGGTCCAGCCAGACGTCGTCTCCACCAACCTGCTGCTTCAGCGGGAGGGGCAACACATCGTGTGGGCGCGGGTGGTGGATGTCACCCACGTTGGGATTTGGGGCCCACCGGCCAAACCGCGCAACCGCCTCAGCGTGCCGAGCCTGTCGGCCGGGGTCCTGCGGAAAGAGAGGGCGCGCGAGGGCATCGAGAAGCAGTTCCCCATGCATGGCTGCAAGAAACTCGGCGCATTCCTTTGTCTGCGCCTTGCCGCGAGCAACAACTGTGTCGTACAGATGCATCTCCGCCACATACATCCTTGTAGAATGATTCGCAACAGTAACATGAGTAAAGGTGATGCGGTCCTTGAGGGCAATACCTTGCTGAAGGAAGAAGTCCTTCATCCGGTCGTGCGCCGCTGTTTCGTACACACACGGCAGCACCAATGCGTCGGGAGACGGTGAACAACGCGTGGAATTTGTGTTGACCATTTGCCAAAGACCACCCTCCGTCGGGTCGAAGGATACGGGTGATGTTCCAGTGGTCGCCACATTTGTACCTCCCTCTTGCCCACCATAGGAAAGCCATGGATAGTGTACGGTGGTGTGGTACAACTGGCCGTCACTCACTTTATCAACACTACCGTGGTCTTCCTGCTCCTGTCCCTTATCCTCAAGCTCACCTGTGGTGGAACTGGTGGTCTTGTTGAGCGTAACCGGAGTTAACCTGCCACCTTCCAACACGCGCTTAGAGGCACGGACACGGTTTTGGTGTCGTGGACCACTGTCGTTAATTATTTCTGCCTCGGCTATCGAGGTGGAGAAGTCGTTTTCCGTGACCACAGCGCCATTGGCACTTGGTACTGACACCATCCGTAGCGGTGGCGGTGTGACTGTGTTCTCCGGCATTACTGGGTCCCCTGGCATAGGTGCGTATCGCCCCTGGCGCCGTGCATTTTCGGCATGCTTCTTCTGCATCATCGGAAGTCGAAACAGCGGAACCCCCAACGCATCGCACACACGCTCTGCATGCATTGCTGCCAGCAGCACCGCGTCCTTTTCATCGTTACCTACGCCTTCAGCCACGTACAGATGATGCGGGGCTGGCAGTTGCAACCGGCAGCGTGCGCGGTAAACTGCCTTCCCAAACATTTGTTCCTGACTGATTTCAAAAATATTAGTCGATTGGTTCCCTGTCCGGCGTACATAATTCACCACGCGACTCTTTGCAAAGTTGTCGATGCTAGTCACGTCCCAGTATTGCTGCTGTCGATGCTTATCCGTGCCAGCCATACCGCTGTGTCCACTATCCGGGCTGTTGTGCTCATCATCCGAGGCACCTCCACTCCTCCCAACGTGGAAGTGACACTCATTCTCAACTGAAAGAATTTCAATTGTCACCATTTCAGGGGATATTTCTTCAGATACCGCGGAGGCAGTACCCACACTGTTTGGATTAATGCTGGATTGCGAGGAGGAGCAATGACGAGCATTAACGGCCGATGGTACACAATTGGGTTTCACAGCACTCCTACGAATGGTACAGTAGCGCAATGCACACCGACATTGGCATGTTTTAATCATAAACAAGTGCATTCGGTGCATCATCCTCCCTCGCTACTGTCTTCGTTTCCGTGTATTTGTTTCTATCTCCACCCGTGCCCCTTCCTTCACTCCGCTCAACGCCCTTTTTGCACCCAACACTGCGGGCAGTTACCAAGTGCAGGGCAGCTGCAGCGTTGAGATATTTTATTAGTGTTGATGCGAAAGACAATAATAATAATAATAATAATATAATAATAATAAGACAATAAAGAAATCGGAAGAATCAAGAATGAAAGTGAGATTCAATGCCACACAATGAAGAGTGTCATCAGCAACCGTGATCACAAAGTTTGGAGTCACTCACGCGTTCAACCGAGTACTAGCACTTAGGACGCGTAACCTACTACCCACCCATCCGTCTGTGCACCACAAGTGGTTGCAGCGTTACAGCGCACTGTCCATGGCCCTCCCCCTTAAATGTTCAAGTAACGTACTCAAGGGCCTCAGGATCTGTTTCACATCGCCTCAAAATATCACGAGCAAGGAGGTTCTCAATGCGCATCTTCACAAGATGCTCACTCGGAGCGAAGAGTCGCGAAAGCTCCCGCTTTACTTCACTTATCAGCTTCTGATAACGTAGAGAACTGTGTTTCTTCATTACGCGGACGGCGGCTGCGTCAACCTGGAAGCGCTGCGTACTCTCAGCCGCCCTCTGATTCGCATGCAGGCGTGGAGCGGGAAGTTCGAGCTTCCGCATGGTGTGTGTGAAGCTTATGTTGAGTGTGTATCCATCCCCTGGCGCCGGTGAAGGCGACTCGTCGGCCTGGGCGTGGGGTACATGGGGCGTGGCTATCGCCCGTGTGAGCAGATTACAAGATCCGTTTTGTACGAGTTGTTCCAAGTGGATCTGAAGGGCTTCGAAGGTCATTCCCATTGCGGAAGCAATCTCCTCTACAGTCAAGAAGTGCTTCCGCGGCCCGATCGCTGTTTCTCCATGCCTCTCTTGATCATCCTGCGCGCGTCGTGCAGCATTATACGCATCGCTCACCAGGATGAGGATGTTGGCTTGCACCATGCCCGCCACTATCTCTTTTGTTCCTCTCGGAAACTCCGCCTCCAAAACGGCGGTGCCATGTGCATGCATCCACAACAGCCTTCGCTGTGGGTGCACGCTAGTATAATAGGACCTAAAGGTCTCAGCGGCTGCTTCCAGTGAGCTGCACGGTGCAAAGGGCCGTGTGACACATGTGGGCCAGTGAACAGCGGTAACCACATGAACGTTAATTTTTGACCGCAACTCCCTGAAGTCCTGGGTTTTGCGGAACGCATTAACCGTACCGTCACTCAGATCGTGATCCCGGAGCATCCTGTCCAGACTACGGTTGAAATTCCGGCCAAAAGCTTCCCGGAGCTCCTTGAGCAGGGCGCGCTCAAATTCAACGCCTCGATAAGGCGACGATGGGCCATGGAAAAAAATGGAGCGAAGACGAGACGCCAAGAGTAGTTTGTACTCCTCCAGAAAAACATCCTTGTCACCAAGGAACGAGGCAAGGCCTGCCACGTGGTGCACGACTGCTAGAAGATTGCTGTCAACCACTGGTTCACCGCATCCCACGAAAGTCTCACTGGCGCCACTAATGACTTCAGCAACGCCATTTTCTTTTTCTCTCCGGCACAGGTTGTTGCAGTAATGTGAAAAAAGCTTGGGTAAAGGTGTAATGCATTTCCCCTGCGTGGCTATCATCTTGCGTAGTGCCGACCGGGCCTCTTCCGTGAGCTGCCGTCCTCGAAATGAAAATAATTGGTAATTCAAATTCGGTGCGGACATTGTGGGTAACACGTTACCACCGTCGTTGCCCTCTGTTTGCGTGGTGTCCTGGATGTTACGCTCCCATCGCTCACAGCAAAGCACCTCACGAAAGGCGTCGAGCACGCCAACTGCAGGGATGGAAATCCATTGAACCGCTCCCTCACCAAGGCGTTGTACTGCATAGCCATACCAACAAGCCCACCAACCACTGCCGTCGACAAATCATTCCGAAATGCGGTGTCCTCCTCGTGTTTGCATTGCCTCTCTTCCTGCGGGTGGGTGCGGTAATACGTCTCCTCCATGGAGGCGAGCTCAACCAAAAGTGAGGAGGCATCGCAGACTATTTTGGTAGCGAGCTCACTACAGAGCAATTCAGTCCACTCCCCATTCCCCGTGCTGGTAAAGGTTGTGACCACAATCCCTAGAGAGCTTAAAAACTCATTTCGATCTTGGTTGACTAAGTCATCTTCATCAGTAGGAAGTCCTAGGTTGCTACAATTACATCCTTCCTTACCCGAGCCACCAGATTTAGCAGACGCAGACAATGACGCTTCTGGTGATGGTGGTGGTGTTAATAGTCTCATCCTGTCGGAGTTGGCCTCCAATGTGACTAGTTTCTTTCGCAAATGTCGACAATGAGAATGACCACTTCTAATCCACTGGTCTAACTGCACCCGGAACCCAAACTTTTTGTCAAGAATAACCTCACGGTAAGTTTCCAATAGAAGTACATTGCGTAACTTCCCAAACAAAATTTCAGAGAAAAATGGAACATCCATATCCCTCAGGAGCGACCCCTCTAACTCACGGCAACGTTGCACCCAACACCAATAGCGACGCTTGCCATTTGGTGTGGCAAGCCTCACAGCACGCTCCTGGCGGTAATAATTTTCCAAGCGCTGAGGTAGCATGTGCCAAAGTGATTGAGGATAAGTGTGGGTAGCGGCTGCGAAAGGTTAACGATGAAGAGACGCGCTCGTTGCGCTGCCTCCGATGCCGCCACAGCCGCTGCTCCAGTGCCAGCGCCACGATAGGAATTGCTTTTGCCCTTATAGTTGCCACCTGCGGCACTCGGGTAACTCGCACCTGTAAAGTGCTGTGTACCCGCAAGATATTCAAGCAAAGTGGTGCTCTCAATTCTCTTGCGCAACTGGCGTGCGTACTCGAATAAGCAACTCTGTGATTCGTCATTCTCCAAGTAATCTGAGGAAGATGCGCAATCGTTTCCGGAGCTGCTGACATTCTTCCAGGCGTCATCGGCACCGGTGCCTTTTCGGAGTGCCGCACCGCTGCATGTAAAACTCGCCCCTGCACACGTCGTGGAGGAATTTCTTACAGTTTTGATGATCTCAGAGACAACAGCTAAGAATTCCCCGATGGCCGCACATAAAGCAGGTGGAGGCCCGCCACCTGATATCTCGTTGACCCTTCGCGCCTCATCCGCTAGTTTTATCACATCAACGACCAGTTGGTTCCTGACGGGCCCGTAAACCACCACGTAAAATATTTTAAAGCACATTATGGACACTGAGTCGAGGTGAAACTTCCCCGTGTAGAAGTGGTCCAGATAGCCAAAGCATGACTGCACAACACGGCGGAACAGGGTAAACAACTTGAACTGATGCACGAACTCGCTGCATAAGCTTGTAGACTCGCTTAATGAAGATGAAGTTTTATTTTCTCTGCCATTCGAAGTAGTGTCATTATCGCATGAGCGAGGAGAAGAGCACATTGCCTTCGCGGCAGCTGTGATATGCACAAGCACGTTTTCTTCAAGATCCTTCAGGACAAATAGGGCAAGTCGCCGGTAAACCTCGCAAAAGTTCCCTGGGTGACCACGGCAAACGTAATACACATCGGCATACCATCTCATGTGGTGGCGAGCACCTTGTAAGCGTTCTTCCATCTCCCCACTGCCGCTTCGGATTATTGTCGCTGTTTGCGTAAGATATTCTTCCAGGCGGTTCCACACCGCATCCACCGTCGGCTCACTCTTCGGCAACTCCGTGATACCTGCTTTCGGCAGCAGTGCACTTTCGTTACTGTGTTCCATCACTCCTCGCTAATCGCTGCCACCACTGTGTTTACGGTTACAAACGCCAGAACCCGATTGGGCAGATAAATAAGGCGTTTCGCATGCAGGATATTATACGGCGTGGGGGTGGGCTAAGAGAGTATGGAACCTTTAAACGCTAATGCCGTTAATCAATAGGCAGAAAGCTATACCACAAAAGTGGTTAGAAGCAACTTCTAAGGCAGAAGAAAAAAAATATGAGTACAATCCTCAGTAAAAGCTATGTCGGGGTCATTAGTAACAAAATATGCTGCCAAAGGAGGCTCATACGCCGCCTTTATATACATATCTCTTCCCTCATGCTTACCTTCAAAATATTTCTTCCCTTCCACACACAATCAGTGGTGAAATGGAGACTGCACGCCCAACAAGAAGGAAAAAAAAATGATTCAAAAGGCTCGCCCCTACAAGCACTGCCAGTTGATCCAGTCATACAACAACCAAAAATAGCCAAACTGCTTACCAACGCCGGCGGAGGTTATCCTTGCTTATAGCCACACATTCTCACTCGCTCTGCCCACCGTTACGGTCATTGGAGGATTTCCAGCTATGCCGCCACCTGATTTTCCTTTTCCTGCTGTCTTCGGTGTGTTTAACTTCGAAAGAAGATCCGCCATCCCTCGCGAGCCTCCATGGCGTGAGGAGGAAGTACGCGTGCTGGTTCGCTCCCTTTCGCCTCGAGGCTGTTGCTGCTGCTGTTGTTGTTGTGGTTGCCGTTGCTGTCTCTGCCCCCCTCTTTTCACTTCATTAATTCCGCCGCCGCTTACTATCTCCCTTGTACCATCCTGATCACGTGGTTCCTGCTGCCGTTCCACGCCGCTGATGGCTCTCACACCGGTCCGTCCGCTCGCGTCCCCGCTGCCCGCGACGACCTGCTCCACACTGTGCCCTTCTATAACCGCTCGCCAGTAGCGCTCGCTATTGCGGCGGAACTCTTCCATCGCCGCGGACCGCTCGTTCTCCAGCGTTCGCACCAGTCCACGCGCACTGTTCCGCGCCTCCTGGCGAAGCGGCTGAATCGTAGCAGAGTAGTACTGAAGTACGTTTTGGTAAAAGTTTAGCATTGGCATCGTCCTGTAGAAGAACCGGTTGAACGCCTCAATGAGGGAAGCCCCACTCTTGCCACTGAGCACGAACTGCAGCGCAGGATTGGCCAAAATAGCTTTGTAATGCGCATTCCGCTCGAGAGCTTGCCGTAGTCCCTGGTCAGAGTCCTTCGTAACGTACACCACCTCATCCGGACGCCGTGTAAAGTAGCTCAGCGACTTGCAGTTGGCTGCAATAAACCCAGTAGCAGGCGCCATAACGGGACCGGCACGAATGCCGTGGCGTTTAAACCGCTCAACGGTCTCGATGTGCTCCGCTTTTATGTTGTCGAAAATAAATGGCCATTTAGGGGGTCAAGTAACTTCAATGTGACGTACTGCCAGCGCACGGGTGGTCCCCACCGTAGCCGTTAGCTTCGTGCTCTCCGTCACTAACCTCAAAGTACGTGCTGCCGGGAAATGTCTCAGGATGCTTTGTAACGTTGCTCAGAAATGCGATAAAGGATTCAATAGCCACTGTTATGTTTGGTACGTACTTTCCATCACAATAATCATTATACAGCTGAATCACCTTTGCGTGATTACCACCAAAAACAGGAAGTAAGGCATTGACAAACTCCTGTCGTAGACATAGGTTCTGCTTGTTCTCTCGGATGGCATACTGGATATCCATAACAAGTCCATCGTTGCGTAGCGCAAGCTCCTCTACAATGTGCACAACCATTTTGTCGTCGTTTTCCCATCCCCTTGTAGATCCAGTGCCTTGTTGCTTGTGCTGGCCGAGCTGCTTAATGGCATTTGATAGCGACGCCGAACCTCTTCGCTGTTGCTCGTTGCGTGCGGCAGCGCCACTGCCACGTCGCTCGTTATTGGCAGACCTGCCACCGTTCCTTCCGCTCGGACCGCTCCACGAGAGAATGAGCGACACGGGGACGGCAAAGTCATCGCCAACAGATTCCTGCTCCGTACAGTTGGCAAGCCCACGCGTTACGATGGCGATGCTTTCTGATGTGAGTCCTATCCTCTCCAAAAGCTTTGCAAGTTCTTGGCCCTTCACAAAGGGAACAACATTTCCGCCAAACCGCACCGAGCCACGATTAAGCTGTCCCGTTTTCTGTGCCAGCAGATTGGAGGATATGCCTTTCCCAACGAGTTTGGAAAGGGATAACTGGAACTCGCTTACCACTGAGCTCTCAAGGTGGGCGACGTACGCGGGGTCCGTGAGGTTTGTCAAAGCCCCATGCAACCTGGCGCGCTTAACAAGTTGCAGAATAAATGGTTCGTCACTCCCCGTGCCACGTGCACCGTGATTGGAATACTCCACCGCATAGGCCACGGATCAACGTCTGCCCACAGCGTTCCACTTCGCGAGCCGTTGTTACCACTCGGTGCAGTGTACCGTCTGTTGTCTGTAG
Source organism: Trypanosoma congolense (assembly GCA_002287245.1). Taxonomy (NCBI): domain Eukaryota; phylum Euglenozoa; class Kinetoplastea; order Trypanosomatida; family Trypanosomatidae; genus Trypanosoma; species Trypanosoma congolense. The sequence goes on along the minus strand of NHOR01000319.1, from coordinate 921,320 downwards.
CAGAAGCTTTGGTGCATTCTCTGGAATGTCTTTATTAAATGCGGCAATCTCTTCCTCAAGATATTTCGACAGTATATTTGCCAACAGAAGAGATGGCGGCCGACCTCGCTCACGCCATTCGTGCAATGAAAGCAGGAGCTGTCGCACATCTGCCTCGCCATCACCACAGCATTCCACAGCCCATTGATAGACGTCCTTATCTCCCAACTTGTTGTTAAAAAGCCTCTCTAGGGCATCCGTATAGCCCAGGTCTCGCACTCGCTCGTTCTCAGCTCCCAGCGTGTTGTAGTGGACCGTGTCGTGGGTCGGTGAGTGACCGTGTGGACCCAGCCCAAAACCCACAGAAAAATCTTCAATTACAGCGCGCATCCGCTCGCCCACCCCATATGACGTCCCAAATGGAGGTATTTTCCCCCCAAAAGGAAGTCCAGAGGGATCAACGAGCTTCTGCTCAGTGGTATCGTACAACGCCTTCTGCTCCGCGTTGTGCTGCTCCCACCCGTATCCCATCGCGCTCCACCAACCCTCATTGAGCCTCAGGGAGTTCGTTTTGCTTGGGGATTTGAGGAAGTTCCCGGGACGCCGGCCACTGATGTCGCGTAGCGCTTGCTCAATCACATTCATCTCGCCATCTGTGATTGGCTCCACCTCACTCCAGCCGTTTTCCAGCTCGTTACGATCAACTGTTGGAAGACCCTGTGTTCGCTGGTACTCCCACTTCCCACCAAACTGCACGCTGCGATCACGGCGGTCGGGAATTACTTCAAATGCCTGTGGATTATGAAAGAATTGCTTCGACAGCAGCCTGTCCTTGTACTCCTTCGTCTCGAAGTCATCGACCGTCGTGTGTTGAGTGTACCCGAACTTCTTTACCTTCGGGGTATATTTTCCCTGAATGAGCGGCACATACCTCTCCCGTTTAAACGGTGCTTGTTGCAGCTCTTTAAGCCTCTCTTCGGCAAAGTCATTGCGAAAAGGTGTTCGCCACGACGGCGGTGACTGAAGAAGCTCAACTCCAAGGACCGCTGTTATGCTTAGTCGCTCGCGCACCTGCACTTCGTTGCCAATGGGCACCGCAACGCTGCGATCAAGGGTGCTTCCACCACCCTTAAGGAGCCGCCACTGCACAAACAACACACCGCCACGAACACCAACCACCTGCCCTATAAATTCTTCCCGTGCGGTCCGTAACGAATCCAGAAGTGGCACATCTGCTTTAGCATAGTCTGGTGCGGCGTAGCGCAGCGATTCCCACCGCTCCCGTATATCCAGACAGTCGGCTCCCAACAGCACAATTCCGTGTTCTTTATGACGTGCGGCGCTCGTGTACACGGCACACAACATTCTGTCAGCATCCCCACCTTCCACGTTACCGCCCAGAACGACAACTTCTTCCTCGTCTGTGCTATCGCTGTTATTTTGACTATTATCACTGCCGTTACCGCTTTTCGCGCGAATAAGGAGTCTGTCGCCGTGCTCAAACCCACCAAAGAGATGGCAAGTCTTGTTTGTCGTGTCCAGGAGGAATTGCCTCTTGTGGACCGGGTCATTGTACGGCACAGCCCCAGGCTCTGGATACACTCGCATGACAGCTTTGAAAACAGTGCCATGCTCCCAACACCAAAGGGCCGCAGTGACGCCTCATCTGTTAGAAACACACGATATCCGTCCTTGTCAGGGAACACCACGCTGACATCCCCGACGCTTGATAAGGTATTACCTCGTGCTGCCGCCCTTGCACGGTCTAGCTTTTGCTCCTCTTCTAATCGTGCAGCCTTCGCCTCCCTGTTTGCGATAACATCATGCAGGTACAATATCTCCCGCCACTCGTTGGTTGTGTACGACTCCTTTGGCAGGCCCGTAGACAAAAACGACTTTTCGATACCTTCTTTCACCTCCCTCCAGTTGACTATGCGCCTCGTCTTAAAGTCTACTTTGTACGGCACAATCGCAGAGGTGTCGAGCTTCCACAGTGCCGGTGGTACGCGAACAACGCCTTCTTCCTTCTGCTGCCTGCGGTATTTGTTCTTTTCCATGTCGATACGAAACTGCAGTGGGGAAAGTGGTGCTTTGTTCACTTCACCGGTGTACCTTGCCGCATTGCTCTCTAGCGTGAAGTCGTTGGTGAGAAGATGTGGGTGAGGCGTGTTATCGAGTAACTTATCATACGAGTCCTGCATTGCCTTTGTGATGGTTATGGTCCCTGTCAGGAACTCCATACTTCCCCTCAACCTATTCATAAAATCAATCGCCTTCCCCCTCTGCCTGGTTTGAACATACACCTTTAGTAAGCCCTCCGCCTGCCGCTGCGTATGTTGCGGTGTTCCAAAGTAGGGGTCTTCGGTCGCGCGATACCACAGAGCTCTGCCCGACGGCACACGACATCAAACCACTCGCGCCCCCACTTCTGATGAGGAGCCCATCGACCGCGGTGCTTCCTAAACGGAGTGTGCACATCACCCTCCCCGCAGTACCGCGTGGTGTCGTACGGCAAACTGCACCGGGGGCAATAGTCCTCGTTCACGTAATTTGCCTCCATCTCAAGGAAGATACCAAAAAGGTCTGACAGCTCCGGCGGTTGTACGGCTTTGAACTGCTCAAAAAGGTACGTATCTCTAAAGTCCAGGCTGCTTAACGCGTCGTGAAAAGCAACAAAGAACTGGTGCACGTGCTGGGTGTGGCGGGACTTGAAGTCACCAATATCACCCACCGCATCGTAATGCAGGTTGATAAGATATTGCAGTCGATCAAACCACGCCTTGCAATGCTCCACGCTCTTTATATCACGGACCTTCAGAAGCTCATCTCCCAGAACCCTGGCGGTGAAGGGACTTCGTGGGTTGGTAAGCTGAGCTCCGTGGGCCCCACTTTGGTAAAGCGTGTAATGCCACGTTGGTTCGTAGTGCAGATTCGTGATAGCAGGGCGCGGAATACCCTTGTAGAGCTGGTTGGTGTTAGTCTCGTAAGCCGATAATCCGTTGCTGCCGTCAACGTTATCTGCTTCAAAACCATGCGGCCGCCCGAGTAATGTATGTAACTCCCGCTGTCCGGGATAGTAACCTCTAAAGAAGCGGTTGTTTGTGGCGTCTGTGTCTGTCTCCCAGAGGTTCATGTGCTTCATGTAAAGGGGTGTGATGAAAGGCAGTCCACGGCGTGCCTTAGAGATATTTCGTTCGTTGCTAAAAATTCCATAACGCTTCTCATGAATGTAAAATGGCTGGCGCATCTCATCGTGCTGCAGCTTCTTCGCATACTTAAAGGAGAAGCGTTTCTGCACTGTGACTGTGTAGGGGCCCCTTGAGGGTTTTTCGATACACACAAACACGTGTGGACAGCAGCAGCTGTCACCCCGTCCAGCTGATGTGACTCGGCGCATCATCGCCTCCTACGCCTGAGGTGTTCCTTTTTCGTGGCTTCTCTCCTCCCTTCCCTTGCTTTTGTTCGTTTATCCCTCCCTTTTAAGTGATCCGATAATTGAGGGAGTGGCAATTCTTCACAGTTTCCCTTGCCTAACAGTTCATTTTAATAAGTGTTATCATTAATATATATATATATATATATATATATATATCGCGGCAGAATTTGCAATAATTCACAGTAACGAGCGAGAACCACGACATGGAATGAAAAAGAAGGGGAAATAAATTGAGCGGTGGATATCAATGTGACGATGATAGCGGTATTCATGTGGAGTGTAAGTCATAGGGAACGAGTAATAATCAAATCAACAAGTGAACAAATACCAATACATCCTCGCCGAGACAGCAGCGGTAAATGCATGGGGAAAACAGAGCAAAGTAGGTAAAAACGATAGAGCCGCCCGCTGTTTCAAATGGAAATGAGGGAACAAAGCAGGGGCTTTACAACACAGAGGAAGAAATAAAGAAGAAACAACATAATCAAATGGCCGTGCTGAGCACATGCCGCGTGCTTTGTGATGATAAAAGAAAGTGAAGACGGTCTATAGAAATAATTTTACTGGATGACAACTGAAAGGAGAAAAACACAATGGGAAACTACAGTAAGCATGAGTTATTAAATCATACATCCAACTCATCTCAGTATTAGTGAACAGCTGAGCGGATAAACGGTAAATTACTCAACTATAATACTGAGACAGGTCAGGCGTATGATTTAATTAGTCGTGTTGGGCTTTCCCGGGGGTGGGGGCAGAAAGAGAGAGAGAGGGTGATGTACCTTCTGGATGAACGGATGAAGAGCCAGCATACGATTTAAGGTTGGGCTCTGGGCCTTTGACGTTATCACGGCATAATTTGTTTTCGTCAGCCTGCACCGCCATGCATCGGTTCATCCTTCGTCCATCCCGAAAGTGCATCACTCTCTCCTCTTAGGAACACACGAACGCACAGCTAGCCATGGTGCGTTGTGTCCATCTCGCTCAACTTCTTGCAAGGCACCGGCGCCAGACTCCATGTGCACAGGCACTGAGCCACGCGACGGCGGAGCTGCGAGCCGCTCATATGGCGTACGAGATCATCGCTTTCTGTGAGAAGTTTCGTTAACTCGTGAGCAGCACAGCGCCTGAGCCGCTCACTTCCGGGCCGTCTCCCTGCGCGAGGATCTTCTTCGAGATGATGAAGGAACTGTACAATGTGGGGAATCTTGGCCGGCTTTTCCATCCAGCGGGGCCTTCCGGGGGGCTTCACAGCGTTCAAAGCCCCCCGTACGAGTACCCAGCAGTGGTGATTTAAGGTGTTGGGCTCCAGGAGGGTGCTTTGCAGCCGGGATCCCACAGCCTCATCGGAGAGCCGCACGAGACTAAAAGGATCCCCCTGCATACAACAACGAAGTTCACTCACTGCGATGTGTGTTGTCAGGTGCGTGGCCTGAATGTAGTCCAGTGCGGTGTAGAGAAAGCATCGCAATCCTGCCATTTCTTCGACGAAGTGGTGCCATTTACCACCCCACAACCCTCGCACAATGTGTTGCTCGTAAGCCGCGGGGTAGCGTCGCTGTACCTCCTGCTGAAGCCTCGCAGAGGAGACGGAACAACATGGTACGTTGGCCAAGCCAACCATTCGCATTTCCTGGAAGGCAACTCGCACAGCACTCGCCAGCACTTCCTCCGTAGCGGCAAGACTGCCGGCGTGGTGGCGCGGTATCATTATACGAATAGGCATTACTCTTTATGTATGTATTTGTGTGTATGTGTAGCAACCAATTGATGTACTTACTCTAACAGTTACAGCCCGTGTGCTCCCTCTTGAAGACCAGTACTGTTACCTGATTGTGTGCCCTGCGATGCATGAGAAGGCAGCGGGAGAAAAATGGGCGAGGAGCAGCGATTAATTTAATTTCCACTCATGGCCCAAGTGATGATCCATGTTTAATTAAATGGCTTTATCAGCTGGCATGTGTGCAAACACTTGCTCAATCCTTCCAGCACACTGCAAGCCGCACACAAGCGAACGATCAGAAAAGTTTCTGCAACTGTTAGGCACACCAAAAAAAAACAAATCCCACAACGCACCACCTTCGTTCCTATTGCATCTCCATCACAACATCTTTGATCACCGGATCATACACAAGACAGAAAGTCATTCCCAAAGAGGAGCTGCAACATGAGGTTAAATAACAAACAACAACAATGCAGACCGAGTGTTCATCTAAACGGTTCTTGGAAAGAAAAAACAAATACAGCTGCCTAAATGTTCATACCGGCAGATAGCTTACTCGCCGCCATATTACGCAGCGAGAAAGTTTCCAACAGAGAAGAGGCACGTCAATCAGTGCCAGAATCATTGCTGGGCTACTGATGGCCGAACAGCACTCACTGCCGCAACCAACTCCTGCAGACCACGTCCGCCGTCCGCCTCCTCGTCTATAAAGTCGAGGTAGCGCACGTGACAGCCACGGACCACGACACTGCTGCAACAGAGCAGTGCAGCTGGGTTTGCCTCGTATATAGGGACCTTGTGATTCCCATCTACACCCGAGTGTACAATCGCTGTGTCAGTGATGGCGTCGAGCTTCATGTTCATGGTCACAGCATCGAATTCAACGATGCGCCCAGTCAATAACATCCCGTTGGTCATCACACGCGAACCAAAGCGTGCTGCAGACACCCAGAGGCTCCCATTGCTGATGGTATTGTACTAGAGGCCGCCGCGTCCATTGGGTGGGCGTGTCTATGCGCAAAGTCGGCGACGGTGAATGGCTGATCAAATTAGCCACGTCAATTAGGTAGGAGTCACTTAACCGCTTCTGCACGTGTCTTAACGATATTCCTTCCTCACTCGCAGGCCGCCTCCTTCTTCCCTTCAAGTAGCCTTTTCTATTCAACGCCGGGGGTTATAAACGTCGTGTGTGAGTATGTGTACGAGAGAGTTGTGGTGAAAAAAGTTTTAAAACATGTTGACGTTATTAATATATATATATATATATATAATACCATTAAACAACACACAGAAGGCGAACCGCTGTTCGTCTCCATGGGAGATTGCAACGTTAAGTATTTTCTTTGGGGAAAGAAAGAAACCTGTGTACACAACAGCGAACAAACAACATTTCTTTTAACTCCCCTATGTGTATATATATAAACACCGTACAACGTCGGAATCCTAATTATACATCACGAGCTGAATACATCAAACAGCCGTGCGGGATGAAATACGTTGGTGATAGGGCGGAAGCAATACGGGATCGGGGTAATACCACGCTACGTGAAAAGTGACCCAACGACGCCGTATTCCACCAACGGGCCCTTTTGCCCACAACTCGTTTGAACAGCACACTCGTTGCTAGTACACTTCGCAGGAACCAGGTGGAAATGATGAGACTGCGCAGTTCATTGCAGTCAGTGCTCGTAGGTGTAACAACCTCATTGTGACGCCACCGGTACCGTCATTGTTAGAGTCCTCGATAGATTTTCCGTGCAAGAGTAGTGTTCGTGCACGTCGACCTAGAGTAAATACAGCGCTTTCAGGATAACACCAAATCCTAATATGTGTGACGCTACAAATAACGATGTCGGCAGACCTTGCGCCGTATCATAAGTTTAATAAAGGCTCTTACTGTGCACGAGTACGTGGGTATTGAGAAATGCGGCCATTTTCTCATGGAGTGGCTCAGCCGGGTTGGGCTTCAAGTAGTATGCGAGCACACACAAGACGTCAAGCCATTCCGGATAGAAAATCACGCCCACCTCATTCTCAGGGTCAGCTAGAACAGCGTAGAACGATTCCTCGATGATCTGCGGCGTCACCCGACGGATGCCATACCAGCTGAAACCTACTGACATCGCCTGGAGGTTGGCGAGAGTCATGGCGCGCACAATGCCCACGTTGCCCGTACCCTTCGGACCCCCCAAACATTTTTTTCTTATCGAGCCCTCCAGAGAGCTGACTGTTCCTTCGAGTGACGCATCCTCAGAAAATGGTTCCTCCTCCTCCATGGGGCGAATGCCGTATCCCTCTCTTGGCTTTGCATAGTGACAGAAAATGGCGAAAAGAGTGTCACCGTGCGTCACGAACTGCTGCCTCAGGAGCGGGTGGCGTTTCGCCGCTGAAAGAAGTCGAGTGTTGGACCACGAAGTCCACGAACAATGATATACTCATTGAGGAACTCGTAAACAGCTGTAGGGCGGAGCGGCCACGACGTATCGTATGGCGTGTAACTTACCACCGTCTGAGAGATGGCCTCTCTGTGGTTAACTCTGTCCGCTAGGCAAATTTTTCTTCGTGGTGAATATGTTGTGAAACGCCCAGATATTGATGTACTTGGACTCTTGAAACTTTCTTCATCCGCTGATTGCTTGTTCGACATTGCCGCTGTGGAGGAGAACTGTGTTTCCTCTTGCTGCTGAGCAACTTGCATGTAATCCCACACCTGTGCACACCGCAGAAGCGCCTCTACAAACTCAGGGGCCGTAAGGCGCAACTTGTAGTGCGTGTTTCGCAGGTCAATCTCCGCCAGCTCCTTTCCTGAACGTGTCCTCCTCATTCCTGAGACCTGCGAAGATTTCTCCAACCGACTAGTTCCCTGGGACGAAGAGCTCTCCACCACCTTTTCCACAATGGCGTGAACAACCGCACGGTGAAGCCTTCCGCGGCCACCCACCACGCGGCAGTCACGCAGAAGCCACCAAAAGTCTAATGAGGTAATGTAGTGGCAACATTCGCCCTCAGCAGGATGGTTCACTAAATCAGCGTTGCGGAAAGTGTGGTCTGCCATGTTGCTTACACTACTTTTACCTGACGCTGCAGTGTCACCTCCTTCCGCTTTCCTCGGACTGCACGTAAACTCGAGGGTTGCACATTGCAAAAAGATGTTACGCAGCTTGGGAAGCGCGCTTTCCACGCTCCGTGCTAGGCGGTAGAAAAACGACCTGTCGGCAATAGCTTCTGGGGAAATAATATCAATAAGTCGGCGTACCGTAACATTTTCCATGTACACTGGAGTCTCCTCTGCACTTGCACTGTGCACACGGGTGGCTGCTCGGTGGCGGCGTTCAAGGCACTATGCAAAGCGTTGAATGAGGCAGCAATCCACCGCTGCTGGTTTTCCACTATCTCCAACCAAGTTGTGTGATTCCCTGGCGGATGAAACCACTCCGGATGTAACGCATGCCGCACGCCGGTGTGTCCATCCTTAACACTGTTGGACCCAATCGGTTGGGTCGACAGGGAGGAGGCTGCGGCAGCAACCAACGGCGAGACAGACTCCAAAGGCATATCAAGGTCATACCCGCTGCTAGCGGATGAGTTTGTAGTTAAATCTCTACAGTCGCGGGATGGCCGTCGAGGCTTCAGAGCGCGATCGACCCAGTTGGCGAAGTGTCTCACAGACCAGCGAGGAATACGAGCTGAAACCCACGTGATCGTGTCATCAACTGTTCGGCTGAGACGAGGGATGCGTTACCAGTGAATGCCTCATATGCCTCTACAACGGTGCGCCCGATCTCCTCCTCAAATTTTTGAATGCTTTTCTTCTTTCCGATCACTACGGAATCCTCCACTTGGTTTTCGATCTCCATTCGAACCTCCCGCACCACCGCATCCATCTGGCAAACCTTCGCTATTTGCTGCATGTTCGGTCCCATCCCTTGGTCCAATACACTGATGAGCGCCAACATACGATGCATGGGAAGATACACTACCGCCGTCCCTGTCAGTAGCGGTGCGAAGGGTAGATCAGCCGGATCGACGTCTGCCACACGTAACGTACACAAATCCTGCATAATGAAGCTTTCTGATTGTTCCAAGAACAGTTTGTCAGACGTCCCGAGGAACAAACTTCCTAACGGGCTTTCAATAAGCACTGTGTTTGCCCAGAGAACTAACAGTTCTAGTGGAAGCATCGCTTCCGCGCCTTTGGGAAAAGGCGTTCTTAGAATGAGAGTGTTCAACAGCTTCGTCCCAACACGATCCGCTTCACACACGTGTCGAAGCTTCTCCTTGTACTGCTCCTCTAGTAATGTGATTTCTTTCTCCAACCGTTCGTATTCGGTCTCCTTTTCACACAACTTCTCGCTGAGTTGAGCACTTTTAGCCGTGAGTGACTCTATATCGCTATTGGTATTGCGCACGCTAACTGTCAATGCCTTAATTCGTCCCATTATGCTGTCGGCGGCTACTGCATTATGAACCCGTATCTGTGCGTGCACGCGCCATTGCCTAATGATGGAACGGATGCGCTCCGCCGCAAACCGGCGGGCCCAACGAGACCGATGCTTCTGCTCGGATTGTCGCCTCTTGAGGCATACACGTTGCCACGCCTTTAGAATTGTGCGCAGAAAGGATTTGATCCAGTTCGCGTTTAGGAGGTCGAAAATACGCGGGAGGCGGCGGAACCTCTCCTGGCGCGTAAGGTTCATGTGTGAGTACATAACGACACTCCGCGTAAGTTCGTGATGCGCAACAAAGAACGGCTTACGAGCGAAGCGCATGAGATCCACGCTGGTGGTGTTAGTAACATTGAGTTCCTGCAACTGCCGCAGGAGTGGCATGTACTGCACGCTTCCCCCGAGTGCCTCTCTCATTTCCTCCGTGTTGGGCACGTACACAAGACGAAGTAACATGCAGATACAAGGCTCTAATATCTCGTGGCGCGGGAGTGCCTTAACAATTTCCTCCAGCAAAAGGCAACTGACTGCAGCCCGCGCCGCGAGTACGCAGAGCTGATCGTGGCCATCTGTACCAGAGGCATGTGGTTGTGAACCACCACTTTATAGAACAGTTCTTTTGCGTGTTCTACAAATGCTGGGGCGCTCTCCTGCTCCTGCTGGTGCACTGCAACCCACTCCGCACACACCCGCCTTGCCACCGTCAAGCGGTGGAGGCCATCCGTTAACGTGGGGTTGCCAAGAGCCGGCAGTCGATCACCCCGCCGCATCGGCATCCTGCGCTCCTGCCGCCCTTTCGTATTGGGCGATCTGAATGTTTCGCTCTTGGCCGATTCGGCCCTTTGTGTGCTTTGGCTGACTGGTGGGAGGCTCATTACGGAGTTAGTTCGACCTTGGCCAATCGCTTGGGTGGCGCTGTTAAGGGAAATTCGGTTACCAGACGACGCCGCCCTTATGGGAGCCGTGTCCGACTGGGGTGGACCGCCCCCCGTCATCATCTTTTTTGTGTGTAAATACCTAAAAGCCTGGCAAATATGTGTTTTATTCCTTCTTCTCTCCTTTTTGAATATGTTAATGTACCCACGTCTCTACGCCACCCTGCGGCCCTGGTCCGCTCAATTTGTATTACAGAAACCCCTTCAATCTCCGGGGAGGAATGGATACGAGCAAAACTATGTAGACACATCCGCATGAAGAGGAGAGAGAGAGAGTGAGTGGGAGGAAATATACCTCTCCATTAGAAGATTGAAAAGCAGTGGTGTGGAGGAGGGTTGAAACAAAATAATGGAGAAAACTTCACTTTTCCACTTGCTGTGTTTCAAAAACGTAAAATTCAAGAAAAAAGAAGAAAAATAACTTGAGCAGAAAGTAACGGAAAAAATGATAAGATCCCCTGAGACAGCATCTCTTAAGGCTCAACTTTTTCTTTTTCTCTTAGAAGTGGAGTGGAGTTCAAATTTAAAGATAATACCATCGACTGACGGTTCAAAACCTCAATGAAAAGGCAAAAAGAAACAAAACGAAAAAAACGACCTACCGGGAAGCGGCCGTGCTGGTGATGTTTAACACTTCTCATAACACGCATGTGTGAAACAAAATGTTTATGTATAAATGCCGTGAAATATACATTTATATATCCGTTTTCCTCTGCAATTTGCACACAGTAACTCGATGCTCTGGGATGATGAGGGGGGAAAAGTAATAACAGCAGTGCAGTACCTGGAAATACGTAGCGATAATAACGCACAACTATTACACGCACGGGGCGGGGTCACAGTGGCACTAAAGAATATAACCGTGTCCTCTGTGTGTGTGTGTCAGTGAGATAATAATAATAATAATAGTAATATATGGGAAGAGGTAATGTTGTTGGGGAAGATAACAGTCGAAACTAATAATGATACCAAAAAATAAACAAAACAGTGGAATATATATATATATATATATATATAATACATACGGTAAATATGTGCGTGACTAATGGACCTCTCAGTGGAGAGAAAAAGAAAAAAAGGGAGTTATTGAATTCTTCCGCTATTTACCTTCATCCGTCCGTTTGCGCGTTTTCTTCCCATTTCTGCCTCCCGCACACGCCTCCTGGCACATGGGAGAAAGGGAGTGAAGCTGCTATTCACCACAAAACAGAAAAAGCAACACCGTTGCTCCATGCCTATTACACAGATGTATGAAAAAAAAAAATCGATAGGGAAATGGTTGTGGTGGGATTAAAAAAATAAAAGTAAAAATAAGGAAAGTTTAACAAACGGGATGAAAATCACAAGAAACATAGCTGACTGCAGCAAGCAATGAGTATACCTCCAATGTACGGCTCGTGTCGGTATCGACGAATAGTGACTCATCCTCTTCCAACTTGCTCCTGGGAGAACTGGCGAAATCATTGTTTTGCTTTTTCTTTAAGGTGGAGAGGGTCTTCTTGCTTTTATCATTATTATTATTATCACGATTCTGATATCTCCCAAACCACCCCGTATTTTTGTTATTTACCGGACGGAAAACACCGCCATAAGTCGTACAGTCTTTTTTCACCGTACAAAAAAAACAAAAACTTATTGACACACACTGCTGACATGAGGGTTAGCAGAAAGTGGCTGAGGGACATACTCCCCAAGTCTTTCTGACGTTTTCCACAACCAATGCTGGAAACGTCACTGCCTCCCTCGGTGTGTTGGAAGCACACCACGGCTTAACAATTGATTCTCCACACAAGAACACCCAGTTCTCCAATCGCGTCGTTATTTGTATCCCCGTAGCGGTGCACCGAACAAATGTTTGTCTGCACACACCAGACGCATCACCGAGGGCGCAGGATCTCGTTTCCGTGTTTTCCGACTCTGGCACCGTGTGACTTGCAGGGCAGCAGCCTCTCACCTGATTCCCACAACGTGAGAACTATACTCGGCGCTTTTAAATGTTGCATTCGTTCGGCATGGCGCAGCGTTATACCCCCCCCCACAAGACCCTGATTGAAATTAGAGAATAAATTCGGCGTAACATCGCATGCGGTGACTCCATATCCGTCACCTAATTCGACAAGTAGCCAAAGTTTGGGGCACCAATTGCAACACCGCAGTGTCAGGCAGGAAACCACCGCTCGGCTTCATGTCACGCGTGGGGCGCACCGTTGCCCAAGGAGGGGATGAGGAAGTCATCGTCAATGCAGTTGCTATGCGCTGATGCTTGGTAAGAGGGTTCTGAGGAGGTTGTTGATCCAGCAAGTAACTTCCGTGGTTTCTCGTCGTCGCGGTCGTCCTTCGTGTGGAACAACTTGGCAAAGAACCGACGAACTTTGGACGAGAAGCACTCCGGCTTACACGACGGAAAGCCTTTCAGCTGCAACGTGAATGAGGAACGACAGTTATTGGCCGAAATCGCATCCACAACTTCGAGAAATGCGCTCTGAACTTGCTCAAGGGTGCGAAAAGGCACTAACCTATCGTAGGAGTCTTTATTGTGTGTGCGGGAGCACAACTGGTCGGAAACACCGGTCTGGCTACAGGCAATCTTCCTCCGCGACGAACTTCCTCGCCGCAACCAGTTTTGCTTATCCTCCGGGGCTTTTCCCTTCAGCTCTTCCAGTGAGGAGCAGAGCTTGTCGCACGGTATTGTGAGGTTGAGCAGGTGTGTCGTGGCGGTCCCGCAGTGCAGTAAACCGGCCACCATCCCAAGCTGTGGAAGCGACGGAATTGTCATGGGATGTAAAATTTCAACGCCGCAAAGGGTATTACTGGGGCTGGCCATAATCGCAGCCAGACAAGGAAACCAGTCAGCACCACCGATGTAGACCTTTCGTTCCGGTAACTCATCCGTTTCATTGAGGGCCGCTGTCAGGTAAGCACAAAGGGGTTCCAGACTGATGGCACACGAATTGGGCAAGAAGTACTGCTTTACATCATCCAGGGCACGGTTGGCCTCAGCGAGCTCCTTTGCCGCTGCGTGGCCAGCAGTCACCAGATCCTTGAGCTCATTGTTAAGTGCTTTACCTCAAGCATCGATTGCTCCCAGAGTGCCTGCGCCTCGTCGTACCGAACAAACAATTCTAGCGGAAGTGTTGTGTCTGTAGTGAATAATTCCGCGTCACTGCCCGTTAAGCGGTTTCCGTTAAGAAGGGGTCTGTCCGAGGCCAGCTCGCCCCCGAGGGGTTCCTCGGTCGATAGTGGGATAGTCTGCCCTATAACTGTGACATTATCGCCTAACGCCTGTTCCCTGACGCCGCCCGTCCCCCTGGCCGCACCTGCCGTCATTGAGAAGATTTTCTCTGCGTTGAGGCGCTCCACGTTTTCTCCACCAGCATCATCCAGTAACCCGAGCACCGCTCGGCGTCGCCGTTCAATCCTCCGTGGAACTAACGGGCTACCATCGTCATCACCGAGTCCTAGTTCCTCAGCGCATGTGAGTAGAGCACCCACGTGACTTCTCCAACCGCTACCATTGTTGCTTTGGTCGTTGGAAAACACACAAGGTGAGGTGCGTAGGTCATCATCATGCATACCTCCGGCCTCGGTAAGGTCGGCAAGCCTGCACTCCTCAGAATGACCGCAATCCGCACGAGATAATACACTATCATCTTCCTGCCACCTGCTTCTATGGTACTCGTCGCTGCTGTGTATTGTGTGTTCAGTAATAGTCCTCGTTGCTTTGAGCTTCAGAAAGGGCAATATACCGAGGAAACGCTGAACATAAATTGCAATTGGTCTTACTACTCCGAGTGGCTAAACAAACTTAGTGCCCAATCACGAAGCAATAGTCCCACCACCTCCACCCTCATCCACGGCGTGATCGGCTCGGCGCCACAGCCTTTGCTACTCGTGGAAGACATTCCATCGCCTTGTTCCTTGAGGCCTCCTCTGAAGTATTCCCGGTCGTACTGTTTGCCACCAATCCACTTCACAATGCGGCACGACTCATATGATACGGGGTTGGACAGTGATGACACCCTACTGGACACAGCACCAGACCTGTCATGACCTGCGGGGTTGCCACCAATGCACACACCATTTCCTTTTCTTGACACAATGGGGCTACTTCTCCGGACCAGTTCCTTCATGGCCTTTTTCAACGACTTGTCGGACACCGGCGTGCCCCACTCGGCTACACTTATAGAGCTCTGTAGCACCCGGACCGCCTCTTCCGAGGAGCATTCTACAAGGCATACCCCACCATACATCACATTTGTCACAACACCATCCCCAAAAACATCAGAAGATTCACCTGGCGCTGTAATGTCGAGGCAATTAATAGGAGTTCGCCTATAGCCGCACACTTCCCACATGGAGGGGTTGATGGAGGCGTCAAAACAACTAACAACGATGCTTACGAGTAGCGGCTCTGACGGTTGCTCCCTTGTGTCCTTCCTGCATTCAGGGATAATATGAACCAGCGTAGGGGCCGTCTCCATTACACAGGTTTCCCGCCGTTGGCGGGGGTGAGGAAATGTGAAAAGTGTATCGTTAGAAATATCACTACCTACAAAAGACGCCACCTCCATATCCGGTTCCATGGGGTTTTGGTTACCCAACGGTTTCTGGTGTTGCATGCAGTGAGTGAAGCACCCTCTTCGTCACCCTCTGCGCCGGTAAGACAATGACACTGAATACTCTCGCTTGAAAAAACGCCGGCCTCCCCTTTCCCTAGGGGTTCTACCATGTTTTGCTCCACAGAGGACTGACTTGAGTGAGTTATTTGCGAGGATTGTGTGGAATCCAAGCCCCCTAAACTCCCATCTGAATCTTGTGGACTGAAGACGGCGGAAGAAGCGGCGACCATGCCCATCCCACGGCGTGAGAAGGAATGCTCCACGGTACTATTATCCGGTGAAGATGACCTGTGCGTTAATGACTGTGGAGGAAATACAGTTAAATTGGCTGAACGGTTGCAAGAAGAAACAAAATCTATCCGATCCCATCGACTCACATGTGTTCCCCGACGAGCATGCATCCCCGCCTTCCGTATGAAAGAGGTATCTTTCAATGTTGATACCTCGTTAGGTAAACAAAACGCAAATACGTCCTTTGCCCCCCCGATGCAGGAAGGAAAGCTGTGTATTTTCTGAGAAGCGCTCAGATTATTGTCGCTTGCCATTAATACACCTTCCTCCCCAAGCGTACCACCATGACATTTTGGCTCCAAATGTCCCCTTCGCCTAAGCGAGTCGAGTGTGTACACTCTGAAATTGGTGAAGAATGAACGAGTGATACCCAACGCGATGAGCGTCGCCGACCAGCGGCCGAGGCTGGAATAGCCCCCATCATATCTACGGCTTGGGGTGGCGGCATGACTCCGGAAACGAGCAGGTCGCCGTATGAGTCTGTGGGGAGGTTGGCATAAGAACTGTCGAGAGGCACCTCCTTAGCCGAAAGGCCCCAGCACCGGCCCAGCAACGCACAGTGAGTAGCAGTGAAGTCCACGGAAGACTGAGCTCGACTTGCCACCGGACCATGATCTGGCAGAGCTTCGGCCGTATGCGGTTGAGAGCGCACTGCGGACTTTGCAGCCATACGGGTGGTGAACTCATTCGCAGCCTCAGGGCAGCTGGTTTTCCCCGCTGCGTCTGTCACAGTAAAAAACGGCGACACCCGGTCTTCATGGCTCCCCGCGGCAAACGCTGCTCCGGCTTTTCGGCTTTGCACCTCTTCCGACTGGCAGACGCCCATGAGTCACAACACTAAAAGCACCGAAGACGGTGCACGGGAACAAGTGGACGAGTGCCTTGCACCAGGTCAAGCTCGTAGCAGCCGGGGTGACCAATGTCAGAATCGTATATATATATGGACTTTCTATTCCCTTCACACACTGTTTATTTTTCTCCTTAGCTACTTAGGTGTACTACGGAGATTCCTTTCGAACTGAAAACGATTGGAGAAAAGAAAAACTCTATTAATCTTTTCCATTGGCATTGATGCCGCTGCGTGCAAAAGTAAGACGGAAAAGATCACTTGGGACACACGAGTAACGAAACAGATGCAACGCATGGAAGCACAAATAAAATATAATAAAACGTAAACACTCCTACGGCCCATGTGTAGGACCCCTAAGTCACCTGCGTATACCCCACGGAACGTGCCTTGTGGAGTAGCGATGCCATGGCGCACTGTGCGCTCCAGCCTCACTACCACAGCCACCAAGTTCAGTCGGTGACAGGAGTGGAGACGAAGAAGACACACGAAGCGATGCAAAAACGTGGTGCCAACAGTCATCTTGACCATAACTTCCCACCCCTGTATTCTCCCGTAGCTTTCGTCATGGGAGCCTCCTGCCGTCCTGACTGGTGGGGCTCTGATGAACCGATTGGGAAAAATAATAGTAATGATAGGACACAGCAGTACGTATTCTACCAAAACCAAAGCAAACGACGAGGCTGTTTTTGCATATCAGCCTCCGCTGCACATTCCCGCTCGTTCAACTCCTCCCCTATCCTCGGGTCAGCCGTTTCACTAAGCTTTTTGAGAACAATGGTGCGATGGACTCTCACAAACTCGTTACCCTTTTCCCAGAACTCTGAGCGGTACTTCACTCGCATCTGTATTTCGTGAATTTCCTTCGCATCCATGCGACGTGATTTTGTGTAAACCATAAAGAGCGGTACCCCAGTGACCGCGATAAAAATCCATGGCGTCTGGAACGCCATACTCGGCGGTGTGAGGCAACGCTGAGTGAGAAAGGGAGAAGTCGCAAAGAGGTGGAGAGAGTACCGAGAGCAATTAGTGCAATGGAAAGCGAACATGATGACAGCAAAGAAAGCGAAACCAAAATATAACATACGGAGATTATATCGGGCACATTTAAAGCGGGAAAGAGCGGAGAGCTCTGTAATCAAGGAGAAAATACATTACAGAAAACGGGTGAGAGGGTAACAGCAAGCGGCGACCGACAAAGGGCGCAGAAATCAAATAAACCAAAGTGATGCCACCTACTGAGGGGAGCGGCACACGGTCAAACTTTCCAACCAAAGTGCTGCCTCGCGGTAAGCACTTATCCCTCCATTCCGTTAAAAAAGCCTCTCTAACCCTTCCAAGAAAAAAGGAGTGCTCGAGTGAAGAAAGAAAAAAAAAAAAGTAGAAAAAAACACATGGAGGTAGGAGCTATTATTGTTTAGAGCCGCTGAAAGGCCTGACCAAGCAAAGAAAACGAGAATTAATCTTTCAAGCGCAGAATCACAGACTCTCTAGTGTGTTGAAAGATGAAAATGAAAAATCAAAAAAATGGGACACAAATACCCACTGAAGCGCTCCGCCCACTCACACAGCAAGGGCCAATACAACCTACAGAGCGGAAATCGAAGAGAAAAATAAAAAGTCATAAATCTATGACAACAACAAAGGTGAGTGTTGGAGGAATTTGATAAAAATAGAGGAGGGGCAACTTGCGTCTTTTTATTTCATGTCTGCTGCTTTGCACAGCTAGCCTTTCGTTTTACTTCAAGTGGGACACCGGTGATAGTGTGCCACGTACGTGCGCGAGGTTGTGCAATACGCAACCCACAGCAAGAGCAGGGAAATAGCGAAGGAAAAAAATGGCAATTATCATTATTATTTCCTTTTTCAAATAATAAAAAATCATTTAAGCTCAAGAAAGTTCCATTCCATCAGAAAGATTCACTGGTACGTTTAGGTATCCCGACTTTGTACCCGCCCCCCTACTTGTATATTTGCGAACATCCGTTATGAGGCCCATTCGAATGGCGCGCGCACACGGTACGCAAGCATCACAGCCAGTACAACCACAGAGGACCAACCCCCCCCTTGCTACTTATCTGCTGCTACCGCTTGCTTCAGCACCTTTTGATTTGCACAATGCACGTATACACGGGGCCGACACAGTTCCCTAACGCGAATCACACTCGGTACTGTGAGACTCATCACGGCCTCTCCGTCCACCTGCACGTACAGGGGTTTCATTTTTGCGCCTTCTTTCTCCCCTGACGATTTTCCGCCGCTCTTACTCGAGTTGGAAGATTTTACCTTCCCACCAGCAGATGGAGTCGGATGCTGTTTGTGAATGTCCTCGGGAGTGCAGCCAACACAGAAGATGACATCACTTGCCTGGGCAAGCTTCGTTGCGCCACTACAGGT
Source organism: Trypanosoma congolense (assembly GCA_002287245.1). NCBI lineage: Eukaryota > Euglenozoa > Kinetoplastea > Trypanosomatida > Trypanosomatidae > Trypanosoma > Trypanosoma congolense. The sequence goes on along the minus strand of NHOR01000319.1, from coordinate 902,648 downwards.
GAACATTTGCATCATCGCCATTTGGCACATACCACCAATGGCCTGCATCTCTACAACACGGTCGTCCACAAAAACTTGCGTGACGTCCATCATGGATTTATTTCCCTTCCTACGGTACACCTTTCCTTTCTTACTCCAAGGCCTTGTACCTGCTGCGTAAGAGTTGACGTTCGCGAATAGAAGTGTCTTGGCTCCGGCAGGAAGTGCGAGGGTTGCCACACGGGCAGTTCCCTCCGCCTCGGAGTCTCTAACAACCTCAGTCGATGCAGACAGTTGAGCATCACTTGAGTTGTCTCGCACCCGAATGCCACGGATGTATTTACGCAAGTTAGGGCACTTCGCCTGTGCTGCAAAGCTGTAAAAACCGTATACAAGCTTGCTCCTCCATCGTTTGCTGCAGAAGCCAATGTGTTTCTTTCGGAAATTGGTGAACCTATGCGTAACATAGGCATCGAATCCCACACTAAAATAGTTTATAAAGTGGTACCGGGGACACTCGGGGTGATCGAGCAACCCGTCCCAATCAAGGAGCAGTGCATCGGGCCAGCGCTGCACGACAGCATCATCACCCGCACCACAATTGCTACCTCCTTTACCCTGCTGTTTTTTGCCGCTACATACGCCCTCTTTCGATGCTGCGTTACTTACCACGGGGAGCTCTTGCAGCAAGCCTTTCATGTCCCCCGCTTTGTTGTAGGCATGCTGCCTGTAGAGCCTTGCCACAGTGAGGGGCACCACCTGCACAACCCAGCGGTCAAATGGGACGCTAGGGGCCTCAAGAACCCCCTGGACATAATTTTCAATTGCATGAGCTCCGCATGTCGACCCACAACAGCCCTGAGGACTATATCCTCCACCAAATCCCATGCATCTCGAGAAGTCGTTGCCCGTGCCAAATGCAAGGACCCCGAGAGCTGGGACAAGTATTCTTTTTGGTGGCATCTTCCCACCTTCCCATGCAGCGCTACATGACCTCTCCATTTCCTCGCGAACGCGATCCAATTGTTCCATAACGAATGACACTGTTCCATCACCACCAGAAACAATAACAGTTCCACGCCTATCCACCAACGGGTTCGAATGTCTCTCAGCATCCCCGTGATCACACGTACCTTCAATCCCATCTACTAGAAATTTCACAGCATAGTTACAAATGGCTTCACACAAAGGTTCGGGCTTGGCAAAGAGCTCCTTATCGAGCAAAATGACACGTTCTTCTCCAAGCAAAGATTTCAGACCTTTAGTGATGTACTTCGACACTCTGGTTTCCCCCGCCAGGGGGTTCACCACCGCAATGACATTCTCATAGCTACCCTCGTGTCTAAACGCTCTCGCCTCCACGACGCTTGAGATGGATTTGGTTCCAGAGGAGACGACATAAATCGGTGTGTTTCCCCCAACCGCATCTACACCATCCTTCTCGTTGATGTTTCCCAGCTGCAGTTCCGTGCCATACATTGGGTATCCGTCAACATTTGTTGAGAGCCCCTGCTCGACGTTATTCATGGTCTCGGCATTCCTATTGCTGCTACTGCTGTCACCACTTTGGACGCGTTGAACTACGCTCGGCGTGTCCACTACTGAAGCTTGAACGGTACTGAGGTGCGTAGGAGAGACGTCTGCAGACATATTGCTCGTACTTCTGTTCTGTACCAATTCACTCGATGTTACCCGCGGACTCTTCTTCAAAGAAATACCTTTATGGAGTCACTGCGTGGCAATTAAAGGTTTGTGCACGAGACCTCTGAACTACAGTGGTATATTAAGCCACTGCAGTAAAGTAGTTCAGGTAAAAGGGAAGGAAGTGCGTGATACCACCCACCCCTTTTATCCCCAACTCGTGTGCTGCCGATTGCGTTATCAAGAAGCTTCCCAATAAACTTTCCCAGTAATAACCAGCACGTTTTTTTTTAGAAAAAAGAGAAAAAGAAGGGCAGATATACCCCCAATCAAAGACCTGATCGAAGGCTTTGAGTAATTTTGGTTAGATGCCGAATCTAATCGGTCTCCGCCGTGCTCTTACCGAACCAAATGGTAACTTGGTTACGCCTTTTTTTTTTCTTCCACCCCCCACTGACCTGTAGCCCGTTTGCTCGAACAAGTAACACACAAATCGGGCCCGGACTAATGGGTGCACGCCTTTCAAATCCCCCGCCTTTATACTCTGTGGACTCCTTCCGTCCCAACTTCCACCCTCCTTACCCTACTTTATTACACCACACAATGGGGAAAAGAAGAGAAAAACTTTGAATGGAGTTACGTATGTCTCCTGCACACTGAGCAAGGCGCACAAGTTGCCTTGGCGCTAAGAAAACCAGCGTAAAAGCAAGAAAAAAGAAAATATGTAACCCACAAAAAGGATTAATACCAACAACCACTCCTGAGTACGTCTGGACCCACTTGAAGAGCTCTCTTAAATGTGCAGGTCGACCCTAACGGAAACAAGTCGCTGACGATATTGGCGACATCATTGCGCAGTGGACTGTGATCCATCAGGAAAGAGTGATACATAGCCTTCTCACATCGCTATGCGGGCTCTATTTTAATAAGCGAATTCATTCCGCTGGGTTTCATTGAAGTGGGCACAAGGCTTCCACTCCTCGTGCACACAAGGAAGCAAAACCAATAGGCCTAACTTTACACAATATCATTAGTAAGCAGAGAGAACGATGAAAAATTTCGGCGCTTGTGGCTGTTGTGGCCTCTGAGTGGCAAAACCCATCGTGAGGTCAAACTTCGCCTGCCCTACGGAAGTCATGCAGTAATCAGCTCCTGCATGTAGCGCTTTGGATAGTTGATCCAGGAGCCCCAGTTTGTGCGTTTGAAGTGCCTCCTTAGAAGCCAGGGCCGCCTCGGTTTTCCCCATCCAAGCGGAAGCGATCGCCCCCACCAACGAGTGGTAGGTCCTCACCCCCCAGTGAGCGCAGGCATCCCACCCCACCAGCAGCAATGACTTCACATCGGCGGTTGCATCAGAAGAGGACGGCGGAGATGCTATGGGGGCTTGCTGCTCAGTTTCTTCACCCCGCCCGGAAAACTTCACCCACTGCGAGGCAACATCACTGATGGAAATGCCGGCGAACATCCGTCCCATTGAGCGCGAGAGACGACACGTAACTCCAGGGGTGTTCTGCAGTGGCCTCCAGCCGATCCCCGCATCCAACTCCGTGAGGTGTGATGTAATATGGTTTACACGCAGCCGTGTGGCAAGATCGACAGAGGCAGTGCTGCACGAAGCAGAGTAGCAACCACGGCGAAGCGCGTCTACATGTGCTGAGAAAGTCATCGACCGACCAATGTGAAGGCTATAGCCGAAGTAAACGTTGACAGCGCTAACAACGTCGTTTTTTAGAGCCACACCTAAGCCGCAGCGAAGTTCTCGAAGAGGCAGGCGCCATTCACTGGCACCGCCAGGTGCCGATCCAGCAGCCACCTCCTCAGTGCCGCTGCCACATCCCGTGTTGCTTCCCAAGTTACTCGTCTCCACACTGCTGCTATTCACGGCACTACTAACGGCAAGCGCACGCTCGCCGCTATCAGGATCAGGACTTCCGTTAGTTTTTGTCTTGTGGACTTTGCTGCCACTCTTTGAGGGGATGTGTCCCCTGTCACCACTTTCGTCGCCCTTTGCGATGCTCTCCGATACCCCACCATGTTCGTCACCGTGTAACGGCACTGCGACGGTTTCCTTCTCTGCTAAGGAAGATGCGCGCTCGACAGGGGAGTCTGTGGAAATAAGTGAATTACAACGGCTGTCATTGCCCAGAACAAATGCCCGCCAGAAACCACTCCAGTTGAACATCAGACGATTAGCCTGCAGTGAGCAGTCAGTTCGTGGAGTTACCGCGATAAACTCGCACAGAGGAGGGATGCAGGCATCCAAGAAAAACACACTAAGTTGAAAACACAAGCCCACTGCCTCTTACCCCATGTTGCCTCCAACTGCAACACGTCATTCACGTGAAAGCCCGCCGATCCCGGGCAGAGTCCTTTATTACCGCCGGCCATGCCGAGGCCAGCAAACAATCCGGCATTCATGCTGAAAGTTCCTCGTGCAAACAAGGGAACAACCGTACACGAGTTTACTAGCAACTGCCACACACTCCCTTGGAGCGACCTCCTGTAGTTGGTACCTGCACTCATGGCATGCCTCTCACCATTACCACATGGGCTGTTTGAGTCCATTTGCTGGGTTGGAGCCTCTGGGGCACCACACACGGACGGTGAGCCTGTTGGAGGCCGGTAGGCAGTGGCAGGACCCCCACGTTGGGTCGGGGCCCAATCGATGATGGATGTCGTGACCGGGGATAGTTGGGTGTCAAAACTACGGTTTAGGTTAAAGTGATGTGGCATCTTCTGCTATTGACCTCCACGAGCGGGTCTGCTCCCTTTTTACTCGCTTTCTTATGCGTTAACGATATTATTACAATTTTCACCCCTTTTTAACACCGTAGCACCACGCAGAAAGTTTGTGTGACACTTCTGCACAATGTCCTACAGGTGAGTACGATGGGTGTTTCTTACTCCATTCCAGTTGTTGCGCCATGATGCAATTAAGAAAGGAGAGGAGGGAGAGACAAAATAGTCAGGTTGTTTTTCACCTTTTATCCAGCATACTTTGAGTGCACCAAACCCTGCCAAACAAAAAAAAGAACATCTTAGCTTTAGGTGTGATGCAGAAGCAATACCTTTAAATACTCTGTGAGGGCACTCAAAAGCCCCTTCTACCGTGGCGATGATATTGAGGCTGCAAAGAGGGTGATACGACGGTCAGAAACCACGAGATAGTTGGATTTGCAGCGGCTGCTAACCATGAACGTAAACACTCGCTGACTCCACCTCTGCTTCCATCCCCTTCACACTGGCGGCTGCTGAAGAGTGCTAAGGATATTTGCCTTTGCTCATGCGTGTGTGTGTGTGTTTGTATGTGCGGGTCAGGTCGTATGAGAACGATGTGGAGGAGGCAAAAATAACTAAATAAAAGAAATAGGAGATAGAGGCAACGTGACTCAATGTAGCCAACCCCACGGCGGAGTGCGTAGATACAACACGGTAGCAGAGAAAGTTGCGACCGCGCCTGAACGACCAAAACGGAAAGAGGGGAAAAACATAAATGCAAAAGACGATAGACTTGATATAAGTTTCCCTCCTGCCCCGTGTTCCATGTTAAGTGCGCTGAGAAGGGTAGCGGACCCTTGCCGTGCCGGCGCCACTCACCCACTCACTCGCCCATCTCCTCTCAAGAGAGGAATATTTCTTTTCCCTTATGAGTCCCTCCTCCCTTGCCCTCACCCTTCACTCCCTTTCTTTCTTTCTTTCCTTCCATTCATTCCCTCTTTGGTCCTCCGTAACCCAGCGCCAACTCGTGTTCCTTCCCCTCTGCTGCTAGGCACAGTGCCTTCTCGCAGAGAAGAAGAGATAATGACAATAGAAGAAGGAAAAAAGAAAAAAGAAAGAAAAGAAAGTAGCGAAAAGTTAGAGATAAAGGAAATCGAAAAAGAAAAGAAAATCGTTTCGTCACTACATGCGCTCCACCTCCTTTCCTTCCCCGTCTTGCTGCTATAATTACACTCAATGTGAAGTAACGTCGATAATGGCTATGATATATAATCGTACTAATCGCAATAGGGACACTGAACAGAGAGGCTTCAGATAATTTAACATAAGTAGAGCGCGCACAAAAACCGGAAAAGAATAACTAAAACGGAATCCTTTGAAAGGCATTGGGGTTTTTCTTTAAATAACAAGTAAGTAAGAACAGCATAGTGAAGAAAATAATAATAATAAATAAAAGGTATTCTTTTTCTTACCAAAACAGGAAGTAACAAAAAATAATAAAAAAAACAAATTATGAGGGATTGACATCACAAACTCATTTCAGGGGCATCAGTCCTTCAGAGTCTCGAGGTATGCGATAAGATCAGCACGTTCTTGTGGCTTTTTCAAACCAGCGAATGACATTTTTGTACCCGGCATAAATTTCTTTGGGTTTTCCAAGTACACATCAAGCACCTGCGGAGTCCACATGACACCGGAGTCTTGATTTGCTTTGCTGTACACGAAACCTTCCACCGTGCCGGATTTACGACCAACGATACCGTAGAGGTTTGGGCCGACACCGTTGGAGCCGCCCTTCGTTCCCGTGTGGCATTGGGCAGCACGGCCTTTGAAAAGCTTCTCACCACGCGCGACGTCGCCGGGTGGAAGTGGTGGTCTCTCCTTGGGTGGCATGATACCTTACGTTTATATTTCTTTCCTTCCTTCTTTCTTTACTTCTTTTATTACCTTGGCGGGATGCTGCTGACCTGTGGATCAGTGGCGTTCTAAACTCGTCCTCACTGTTTCGCTGCTAAGCCTTGAGAATTAAAACGGAGGAAAAAAACAAGGAGTGGAAAGCAGAAATTACAAAGAACATGTGGTATGAAAAGGTGATAATACACAGCACGAAAATAAAAAAAGGCATCAAGCGGGTGTGCGTGAAAGTTGGATAGTTAAGTGGCGGGGAACAGGAGAGAAAAAAAAAAGGAAGATGGGCCTCCCCTCGAGGAGTCGGCGAGCTCAGTTCTGATGCTGACGCCGCCACAAACGTCCTAAAAAGACGTCTGTGCGTGTGAGTGGAGAAAAAGTAGGGATGGAAGGGCGAGCCGACAGAAGAAGGGAAAAAAAAGAAGGAAGCGCTAAACAAATAAATAAAAAGAAAGTAACCAAAATAAATAAGTTTTTTTTTTTAAAAAAGGAACAATGCACACTTCATACTGCTACTCATACATTTATACGGTCATGCACACAGAGGTGCAGGAAGAGGGGGAACAGATTCCATGAATACGAACAGCAACATGAAAGTCTGCAGGCTAAATTCACTTTACTACAAGTGCCTCGCAGCCCAAACCCGCATAGGCCTGTGTTGCGTTAGCTGTAGACGAGATAAAACAAACATATAAGTAGATATAACATTGTACGCGTTTTTCTTTTCTTCTTTGCATTTGTGGAAAATATGTAAGGGCACAAGGAATGATAATGAACCGAATCAGCAGTGAGACGGCTGGAAACCCGGAAGGTGGGGAAGAGATCCGGTGAAAAGGAATGAAATACAAAGAGGAACAAGAAGGAAAAGGAAAAAAAAACAAATAAAAAAAATAACGGATTACCCAACGCTTTAAAGCAACTAAGAACCACCACACCACACACACACACGGGCAACGCAATAACTGTTAACAAGTGTATCGCCTGAGCGGGTGTAATGGTGGTAAGCACTTTTCTTTCTCCCTCTTAGCATATTCTAACAGAAGATGCACTGGAACGGTAACAAGTAGAGAACAAAACAGAGACAAAACTAGCAATGAATTAAGAATGGGTAGGGGAGAAAGAGTGTGTGAATAGAATAATAATAATAATAATAATAAGGAAAATCAAATTAAAATATATGCATACAATTGCCGATACATTTCGTATATATTTGGACTAATGTGTATATAGTGGTCTGTATATATGTAAGTAAGAGGAGATGCAGCTAGTGGGCGAACTGATTGGGCAAATGGAGCGCTTCCCCCATCTCGCTTTCTTTTCCATCCATCCGTCCTCAGAAGAAAAGGAAAATAAGCAGCAGGTATAAAATTAGCACTCGTATACGTATAAGTGAGTACATAATGGCCGCACTAGATCCCTCTTTTTTGTTGCTTCTTTTGACGTCGTTGTTGTTGTTGTATGCTTTAAGTTTTTTTTTACCCCTTCATTTCCACATTACCGGTTGCCCCTTACGATGCGAGCATACACAAAGCAGCTGTTGGTATCCATGAGCACGTGCCTACACGCATGTGCATTCAAATGAAAAAATAAAAATAAAAAATAAAACAAAAACATGTGAGTCTCATAGCCCCACTCGTAACACCACCGTACCAAACTTTCTTCTTTCGTTGCCAGCGTCTGTCTCTTCTTCCTTCTTCCCATGCTGAACTTAGCAGCATCCTTCTAACTCATCACGCTGTCTTTACCGGCTGATCACGATTGCTAGCGATCACACTCCATCACGTGTCTTTTATTACTCTCTACTTTCCCTTACATCATCTCATTGTGTGCATACCACAGCGGGATGGCGCACCGGGTCTGTTGTACCCCCACAAACAATTCGTTTCTCCTGTTGGCCCTTCTTTCTTCTTTATTTTTTTTTATTTATTTTTATTTTTCTTTTTTTCCTCGTTCGTTTCTAAGTGGCTCCCGTGAACCCCTGAAACGTCGGTTACTATCATTTTATTTACAGTTCCGTTCTAGGAGGGGGAGCGTATGAAGGCAAATAATAAATAAATAAATATTAAAGTGCGCAAGAAACGTACATACGCGCAATGCGGTGTAATAAATATATCGCTCTTGGCTAACTTACGAAAGAATGACGACGGGTTTTGCCCTTGCTCGCCGAAAACGCGAAGGCAGGCACGTATTGCATGCCTCTCCATCCTTAATTATAACCAAACGTCCCTCCTCCGCTGCCCCAGTGCTCAACGTCTCGGCTGCAGGGGTCCCCGTCACATCAAGCAACTTCAGCGATTGCATGTGTGAGGTGCCCTGCAGCCCCACAACGGTAACTGCCGTTCCAGCGAGTCGTAACTCTTTTAGGGAGGAAGACGGCACAAGCGAGCGCACATCGGTTATATGGGACGCATAACTGAGATCCAACACCTCCAACGTTTGTACCTTGACAAGGCCACTAATACCATTGTTTGAGAGACCAGTGCACCGTGCAAGCGTTGCAACCCGCAGCGCAGGACAGCCCACAAGAAACGTCACAGAATGCAAAGAGGCGTTGGTAAAGTCTACGGTAGTCAGGAATGGAAGCACGTGGAGGTTGTCGAGAAGTCGAGGCGCGAGCCACGGCTGGAGCGGTTCTGTGACACCGCTCGCCAACCTCCGCTCTCCCCATCGGCAGACAAATTTAGAAAGTGAACATGTTTGGCGAAACAGCGGCCCAATGTTCTCCACGACGGTATCGCTGATATCCAGTTCCTTGAGCAAAGGAAGATGTTGAATGTTGCCAATGTTAATGCCGGACACGTTGCGGTTAGATTTGACGAAAAGCTGCTCCAAAGATTTACAGCCCTCAGAAAGCAACTGCAGCGATGTTATGCTGGTCTGCGATATGTCGAGTAGGCGAAGATGCGGCAGTTGTTCCAACCCTTGTATCCCATCAACAGTAATAAGGGTCTCCACAAGGTAAAGCTCTTTCAGGGATTTCAGGGACGACAGCATACGCAAATCATAGACGTCCGTGAAGGAAAGATCCAATATGACCATATTCACGGCGAGCGTAATGTCTTTCACGGAGACGAGAACGCCCCTTGTGCCCATCACATCCTCCTCACCACCTCCAGAGGAGATGAGATCACCCAAGTTGTTAATCACAAGTGTTCGGAGTGTACGGAGCTGTCCAATATCTTTGATCCCATCGTCATCCACAGTCGTGCGGCGCAATACAATCGTTTGAATGGATTTGCTCGAAAAAAGCGAGCGCACACTACTGACAGAGCTGTATGATAAATCAACGAACTCAAGCGTCGGTATCTTAGCTAATCCCCTGACGCTAGCCTCAACGTCTCTGTCGCCCAACTCGCCATCCTCCTCGCACGTGTCATCGTCGTCATCAACACTTATAGGCGACGGAACGTCAAACATTCTACTCTCAGACGCTGCAGTCCTGCGCTTGCTGAATCGAGTCTCATAGAATCCCTCGCAGTTGTCCAGTAGAAGCCATTGCGCTCTTAGAACTTTCAGGGAATTACTCGCGCAGAGAAATGAGAGATCTGTCACCTTTGTCGTGCTCACGTCCAAAGACTTAAGCCGCGGCATGCTCTCAACACCGTGTACATCGTCGGTGTCAACCTGGCACGAGTACAATATCAAATTCTCCAATGTCTTCGACGCCGTTAATTTTTGTAGTGATTTTATCTTCGTGCGGCTGAGGTTTAGCACGGTAAGTGAAGGTATTTTTTCCAGCCCAACAAGACCTTCGCTCATGACGGCCGTCCCGGAGAGGTTTAACTCGGAAAGAGACTTTGAGGACGCTAACGGCGTCACGTCCGTTACTGGGGTAAGGCTCAAATTGAGCTTTTGTAGATATTTTAAGCCCCCCAGTCCACGAAGTCCAGTGTTTCTTACAGCGCTGCAACGAGCATCAATCTCGCGAATATTGGGTGCGCGTCCATTGTGTCGATACGTAAGCACCGACAAGGAGGTTAGTTTCCGCATATGTGAAACGCATAAAACCTCCAAACTCTCAATCTCCGATAGCCCACGCAAATCTTCCTCCGACGCTGTGCAACCCTTTAGGTTAAGCACACGGAGTGTCTTTGAAGCACGGAGAGAGATCCCAATATGCTTAAGTGTTGACATTGAAAGGTCCAAATTTTGCACTGAAAGATACCTTTTTAGTGCGTGCGCTTCCTCCTCCATTAGGTTACAGTCATCATCAGCACTGCTTGTCATCACCTCTGCTCCACATTTAGTTGAATGGAGAGAATGACTTGATATTGGCTTAACTATACCTGTGTCCGGTATGGGCGTTTCATTCACCTTCGCGGGGCCGTCCGTTTTCACGTTATCATTGCTTAACAGGGGGGCCAGAAGACTACTCCGTACCTGATCCAGTACTTCCATCGTCTTCTTGTTAATCTCGTTTGCCGCATCTACCGCATTTTTACATTGGTTGGGAAGTGCACCAAGAATGTTGTCCGCTGTAACCAGCTCCATTGTTGGGTCCTCCTCCTCACTCGTAACGAACGAACCAAAGACTTTTTTCCGGGAGGAAAGTCGACGTTGCCCATCAAGTGACGGCGGCTTCTCAGCCCCCGAAACGTGCGACTGCTCATTTGCATCCGGCTTCCCATCCCGGTACCCTTCCATATGCTTCACAATCTTATTTCCAGCCACCGCGGGAGTAATGTCCATTTGCCCCTTGATGATGGCCACCTCCCGGTTGTTGAGGTAAGCTCTCGGTAAGGAGTTTACATGTTCAGAGCTACACTCAGAATTTTCCGGTGTGGCCACAGAGGTGTTGTGGTGCTTCATAGGAACTACGTGGGTACACTTAATTTCTTGCTGTGTTCCCGCATTACCAGGACTGAGTGGGTTAGGAACCTGAGCCCTCTCCTCCTTCATCCAACTATCCATCACACGGGGTATCTCAGGGTCACCAGGGCCGTCGCTGTTACCGTTAACGCTTATGGGCGCTTTTGCCAGCTGTTGAGTACTCTTCTGCGTTACGGTGGTCGTTACCGTGGGCCTCCCTTGCGTTCCAAGACGCTTGCCCGCTACAGCCATATCGGATTTTCGCTCCTCTTGCCACTGCCGGTGTCTGCTCTTTACCCTCTTGTTCATCCTCGGCTTTGAGAAAAGCTGAGGATCGGAAACGACGTGAAGTACATTTTGGGTGAGCGCTCCATCAGCGGCTGACCCCGAGCGAACCAAACACCCCTCGCGTGGCGTCAGTCGATTTGGCTGGATCCCGTTGGTCGTATTACTTTTGGCTATGGAGTTTATGTTATTGGCGGCAGGGGGGCTGTTTTTTCTCGTCGTCGATGAGGAGCCATCTGGCACCACCTTTACATGGGGTTTCAGGGAGGGATGCAACAGGGCATCCGCCAGCGCGTCAACAGCATCTCGTGGGCCTTTCCTACACCCAGCGCTGCCGCTCTGTTGCCACATACCTGCAATGTTCTTGGGTCTGTTACGCCCGTCTGGCGCCGGGGATATGAACAACGAACCCCGTGCTCCCTCAGGGATCGCTGGCGGGTGAGTGATGGCCACAGGTTCTTCGCTACGTTCTATAGAGAATAAATTTTCGCAAGGCGCCTCTTTACCAACTCTTGGTGAGTCAGACGATATTTCTGTGGTTGCCTTGTGAGACAAAATTCCTTTCATACCTGCTGTTGTGTCTCTTCCACGAAACCAAAAAGAAAATGTACACTTGGTTCTCGTGTTCCTTTCTGTTATTTTTTTTTTTTGCAGAAACCCCCACTTGTCTGCTTCAAAAGTTCGACAGACTCTCCTCTGCGTTACCCAAGGCCACACTTGCTGTTGTAGAGATAAGAATCCCAAAAGTCTTTAACTACGTGTATGAATTGCCAACAAGGGGTATGCCTTGTTGGTAAAGTGGTAAGAAAGGGACAGTGAGAAAGAGCGTTAACGTCAACAGAACATGGCGAACAGGTTCTAAAGGAGCACACAGTGCTGTTGTCATCAACGGGGGGTGGTCTTATCCAGCAACACAAGAGAAATTAGAGACATGGTTCATGCGTTAATAATAATAATAATAGTATTGATCAGCCTTGTAAGAACCCTCTTGGAGAAAGTGATAGCGATAAAGCGTGGCTTTTATGGGGGTGTATGGCGGTTTTGGCGATGTGCGCTCGGGTTACATGAAGAGGAAGAAAAGGAATGTACGATTGCATTTGAAAAATCTAAACGTTCTAGAAGACTGAAAAATAAATTAAAAAAATAAATAGCACATACGCGCCTTAGTCAGCTCCTGACACGACGTCCGTCCTCCGCAGTTTCCTTTGACCTCTTTGTGATCCCTTAACCATGCCCTTGCTCCCGCTTCTGCCCTTAACAACGGCAGCAACACTAGTTCCTACGCTACCGGAGCTGCTGCCCTGTCCATGGTTATTCTGCTTGTGGCGCTGAACAACGTAAAGCGCCCGTTCGGTCCTCTGAAGCCCCGCCAAGCTCAAGGCGACACCACCGGCACCACCACCGACGGTGTCACCCGCTCCTCCCACGTGATCCACACAAACAAGCGCACGGGCCACCAACACTCGCAGCGTCCCGGCAAGCATACCGTCCAACTGTCGCCGGCGCTCGCCATTCGGCCCGTGGTGCCATTTTGGGTCCACTTCTCGCAACATTTCAATCATCATCGAAAGAGTTTTCGGGTGTTGCTGGGCGGCAAGGCGTCGCATGGAAACATGTATTATTTTGCGAAGCGCAAAACTTACGTGGAGCATCACCACTCCGAAGTGTGTCGGTTCTTCAATGCTTAGCGCGGCATCCGGATGGCCAACTGCGGTAACAAAACCACCACCGCCGTCCGCTCCCCCCTCAACTGATGGTGCAGCGCCCCCTCCACCCAATGGTCCCGATGTGGCTGATGGTGCGGCACTACGGAAGGCCGATACCCGCTCGTGTCGTGCATCATCGGCTGAGCGAATCATGGCCGTCGCCTTCTTGTGCTCCTCTGGCGCGAGACGACGCATCATTGCAAAGTGCATAGCTGTCTCCATTACCTCAGCAAGCGTGAGATTGAGGGACGCGAGTGCACGCTTATGTGTCTGTGTGAGAGCCTGCTCAGCGTGGTTAACTTTGAAACAATCCAATGTCGCAACATCATCCGCCTCTTCGCTGTCGACACCAGTAAAGGAAAGGTCATTGTTCAGCACATCCTCTTGACAGTTGTCTGTCCCTACCCCGCTGACCCCTGCCAGTGGGCTCTCCAGCACTACATCCGCCGAGGAGACACCAAGACTCAGGCGTTCTCTCGGTGCACCGTCTCCAACCGTCCCAGTAGCTCTGGCCGCCCCTGAAATGGAATTACCACGCCGGGCGATGGCAAGCCGAGAGAAGCGGTCTTCTGTGGGCGGCTGACCAAATACATCAGGGCGCAAACTCATAGCTCGGTAAAGGACTAGTGCAAGAGTGTTTTTTGTTACACAGGCATCCTCACGTGTTATAGCTGCAAGAAAAGGAATTAGGATTTCATTAGGAACAGAACCAACAACTCCATGCATTCCGGAGGCCACTGTCTGCGGAGCGAGAGAATCCCGGAACTCCTCGCGCTCCACAATTTGGCCACAAAGTTCCTCGCAGAAGAGGCGCAACGCCGCGTTTCGAACGTACGTACATGAAAGTATGCTTGTTGTTGCCGACATTAACGGCCCCAAACGGGCATCAGGGCTGCGCAGATAGAAGTGTAGCGAGGCTACCACTTGTGTTATGGCGAGGCTCATTGCATTGCGTATGTGCTGCGATAGGACGTCGTTGAAGAAGGCAGGAGACAGTACACACAGAAGTGTGGGCGAGCGCAAAAGTAATTCTGGTCGCTTCTGTTGCAGTGATGCCAGCTTTGCCTTGTCAACCTGCCTCAGCCTCAATAAGAGGGCATCTCCATGAGCCCCCATTTCATCAGCGTTTTTGACTTTACCAATGCGGCTCCTCTCGTCAGCACCTGTGGCAGCTCCAGTGCTACCATCAACACAACAATCCTGGAGTGATGTTAGTGGGATGTCTTCACACGAGAAACTTGAAATAACACGCTGAGCAACGCGACGCGCAAGCGAAAACCCAAGCGGTGCCTCTCGAAGTAAAACCTTCAGCGAGTCCTGTAGAGCTACAGCCACCATCAAACGTATCTCATCCGCGTATAACAATGACTCTCGTGCGCGTTCCTCGTCACATCCCTGGGACACTGCGATGCTGGTTGCTTTGTGTGTGATAGAATCCGCGTGACCAATCGCAGCCAGCGACACATTCAAAAAGTGAAGCAAAACATTCTCGAGGAGGTTAGCGTTCACACCGTCAGGATCGGCCTGACGACTTTCCGCATTAAGGCAACGCTCCACCAGGCGTGCCCCTATGTCTTGGTGCGGCTGATCCCCGTGGTGCCCATACAACGCGCTCAGCTCTGCCCCAATTACGTCTTGTTCGTCCATGCCGTAGTAACTGTGTCGAAACCTTAACGCACCACCACCACGTGTTTCATTCGTGTCACCGCTACTGCCGAGTATGCGAAAGTGGTGACACACATTGACTGTTAGAGCCAATACATGCAAATAAAGGCACAACATGCGGATATACTCAAACATGCCGTGCTCAGCAGAGCGTATTGCACTACACACATCGCCACTAACCTTACAGATAGTGGTACCGCGGCATTTATCAACAGTTCCTTCCTGTGAAAGCATCTCCATGATTGTTTTACCCTCAGCTGCATCGAAAAATAAACCCGCAACAGCCGGAGCACGGGCGCAAACAAGTGGCAAGCGTCTCCGTTGGTATACACGTGAAGAAATACTCTGAGGGTCAGGCATGAAGCGCCACACACTCATGGCATGACCACAGTTGCGCGGTCGTAGAAAAACGTGATGTCGCGCGACATAAGTAACGACTGCTTTGGCGAACTCTTCGAGGGGCGCTTCACCACGTGGACCACGGGAAAAATCGTTGAGCAGCGTGAGGAGTGAATCGAGAGGAACCTGTAGTGGCAACTGATTTTGTTGTCGCCTGCACATATCACCTAGCGACACGGCTTCGTCCAAGACTACGCCGATATCATCGTGGGGCAATAACTCTACGTCGCATGGAATGGTTGATGCTTTGTGCCGGGCAAGCAATCCCATTGCGCTGTCGCACAAGGGAAAGCCTACCTGCCACCCGTGGTCGAGGTGCATACCACCAATGTTCTCCTGTCCTCGCTCCGAGGACCGAAATAAGGCGCGGTACCGACGTACAAGCAACAAAAGTTCCCTCTGCTGTTCCTCGAACTGCATCGCGTACGGACGTATGAATTCTTCCCTCCATCGCTCGCCAAGTCGTGACCACAACATGTGGCGCTTTGCCAAAGGAACTGGAGTCTGGTGACGATAGAAAAGGTGGAGGCTACCAAATAAAATGTCTCCTCGCGGAAAAGCTGCTATTTCGGCAACGGTGCATCGCTCAACTATTGCTACGAGGCAACCAAAGTGTGTTAATACCACCCTGGCGGTCTGTGGGATCGCAATGGTAGTATCATTTGATGCTACGACAGTGGAGGAATGATGCAAGCGACTGCACTGACGAATGAAGGCTTCCAACGCTTCCTCGTTTGAGACTTTCTCCCCCTCCGCCAGCAGCAGAGCTGCATCCATTTCCATGAGAGCTGCCACAGCACCAGGAACACACGTTGTGGGCATAACTGCGCTCAATTCAAGCATGGGATGATGTCCGACCTTACCATCATCACTTTCACTGGCGCGGGATAAATCCCCATTACGGAGTTGCCCGCCGTAGAGTAGACTAGCGTCCTCTTCCACGGCGCAGAGAACAGCCTCCGGGTCGGGGCAGGCCCAATCCATCACGTACTCCGCCATTCGGCCCTGTGCTTGTCGTACGGCAATATTTTCCTTTATTTCCTTCTCAAGGTCATTAAAAGATTCTAATAACAGCCCGAGCTCCTTCTTGGAGGGGACTTTCACGTTGGGCGACGCAACCCTCTTTGGCGACTTCGTCCGCTTACCCCCTCGTCCACCATGTTTAGAAGCGTTTACAACTTCATCACAGAGCGCCCTCCAGACACTCTGCACAATGCGCCCCGCCGGTTCGTACCTCGCGGCCGCGGCTGCAAGCGTCCGTAAGGCGGTGGCCATGGCTGTAAAGTCTGTACGTTCACGGAGCCCCAACCCAAGCCGTAAGGCCAAACGATGTGACATGTGTGCCTCTGACAGGAGAAGACGAAGAGCTAGCCCTATTGCGCTCAGCAGCGGAGTTGTGTCATTACCCTCCGCAGCCTCAGTGGTCGCACTTTTATGCGTTTTATTCCTCAACTTTGCTACAGTTACGGGTTGGGTAGCAAGGAGCTCCACCAACCGTCCAATATTCCCCATCAGGAGCCCGATGGTGTTTAAGATATTCCCAGTAAAGCAGATACGTCCGTAGTCCACAGAAATAACCTTGCCTAACGCCGATGTAACACACAAACCTACCCAAAGTAACTGTGCTGCCTCCGCGTCAAATTTCTTTCTCTGCGCATCTGGGAGCTGCACAATGGTCCGCACACATCCAATAAGCACTCGAAGAAGCGTCTGAAGTCCTAACAGTAAGACGTCACGTAGCTCTTCATCGAGTACATCTTGCTGCAGTGCACACCACCGAATGGTATCGAGGATGTCATCAAAGCACACAAGGAGACACTCCAAAAAAAGCCGGAAATGTTTCTGTGCCTCCAGTGGGTGCTCACGGGCAGAAGTAGAGAAGTACGTATGCTGCCCAGTGTTTTCTGTTGAATTATCTCCGTCTTCCAACGCCTCGTGTTCCAACTCAGTTGCTTGACGAAGTGGGTTGCTCGCAGGGGAACGATACTTCACAGACCCACGCTGTACTAACAGCACCGCCTGCTTCAGCGCGAAAAGCATCGTCCTGTACTCAGCACGTGAGGCATGTTTCAGCGCCCCCTGCAGCGGTGAGCCACGGTCAAAGCCAAATAGTGTTACTGGGGACTCCGACATCATGTCACCTATGCAAAGCAAACTTTTCAGTATGTTATTGGGAATCTGCTGCTGTGTTGATGCGGCGAGAGCACGTAGCTGTGAAAGAATTGCCCTAACTGCCACATCCATCACGGAGGTTGCCGTTGCTAGCTGATGTTTCCGCTGAATCTTGAGTGAAGTTTCGGCAAGGTTGAAGGTCCAGTTCACCATGGACCAGCTTCCCGGGCAACTGAGATTCCCCATATAGTCCAATAACACAAGCGGCGCGGCCTCTACGCGGGCCAGCGTCACCATGGCACTCTCTCTACTCATTTTCTCATTCTCCGAAAGACCTTTACCGGATCCGGACGAGAGAGCGTGCGTGGTGGTAGACAATGGAAACCCTTCCATCGTGGTACGTGACGAGCGCTCGTGCTCGCGGAGATAGTGCTCAACAAAACGAACAAGATAGCCCAAGACATGTGTACTAAAAGACGTGTTCACCGCGAAGCTAAGACATCTCAATGACTCATCCACAAGCTGCTGGCGGCTAGTGGTCGTATGAGGCTTAAGATTAGTTGTGGTACCGATGCCCATGGGCGACACTGACCCCACTGACGTCGATGACATTGTATGGTGCAAGCCTCTAAGTAAGTGCTGGAGGGCAGCCACACTACTATTCTCTTGTCCACCACACAGCGGCTGAACGCGTGCGAACGGCAGCAACCGATTACTTAAGTCGAGAATATGAAGATACGAACAGCGGTTCCCATGGGCGAGAAGAAAGGAGAAAGTTGGTCCACAGGTTTTGAGAACCCGCTCAACTGCCTCGGTCGCCTCCGGAAGGTGCGGTGCAGGCAGGCCGTATCCGCTCGGTCGTCCTCCACCCCCACAACGCGCATGGCGGAGACAATACACTGCCACATGTATGAGCAGACCGGTGCTATCTGTGCGAAGTACCGTCGACACATCCATAGTTGGCCATGTTGCGAAACGAGAGAGTTCAGACAACACGAAGAGAGCTGCCTCACAACCAGCGGCATGTGTCTCTGCATCATCAGCAGCGGCGCTCTTGCTGAGACTAAGCAGGACAGCAGGAAGAACCACCTCTAAAAGAACATTATCCCCAAATTTTATCATCTCCTCTTGCTTCGTGCCAAGGCGTAGATGAAGCTCAAACAAACCATCGATGAAACTGGCATACCCGCAGAGCAACATAAGCTCAACATCCGCTGCGAGTACCTGAATCAAAGACGAAAATGCTTCTTTCGCCCATTCCTCAAGAGCAAGCTGCTCAGTCTTATCAGCGCCTTCTACAGCAGTCCCACTGCTTGGAGCACACTCGATTGATGACGTTCTTGTCGAACCGCTGCTATGGCTGTTGTGGAGTAGAAAGACCACATCAAAAAGGTTGGAAACAATGAGAGACCCAGCCCACTGCTTTGCTACGGGCGACAGAGTCGTGCAGGTGATGCACCGGAGCGCGAGGCTGGAAGATTGCTTCAGCCACTCCACGCGCCTACGGTATCGTGGGCGCTGCACCACTAACATCATAAGATGTCGTTCCAACAACGCAGGGCTGTGGCCTCCCTTTTCAAATGCACACAAACCCTCGCTACGGAGCCACCAGTTGCTAACAAAGGCGTCTGAATAAAACCGGCTGCGTAGCAGGGTCCCCTGTGTGCCGGCAACTATAGCCAGGTTGACAGCTCGTCTGATGTTGTCATCCCGAAGGAATGTGGGGTCCGACAGCTCGTAGAGAGTCACAACGGAGGCAGCAAGCACGTCGCAGAGGTGCTGAATACTACCTGAGATAAATGGCGGGACGGCAAGACTCGGAGTAGCACTCTCGCCAGACGCACCCGCCGCACTGACAACGGGGCTATTTCGCTGAGTTGTATGCTTCTCACTGCCTTGCTGCACGCAGTACGTAGCTCCAGCCACACAACCCTGTAGGGACCGCTGTACCGCCAGCAACACCAGCCACAAATTCTCCAATGCACAGGTACGGTTCGGCGTATCCACTGCGAACAAAGAAGAGAGCTTGGACACGGCGTTGTCCGACACCGCTATGAAATCAAACAAGGGGCTGTTCACCCCGGAACCCATCAGCAGAGTAGCCTCGGTTGAGTTTACATCACCGCCACGACCGGCCACCTCTAAGGCTCGTCTAGAGGCAAAACGCGATGACTTGCGAAGTGCCTCCGGAGAGCTTTGTAACACAACGCCTTCATTATCTTTCTTAAGCATCGAGCGCCCACCACGCGGTCGTGTGAGTGCATGAGAGTCATTACCTTTGACACCGGTAAGGCCCGTGTCATCCCGGCTGGCGTCGTTTTCATCGCTGTTCGCACCACCGGCATTGCCACCTTCTGCTGCCTGTCGTGCCGAGAGACGCGTGATGCGCTCATTGTAACTCTCTTCGTCAAAGTAGAGCATTTTGCACAGCACGGCCAACAATTCTCCCTGCACCAACTTAAGAGTCGAACTGCTGTTGTTCGTGTCAGCGACATGCGGGTCTCCCCCGTCCAATTGTCGCGTGACATCAAACAGTCCTTCAAAAACCGCGGGAACAAGCCGTAGCCACCAAAACGCAGCCCCTACGCCATGAAGATGGATTGTGCTTTTCCAGCGAGTCCAGCAATGGTGCAACGTTTTGACCACGGCAAGGGGTGGGGTTTCAGTAGTAGTGCTCTTGCCATCCCCTGGAGTGGAAATCGCCGGTTCAGGTACTGAAAGCCGCAGGGGAATGAGCTTTAAGTATGCCGAGCAGAAGGATAGCAACGCATGGGACAAATCACCCTTGTACGCACGCGAGTGTATTTCCTCCCCCTTACGGTTGCTGCTGACGCAGCCGCCATCACAGTTGTAACGGAAGGCGGCAGAAAGCAACGAATCAAGTCCTTTCAATGTGACTGAAGTGCCACTTGTAGTTTTGATCGTGTAATGTCGCGCTTCCAGCTCGCAAAGAATGCAGAGCACAGTCTCATCCAAATGGGTCTTATTCCCCAACAGCTCTGCAGCAGTCTCACGCTGTTGGTTAAGGAGAGATTCCATTAAACGAAACATCGTGGAAAGGCGCCACAAAGTATTCGGTAACGTATCATGTTGGCTAGTACCTGTTGTGGCATCTCTCCCGCTCGACTTTGGGCGGGGCCGCCGTTTTCCGTGCTTCCCGATGGCTACTTCCCCCACTGCACTCACCTTCGCCGCAGACAGTGATTCAAGTTTATCTAAGAAGCAGCATGCAGCATTGTGGACCTGCTGCCTGAAGGTAGCACCACCAACACTGACAGCGCCACCTTCACCTGCGTGCCCCTGCTCGCCTATTCTACCAAAGACCGCAGCAGCGCACTTAACCAGAGACTGCCACTCATGCTGCTCACTCCACAGCCACACTTGACGGTTCAAAGGTGCCACCGTTGCCTCAGCAGCCCGCAAAGGTATCGCAACAGAATCTTTAACTGGGGAAGAGGCAAAAAAGCAGTCCTGAACGCTCCGGTCGTGCCTTTCCTTCATCGCAATAGTCACCAATTCACACAGAAGCGTTATCTCTTCCTCCACTGTGAGGCGCCCCGCAACGGAGGCGCCATCCCGTGTCCTTTCGCGCCACTCCAAATCAAAAATGCTGTCAGAGCCCGCTCCGATAACGCGAAGGCTCCTTTCGCCCTTACTTTTGCACAAATCTCCGATCAGCAATCCCTTGACACGACTCCTAAAGCCAAGAAGTAACAGCCTAACATCCCTCTGCGGCGGTTTGGCCTCGCTGGCATCGCCGGAGCTCGTCAACGTGTTAGCGGCGCTCAAATTCAATCGCCGTCCCACGCACACTGCCGAAGAACCCACCGCGTAATTGGAAGCAGCGGTGAAACGCCTGACGTGGTGGTACAGAAGCGTAGTCACCAGCATTGAGCAGTGGTTTTGTGTGGCCCCGCTGTGCTCTCCCGGGTTCCTTGTTGGGTAAGCCGCTGTCTCCCTCTCTCCCCCCCCACTGTCACACACACACACACCCTTTGATCAGTGAATGACAGGAAAGCGCGGCCTCCTGTGGGACCACGTTTTCAGTTACCCGCGCTGCATGTTTCGAAGCATAAAGAAGGAAAAGGAAAACGAAGGGTCATGAAAACAGCGAGTCATCAATCAGGCGTCCGAGGAGAGGTGGTACAAGAAAAAATTGCTGATTTTCTCCTTTGCTCTTTCCTTTCCTTTTTACTGTGCATCTGCCCCAAACCCCGGGCAGTGCCGTGGCAACGATAAAGAATTAAACAAATCTTCAGCCGCAACCGCACAACCCTGACGTCATTGACAAAGTGGTTTATATTCACTGGGTTCACTTCGCTATTAACCCGATGTAAGTAACACTGTCGCTAAACATTTAAAGATATAGAGCATCAGTCCCCTAGTTGTTGTGACACTGACTCACACGACAAAACCCTCCACTCCCTCCTGCTCCACCCCCTTCACAAAGACGCAAAGAGACGCATGCACGAGCTGACATTCATAAGCACCTGCACAGAAACACATGCAGATGTGTTTTTGTGTGTGTGTACCCATAGGTGTTTACCACACCATTTTTTCCGCCCCCCCCCACACACATCCATTACACCACGTTGCGTTAGCATATAATTTATTCGTAAAGAAAAATATCTCACGACACTTTTATTATTATTATTAGCGTTTGTTTATACTTTACTTTCTTTTCTTTTTTTTTTTTCACTCCATCGTGGGAAAACAGACTGACATACGCACACAGATACCTCAGCAGTCCATCGGCTCATTTCCCTCCCCCTTCCAAAAACAACAACACCACCATTTCACATAACCATCAGACTTAAACCCGCGCACGAGTGAATTCAACCGTCGTCGTGTCCACCCCACCCCACTCCCGCCTCTCTCGGCCACCCCCTACTCTTTCATTTCTTCACTTTTCAAGCCCACCAAATGTGCGATTAAGTGAGTGCTGAAAGCAAGTAAGTCGCGTACACAAATGCACTAGCGCATAACAACGCTTGTACCACTCGAAAAAGCAGGCGGAGGCACGCAAGGGAAAGGTAAACCAAGAACAAATAAAGAGTAAGAAATAAAAGGGAGAATGGCAAGAAACAAGAGAGAGCCACGTGACAAGCGCACACAAAAAAGCATCGACAAAAAAAAATGTGCACGACAACACTCAAGCAGTGGGAAATCGACATGAGTAAAACGAAAAACAAAGAAGAAAAAGGAAGAGGAACTGGAGCGAAGTGATGGGAACAACAGTGGTAATAGCTGCAGTGGCGGTTATACGTGTACCAATACAAACGCACAAAAAGATGAGAAGAACAGCAGACCCATACCACGACGCAATCCCAATTGTTGCCTCCCCCACTTCCTTCATCAAATCACCCCTGTTTTTCTTTTTCCCTACTTAGATTAGTCAAAGTCCCGCTCGAGTACGTCCCTTAGCACTTCATTGTTAGCAATGACTCGCACAAACGCCGTACCAACACGTGGGCGCTCGCCAACCATGATGGCTGAGCTGAGGGACTGAAGGTCATCGGGCATCCCCCGGCTTACCGCCATGTGCAGCCAGTGAGCCGATGAGGCAAAGGTCATTTGAAAGAGCGGGCTTGCGCTCTGCGATACAACACCTGTGAAGTTGTAGTTCTCCCATCGACCACGGTGAGTTGCTGCGTCAGAAATAAGCATGAGGTGCCGCCTGTCCACGGAGTAGCGACGGAACAATTTCTGAAGCTCCTGATAAAGTGCCCTGTATGCTGACTCGATACCAAAATAGTTGCTCATGTCCCGCACGTCGGTGGAGAATGCCCGATCGAGTTGAATCGATTTTCTACCAACAGTGAAAAGGGAAAGAAATGACATCACGTTGCGCATCGTCGCAGACTCACCCTGAAAAACAAGTTCACCGTTTGTGGAGTTTGTCGAGTCCTGCGTGTAGATGACTGAATCGAACCGCGGGAGCCATGATGGCAGGGTGAGCTCCTCCAGTATATTGTCCACAATTTCTGGAATAACAGCGACTGTGTTGTGTGGTGTACTTATCACAACATTAATAATGAAGAAGTCGTCCGGAAGCTGCGTCACACCGCCGAGAGAGGCAGCCTCAGAACTGAGTGGTGCAATGTTAATACGGGCACGTGACCCAGAGAGAGAGAAATGCACTGCCGGAAAGGTGTCGTAACCAGCTGCACCCGTGGCAGCTAAATCCTCCAAGTTATCACGACATTCATTCTCAATGTCACCTTCTTCAGCATTCCCCTTTCTTTTCCTGTTCACTCTGGGTGACACCACCTGTTTATGGTGGGCACCGTTGTGCTCCCCGAAATCGTCGTCTTCCAGGAATCGGTCCTTATCGTTGCCTACAACACTCTCCGAACCATCACTGGAACTGTCTTCTTCAGAATGTTGAGACGAACCTTCATTGGTCCCGCGGTGCGATTCCACGCTGCCCCCGCTACTTCCCATACTTGAAGCATTAGAACTGCTGTCCTCGCCATTGCTACTCTCATTGTCGTCCTTTGACTGATCGTCAAGGAAGTTGCCTTCGTTATCGGAGTAGCCAGCGTCATCCCCGCCTTCAAAACCGTCGTTTAAGTTGGCGGCCTCCTCACTGGCCCATCCATTAGACAAACCATTCTCCTTCTGCATGGAACTGCGCAACACACGTACAAAACGCATTCCAAACTCGCGCAGTGCATCTTTGAGCGAACGGAGATGCTCAGACGGGGCCATGCGCATCCTGCGGCGCTTGTCCTCCAGACACGAACGAGAAAATAAGAATGCAATTGTCGTCACCATGACATCTGCGTCGCGTGCCACGTGGTAATGGTACCCTTTCCCGACACCAGTATTTGCACTCCATTTCCTGGATCCTTTAGCACCGCTATTCCCGGGACCATCACTTACACAACGCGCGAGGCAATCGGCCAGCTTTATGGCGACACCTGCGCGGATTATGCGAGTAATTAATTTAGTGTCACGTGCTTCAGTCTTGACGACAGGCACGATGACAGCCGCTTTTTGGACGGAAGAAAAAATGAGCAATTCACGCAAACGTGGGATACCCTCAGTCACATGAGTCACAGTCGAACCGGCAGTGTGGAATGTGTTGAGAGTCATCTGTGTTGAGGGCTCACCTGCCGCCTGTGCAGCGAGAAGGCCAACGGACTCACCGGGATCACAAAAGGCTCGCATACGGCGATGGGCTGTGAGGTTCTCAAGAGCATCAGTGTAGCGCGTTATGTGTTCCTCTCGCTTCGCAGAGAGCTTGTTGAAAAGCTTGTCCTTTAAAATCCACCGGTTAACTTGCGACACCTTGTTAAACAGTACAAAATCCGCCTGATTGCGCAAGTAATTTTGGATACCTTCCCGATGAGCCCTTGGGAGAGCATTAATTTTCTTTTGCTGTTCCGCGTAATTCAAACCGGCATTGCCCACCTGAGTCGAGCCGTTTTCGCTTTCATCTTCACGCATCCGTTTTTCCCGCGTTGTTTGTTTGTTGGTAGCTTGGGCGCCAGCTTCCAATATCCCTTGACCGAAACGCTTGTAGAGATCTGCCACATTTTCCTTCAACATATCCCATGCCGTGAGCGTGCATGCCTTACAGGGGTCAAGTCCGTCTCCACCATACATAAATTGTACAACACTACCATTGGAATCACGCACGGTGTGATCCCAGTGCACCACAAGACTCTCAAGTCCCTTAATGAGGCAGCGCTGAAGATGGCCAGATCGAGATGTTTTCACAGCAGTGTCGATCAAACCATCTCGACCTGCCATTGAGTGAATTGTGTACTCTGATGGACGAATACCAGTGGCAAAAGAACCCATCGCGAACCCAAATGACCGCGCCCGCTTCTCATTAAAGAAGAATGCCGGCAGCGTCTTGGCTGAGTTCATACGCTTCACACGCATCCCATCGAATAACTGTTGCCCCAGCACCAAGGACATTTGCACAGCGTTTGCATTGCTGCCTTTGGCACCGGATGTGGTCATCAGGAGAAGATGATTCGTTGGGAATGGCACGAGCATCCGCCCCGGCATAAACTCCCGCTGAATTCGCGTTGCGTGCTCCATAATTCTTGGCACAGCAACAGCTTCGTCGTCCTCAAGGTCTAACACCGACCTGTCGAGCTCTCGCAACATCCTGCACCGAAGGTCCTCATGAGCTACACACATATCGTCCATGCCCAACGAAAGTCCCTCCTTCCTCAACGTTAAGAGAAGAACTCGACCAAGGGCACCGAACAGCTGCCCCACCTTATGTGGGCCGTACAGCTCGTGCACAAGATGAGAAATAGACATGTAGGAAGCGCCTAACTGCTTCTTGCACAATAAACCGATCAGCAACTCACTGTTCTTAAAATGTACGGAGCAGTCTGGTAGCGCTTTATCCGAAAAAGTCATCACTTTCTCAGTCTCTGGATCTGGACAGCTAAACGCACCTGCTTGAATGAGGGACGTACCCTTGAGCGAAACGCCTCCATCGTGTTTATCTGTTTGATCGCCATCGCACAACCCACTAACGAACCGGACAATAACAGAAATGAGTTGCTTCCCCGTCCACAGTGGCCGGGGTTTGAGTATGGCGGGAGGAGGGATGAGCTCCGAAAGACCCACGCTGTTCGGATCCTGGATGTACGGTCCAAGCCCATTGAACACAAGCTGCGTAAAGTTAATGCGGTCGAAAAACTTGTCAGGCACCGTCAGTAGCACACCCGCGGCCACGTGATCTTGAATGAGGCCACGGATAGGTCTACCAGACGTGGGCACAAGGTAATTGGAGTTTGCATCCATCAAGTAATCAACCTCCGCTGCTGCTTCGAGGCTCTGTGGTACGTGAATGTTCATTTCATCACCATCGAAGTCCGCATTGAAAGAACTGCCATTCACGTAGTGGAAGCGGATTGTTTTATGCCCAGAGAGCACCTTCGCACGGAATCCCATCATACTAGGCTTATGAAGTGTGGGCTGGCGATTGAATATCACACGATCACCATTGAGCACGTGCCGATGAACGATTAGCGTTACACTACTCTGGGCCATTGCGAAGTATTTCATAGCGTGTTGTCGCCGGGTGTGCTCCGGTAAATCAAGGTCCACGAAACGAATGTCGCCATTGGCGTGCCGAATTTCCAAATGTGTTGCACCTGGGTATTTGCGTGGTCCGTTAACTACGCAGAGCCTCAGCAAATCCATTCGAGCTGGGGCATAGTACGTAACCTGCTCGGGGTACGACAAGGCTTTGGCCAGGGGCCTCGGCATAACCACTTCATTGGGTTCAACCAGTGGGTCAGGAGAGATGACTGAGCGGCACGCTTGATTGACACGTTTTCCCATCATATTCATGCGAAAGAGACCCTCCTTCTTTGCAAAGCTATCGAGAATTTCTGTGTAATACTCGTTTATCTTCTGCTGCAGGTTGCGTACGTTTAGCTCGTTTGTAATCGTCTGTTCCGTAGTAACAAGGCTGCACTCCGATGTCGAGTTAGCGCGCAGTGTGAAATAGCACTCAATTTGCTCTACAAAACCCAACATTTCTGAGAGCAATCGGGTTTGCCTATCAGGAATTATTGTGCCATAATCAGTCACCCTCAAACCAGAAGAGAGGCGCAGCGGCAGTGGCGCCACGAGGACGCGGTCAATAAAAAACACCTTATACCTCTCAGCCGGTGGAAGAGCGTCGCTACGATTGGTGAACACCGATGGCGCACCAAGTGTTGGAAAAAGCAGTTCGAGGAAGTCCTCCTCCTCCCTAAAGAGATTTAACAAGTGATTGTGGATCTCCATATTATCCATGTAGGTGTTTTTCCTGTGATGCAACCTGTTTTCAGACTCCCACTGCTTCACCTTCTCCCGCGTCAGAAAGCCGAGTAGAATGTTCGCTTCGGCGCTTCTTCTCGTAAACGTAAAGAAGAAGTGACCGCTTCGAGTCTTCCAGTGTGGGGAAATGGCCTCACAGTGTGAACAGCTGCCGCCACAGTTCCTCAAGTCACGCATCGCCATCTTAAAAATATCGCTCCGCACGTCAACTACCCCTTTCCTCACAACATTCTGCTGAGCTGAGACACCCTCTTTGTTCGACTCGCATCGGTTAACAATGTGTCTAACGTACATTTGGAGAGTTGACACATCGTTAAGTGCATACTCGCCCGCCTGGCGCTGGAGCTTGCACAGTGCATCCCGCCCTTTCGCTGTCGACACTACATCAAGCAAGTGCAGCGCCTCGCCAATGAATCCGTTATCAACCAGAATCAGCGCCTGACGATAGCGCTCCACGTCGAAGGCCGGCGCTCGAAATCGGTGGCAGAAGAAGCACTTGGCGGATAACAGCGTTTCCGTTTCCTTTAGCATGTGTGGATTCATAAACAGAAGCCGCCCAGCAGTCTGCTGCTCGTCAGCGACAAATAGCCTCGGCATACCGATGTAGCCAAAGTGCCCGTAACAACGCTCGTTCACAGTCTTCCCCGCCGAATTCAGCGCGCACGTCTGACATGCCTGTGGTGGAAACGCACGGACGTCGAAGTTACCCATACGAGTGTCAAAGAACGTCGCGTGGCTTTCTCCGTTTCGCATGACGGGGCGCCATGGAGCCGACCGGTCCTCTTGCCCGACGCGTACGCGTACCTCCACAAACGCAACACGATCAATCTCCATCGGCGTTAGCAGGGAAAGTGAAACAGCATCCTTCGAGGTCATCGTGCGGCGCGTCTTCAGATCGCCCGTGTAGGCATGGAAGGGAAAGTCTGTGATCAGCGACATTTGGTATCCCCCTGAAAAGATACAAACAACAAAGAAATGTTAGTGACTGCAAACTGGAGTGGCCAACCACGTGAAAATTGTGTGGTCCTATCGCGACGCTCTCGCAGCTACCAGATACGGGCTTTCTTTTCTTTGTTACAGTTGTTGCTTTGAATCTTAACGCAACGCTTCCCCGTTAGTCCTGCCACGGTGCTCCTCCTCCTGGTCCTTTATTCTCCACCCACCTACCTTTGTCACTCTTATAGTCCTTTGCCAAGAGAAAAAAAAACGCACAAAATTCCCTTGCCTCCCCTATCATATGAGGCAGAGGGCAAAAGCACACACACGCGGGAAAAGAAAAGAGGAAGAAAGAAATATATATACAGAGATCTACATATATTTTCAAATAACGGGAAAACAGCGCACATGAGCACGGTCCCCTCTTATGCTTTAAGGGCACCTTAATTAGGCGTCAGCTTTCCTTCCTCCACCCCTCCCCTCCCTCGATTGTCCCTCTGATTCCCGTCTCTTTTATTGCTTCGTTATTGCCATTGTTACTGTTTAGCCTTCGCTGGGAAGGGCACTATAGCCTCCTCTTGCTATTCTCTCCGGCACACACGCATTCACACTTAATAAGATCGACTTTTTATCCCTGATGTATCTCCTTGATATCCCTCGTGTGTTTCGTTTTCGACACTCTTTTTCTTGGTTGCTTTCCCATTCAGACGAGTAACTGCAGTGACAACGCATCCAACAGCCGCACCCCTTCACATGCACACGGATACGGACCCATGCGCCCTCACTCCCTCAGTAAGTGTGTGAGGGCGTACAGAAATAAAATAAAATAAGCGGAGACATCCGGTGCCACTCAGAGGCACCACAAGTAGGGAGGGGAAAGAAAATGATGGGCACAAAGAGCAGCTAAAGGGCTACCTTATTTCTACATTCCTGAAGTACCGGGAACAGGTTTGGGGCACTAGGAATATGCAAAGAAATGAAATGTTTTGCGTACACAACGAGGAAGGAGAATAAATAAGAAGAGAAAAGCGAGAAATTGTTCTCGCAGCTGCGCAGATGCAGCTCACGGCGTGGAAAGCTCACCACCATATCGGTACCACCTGCCACACTTCACGTCGGCGGAACAGTAGAGCCCACCCGCAGAAAAAAAAATGCTTAAAAATAAAAAAAAGAACGCGGCAGCATGTAGGCCATGACGCGCTGAGCAAAAATACCACCCGCAGAACTACCGTATGCAAAGTTAGTGTGTGTGCCAGCGTCACAAACAAATGTCGCCTTTGAGGCCCACGTCGATGATCCATAAAAAAGAAAAAAAAAAGAGCGGCAGTAACATTAGGATCGGCATCTTCTCGCCCCGATCTTTTATTTTTCTGCTGTGATTCCCACACCTCTCGTTCTACCACACTTAAGTGGTTGAGGTTCGCACCACTGTTAGCAACGGCGGAAGCTGCATTAAGAGCAGCAAGAGGAATGGTGTCATACTTATGGATAACATACAACAATAACATTAGCAGTAGTGATAGCAGTAGCAGTGAGTGATGATTAAAAGCAAAAGATAAAACAAACGATTCAAAACGGAAGAAAGCTTGAACAACAACAACAATAAAAAGAAAATCAAGGCTAAAAGATATAAAGGCTGGTGGGGAGCACTTATATAGGCATGCGGCTGCATACATTTATGTGGCAGCCGATAACGTTTCGTAGTGACGAGGGCAGAATTTAGCAGTGCCAGGTGTGAAAGACGGAAAAGAGGCGAAGAGAGAGCAAATAAAAAAAAGAACGTAAAAAGGGAGGAAACAGAAAGTTAAAAAAAGACAGAGGAAGAAAGCGCCGTGTACGATATAAAATGAGCACATGCTCACCACCTCCCTCCTCCTATAACAGCAGCAGCAGCAGGTGATGATAAAACCCACCCGCAGGCAACTTATCCCACACCACCGATTCAAGTATTCAGGCACACACCTTCACCCCAGGTTGGTATAGCTCTGCACAAATGAGCAATTGCTACGAATATTACAATGGCAATGGTGTCACTTAGGCGTTAATACGCTATCTCAACCGGTAATGTCTATTCTTGTTTTTTTTGTTCAATCATAACAACCGCGTACATTTGCAGACCGGTGAAAAAAAAATGCAACACGTTAGCCTCCCTCCGCACCGCACATAAAATACAAGCGAACAATGTGCCTTCCAGAAAGCTAACTTCAACTGAGTCTCTTTCTTTGTGCGTATCCAGCACCCTTTTATTATTATTATTATTATTATTTTTTATTTTTTTTTTTTTTTTATTATTATTATTATTTTTTATTGCCTCCACGTTGTCAAAACTCCTTTTCATGTTTTCCACTCCCTCTGCACATAACGCACTCTTCCCATGCCTATGCTCTCCACTTTCCTCCACCAGGCCCTCTCCAATCTACGCCTTCTCATGCTGAAGGTCCTCCTCCTTCCATTGCGTATTCCTTACAGCGCGGCCCATCCCGGGTACTTGTAACCGCCTAGGGCCTCCCCCAACGCACTGGCAACAGCAATGCTTAATTCATCATTGCCCTCGCGCGCCGCAACCTGCACGCCCTTCGGTAGATGGTAGTCATCATCGGCACCAAGTTCCCGTGCTTCCTCTGCTGTCGGGACCGTCGCTTTTTCGCGTAATTCATCCTGCCAGATGGGAACCGCCGTTACCGGCATTCGAAGCACGTTGAAGATGGCCGTGTATTGAAAGTTAAAGGGCGTCAGAAGGGGCCAGTGATGCCGTGGTGCTACAGAGGGAAATGTCGGAGCGACGATAACGCCATCAGTGCCTAAAATTCCCTCCAGCTCCCTCTTGAACTCGGAAAGTGTACATTCCATTGTGGCGTGTGGGCCCCACCTTGGAAGCTTCTGTAGCAGTGCATCAACAACCCAAAGCACTAAGGCGGGCAGCGTGTGGCGTGAGCAGCCCACCAACCACATCAGTATTTCCCTCAGAATACTGAAGTTTTCTAGTCCGTCTGTCAAAAGTTCGGTAAAAGCCACTTCCTCCTTGTCTGAGCTGACAGCTGCCGCCCAGAGAGCAAAACTCATTGAAAACGGTTTGAATAACCTCACCACCTCGTCCCCACTGCACCGTCTGCGGTCGTGCAGATTCACAAATGTCACCTTGGCGCCATAGCGTTCCTCAAGAACACATGCAGCAGCCCTCACTGCAGCGAGCTGCGAGGCGGAGGTACGAACGCTAAAGGTGCCGTAATCCTCCAGAATATACACCCGCAAGGGCGTACCTGCGCCAATACGTGGGATGTCCCGTAGCGGGGGGCGGGGCGGATATTTTTCTGGGTTTTCAAGAAAGCCTCCCCGAGCCGCGACGCGGCACAGCGGCGCGATGTCCTCAACAAACCTGCTTATCGGTCCCGTTGACATGAAGTGCACTGAAGTGGCCACTGGTTTAGGATGCTGCCCCGAGATCGATATGTAGTGAGGACTTGCCTTGTGACCAAAAACACCGTTAAAAAACGCTGGCATGCGGATTGAGCCGCCAATATCACTGCCCAAACTAAATGCTGAAAAAGCGGCACCTGCGGAAGCGCCCTCCCCACCGCTGCTTCCACCCACAATGCGCCTCGTATCGTAAGGATTACACGTAATGCCGTAAACGTGGTTGGAGCTCTCATACCACAAGCACAGCTCACTTGTGTTGGTAACGCCAAGGATGATTGCCCCTGCATCACGAAAGTTCTTCACTACAGGGCTGTCAACGGGCGAAATATTGTTGTCTCGCTGCGGAAGACCGCTGGCGTTGGGGCAACCAGCGACGCATATGGACTCCTTGATGGTGCATGGCACGCCTAGCAGCCAGCTGGGCTCCTTCCCGGTTCGTTTACTTCGCCAGTTCGCCCAGATTTTATCAGCTTTAGCAGCGGCCTCGATGGCTTCATCAAAGCACTCGAAGACCATGGCGTTGATGTATGGATTAACAACCTTGATGTGCTCAATGTACGTTCGCACCACTTCCTCACAGCTCAGCTTGCCCTCCTTGTAGGCCCTGTTGAGTTGTGCAGCGGAGAGGCGCTGGCACGGTGCGATTGGTGTTGGTGGGATCTGACGGGATGTCCTCGGCCCAGCCATGAGATACGCCGCAAAGAGGCGATTTGCTACGTAGACACAAAGCAACGCATGCGTGGCCGCGGCCAGTATGCCAAACACCCACCACACAACACACACGCTGGCAACGCTGGCCAGGGCCAAAACTGTGGTAAGTCGGAACATTCCAATCTTTCCGTCCGATGTGAATAATGATAATAATAGCTCTTGCCCTCAGTCCCCCTTCACGCTATGTGGAAGCGATTGGTAGGTGGGTTTTTTTTTACCCGTCGCTCCTATATAAACGTGTTTATTCCTAACCACTTGTTACTGCAACGCCAACTCACACACGTAATGGCTTAAGCGCGCAGGGGTTCTTCCAAGGCACAGACGCAGAAAAGAGTAAAGGGCATAAAAGGTCAATAATTCCCTACACTTCAAAAAGGCGCACCAAAAGCGACAAGGATGATGTGGTTGATTCAGAGCTACAAAGAAAACTTATGGCGTATAATTTTGACAATCCTCCTTTGCCATTCTCCTCATGGCCTTTTGTTACAGTACCACCTCCCATGATAACTAAGTCGCCTCTTTCCATCATCTTTACACGTTATCAGAAATGTGCTTAGATAAGCCCGCAGAACAGCACACAAAACAGGATGCGAAACGTTCATATCATCCAATATACCTTTCCTTCGCACACATATACATATGCGTGTGTCATTTTTATAAACAACAATATAAAAAAATACAGTAAGCCGAGCATCAACGTCCTTCAGTACAGCTCATCAAATGTGCTGGAAAGTCACTATCGGCCCCTAGTTACCCACGCCCCTCAACATTTCATTACCGGTGCCACACAAACGCACGAATAGACGCATATAGACACCTCGAAAACTGGTTAGACCTGCTCAGTGGAGCTGTGATCCGGCAGCCGACGGTGCATGGCCACGACGTACCTGAACGGAATGGCTACCAGGTGAAGCCTCCGGTGGTTTAACTCTCCATCAGCGTAGCGGCGCTCCTCCAGAGCGTCTCGCAGAAGTAAGTCACCGCGCCCCAGATGGGCGATCAGCGTGCCAACAATCACACGCTTGTCCTCGAGCACGACGCGGAGTTCGTGGCCAAGAAATGGGTGGGAATTTGTCTCAATGTCCGGAGCCTCTCTGATATTTTCCACCTGTGTTCGCCGCTTCTGTACCTGCTCCTGTGCATTTGCTGTGTTTTTATTGCACTTATCCAATTTTTTCCCAACCCGCTTAGCCTTCTCCGTCATGGCTCTAGTCCGTGCGATATTACACTGTTAGGGGTGGAGCCAGTAGTGCGGAAAGAAAAAAAAGAAAGTGAAGAAAGGAGTGCTAAGCGTAGCGAAGGTTAGTACAAAAAAGAAAGAAAAAAAAAGACAACGAAAGTAATGGACGCGGGACGTTGACTAATGCGCACATTACACGTAGACACGTGTCACTCAAACAAGGCAGGTGCACACAAGAATGGAAGAAACCTTTTCTGATGGGCGCGAAACGTAGTTCCTCGCCTCCAGGTCGGATGACCGCGGGCAGACGCAACAACAACAAAAAAGCGCATCATTTGTAACGCAACAACTATGCATGTTTTCTTTTCTCCGTGCCTAGTGCCAAAGGATGGCAAGGTGCTAAGGAGCCACTAGAAGATATTTTACCTGTTAGTATAGGTGTGAATACTTTTATATATGTCTATCTGTATTCCTCTGTACATCATTGTCTCGGTAGCCACATCCCTTACAGTATAAATAGCAATATTAGTAGTGTGACGCGGAACCGAGGTTCCTGTAGAAGAATTTTTTTCTCTTTTTTCTTCATTTTTTTTTTTGGTAAAAGAAAAAAGCGAATACATTGGGTTCTTGTGTGGTGAGTATTGAAAGTAGAGGGAAAAGACAAAGACAAAAAAAAATAGCAAGAAAAAGGAGGGACGGAAAAGAAATCAGGACTATGGTTTGCTGCACTTTGCAACCATAGTGTGTGTTCCACAACTCACTAGAAACTTATTCCCCTAACGAACGCAAGGCACACAGCACACATTACACAGCCGGTATCGGTACCCTCACCATTCCCCCGCCTCCTACTATTCCCACGCCTAATCATCAGGAGAGGGAGGCAACAACTGACAACGAGACGGCAAGCGGTGCGCTCAGTCGCAGGGCTACTTATTCTTACATCTCGACTTGCTGTTTCTACAAGCCGCAATGTTCTGAAGCCATTCGAAGCCCTCGTGCACGCCTGTTCCCTTCAGGGCGTCTGAGGCAAATATCACAAATGGGTGATCCTCCATAAGTGTTGTAAGGTCAAAAATATCCGCTAACTCCGCGACAGTTTTTGCACCAGCCACATCCATCTTATTGGCGAAAAAGAGGAACGGCACCCGCCACCCATCGCAGTGTTCACGCCTGATAGCGCTATGTTCGACTATGGCGACGATCTCTGCCTTCGCCACGCAGAGCCGCAGGTGGTCACTGCTATCTACAACAAATACGACAGCGTCGATACTGTCGTAGCAGGACTCCCACAACCCACGAAACTTCTTCGCTCCGCCCATGTCAAACACGGTGAAAGCAAAATGCCCCTTATCAAAAGTCTCCACGTTGTAGCCCACAGTTGCCGTGATGTGACCGCATTGCAGCGGTTTTGGCTTCAGTTGGTTGATGATCGTTGTCTTACCACTGTTATCTAAGCCGCATACAACAATGTGCATTTTGGTTTTTGACTGTCCCATTGTCTTGAACTTGGCCGCTATTCACTCCAGCCTATCGTACACACTGCACTCTATTATTCCGTTCCTCTATTTATTTATTTATTTATTTATTTTCCCTTTTAGAAACTTTCCGCCCTCCTTCTCTCACGTGTTGGGTGGTTCGTTGGAACCTAATACGAAATCAGAGAGACAGACATAAAAAGGAGAACAGACCATGCAATAAAATAACGGGGTGCTCATAAATGCGAACCGTTGAATTTAGGGTCAGCAGCAAGTCACACACCCACACTGACGCGTGGCTACAAGCTCTGCATACTACTGAAAGGAGCAGGTGAACTCTTTCAGTGCGTTGAAGCAACGCATTAGCCAAATATATAAGTATATTGTTTAACACAGCTGAT
Organism: Trypanosoma congolense; assembly: GCA_002287245.1. NCBI lineage: Eukaryota > Euglenozoa > Kinetoplastea > Trypanosomatida > Trypanosomatidae > Trypanosoma > Trypanosoma congolense. The sequence continues at coordinate 867,505 of NHOR01000319.1, read as the reverse complement.
GCCTGCCATCCCGCCACAGTCAACACTGTCTTCCTTACAGAACCACTATAAGGAAGGAAGAGAAGGCGCCAAGAACTGTGTTTCAAAACAAAGCCCCCAAAACCAAAGTTAAAATTCAGCGCTGGCTAGCTTACGTGCACGCGTTAGGAAGATAGCGAGAGTGTATTTGTTCTGACTGCGTGGCAACGATAAGCAGAGGGGGGGGCGCGGGGGCAGCAAAGCAGCGACAACAAACAAACCAAAGGTGCCACACAGGCAGCAACGGGAATAGATGACTCGAATGAGCGGTGGTTGAGGTGATTAATACATGAGAATAAATGGGGAATATGCAGGAGAAGAAGAAGAAAAAAGAACCTCAGTACATCCGCTCGCTTGTGCAAGAAAGACAAAAATGGTTCGGGTAGAAAAAGTTAGGAGGTACACATTGCCACGAAGGTCTGTGTGTACAAACAGGAAAGGAATTAAAGGGTATGTCTCCCCTTCACATTCTTCAATCCCTTGTTTTGTACCACGACCTTGCAAGACATAAAAAGGAAGAATACAGCAGAGAACAAAAAGTATGGGAAGAGAAATAAAAACCAAGGAAATTATAGGAATGTAAAAGAAGGAAAAAAAAGGGTGGATATCCCCCCCATGAGCAAATCATGGGGCTATTCTTTTAGGGCCGACTCCTTTCTTCGATGTGCATACACCTCGCTCCTTAATTTTCCCCCTTCCCACACCCCTGGGCAGTTACACTCGATCAAGCAATGAAGTCCTGCTGAGCCTCTAGGACCTCATTCAATTCTTAAGCAATCAAATGGTTATACGCACACCACCAACAAAAAAAAGCATTCAGAGAGAAAGAGGGAAGCCACAGTAGGAGACTGGGTCACTGAGGGCAAACACATGAAAAAAATTGTTATCATTCATTTTTCCATTAAAACAAAAAAAAAACAAAGAAAAAGAAAAAAACAGGTGTGCTGTGGCACAGTTATGGGATGCGAAAAGTAGGAGATATCAAGTAGTAGTGGAGCAAAACTGTGAAAGAAAAACTGTTTTCCCCTCCCCTACTTGCTCACGTGGCTTGGAGAACAAGGATCGCATAGGAGCTTGTAACCACGTTTTCAAATGCAATATAAACAGGTGTGCGACAACCTGCTCGCGACAAAGGGAAAACAAAGATAAAACGAGTAAAACTCAGCTTTGCATCATCGAATATTTTAATAAAAGCAACAGAGCAGTGAAATTAGGACAAAGACCACGTGAGGAAAAAGCGGTATGGTTAGAAGGGAAAACAACTAATTTTTGTCGAAATCGAAAGTAAATTTCTTATCGCTTTCCCTCCTTATAATAAAATGTACTCGCAACACGAAATTTGTTCCATAAACCGCTTACTCAAGACGTCAAATCCATGCTCAGTGCATTGTAGTGCACAGGAGAGAGATAGGAAAGCAAAATGTCAATTGGGTTTTTAGGAGCCTCAGATATGAGACACGGTTCCTCATCCACCGCGGAAAGGCTACTGCTTAGCTTCAACATGCTGTTAGCCCCGAGTCTGAAGCGCCTGGCCACAAGGAAGAGTTTTGCCCAGATGTATTGCTCAAAGAGAGCCGCTTTACCATGTCACTACCCAACGAACGAGGCGAAACTAATATAAAGCTGGTGGTCGTCGGCGGCGCTGGCGCGGCTATGGGCTCCGAGACCGTGGGAAAATTGATGCGACCGCTTGGGGATTGGGCGCGCTTGTTGCAGAGCGGCGATGTCGGATCGACGGGGCAGGGATACCCCTGGGAGGCGAAGGACGACATTGGTGAAAAGGGATGCTGTTTTGAAGCACCACCACCACTTCGCCTTGACTTCGATCTCCCTTTCTTATGCGACGGATTACTACTCCTCGATTTAGTCCGCTTTGCATTCCCCTTACGCGTTAATGGCGTCGGCACGCTAAAAAGAACCTTCCTTCTTTCCGCGCTCCTCCGCGAAAGGCCAGCTAACCCATACGTCCTCTTTGACCGACCCGCACGTCTACGCTTGCGACGTGGCTTCTTCAGCGGCCGAACGATAATAACATTGGTGTTCTTCGCTGAAAATGTGAACCCGGGCGGTACATTCACCACTACAGTCTCTCCCCTAAGTGGTTCCTTCCTTGGCTTCTCGGCGACAACCGGTTTAGGCTGAGCGAGTTGGGGTGGAAGGGCCTCTCTGTTTTTCTCGATGAGCTCTTTGAAGGTAGCAGAGACAACGGTACTGGTACAGGGGCGGGCACGATGGTGCTTTCAGCCAACTTGCACTGCACCTCCCGCTGCCGCTTGCAGACGTCGACTTCCTCGTGAATTGGCGGAAGCTTCGTGTTCCTGCCGGTGCTGCTATCGCCGCCGAACCGCGCAAACGTAAGGGGTTCGTGTGAGTGGGTATCTTCATCTAAGGATCGTTGTCGGTCCTCCTGCATCGTGGCGACATCGACTAAAAAAGCCGGATGTGGCAGAGGAGCGTCGGAACTTGGGCTGTAGGTGATGTAGTAGTTCTCTTCCTCGGATGAAAGGATGTGGATGTTAACGAAAAGACTATCACAAGCAGCACGCAGGGTTAACTCATCACCCCATGTTCCATTCTTGTACATCTCCGCGTAGTACTTGTCTGCCTCCTCTGTGGTTCCCAGAAAGCAGTCGTACATATCCCGAACACTTTTCATGTAAGTGACCACATGCACACGCACCAGCTGGTGGTACTCCTGAGAGCCAAATATCTGGTGTGCAATAGCACGAAACTGGCAGTTGCCATCGTCCTTCATCTCATGCTCAGTCAGTTTTAAGTCTTCCAATCGCTTCTTCAGACGCTTCTTACCCAGAAGAATCATTTCCTCACGTGACAACCGGACAGGTTTTGGTCTCATCGCAACACCACCTGATGAATCAGCCTCGCCTACCTTCGCTCCATTCTGGGGTGATGGGGTTGACTCATGGCCCGACGATAGCCCCCCCTCCGAATTGCTGGATGAGTCGTCGGCAACATTATCTTTTGAAGCCTTGCTCTTCTTACCACCGTCTCGCTTAGATTTTTCCTCCTTGTTTCCCAATGTGGAGCTTGCATCCACAGCCTCATCATCGGAGCTGTGGGGTTCATTGGGGTAGTAACTCTTACGAATTACCTTCACCGCTCGTGCCCGCGATTTTATACTGGCAAACGGCTTCATGGCTACTATTGGCGTCATCTTGTACACACTCATTGCAGAAGCGCCACTGCTGTCATCAGAGGTATCATCGCTGCTATCATTAAAGGCATCATCTGCCTTCGTGAAAACCCTAATCCTGGGGAGACTCGTCTCGATGGCCCGAGGGGATGCCTTGTCCACCCCACCGGAAACAGAGGCATGGCGACGGTTGTCCTGCGAGCCGCTCATCGCCGACCCATACTCATTCATTCCATCGTTGTTAGTGTTACCGCGCAATGTGTCGAAGGAAGTTCCAGGTCGATTTACAAAGCTGGGCTTCCGTGCACCACCATCTGAAACGCAAGCACCCATACGCCGTCAAGGAGCACCACCCCCTTCTTCACCTAAAATTTATAAATACCACACTTTTTTTACCTACTTTGCACTTTATTAAGAATACCCCTCCTCCTCCCTTGCACACACACCTTCTCCGGTAATTCCACCCTTAATCGGACGTCCCCCACTGCGAAATTTACTTTAATTTGTTTATTAGTGCCACCAGAGAGAATATACGTCGCGCCCTATGATATTGGCGCCTCCCACTTTCCAAATACAGCAAGCTTACCAAATTCCTTTTAATCAATCGGGAAGTCGGTTTGTTCCGTCCCTTCCACGTGCACCTGAAGCTTTTTTTTTGTTCGGTCTCTTTGCTCTCCCGTTGTTCTCTCTCGCTTGTGCTGTTATCGCTGTTTTCTATTGATCGACGTGTGTCAACGTGCTCACCAGCCCTGGTTAACAGATCTGCCAAATGCACACTCGCTCGCTTTGTTTTCCCTTCAGTTCCACAATGTCGGTGATTGGTTTTCTTTTAAAAACAAAAAAGAAAGTGGGAATGTTAATCGATCTTCTTTTTCCTTCCGTTGCCGCTGTTTATCGTCTGTGCGCCCTGTATGTATATACCTTTCAGTATATGTTTTGTTTTCCTTCGGGTACTCGCAGACTCCTTCCTTGGGGTCTCCACACGTTTAAAAACGAAAAAAATCGCGTTGTCCCTCTCAATTGCCCTTCCTTATTGTAGCTGCTGTCACACCGCTGCCTCTTTCTTTTTGTGTGTGTGAAAGGTCTTTATCTGACTCCGCCTTTCCGCTAGTGGTTGATCACAGCGCCCACCGACACTTTTTGCAATCGTGAACCAACTAGCACCAGAAATTGAATTAGTACGATTTTTTTTTTTTGCAGCCACAATTAATTTCAGTTACGCTCTTCCTCAATGTACACCAAAGAAAGAGGAAAGACCGGCGCTAACGAACGCTAGTGGTGGGAAGAAGTTTAGAGAGAAACGTGAAAGAGAAGTATTAATGCATAAAGAATGCATATATATGTATAGCACAGAGGGCCCAATCGGGACGAGAAGAAAAGGCGATGCAAACACCTCCTCCCCTGGGAAACCAAATCACAAGTCGTCGATTCAGTTATCAATAGCTACAGTTACTCATCACACTTTTACGTCAGCGCTCATCCGCTATTACACGTACCTCTTCTCCAAAGGGTTTAACCCCTCCCCCCTCGAATTCCCCCTCCTCCCCTCACTCTCTCAGGGCCGATTAACAGTGTTGGCGACAGCCCGCTGGATGGAGTGGTAGTCAACTCCTAATCATAAACATTCCCTTCCCCACGCCCATTTACAACCCACTGCGAGTGACGGTGCGCCAATCAACACGACTCGTTATCTTCGCGCAGCCATGTGTCCTCAAATGCATGCACAATAATACTGCAGGCAGCTGCCGCCGACATCCCCCTATCGCTAAGACGTATGCTCTGCACCTCGGCGCGCGGGGCGTACGGCACGTCCACATCACCTTTGGCCATACCACCGATAATAAATGCAAATGGCCGAAACTGTTTAGCATCGGCCAAATCGCGGTGCTTCTGCGCAAAGTGAGTCGAAGTGGCATCCTTCTTTGATGCAGCCCCGACCAATGCGTCACACGATCCGGTTCCACCACGGTCATTCATCAAACTATCAATATTGCTATCCACCCCGCACGCTGCGCAGTACGCAAAGATGTCTGGCACTGCATCACCGTCCTTCTCAACTCGTATCAGCTTGCAGTTGGCCGGGATGTGATCTGTCACGGGGTTTCTCACCACACGAAGAAGCGACAGGCTTCCATTAGATGCACGGACCTTCATCCGATACAGGCACGACACCATCATTTTTTCAAAAAGTCGCATGTGGCGCGGGACACGCAGACGTGGATCAACGGCTATGACAACACCCTTCTTTGTGCGGAGAAACACTTGCAACATTCCCGCCCGGTTCAGTGGTGAGTCCATTAGGTGGAGCAGCGCCTGGTGCACAACATCTGGGCGCCACTCCGCGGGGTCCTGCTTGTTGCGCGAGTGGTGTGCGCGGTGACGTTCGGCCAACAACTCAAACCCGTACTCACCGCGTACGACAGCAAGGGGGCAGTGCTCAAGAATAATAATGACCCGCCTCCAGCGGCTCTTCTCCTCCGCCGACCGAGGAAGTCGTGCAGACTTCTGCCGGTATTCCATTCTTTTGCAACGTCACTGCAGCACAACGGAATGCAGTGCAAGGTCTCACTTCAAGTGCGTTACAAACGCACACGCCAATACTAGGCAGTGTCACGGAAGTAGCTGAGAATGCTAACGGGTTCCGATCCAATAGCCGTTCTCGTACAATTCCAAACCACGTATCACTGGGGACAACACCTTCTTTATGATATCCCCCGTCTGGGTAATGCTTCTGGCCCACTCGAGTGTGTGGCCACAGCTTGCGCCCCTAAAGATGAAGCGGCTCGGTGGTGGTAGCCGTTAGCAGGAAACGGGGAAAAGGTGCTCAGCTGTAAAGGGAAGAAATTCAAAGTAAATATGTTCGCGTTAAACTGAACTGAAAATGCAAAATAGCAAAAGGCATTGAACAGTCAAAGCAAAAGTGCCAACTGCAACATGGTATGGTAATGCGTACCTACTGCATTATGCCAGACACTCCGCAGCGCACCCCACCTGCAAAACTAGACGAAATCAAACACGAATGTTGAAATTAGGCGCTCATGCCTGTGTATGTTGCACGGGGAGGGGAGCTGGCGTCAGTGACATGAAAAAGAGTGAGTCATACAGACCATTACGTTGTGGTCACGGGGCGGACAGCAAAGCAATAACAGGACCAGGGCATCACCATGTTCCTATTGCTCTATCTTGAAGGTTTCCTTCTCCTTCCCCTTGAAGGAAAGCAGAATTTCATTCGTCTCATCACCACGAAGCGTATCCCGCGTAAATACAGCCTCCGCAATAAAACCAACCATGGAAAGCGAGCCAACAATAACGCCGCAAATAACATTTGAATACCACAGGCGCTCACGCACAGGACCATCCGGAAGCTCTACAAAAAGAGCAAGAGGGTTCTCTGAAAATGTCAGCGTGAAGCTGTCTCCACCACCGCCCTGCACGGGCTGTACCGTCGCGCTGACGTTAAGAAACATCCGTAAGCCTACGAGCGCTATAGCGTCCGCTGCTTGAGCAAATGTGCGGCAAGCTGGGGCGCCGCTGTTAACACTGTACTCCTCCACGAGCCGTGACCCAATGCGTCTGCCCATTGCCTCGAGCTGCTGGTTAACAGCGTCCACGTCATCCGCTTGAGGAAGGTCGCTGATCATCTGCTGCACAAGTGCCCCGTAAGTGATGGCGAAGAACTCAGCGCTCACTTTCGGGGCATTGTCAAAGGCACTTTCACCCATTTTTGCGGAAACGTGCCGCTTCTGAGACATTGTGGGTCCCTCACTATCCTCCTCGCTAAGTAATGCAGCTTAATAAGTGACGGGTGACTATACCCCTGCGTGCTGTGTGTGTGCGCGTGTGTGTTAGCGTGCCACTAGCTAAATGTACGTATATGAGCGTAGGTGTTTATTATATGGCCCTAACTTTATCTTTGTAAAACCCTTCTTTTGTGGCGTGGGCACCACAGGCACAAAAGCAAAACATGGAAAAGAAATGCAAAATGACAAACCAACCAGTCCAGAACGGAGTGCGAACTAACTGATCCCCCTGAGTTGGTTGAAAAGGGTGTGAGTGTTGTGGTAAAAGGCAAAGGAAGTAATAAAGAGAGGCGGTCTACTCGTCTGTACTTTCGCGACCCTACCAAGCCGTGCCCTGTCCTCACGTGCGATGACTTTAGCAACGCCCACCACGCAGTGCGCCAGCTCACACAGCCCACCACATCATAGAAGGCAAAGGTACGCAGAGGATGGACCCAACAGAGGCAATTTCGAGTATATTTCTAGTTCAAAACAGTAAAGAATGCGCTTCCGTCGTGCCGGTCTATCCAACTACAGGGGTAAAAAAGAGGGCTAAACGTGTTCAGATCGCACCGCGGCCTCTGTGGCGGGTTGTTGACTTCCGTTTAAGATACATAACAAATAAGCGGAGCAGAGAGAAGAAATCAACAAACAAAATGAAGTGAGGCGCAAAAGTTGGCGTCCCCCCCCCTACACTAACTTCTCCTACGTCTCCTCTTCGAGCTATTCATTCCCCTCTCAAAATTTACCCGCGCATGGTACGCACGGAAACAGGCCTGAATCGTAGAGGCACATTTAGCCGATACCTCGCGCATACGCTCATAGTGTTTTTCACGCATCTCCTCTATGTACTTCTCCAACTCATATTCGCTTCTTTCAGTGCGCAGCGTGCTTAGCTCACCGTCTAGCACGACAATGGCTTCAGTGTCCTCCTCCGTTTCCTTGTTAAGGGCCATAGATGCGGTGTGCAGGGTAGCCATCTGCGAGTCGTACTCAGAAATGGCCGCGCTCACCGCAGACTCCTTCTTTGCACGCTGCGTGCGCAACGCAGCTGCCTCTTCTTGATTAGCCGAAATAACGTTTTGAAGCTTCTGCTTTAACTGACGGGCCTGGTCCTTTAGCGCATCGATGCGATCAACTTCCTCCACCCGCCGCTCCTCTTCCAACTTGGCGTTTGCCTCACCAAACGCGGAGAGCTCGAGATCCAAAACATTGCGGGTGTACTCAATTTCCTCTTCTAATTGACGTATTTCGCCCTGCAGAGCGGCCACTTCCGCATGACGTGCCTCCCGTGTCTCTTGGTACTCGCGCTTCAGCGCCTTAACATCAGCAGAGGAACTTTTCTCCTTATTTACCGCCTCGTGCAGAATCTTGTAGTTGTGAATGTCTTCAGTCACTGTCGATGTGTGCCGCATAGCTAACAACTCACAGAGAGACTCCACAGTACGCCTCAGCATCGCCACTCCTGGATCCACCAGTCTGCTGAGAGCCGAAGACTTAATAGGGTAGGCATCACCTTGGCGGCCCGAAATCCTAGGACTATCACCTGCTCGCAGGGAACTATGAACCAATTCATTATACCCCTCCTGGTGCAGGCTGTCTAGCACGGCGCGAAATAGTTTGTGATGGCGCTCAATGTCGTATTCGTCAACAGTGCCCCCTGCAGTCGCAGACTCCAGCATATCCCTTTCTAGTTCTGCAAACTCCGTTAATTGAAGTAAAAGCCCATTGCGACTGATATCGGTGGGGTTGCCGTGACGCTCAGCTATACTGTAAATGAGTTGCGCCGCGACCACCGAGCCATCGTCTTCTCCCAAAGGTACATACCCGGGGTAATCGTTGCATGAGCGCCACTCCACAACGCGATCCCGCGCTGCTTCCAAACAGCCTCTTTGGGTCCACGGGAGTAAATCCGTAGGAAGAAACGACACAAGCTCCAGATCCCGCAAAAGATCTCGCAGGACTACCTCTATTCGGTCCGCCTGCCGGCGCGTCAGCCTATCCATCTCCATTGCTGGCAACTTCCAACAGAAACCTCACACCTGACGCCACATGCGTAAGAGAAAGTTATTAAATAAATAACAATGCAACGATTAGCACCCGCAGATGAGTCAGCATGATAATAAACAAAAACCAGGGTTCAACAATTAACAGGACAATAACATGCAAACGCATGAGCTAATAATATACAAAAACACCGCTACCGTGTCATTCCTGAAGGTACGCCAAACTTCTCATATAAGCCGACTCTCTACGGAACAACGTGTCAACAGTCACCAACAACTGCAGAAAATGGCAGCAGGCACTGTTGGAGGAGACCTTAACATTAAGCACATCCCATGAGTCAAATAACTCAGGACAAAAGGAAGAGCATAAAATCGAAACAGAACGAAGCTTCCCGACCAATGGTTTTTTTCCTAGTAAAGTGTGGGGGAAAACACGCACAATTAAAAACACGCCGCTCAACAACAAAAAAAAATCGTAATTCAAAGAGCTATAACTGCACTGCCACTGCACCACAACGCACATCACAACACAACACTCACAAAACAGCCGTGGATCTCGTTAGCCGACAGCTACAGCTCTTAAAACAAAATAGGTATCAATGGTTAACCAACAGCACACGACACAAAAAGAGCTTACATTTCATCGCAACTGCTAAAAAAACGCGGGCTCCAATCCAATTATATACAACACCTTTGATAACCTACCACGCAAAAAAAAAACCTACGAAATAGAACTAGCGCCTAAGTACATGTTTTAAACAAATATTAGAAAAACTACACTACAAAATACCTAAGTGTCATTAAGAAAGGAAGAAACGAGGAAAAGGGCCGATTAACAATGAAAATACAGAAGCACAGCCAAACAGATTGGCAAAGAACAGCATAAAACACTTTGCACACACCAGAAAAAAAAAAGCACAACAAATACAAAAGCAAGAAACAAGATAAGCCGTTCTAGAAGAATCAACCAAAAAGAAAAAAACTTACACTAAAAAAAAACAACACAAAGAAAGAAAATCAATCACCAAAAAAAACATATACACTCGCAATACCAGCAGTGAAATTTGTCATCTAGATTATGAAGAAAAACAACCAACAACGACATAAAGTGAAACAAAAATCTACAACGTAGAATACATCCACAACTCAACAACAAAATTCACACCAACGCAGAGCGTAAACTCTACATAACAGTTATACATAAATACAAGGCGGAAAACGAAAGTTAAAAGGTGGAGTTACTGGGTTATTTGCGGTACGGTGCGGCCACGGAACTGCTGACTTTGCAGCATCTTGGAGCGCTTCAACTCCTCTCGTTCGGCGGCAATCTTCACTTCCTCCTGCTTGGCCAAGTGCGCACGGTATTCCACCATCTTGCTGCGGCGATCCATATTGCCAACCTCCACCTCTTCGGCGGGGTGTACAAATTCGATACCGGCCTGATTCAGTGCATCCTCCGTGGGGCCGAACATCTCCAGCGCCTGAGCCATCTTGTCCTTCAGCATCTCGAGTTCTTCCTCCACCTGCGCACGGAGTTTGTACAGATCCTTCTTCTTGTCGGAGTGCAGCTTCGCGTTGGGGTCAAAGGTCTCAATAGCAAACTCAAGCTGAATGTGCGTGGTACGGATGTTGCGGTCAATCTCTTCCAGGCGCTTCTCTTTCTTGTAGACAAGCTGGCCAAGTGTCTTGTACAGACGACGGAATGCCTCAAGGTACTCCTGGTGCACCTGTAGACGCATTTCGGATAGTTCATCGTTCGTCTTGTCGTGACGCGATTTGACAGCACTGCAGCCCTCGGCTACAATCTCTTCCAGCATGCCCATGCATCTCAACGCAAGATCGCAATTGTACACAGACAGCTCCAGCAGCTTCTTGTGCTGCCCACATACATCGAGGAACTGCTGGTACTCCACCTTGCGCTTCTCCTCACGATCGTTCTCCTCAATCCGACGCTTCACCTCCTCGAAGCGCTCCGTTCCGAGGCGCTGTAGCACGCGCTCAAGCTCCTGGATGCGGCGCCATGCCTCGTCCTGTTTGTCGAGGTTCTCATGAATGAAGCGCTCCGACTTCTCCTTTTGTGATGCGAAACGCTTCATGGCCTCAGCATCTTCCAGGTCTGCCTTCTGAATCGCGTCGTGCAGATGGCGTAGATCTTCCTCGCAGTGCTGCTTCAGGCGCCGCTTCGCGTCTTTGATTGCGGCAGCCTCCTGGAATGACTTCTTCTGAACATCGTGGATCTTGGAAAAAAGCTTGTTTTCATCCTCAGTTTGGCCAATGATACGGAATTTGTCAGCCACAAGCTCCACAAGGTGCTCGAGCAGCTGTGCCTTGATGTAGTACTGTTCCTCAGCAATTGCCATCTCACCATCCGCAACGGCAACATTACGGATCTCGTTCGCCTTCTCAATCGCGGCAAGTTGTGCCTTGATCTGCTCCTCATTACCGAGAAGCGCAGTTTGTACTACCGCAACGTTCATACAGTCCTCCATGTTCTTCAGTGCGGTCACGGGAACCTGCGCCATCTCAGACGCATCAAGCTGCGAGCGGCGGAGCTCATCCTCGATCTTCTCCAACTTGGCAATGGCGGTGTCGATCACGCCAGTGAAAGACACCGTGCGGGTCTTGTTGTGATGTTGCTTCAGCTCGTTCATTGTCTTCTTCAGTGCAATGATCTCCATAAACTGCGGTTTGTCCTCCGGCTTGTAGAGCTCGCGAATGGACATCTCGAGGCCACAAACGCGCATCAGTTTCTTGATGTCATATGCCTCTGTGAGGCTCCATTTCGTACCACCCTCCACTGACGCAAGTAGCTCATGCGCCTTCTCGTGTGCGGCCTGCAGTTTCTGCTTCTGCGTCTCGCTCCAGTCGGACACGTGCAGGTCTTGCACGTACTCCTCGTTGGAAAGACACGCGGTCTTCAGCTTTAGGTTGTGTATTTTTTGCTTGCGGGCGGCCTCCAGGGTGACGTCGGTCACCTCTGGCACACCCGGCTGCTGCTGGTCCGCGGACCAATGACTCCGTCCACCTCCTTTGCACTCATGCTGGCTTACTGGTTTTTCTTAGGGTTTGGTGTAAATACAGATTAAGCACCGGTAGCTTGGCGTACCTCCTGTGAAACAATGAAAAACAAGGGAATTCAAGGGAAAAAATTGCTAAGCTGAACAAGAAGGGAAAGAAAAACGTGGCATGACCAACACACACACATACAGAAGGTTCACACAATGCGTGCGCAGCTAACTGACGCACGCATATAAGATGGGAGTTCATAGATCATAAAGTGTCAGATACGAGGCTACGATCTACACAAACAGTGACTCTCCGGCGCCTACTGGTACGCGTCATGGTCTGCGCGTATCATCCAACGCAGAGCGTAAACTCTACATAACAGTTATACATAAATACAAGGCGGAAAACGAAAGTTAAAAGGTGGAGTTACTGGGTTATTTGCGGTACGGTGCGGCCACGGAACTGCTGACTTTGCAGCATCTTGGAGCGCTTCAACTCCTCTCGTTCGGCGGCAATCTTCACTTCCTCCTGCTTGGCCAAGTGCGCACGGTATTCCACCATCTTGCTGCGGCGATCCATATTGCCAACCTCCACCTCTTCGGCGGGGTGTACAAATTCGATACCGGCCTGATTCAGTGCATCCTCCGTGGGGCCGAACATCTCCAGCGCCTGAGCCATCTTGTCCTTCAGCATCTCGAGTTCTTCCTCCACCTGCGCACGGAGTTTGTACAGATCCTTCTTCTTGTCGGAGTGCAGCTTCGCGTTGGGGTCGAAGGTCTCAATAGCAAACTCAAGCTGAATGTGCGTGGTACGGATGTTGCGGTCAATCTCTTCCAGGCGCTTTTCTTTCTTGTAGACAAGCTGGCCAAGTGTCTTGTACAGACGACGGAATGCCTCAAGGTACTCCTGGTGCACCTGTAGACGCATTTCGGATAGTTCATCGTTCGTCTTGTCGTGACGCGATTTGACAGCACTGCAGCCCTCGGCTACAATCTCTCCAGCATACCCATGCATCTCAACGCAAGATCGCAATTGTACACAGACAGCTCCAGCAGCTTCTTGTGCTGCCCACATACATCGAGGAACTGCTGGTACTCCACCTTGCGCTTCTCCTCACGATCGTTCTCCTCAATCCGACGCTTCACCTCCTCGAAGCGCTCCGTTCCGAGGCGCTGTAGCACGCGCTCAAGCTCCTGGATGCGGCGCCATGCCTCGTCCTGTTTGTCGAGGTTCTCATGAATGAAGCGCTCCGACTTCTCCTTTTGTGATGCGAAACGCTTCATGGCCTCAGCATCTTCCAGGTCTGCCTTCTGAATCGCGTCGTGCAGATGGCGTAGATCTTCCTCGCAGTGCTGCTTCAGGCGCCGCTTCGCGTCTTTGATTGCGGCAGCCTCCTGGAATGACTTCTTCTGAACATCGTGGATCTTGGAAAAAAGCTTGTTTTCATCCTCAGTTTGGCCAATGATACGGAATTTGTCAGCCACAAGCTCCACAAGGTGCTCGAGCAGCTGTGCCTTGATGTAGTACTGTTCCTCAGCAATTGCCATCTCACCATCCGCAACGGCAACATTACGGATCTCGTTCGCCTTCTCAATCGCGGCAAGTTGTGCCTTGATCTGCTCCTCATTACCGAGAAGCGCAGTTTGTACTACCGCAACGTTCATACAGTCCTCCATGTTCTTCAGTGCGGTCACGGGAACCTGCGCCATCTCAGACGCATCAAGCTGCGAGCGGCGGAGCTCATCCTCGATCTTCTCCAACTTGGCAATGGCGGTGTCGATCACGCCAGTGAAAGACACCGTGCGGGTCTTGTTGTGATGTTGCTTCAGCTCGTTCATTGTCTTCTTCAGTGCAATGATCTCCATAAACTGCGGTTTGTCCTCCGGCTTGTAGAGCTCGCGAATGGACATCTCGAGGCCACAAACGCGCATCAGTTTCTTGATGTCATATGCCTCTGTGAGGCTCCATTTCGTACCACCCTCCACTGACGCAAGTAGCTCATGCGCCTTCTCGTGTGCGGCCTGCAGTTTCTGCTTCTGCGTCTCGCTCCAGTCGGACACGTGCAGGTCTTGCACGTACTCCTCGTTGGAAAGACACGCGGTCTTCAGCTTTAGGTTGTGTATTTTTTGCTTGCGGGCGGCCTCCAGGGTGACGTCGGTCACCTCTGGCACACCCGGCTGCTGCTGGTCCGCGGACCAATGACTCCGTCCACCTCCTTTGCACTCATGCTGGCTTACTGGTTTTTCTTAGGGTTTGGTGTAAATACAGATTAAGCACCGGTAGCTTGGCGTACCTCCTGTGAAACAATGAAAACAAGGGAATTCAAGGGAAAAAATTGCTAAGCTGAAGAAGAAGGGAAAGAACAAACGTGGCATGACCAACACACACACATACAGAAGGTTCACACAATGCGTGCGCAGCTAACTGACGCACGCATATAAGATGGGAGTTCATAGATCATAAAGTGTCAGATACGAGGCTACGATCTACACAAACAGTGACTCTCCGGCGCCTACTGGCACGCGTCATGGTCTGCGCGTATCATCCAACGCAGAGCGTAAACTCTACATAACAGTTATACATAAATACAAGGCGGAAAACGAAAGTTAAAAGGTGGAGTTACTGGGTTATTTGCGGTACGGTGCGGCCACGGAACTGCTGACTTTGCAGCATCTTGGAGCGCTTCAACTCCTCTCGTTCGGCGGCAATCTTCACTTCCTCCTGCTTGGCCAAGTGCGCACGGTATTCCACCATCTTGCTGCGGCGATCCATATTGCCAACCTCCACCTCTTCGGCGGGGTGTACAAATTCGATGCCGGCCTGATTCAGTGCATCCTCCGTGGGGCCGAACATCTCCAGCGCCTGAGCCATCTTGTCCTTCAGCATCTCGAGTTCTTCCTCCACCTGCGCACGGAGTTTGTACAGATCCTTCTTCTTGTCGGAGTGCAGCTTCGCGTTGGGGTCGAAGGTCTCAATAGCAAACTCAAGCTGAATGTGCGTGGTACGGATGTTGCGGTCAATCTCTTCCAGGCGCTTTTCTTTCTTGTAGACAAGCTGGCCAAGTGTCTTGTACAGACGACGGAATGCCTCAAGGTACTCCTGGTGCACCTGTAGACGCATTTCGGATAGTTCATCGTTCGTCTTGTCGTGACGCGATTTGACAGCACTGCAGCCCTCGGCTACAATCTCCTCCAGCATACCCATGCATCTCAACGCAAGATCGCAATTGTACACAGACAGCTCCAGCAGCTTCTTGTGCTGCCCACATACATCGAGGAACTGCTGGTACTCCACCTTGCGCTTCTCCTCACGATCGTTCTCCTCAATCCGACGCTTCACCTCCTCGAAGCGCTCCGTTCCGAGGCGCTGTAGCACGCGCTCAAGCTCCTGGATGCGGCGCCATGCCTCGTCCTGTTTGTCGAGGTTCTCATGAATGAAGCGCTCCGACTTCTCCTTTTGTGATGCGAAACGCTTCATGGCCTCAGCATCTTCCAGGTCTGCCTTCTGAATCGCGTCGTGCAGATGGCGTAGATCTTCCTCGCAGTGCTGCTTCAGGCGCCGCTTCGCGTCTTTGATTGCGGCAGCCTCCTGGAATGACTTCTTCTGAACATCGTGGATCTTGGAAAAAAGCTTGTTTTCATCCTCAGTTTGGCCAATGATACGGAATTTGTCAGCCACAAGCTCCACAAGGTGCTCGAGCAGCTGTGCCTTGATGTAGTACTGTTCCTCAGCAATTGCCATCTCACCATCCGCAACGGCAACATTACGGATCTCGTTCGCCTTCTCAATCGCGGCAAGTTGTGCCTTGATCTGCTCCTCATTACCGAGAAGCGCAGTTTGTACTACCGCAACGTTCATACAGTCCTCCATGTTCTTCAGTGCGGTCACGGGAACCTGCGCCATCTCAGACGCATCAAGCTGCGAGCGGCGGAGCTCATCCTCGATCTTCTCCAACTTGGCAATGGCGGTGTCGATCACGCCAGTGAAAGACACCGTGCGGGTCTTGTTGTGATGTTGCTTCAGCTCGTTCATTGTCTTCTTCAGTGCAATGATCTCCATAAACTGCGGTTTGTCCTCCGGCTTGTAGAGCTCGCGAATGGACATCTCGAGGCCACAAACGCGCATCAGTTTCTTGATGTCATATGCCTCTGTGAGGCTCCATTTCGTGCCACCCTCCACTGACGCAAGTAGCTCATGCGCCTTCTCGTGTGCGGCCTGCAGTTTCTGCTTCTGCGTCTCGCTCCAGTCGGACACGTGCAGGTCTTGCACGTACTCCTCGTTGGAAAGACACGCGGTCTTCAGCTTTAGGTTGTGTATTTTTTGCTTGCGGGCGGCCTCCAGGGTGACGTCGGTCACCTCTGGCACACCCGGCTGCTGCTGGTCCGCGGACCAATGACTCCGTCCACCTCCTTTGCACTCATGCTGGCTTACTGGTTTTTCTTAGGGTTTGGTGTAAATACAGATTAAGCACCGGTAGCTTGGCGTACCTCCTGTGAAACAATGAAAAACAAGGGAATTCAAGGGAAAAAATTGCTAAGCTGAACAAGAAGGGAAAGAACAAACGTGGCATGACCAACACACACACATACAGAAGGTTCACACAATGCGTGCGCAGCTAACTGACGCACGCATATAAGATGGGAGTTCATAGATCATAAAGTGTCAGATACGAGGCTACGATCTACACAAACAGTGACTCTCCGGCGCCTACTGGCACGCGTCATGGTCTGCGCGTATCATCCAACGCAGAGCGTAAACTCTACATAACAGTTATACATAAATACAAGGCGGAAACGAAAGTTAAAAGGTGGAGTT
Organism: Trypanosoma congolense; assembly: GCA_002287245.1. Taxonomy (NCBI): domain Eukaryota; phylum Euglenozoa; class Kinetoplastea; order Trypanosomatida; family Trypanosomatidae; genus Trypanosoma; species Trypanosoma congolense. Next base: position 850,727 of record NHOR01000319.1, on the reverse strand, counting down.
ACTGGGTTATTTGCGGTACGGTGCGGCCACGGAACTGCTGACTTTGCAACATCTTGGAGCGCTTCAACTCCTCTCGTTCGGCGGCAATCTTCACTTCCTCCTGCTTGGCCAAGTGCGCACGGTATTCCACCATCTTGCTGCGGCGATCCATATTGCCAACCTCCACCTCTTCGGCGGGGTGTACAAATTCGATACCGGCCTGATTCAGTGCATCCTCCGTGGGGCCGAACATCTCCAGCGCCTGAGCCATCTTGTCCTTCAGCATCTCGAGTTCTTCCTCCACCTGCGCACGGAGTTTGTACAGATCCTTCTTCTTGTCGGAGTGCAGCTTCGCGTTGGGGTCGAAGGTCTCAATAGCAAACTCAAGCTGAATGTGCGTGGTACGGATGTTGCGGTCAATCTCTTCCAGGCGCTTTTCTTTCTTGTAGACAAGCTGGCCAAGTGTCTTGTACAGACGACGGAATGCCTCAAGGTACTCCTGGTGCACCTGTAGACGCATTTCGGATAGTTCATCGTTCGTCTTGTCGTGACGCGATTTGACAGCACTGCAGCCCTCGGCTACAATCTCCTCCAGCATACCCATGCATCTCAACGCAAGATCGCAATTGTACACAGACAGCTCCAGCAGCTTCTTGTGCTGCCCACATACATCGAGGAACTGCTGGTACTCCACCTTGCGCTTCTCCTCACGATCGTTCTCCTCAATCCGACGCTTCACCTCCTCGAAGCGCTCCGTTCCGAGGCGCTGTAGCACGCGCTCAAGCTCCTGGATGCGGCGCCATGCCTCGTCCTGTTTGTCGAGGTTCTCATGAATGAAGCGCTCCGACTTCTCCTTTTGTGATGCGAAACGCTTCATGGCCTCAGCATCTTCCAGGTCTGCCTTCTGAATCGCGTCGTGCAGATGGCGTAGATCTTCCTCGCAGTGCTGCTTCAGGCGCCGCTTCGCGTCTTTGATTGCGGCAGCCTCCTGGAATGACTTCTTCTGAACATCGTGGATCTTGGAAAAAAGCTTGTTTTCATCCTCAGTTTGGCCAATGATACGGAATTTGTCAGCCACAAGCTCCACAAGGTGCTCGAGCAGCTGTGCCTTGATGTAGTACTGTTCCTCAGCAATTGCCATCTCACCATCCGCAACGGCAACATTACGGATCTCGTTCGCCTTCTCAATCGCGGCAAGTTGTGCCTTGATCTGCTCCTCATTACCGAGAAGCGCAGTTTGTACTACCGCAACGTTCATACAGTCCTCCATGTTCTTCAGTGCGGTCACGGGAACCTGCGCCATCTCCGACGCATCAAGCTGCGAGCGGCGGAGCTCATCCTCGATCTTCTCCAACTTGGCAATGGCGGTGTCGATCACGCCAGTGAAAGACACCGTGCGGGTCTTGTTGTGATGTTGCTTCAGCTCGTTCATTGTCTTCTTCAGTGCAATGATCTCCATAAACTGCGGTTTGTCCTCCGGCTTGTAGAGCTCGCGAATGGACATCTCGAGGCCACAAACGCGCATCAGTTTCTTGATGTCATATGCCTCTGTGAGGCTCCATTTCGTGCCACCCTCCACTGACGCAAGTAGCTCATGCGCCTTCTCGTGTGCGGCCTGCAGTTTCTGCTTCTGCGTCTCGCTCCAGTCGGACACGTGCAGGTCTTGCACGTACTCCTCGTTGGAAAGACACGCGGTCTTCAGCTTTAGGTTGTGTATTTTTTGCTTGCGGGCGGCCTCCAGGGTGACGTCGGTCACCTCTGGCACACCCGGCTGCTGCTGGTCCGCAGGACCAATGACTCCGTCCACCTCCTTTGCACTCATGCTGGCTTTGTGGTATACTTTTGGTAATGTTTCTTCCTTTTTTTACCTATTTTTCCCTAATATACGTTTTTTCCTGACTTTCTTTTGCTTTTGATGTTAAAATTAAATTTTTGTTTACGGAGGTGTTATGTTGTCATTTTTTTTATGTGTGAGTTATAGTGTTGTTTTTGATGGGTTTTTTTGTTTTGGGTTCACCGAATAAAATTTATTTTTGTTTTTCTTCGATAATTCTTGTGTAAACTTTAAGAAAATTTTGCATACACGTTGTTTGTCACCTGTCACGTATATAATCGTTGTTGTGTGGTTCTCTGGATTATCTTGGGTTTTTTTGCTGCTCTCTTTGCTGACTTTCTATTTCTGCGGCGATTTTTTGATGATGTGGATTAGTTATGTTTCCCGTTTGGTATAGAAGATCAATCCACTTTGCCAACAACAATCGTGACTTATCACAATTTTTATTCGTGCGAACAATTAGCCATGCGATAAATTCATGTGATGGGTTGAAGGTAGATTCTTGTAGCCACGTGAACACCATATTGGTGTGATTGAGTAGGGGCTCAAGCAGTTTCCAACATGTCGTTGCCTCGATATCTTCCTCACCAAGTGCTGTCAGCCCTTTTAGCTGCAGCATCACGTCGAGGTCCTTTTTCTGTCGCTGGAACTCAATCTCATATCCCTCAAAAGTTTTGAGACTCCGCTTGTGCAACTGCTCAGCAAGATGAAGTTGCGCCGCAAGGAATAGCCTGATGTCGCGGACAGTGGCCGCGTTCCATGGCAAATGCTCCACACACTTATTGCTACGTGAAGTGTCCGGTGCCGCGGATGACGTATCAAAGAAGTCAGCAAGAAGAAACAATCTCATTGTTGCCTGCGTGTATCGCTGGCGATCGCGTTGTGATGAAAATTGCTGAGCGATGTGGAAGGCGTTGCGGAGCAACAGGCGTCCCCAGGGCAGCTGCCTTCCGGAAAGCACCTCATTGGTGATACCGAGAAGGTTGCCACCCATTGCGGCCCACCAAACACAGTGACCGTGCTGTGATCTGTGGCGCTAGCGGCCACTCGCTGAAACACACTCCAGCCGAACTCTCTGGCTTTTTGGTCTCGAGAATCATAATCACCAGTGTCCACCTGCGCAAGCTTATCTCTTAGCTCTGAAAGATTTTGGGGAGGTGGAGCGGCGCGCAATGGTCGAACAAAATCGGTCACAATAGGCAGCCCCTCCGCCTCTTTCCGAAAAAGCGCTACACAAGTCGCCCTTGATTCCATCTGAGCCCCGATATTCAAGTAACTTAACCAAGCAGACGCTGCACTGCTGCTCGCCTGCACAAAATGTCGTTTTGCCTCGAGGTATTGCTGACGAGAAGGGTTCGTTCATTCACTAAATACGGATCCATACAACACAGGCGTATGTGGCGTCTGCGGGACTCATAATCAGCCGGAGGAGAGAGGGACACGAGTAACTCAACCAAAAGTTTCGAGGGCGGCACTCTGTAGCCCACAGCCACCTGCTGTGGGATGTCATCGGCCATTGGCAAAGGCTTTGCTCCACACACGACAATTCCCACAACAGAGAAGATCCTCTTCAACTCACGTGCCCCCAATGAATCGGAAATAGTGCCATCGTCGCATACATCCGCCCCTGTCAACACAGGAAGGCATCGCTCCGTGGAATAATCCACAAGTAAGCCCTTCACACAGTCGTTAATCACTCCCTGCAGAAGTCGTTCTCCCACGGCTTTCATGTGCAGCGTAAGACGCACCACCTCGACTACTGATTTTTGATTTATCTGCAAGTGTAATGCAGTGGACTGAGCGCACTCATGTCCATTGTTTTGGTAACGTTGGCCATCTGCCTCTGGGTCAACACTGCGCAGGACGGGTACACTCACGCGCACGAGATGTTTTCGCCCCGTTCTACTGTTACGTACACGCTTGTATTTGATCCTTTTAGAAATCTCTACAGAAGGCGCCGGTAGTCGCGATGCGTGTCTCAACATCCGAGCGGCATGAACTGCAGAAGTCGCTAAACGTAGAGCTTTGAACGCTGCGCGCCCTTCCAGCAGGACGCGCAAAAGCAATCCAAAAGCATCGCCACAGACAACTACGGAGCCCTTGGGTAGCAATTTGTCAAAAATGTGAATTTTTCGGTCGTCGTGCGGGGACTTTCCATCCGCACCAGGGCCCTTTCTTGCCTTGATGTGGTCGACTTTCTCACGTTCATCAAAGCTCTCCTGCCTAAACGAAAACTCGTCCATTAGGGCACGCCGCTGTGCAAGCATTGTCGCACCCTCATCGTGCAAAAGCCCAACCAACGCCATTGCTTCCTCAGCATAGAGTCTAATACCGCACCGTGATTTGACGCTGCCATGCAGCCGCTGTTCCCGCGTTACACAAGCGGTAAGTGAATCAATATTTGCAGATGCATCATCCACCAAGTGGTCATCACTCTTATCTCCACTGAAAATAACTGCAGAAACTGGACTCTGGCAAAAATGACCCTCTCGTCTGGCCGCGCGCAGTGTATTGAGCAGTAGTGTGTTGAGAAGAGTCGCCATGAAGGAGCGGGCAAAGACGGGCAAGTGCGTCTGTGCGTAGCCTGAAGCCGTATAGGCAGCTCTGTGCTGCTCGCTGAACATTTGTGCATCCGTCCATGGCGTCCACCCTTCCGCCATTAATATCTTTTTCTCAAACTGAACCTCAATGTCCTTCGCCAGCCGGCGCCCAACCTCCACTAACGAAGGACGTGAAAATGTGAATAGCTTTGCACCGTTGTATAGTAAGCGAACGGACACAATAGACAACAGTGATTGCAAGAATGTCCAGAAGTCAACATATTGCCTCTGGACCCCACCAGCAGAGCAATAAGACGCAGCGTCACAGCGGAGACGGAGCAATATGGCGTACAGGAGCGACCGCTCCCCCTCTGCGGTAAGCGACGCATGCCTCCCACGAGTGCTGAAGTCTGAAATGCCAGATAACAAAGTCATGTGCTGAAGTAATAGCAGGGAAGACCAACGACTTCGTGTCCCGGCATCCTGTTGCACAGCTGCACCCATAGAAATGTCTATACCACAAAAATCCAGTCGCTTCCTCAGCAAAACCGTGGAGGCTTCTTCAAAAAGTACCGCCGGCGTCAGTTCAGCTGTGTCGCCTCGGTCCGAGGTACACAGTTCTGCCGCGCGTCCTAGAAGCCAGCTCGTAAGGAAGGGGCTCAAAGTTACTCGATTGCTCTTTCCAACTTCCCTTCCGTACAAGGTAATATAGGCACGAAATGTAACGAGGAGATGACGAAGTTCCTGCTCCGCCACAGAGTGCAGCTGTTTGTACTGTGCCACGTCATCGCCTGAGGAACAGGTCCCTAACCCATGCTGAAACTCTAGCTTCCCTCCACTGCCGCTCGTATCACCCGTAACGGACTCCTCAAGACAGCTGGTCAAAGCACTCAGACAAACCTCCTGCTCCACAGAAAGCAGGTCACCACAAAAACTGAAGGGAACGAAGCTGCCATTATTATTGGTCTCACCATGACAAGAAAGCAACTTCTCAATGCGTTGAACAGAGAGCACCTCACCTGGCGCTGTCTCTCCTGCTGTCAACACATCAGAAACAACCGAAACGACGATATCCAAGAACATCTGCAGGAGTGTCCCCATCCGAACGATAAGGTCCTTCAATTCGCGTGCCTTTTCCTCGCTTCCCGGCGCGGCGTTGAAAAAGCAGGTGCGAAGAGATTCCAGCCTCATTATTTCAACATCACCGGGATGCCACCATGGACAGCTGCATCTCCGAGCATCCTCACAGCTGCCAGACTGCAGCCACTGAAGACAGACAGTTGATGGATGCGCAGCAAGCGCACAGTGCGAAATGCCACCTGGTGACTTGCATCCTCCCTGCAGGCTGCACGGATGTACCGAATCACCACTTCCCGCCAAGAAAGCGGACTGACAACGAAGCCTCCTTTCCGCACGTCGCCTCCCTGGGCTGACAGCCGCGACTACGGAGTCACCAGTGGACTCTTTCTGCTCTCCAGACGGTCCACATATGTTCCCGGAGCTCTCATCCGTCGCTGGAAACACCCCCGGTGCCCCAGCAGCAAGAACACCGGCCGGTGATGATGAAGGACGCAGGTTATCGCCCCGGCGCCTTAGCGCCCGCCGAAGTAACGGGTGACTGCTGGATCCAATCATTCCCACTGACGCTGGCGTGCTGCCGTCGCTCGATGACTTACGGAGCAAATAGCCGTTAGCAGGTTCATCCGCATCATCACTTACACCGCGTACGAACGCCACGGCATCCGCGTGCCTACCACCTAACCACCTCCCATTGGCAACACACCTTGTAGCGGACTCTACAAACCGGCGGACATCACCACTCCGACCGGTGAAATGCACCTCTCGGCGGTCAAACAGAGCCCCGAAACGCCCCGCATCAGAAGGGCCATCAGGGGTCGGGTCGATTATCCCACGAGAGTGTTCCTTGATGCAGCGATCGAATGCCGCCGGCGAAATGCGATCACGACGTAACCGCACTTCTGGGATGGTCATGCCGATGACATCACGCACGTTATTAACGCTTTTCCCCTTCTGTGCCTGCGAAACCTTTCTTCTTTTGGTTCCAGCTTGTCTATAGCGATGGCGAATAGAGCTACGCTGCACTGCTGGGAACAGCACCACGGTGCGTTGTAGCATGCAAAGTCACGGCTGCTTCGTGCGGGGTAGGGGCCCTACGTGCCTTCCCCTGTTGGTATGTAAGTATACAAACACCAATAAGAACGGACAAAATAGAATGTAGCTTGCATGCGGAGTACACAATAATAATAATAATAATATGACAGGAGAGCGTGAATAATGCAAGATACAAGAAAAAAACAAACAAGCAAACAAAGGAAACGCGGAGTGTTGTTCAAGAACGACATACTGGGCCTAACACTGTCCGAAAGCTCTCCCGTCTTGTGTGCTTCCACGTGCACTTGTTGGCCCCACACTCCACATAACCGCGCACATTACTACCGCGTCTGGTCTCCACCTGATTCTCACGTGTCACGCCTACACGAACAGGCATGCATGATTGCATATTTATTCATCCAAGGGGTACATTTGAGTGCATTTCACTCAACCTCCACTGAGTGCCCACCTCCACTAGGTGCATGAAGGAGGGCACTGGAGCGCAGATGGGGTGGCACTTGCGTAGTGTTGTACAGGTACAAAAATAACAATAACAATAACGTTAATGGTAATAAAAACAGTACAAAGGGGGAAGGGTCCTCGATAGGCTCATTTTCATGTCTGACATGGTGGCACGTGTTTTACCAGCAAAATAAGAAAGCCAGGAAGGATAAACTAGTACACTTTGTTAAATGGAAAAGGAATAGGGCAAAAAAAAATCAAAAAAGGGTAGCTCCGTTAAAATTAAACTGAAAATATCTCCCTTCCGTTAACGTTGTCATTACCACAATTGTTGTCAGCAGTTCATTCACACAAAGATACACAACAAATTAAGAAGAAAAAGGGGTCCACGCTGCCCATATCCCACTGAGCACACCACTCACAGATACTGGGGCCAAATTTGACATAATTATCGCTCCTTTTACTTAAACTTATCTCCATTGTACAAACCGCGTCCAGGACACGCGCGGTGTCAGGGGAAAGTACCACAAGCTACCATGTCACGTTCAAATATACAAGTACACACCGCTTCACCGCGTTTGTAGGGGCCTCAGACCGCATGTGAGCACAAAATATGCACCACTTCAACACGGACCCCGGAGTTGCTCTCACATGAGGTGACCCTCATCAGTTCATTGTGGAATCGCGCAACGCCACCAAACTCATCTTTGCAACAGTTACAGCGGTCTCGCATGCACATTATTATTGACAGAATCTTAACGATACACGTTATATAAACAGAGAGAAACCGCATGTAGTAAAAATACTGAATTTTGTCCACAAATGGTAATAATAATAATAATACGTATTCCCTTCGCTAAAAACACTAACCACAAATAAATACGCAAGTTATATAGCGTTCTTGCACACCGTGCGCGTATGCAACAGTTTGGCTGCCCGAATTATATGTCTCCTCCGCACATAACTTTACCCGCTTATCACTTACTGACTCCGACATTCCCCTGTGAATTGGCCACAAGAAGCCGTGAACCGATAGAGATTAGCGGGGTACGAAAGTAACATGAAAAAAAAAATTACAATCGAAATCAGTACTAAAGAATGTAAAATACATGACACCACGATACAAGAATAATATACGCATGCACAAAACTTCTGCGACTTTATTCGCACCGTTAATAACCGGATAAGTCATAATCAGTCAGATGTAAATCGCAAAAATAAGAAGCGCGTAACGGAGACATCATGTCACACAGGGTTACTAGCACGCTAACCGTCCCTCCAGTAATGATGAGGATTCAGCGTTAAACGAGGTCCTTGGCTTAGGGGAATCGGCGTGTAGCGTCGCCACAGATGGGGTTTCTGACAGAGCATCCGCTTCCTCCGCTTCGCAGATAACCTTCAGAAGAGTATCCTGCGCAGATTGTACCAAAGCAACAATTGTCGACATTCGCCTCTGGTTTGAAGCCTTCACTGTAACGGTAGATGCCCGCAAGTTCATCATCTCAGCCAGGAGTCTAAGACGTTCTGCAACACTTTTGGTAAGATCTTCGGCTAAAGCCTCGGCAAGAGAGCTAAATGACGAAACAGCTTCCTCATACTTTCTGCTGTAGACTTCAATAATAAACTCAAATGCATCACCGGCACGCCGCTGCATGACTTGAAGGCACTGGTACGTAGACCTCATATGCTCCCCGGCTACTTGTAATTCATTGATTAGTTCCTTGCAGCGAGCGTTGCTTTTCGCCAAATCAGCCTCACTCCGTTGCAAATCTTCCTTACAGTTAAGAAGCTCCTTCTCCGTCTCCTTCAGCTGCAGCCGTAGAGAGCCCAGTTCAGATTCGAGGATGCACCGCTCTTCAGTCCGGCGCGCAGTGTCCTCGGCATGAGTGGCCTGAAGCAACTTCATCTCCTGATGCAGTCGGCAGTTCTCCCCACGAAACAAATCCATCAGTTCCCGGATTCTGACATCCCTCTCCTCCGTCTCCTTCAGCTGCAGCCGTAGAGAGCCCAGTTCAGATTCGAGGATGCACCGCTCTTCAGTCCGGCGCGCAGTGTCCTCGGCATGAGTGGCCTGAAGCAACCTCATCTCCTGATGCAGTCGGCAGTTCTCCCCACGAAACAAATCCATCAGTTCCCGGATTCTGACATCCCTCTCTTCCGTCTCCTTCAGCTGCAGCCGTAGAGAGCCCAGTTCAGATTCGAGGATGCACCGCTCTTCAGTCCGGCGCGCAGTGTCCTCGGCATGAGTGGCCTGAAGCAACTTCATCTCCTGATGCAGTCGGCAGTTCTCCCCACGAAACAAATCCATCAGTTCCCGGATTCTGACATCCCTCTCTTCCGTCTCCTTCAGCTGCAGCCGTAGAGAGCCCAGTTCAGATTCGAGGATGCACCGCTCTTCAGTCCGGCGCGCAGTGTCCTCGGCATGGGTGGCCTGAAGCGACTTCATCTCCTGATGCAGTCGGCAGTTCTCCCCACGCCCCCCCCCCCCCCCCCCCCCCCCCCCCCCCCCCCCCCCCCCCCCCCAGTCGGCAGTTCTCCCCACGAAGTAACTCGACGCAGCCTTGCAACTCAGCTTCATTTGTCCTAGAACTTTCGCCAAGCTCTTCAAGTGCGAGCTGCATTTCATCTACCAATGTGTCTGCTTTACGCAGCTCTTCCTTAGCATCAATCAAACTGGCAGTGAGCTGTGCATTTTTCTCATCGGACCGCTGCAGGAGCTGATTAAGTCTGTCAATATCTTTCTCATGCTTCTTCATTAGTACATCTAACTCATCGTCATAGCGCTTTCGCTCAGCATCAACCAACTCCTGGCACCTTTTTCTCCCTTCGATCATAATGTTTTCTATTGATTCCTCGTGGTCCTCTCTCATCTCCTGCATTCTCATGTTTAGCTCCTTGAGCTGCTCCTCAAGCATCACCTCATTGGCGTAGAGAATACGACGCTGCTCCATAAGCTGTGCATCCGCTTCCGCAAGGGACTTCTGGTAATCAGCTATTTCCTCGTTTAGGCGGGCAACAACTTCATCATCTGTAGAGTTCATCAGTTGGGTTTCGAGAAGGGCAATCTTGCTTTGCAGCTTATGGAGCTCGTTTTGCACCTGAAATTCAGCTTGAAGTGCCTCCTTTTTCTTGGTGTATGCCTCGCGATGACCTTCGCTAAGCCCACTTTCCAGGTCACCATCCTCAACAGGCTTCACCGTGTTGATCTTCGCATGCGTTGTAACCTTCATGGCACGGTCAGCCAGTCGGAGCGACTGCACACTGAGGCGCGCACTACTTGTGCTGGGGCCCACTGTAACGATGATTGAGGACAAACTATTGCCACCCAAGAATTCCTTCAACAGTTTCGTAAGAGTGCTGTTGCGAAACTCTGAAATGATTTGGTTTGAGCCTTTGCGAGCAGCGACTGCTTCGATGCACGACCCCAGGGAAAGCAATGAAAGGTTGATGTTGCGCGCCTCTTCAAACGGGACGCCAGTCTCCGTTTTAGCCAGCTTTATACGTTCGCAACCAGCGAGGTCAGCGAGAAGAATTTTGGCCGTACGCGGAGCAATGTCTGCCGATTCAAATGTCGTATATAATTCCAGTTGAAAGAGAGCATGTGCCCGGGACGAGCGGGAGTGAATAGCTGTTGGTGCAAAAGTTCGTTGCGCCTCCGCTTTCTTCAGCAGACTCTTCACGTCCTTATAGTGGCGCACAGGAATGGATTTTGCACCAACAACCTGAAAGGAGTTGTCCATGTAGTTTTTCCTCACAGTCACTTGCTTGCGATTGTTAAACAAATCGAACACGTCTTCAAGGTACACCTCAAGCATTGAAACCCGCACGCGATATGTGATACCCTTCTGCAGACTGCTATTAGCACGTTCAAAGACCATGTTGCATATGCGAGGAACGAGCCCCTGCTCCTCCGTCCCCAACGAGTCAGGTGGGCCAAACATTGTGTATGTCTTGCCACTGCCAGTTTGTCCATACACCATAATGGCGGTATTGTAACCAGCCAAAGCACTCTCAGTGAGTGGATAACCGACAGCGTTGAACACATCCTGCTGCGACGCGAAGAGGTCATCTGAAGGAGGGCAACAGCTGCAGAAGCAACCATCGAGGTTGAAGGTGTACAGGCTCTTTGGTGGGACGACGACCTCCACCCTGTTGTCTATCATACGTACAGCAGGATTTTTTTTCTCCCCCGCCTCGGCTGACGAGAACGCGCGGACACGTGCGTACACATTAACCCTTCCGTTTCCCCCAGTTGCTATCGGTACGATTTTATGGCCCTTTCCCTTGCCACTGAAGCCCTCATCGACACCACTCACACTGCTCACGACACTCATTCCATCGCTGCTGTGTAACGGGCCAACACTGGTAGGTGTCCCACTGCGCTTGTATCCCTCAGGCCGTGGGAGCCCGGGGGCCCTTGGGGTTAATGAAACCTCCCCCCGGCTTACACTTCTCACCGAACCACCCTCTCCCCTCGGGGTTAGGGCCATTTTGGCACTCGAAGGCTTGGTTCGTGCGGACGCAGGAGAACGCATCGATGTTGTGGTGTGCAGAGGTGTTGTCGTGGCCGACGTGTGGGGCTGCGCAGGCCGCCCGTTGCCCGCTGCTGTGCGACTCGAGTTGCAGCGTCGCAATTCCATACCCTTTTCGAGAAAAATCCTTTTATTACCTTCTCCTCACCTTCCACCGCCTCTGGGCGTCTCTGGCTTGTTCTCAAAAGGTGGGTATAAATCACTTCCTCAATGCGTTTAGTTGATGCCTAATCCTCAGTAAACTGTATTTTGTGCAGAAGAATCAAGGGCGTTGAGAATACAAATAGTAAGAAAAAATCAGCAGTGATCTTGGAACCACAGAAAGGAATGAAAACAAAAAGAATGAAGACCCGCGCCTCCAGCAAAATCGTCAATTTATTTATGGTCTCATAAGGCTATCGCTGAGGGGAGGAAAAGTGAAGGAAAGTACAGTTAATACCGGGTGAAAGGAATAGAAGAGACTAAGACCCAACACGCGGAACGGGACGGCACGTCATGCATGTTGCCTCTGCTGATCTATTTATCTTTTTTTTATTAGTCACTTTGATTGCCCGATTTTTGTTATTGCTCCCTCAGGAACAGCAAGTAAAAGACACATGGGAAGCAAATAACCCACGGGAAGCCGTAACCGTGACGGGAAGAACAGCGAAGGAAGCGGGAAAAAAAAAACAGCAACAAAAGCAATCCCAGAGACGGTATAAAACCACAAAGACACACGCGAGTAGCACCCGCTCTACGTTCACTTCTCCGTGGTTGATGATGAGTGAAAGAAGGAATGAATTAACAAACAAAGAGCAGAGAGAGATGTGGTGAAAAGGACGGAGAAAAGAGGTCCACGTGCTCCCCACATCCGAGCAGCCACCTTCAGGCACAAAATGGTCATGGGGAGGGGATGAAAAAAAGAAAAGGAAGGCCGTGTCAAAAGGAGGGTAATTAGTAAGCATGCGCAAACGCGTTACTCGGCGTGTTACTGGTGTCTTTGCACACACGTCAAGCTCCACACGGGGTTCGTAGAGAAACCCATCGCTCGCCCAGAGTCAAAACACCGAACGTTAAAAACTTGAGAGAAGATAATAGTATCAATAGTTATGAAGTGATAAAGAAAAAAGTCAATACCTCCAAATAAATAAACATGTGGCTCACTCCTCCTTTCTTTGAAACTGGCAAGCGCAAAAAAAACAAAAACAAAAATGGTGCAGTATGCGGAAAGAAAACATATAACAAGGACGGAACAAATATCTTATTTAGTATAGATATCGTAGTAACATCTTCCTTCGGAACAGAAATTAATAATTATGATAATGAAGTAGTTAAAATGCGTACCTCCCTTTCTTCTCCATCACGGACTTCACACCTCTTCCATTCCCAACGCCCTTTCGACTCCCTCCTCTCCCCCCCCCAAACACATACACACAATGCACGAGTTCACTCGAATACTCGGATACGTAAAACATCCAGTGTGGTAACCTAAATATCCGCCTCTCTCCTGTTGCATACGCGCAGTGTAAAAGATGGTGGTTTACTTCTTTGCCCTTCCCTTATTCACTCCTCTTCGTGTACCTCCCTTGTGTCACCGAAGCGGTCGATAAGGTATTTTCTTGTTTTTGATGCTGTCTTCATTGCGTCTGAAGCACCTTGCGAGCCGAACGTTTGCAACAAAGCCGACACCACGCTGGGAATTGACTTGTTTATCACAATGGTCTGGTTATTTACCAACAAGCCCTCATTGACTGGGTAGTAAATTAGGAAGGAACGGACCTTCAAAGTTGAGTCTGAGCACGCAGTGTTCTTCCTGGTGCGCTCCAACATCAACACCTTAGCGGGTATCATGCCGTCAACATCTTTGAATCTGCAAAGCATCTCAGGGTCTGTTATTTCGCTTACCTTCATTTGAATGGTCACACTGTATAAAAATTTAACTATTGTCTTGGTTTGCCTAAAAGTGTATGGTGTGTCAATTGGTTCAAACTTATTCTCGCCGGGCTGGCAGTTGCGCTGGTAGTCTAGGGACGCAAGCAGCTCTGGTGTAATGTTAGCAAGTGACACACCGGGCAAAATATTCATCGTCTTCACAAGGATGGCCACGCATTTCCTCTGCTTTTCATCTCCGTAGACGTCAACCTTTGGTACGTTGTTCTCTACCAGCTCATTCTTGAAGCTCGACATGTTTATCAGCGTGTCGATCATTTTGAGGCTATCATCTGATAAGCCGGATATGACTCCGCACACGAACCTGAAGAAAACATCACCACTATTTAACACTTCTGCAGCGTCAGGTCTTGAAAGAAAATCCCAAGTATCCGCCACCACGTGTGAGTGTATCTTCCCCTCAAGGTCGATCGCACTGCCCGTCAGCGCCAAAAGTTGAAAATGCTCTGTCACCTCTGGCATTGGTCCACCGTTCTTTTCCTCACAGGGCGAGTACGCGCAAGACAAAGCACGGTTTTCGCACGATGACAGCGATTTATCATCATCGACTACCATATCATCATGAGCTCGTACGGTAATATCTTTGGCATGAATGACAATGTAATCCTATGTTTTCTTTCACGCGTAGGTCTACAAACGCGCATCGTAGGCATAATGCGCCTTGCCGCTAAGTGAAAGAGCGTTGAATTCACCCTCCACGCGGCATATATCTCTTGACGCGATGCTTCCTCGAGCTCCATCAGACGATCAATTCGCTCCACCTCATCCGGGGCTCTCTCTAAATACAGAAGTTGCTCCCTGGTAAGTGTGCTAGCTAGTGAGCTATTCTTTGGGGAGCCCGGGTGTCTGACACCAGCGGCGAAAGGACTAAGCATGCACCCATCCATCGCGCCAGAGGTCTCAGACATACCCATCTGAAGAACCCCATCTACAAAACTCTCAACATTTTTCTCACTAACCTCATCCAACCCATTCGTGACTAAGCTCCTGCCCGCTTCATCACGGGGCGTCAGGGAAAAGCTGCGCAGAGTGTCCCCCAGGCTGCCATTGAACTCACTAGCTGTATACATGGTTTGCTCCATCTGGAGTGTAGCGCTTCTTCGTGTCAAACTGTATGTACTTTCCATCTCCCCTCCAGGGTGATGAACCTCAAAATCAAGTGTCGGGATGGTTGAAAACGTAACATTCCGTTTCCTAGCGGGCTCTGGTTTTTCCTTCTTTTCCACCACAGGCATCGCGTTCAGTCCACAACAAGCTCCCATAAATGTTAAAAGGCACGCGCCCCCAAAGGCTCCTGCCACACCAGCCAGTTATGTAACACAGGGAAAACGCACCGCCGCCAATGCTACAAATTTCGATTGATATGTACGAGCGGAAGTTTTGTTCTGCAATATGCGTGCAAACTATTTTAAAAAAATCACTAGGCTTGACTCGCTCTGTATGTATAAAAGGGAAGAGACAGCTTGTTAAATAGATGTCCCTTCCTTCCCCCACTTTCCCTCCAGCCAAAATACAACAAGGAACAACTGGGTAACACATGGGTTAACAAGCATCAACAGGGATGGAGCGCATGGAGAAGACAGGAAGAATAATATTTAAAAATTGAAAGGATGAAAAGAGTGAGTGAAGTCCCGTATACTCAGAATAAAGCCGACAACAAAAGAATATATAAATTCTTTTTCAGGGCCCTGCCACGCTGATTGAAAGATGTGTTGCCAACACATACAAAAAACTCCAAAACATCGATCCATCCCACAGCTGGTGAAACATTACCACTCCCTCCCTAACCTCCAAAGACCCGTCGCACTGCTACGATGCCCTTGGACCCTAACGATAAGAAAGCCTTCTCACTTCATTCGACGAGGTCACGTGGAATGAGGGTAAAAGTGCTCTACCGTTGGTGGCAAACGCCTATTTACTAAACTAGAAGTTCCTTGTGAATGCCAAACGGCACGCAGCGGAGAACACCATCATCCTCCGAAAATACAACCTCCTCGTCCTCTGCATTCATGGACAAAACCTCACGACGAATGCTATCAATGTGATAAAAGCCCCAGGGAAGTATCACCTCCCCCTTCACACTTCGCTTCAGCCAGTCTGCACAGATAGACCGCGTTTTACGTGCTACTTTTACTTCACGCCTTCTACGCACCTTTGGGTGAGCCCCGATGCTTGCAATTGAAACTACAGAGCCAGTGGTTGCTTCATCGTCACCTCCCTCCAACATCAAAGCCTCAACCTCCTCCATATCGATGTCAGCATCGTTACACAGGTTCCCTCCCATCAGGGCTGCCATCTTTGGACGCAGATAGCACTCCTGCAGGCGGATGGATTCCCATTCCCTTCTCAGGGCATCATACTTTACAGCGAGCTCGTCGCAGATAGTGCGGATAACATCCTCGCTGTATAACGTGTTGTTATTTGCCTTCTCAAGCATCGCTGTCCGAAGCTCCGCGCTCTGCGATATCTGAATATATTCTTCCATTTGTTGTCTCCTTCCCTCTTTGTTGTCACAGACACCCTCCAATAGAATTACAACATTTTCACATCTCTCAACAGCTTCTTTCATGTAGTTTAGGGTCGCGTCGTAGAATTCAATAGAGGCTACGTGGAGAGTGGGAATAAACGTGATGAACGGTGTTGGTGGCGAAATCGAGGACGCCACAACACGGGTATTACCAGCATTCGCTGGCCGCGCTTGTACACGTAACCACCGGCTACCGATGGTGAAGAGTTCGTCTACCGGAGTAAACAGGTATCTGGCTCGGTAAAACATATCCCGCAATGCACAACTTTAAGTCTAAATCTTCTTCCTATAAAACACGGAAAGAACTAACGGCTGTGTTCCTTTTCGCTCCCTAGAATGTGTACACTGGCACTCCCAGCAAATTTACAGAACCGAAGTGAAGTCCCTCCTTTTCGTCCTAAATGCCTGTGGGGCTTAGACACACAAAGTATGCAACGGAAGGCCAAAACTAGGCGAAGGAAAAGAGATAAACAATGCAAATGCTCAGCAAGGGCAATAGCTAGCAGCTGATGCACGGGAGCTGATAAAAAATAGTCCACTGCTACTTCCAAGTGCTTTTGTCTTCTCTCTTGGTTAAAGTGGAAATCGTCAACACCAAAAAAAAATAACAAACACTCCACTGAACGCAGAACAACACTAACAATCCCACTCGTCAGACCCTATGTGAGCCCTTCTCATATAGCCTCGGTAAGATATCCCTTTCAATACGGACAAGATATTCAGAGCGCAGATTCTTCAGCTGCCGCAAAACCGCATACATGAGCATGGCCTCACTCCCCGAAGTGCTAACCTCACGTCGGATAATCTCTTGCACTGTTGCCCCTACGACAGCATCTGTCAGCAACTTTCCAAGAGTATTGCACATTTGCAGCACCGCCACTAACTCCGAATATGTGTATTGCTTCAGTGATGCAATAAGTTTTGCTGAGAGTAACTGCATGCATTGGCCAAGCTGTGGAAAGGGATTTAAGAGTTGAACCACGTCACCGTCGAGATCTTCAACCGCATGACAAAACACGGCCACGTACTGAAGCTGGGAGGTGGGTGAAACATAAGCCGCAGCGGACTCTAAAAGCGACACCATCTGATCCATCAGCTCCCTTATAACATGAAATAAGGTAGTCCGGTGCCGATGAACAACGTGAGGGCCTGTGACATGTCCCACGCCAACGCAGCCGGAGGTTATGCCGCGCGATACAACACACGTAGAAGTAAAATCAGCCATATAAGCCCTGAATACACCGAGCATCTCATCGGGCATAAAATCGGTTGCTAGAAAAATCACTCGTTCCTCCATAGCCTGGGTAAAGCCAACGTTACCACCAACAGCCGTAAACATCATAGCGACGGATCTGGCGCAACATTCTGTAAGGCGAGATGTAAACAAACGTATCGCCTCTCTCTCCGCATCAGCGTCCAAATCGCCCCGCAGCTTCAGCGAGTGCAGGCAACAGCAATATCCATCGCGCCCAACCCAGGCATTGCTGCTACTACGACATGTTTCAGGTCCCTCAACACATCTTCAAATCCACTGTGGCTCCTCTGGGAGCAATAGGCACCCAGCATATCTAACAACTCCACACATTGAGTACCGCTGAGACCGCCGCTGGAAACTTCCGGCCCAATGATTTGCATCAAGTTATGCATTAACTCAGGGGGAGTTGTCTCATCACAAGCAGCACACGCTCGGATGCATTCACTAACGGTCAGGTGCGAAACAGCACCCACAAGTCGACGCGAAAGATAAAGGTTCAAGTCACTTGCATGCTTACGCAGTGGCTGGAGAGATGTGAAAAGATGAAGCAGTTCCACAGGACTCAACTCATCAAGTTTCAGAAGCAGTTCTTGCAAAATGCGATCCATTTGCGCTGCATCCCAGAATCCAAAGAAAGATCCACACTCAACGTATGCAATCATGTCTTCTGGACGTGCATGTCGAATGTCACAGGATTTTCCAGAGAAGTACTTGTATTCGCCACGGAGGAGGTTTCGTTCTTGGAAGTCTCTTGTGCCGGTATAACGCGACTTCACACGCACCATCCGACGCGCAATGTCAGCAATTGGAACTGGACGCTCGGAAAGCAAATAATTCCGCTTTGCATGTTCGAGTTCTACAAGAGTGCTTTGACGCCAGAAAACGTAACCGGGCGTACGCTTGCTATGGAAGAGTGCCGTTAAACGCAGCATCACATCAAAACCACACGGGCACTTGAACACACCTATTCTCCCTGTTTCACAAAAGGTATGCGTGACGAAGGAAAGGGAGTAATGAACCTACCAGTATCGTAACAAACCAAAGCAAGTAGATTCAACCATCATTATTTTTATACGCACATTAGTCCTTCAATCCATTTCATTTGCGTCATCCGAACGCGGTAGATGTAATCCAAGTAACTCCTTAATAATACATCATCCGGAAGAAGACACAGAAAACATCACATGCATTTCACATTGTGCGGTGAGGCGCGCGGGAGAGAAAAAAGGGGTGAAGACATCGTTACGATCAGAGAAATATATTCACACGAGCATCTTTGATTATCACAGAGGGAGGGAGTTTCCATCGACATTATGCATAATTGGAATAAATGGCCTGTAAAATGTCTGATAACTGCACTACCGAGTCAACGTAAACGCTGGAGCAATCGCTTCGGAGAACCGGGTGCACCTACGCTGCAAGGCACTGTCGCGTTTCCGTCAAAGGAATCAACAACAATACTGCTTAGGTATGTCTTTCAGAGCGTTTATTTTCACACATAACCACAATTCACACCGGTAAAACAAATCAAGCAGCCATGCAAGTGTATCGTACACACCCCAACGTCGAACTCCACTTTACCAAGCAAACTCAATGAACTACCGAATTATCTTGCATAAATCTGAGAAATGTCACCCCACACACACACCATAAGAAACATCCAAGAGCAAGAGCTAAAAGGTCTTTCCCGAACAGCCACCAACGGAAAAAAGCCTCATGTTGTCTAGTGTACTATGAAATACAAAGATGAGACAGTGGAGGAGAAAGGCTCGTCGAAGTATCACTACATGTAAGTGGAATTCTCCATTTATTCAGCCTATAATATATTATGTTTTCCACACATATGCTAGGGGTTAATCATTTTTTTTTTTTGAATCTCCCTCGTACCTCTACATGCCGTTCACATTGATGAGCAAAATAAAAAGGGCGCCAACCTCTCCCGCCACCTCTAGCGCAAAGTCAAACGAGCAGGCATTCCGCCCCGTGTAGAGGCGAGAAGTTGCTGCTGTGACTGTGTACTGCCACTTGTACCGAAAAATTGCATGCAAAACACGCATAGCTCCTCCCTTTTGTACAGCTGAGAAGCCGGCGGCATACGATCTCCTCGCCTTACGTCTAGACCCCACTTCTGCCGGAGCTCGAGTATCGATTTGTGGGTAATGGCTCCAGGAAGCTCGTTAACATGAAATACATGGAGACACAGTGCACATTTCTTCCGCTTCTGCAATCCCTGCTTCACACGAAGCTGCAGCATTTCTGGAGTGTACTGCTCCTCGTTCGGTCTGGGTGGCATTATAACCCTTCACACTTCTTAGTAAAGGTAAACGGCTCCTGGCAAAGAACACTGGTTGTCTCTAAAACTAAAAAAGAAGGGAAGAAAAGGAAGCATAATAATAAATTTAGAAAAGCGGAAAGCAAGTCTACATCCCAGCAGGGGCAGCGTTTGCGGTCACCACAAGTGGTCCCTGCCCACACCAAAGGGAACGAACAGTCGTATGCTGCTACTTGCGCCCTTTGGCATCACATCACATTGTCATCTACTCCTATCTATCCCAACTCCCCAAACCAAAAACTACTCGGCTAAATGCTCTATGGAAACGCTTAAGTCGCCAACTGTAATACCTTGTACTTCCTCATTCACCTCATATGAAGGGTCTTGTATTAAGCGAAAGTCGTCCAACCTTGACGGAGAGTCTTCCCCATTTAAAGTTTTGTCAGTTTGCTTAATAATTTCAAACTTATCTGTCGAGGGGATGGCAGGAAAATCTGCCAAGTGGGGTTGCCCTCTCTCTTCCAAAATAGCATACTCGGTGGAAGAAAAGCAAAACAACGAACGTGCACAGCGAAGAGAAACCTCAAATCCCAAAAATGATTGAGATCCCAGCAAAACAGCAGCCGAAGACCCGTATTTAGCCTCTTTCCTTTCATCGAGGATCTTTGCGAATGCGGGGTTGAAAAATAGGTACACTACTTCATCACAAGCTTCATAAAGGGCACGGTGTGTATCCTCACCGTTGGTTAAAATATCTCTCATAATTATTAGAAAGGGTGCACTAAATAACGCATTGACACATTCTTCGGCAATAAAAGAGCGTATCAAGAAAACTAGACCTTCGTTAACATCTGAATCATTCACCCTCCAGTGGCGAAGCGATGAAAGAAGTAATTGAGAATTTTGCGCAGTGCATAGTCGTCTAAAGTAACTGCGCATATTTACTTCCCTTTCAGTACTGTGAGTAGAGTGCACCCAACTTTCACGTGCAACTGACGAATCCCTGTTAGCAGCAACCTCCTTCAAGCGGTCAATTTCTTCCTGGATTTGATCAATCGAAGTGACCTCAGGATATGACTGCGAAATTAGATTTTCTGCAAACTCGTTCGGGTCCTTATTTTCATCCGTTGTTATATTTATTGGTTCATGTGGCAAGTTCGGAGGACGACATTCATTGTCCATCCCTGAGTTGAAGCAACTTCTACGTGGAGTCTCATTCGCCCCATCATCCACAAGATTTTCTGTTTTTCTCCTCTTCTTTGGGAGGAGTAATCGGCCCCCGAAACTACATTTTTCCATTAGTCGCAACGTAGAATAAATAAGCAAAATATGCACACCAGACTCATACGAAGAAAAGCATTTTGGAGATGATTTCGATATAGTATCAAATATTAAAGAAATATTTTCCTCGTTGTACAGAACCGCTGAAACTATGGCTCGTGCAGCCGTGATAACATCGGAAGCCTTCACAATGTCCCCATCCATCAGATGGTTGAGAATCATAAACAATTCTGCAAGATACTTCGCTATCGATCCCAAACCATATCTTTTTTTTAGGTCTGGAGAACTCAAAACCACACGCAGTAGTTCTATTCCACCAGAAATGTGATCAGGAGCTATAACACTTGCAATACATCTCCACTGTTGTCCGAAAAGTGAAGGGTCTTCATTAGGCATATCCTTCCTCAGATGAAGTGCCTCCCGTGTGTAACGAAGCAGCGATGTACATATCTCGAAATAATTCAAAACCTGCTGGACAGACTCGTAAACACTTTTGTCGAAATCTGACGGTATTTCAGCATCCTCACCCGAAGCTTTATATCCCGCTACAAATTCCCTCCGCTCCTGTACTGTATCCCCAAAAGAATCTATGGATTTGCTTAAACTTTCCCACGCCATTGTGCTTAATGGCTCAAACCCCTGGCATATGAATGAAAGGCATTGTTGCGCGAGTTGAATTTTGATTGGTAAGGAAAGGCCGTATGCAATACCAATATCATCAGACATTCCTTTTATAAAACGGCCCTTCTTTCTTGAGTCAATATCGCGGGCCTTTTCAATAGGGTCCCTACCCTTACAGCCCAAAAGCGTTGATGTATACCCAATTACACCACCCTCCCCCTGGGTGCGTGATGAGAGTGTCCCACGCACAAGCAAGCCATTAGAACTAATAGCCCCATTCCTGCTCCGAGCAACGTGCCTCCACTTCTTTGTTTCATTCATACATTCTCGAAAGTGTTTCGAACTCTCATCGAGAGACACCATCTGCTGGGAAGACTCTTGACGTTTCGATGTGAATATTAACCGTGCCAGTTCAGTTGATCGTGCGCAGCGAAGGATTGCAGACATAGCGGTAATAATATGGGTATTCCATCTATGTAACTGATCGTCACTTTCAAGAATTTCAGCCATACGTGCAGTGTACTGGTCATCAACATTGAGGTGAACCGAAATTTGGTCACTGTTGTCAGAGTCTGTGGCCGACGTTAGTTCACTGCGCTCTTCGCTTTCGTCTGTTAATTCTACCACACTTCCTTCGTCTTTATCAATATCAAGAGTCATGTCCCCAGTGTCACCCCCTTCCTCTACAATACTATTTTCTTCGCTCATGTTCAGTGGTACTGAATTGTCTTTCCTATTTCTAAGCACATATCGAGCATAGTTTTGGATAATAACGACAACGAAAAGATCGATCCCATGATTCCGGCTAAACGCACCAATAACATGTACAATACTTTCCTTTGGTCCGGTGAAAAATAGTGTAATTATTCTCAACACAATTTCAAGAAGAATAACATCATCTCTGCATAGCTGACCTTTAGAGCGTTTCTCTGTAATCGGAGCCACGCATTGAGTGAGTAATGAAAAGAACTCATCCGTTCCGCAACGCTCAATAAGGCGACGAACACAGTCAAGCTGTCGCGGCACTTCATATGACTGTGGAATGATGGGCAACAGCATCGCCGCCAGTAGCTTGAGAAGCTGTGGTAACAAAGTAGTGGGAAAGTTCATTCCGTGCGCAAGTAAAGTGGGAATCACAATCTTTTCCATGACCATCATGTCACTTATGAACATGAACTCTGACCTAGAAATGTTGCGTACACCTGCCAGATCTCCATTATAAGTGTGAGGACTAACCTCTGTCTCGCTCGTATCATCACTATCTCCATAGAACTCTCTCTGCCTTAGTGTCTCGATGCTTTTCTCCACCCGAGAAAACTCTCGAAGGACGCGGTTACGCAGCAGCTTCGCAGCAGAACAAACATCAGCCACCTTAGCTGTTGTTGGGGTCCTGTCAAGAGGAATACATAGCGAGTTTATGGATGCTAGAATGTGCCTTTTCACAGCCTCTGAAGACATTAGTATATTGTACCTTATAACGTATAAAGAATGTAGGGGAAATCGTATATGGAAATATAAGTAACATTTAGTCTTAAATTAATTAGTCATATATATATATATATAATAAAGACGTAGAGAGTAATAAGAGCTGCTAAAAGAGAAAACAGATTTTTAACTAAGAAAAGTGTAATTATTGTACTTTATTAATTTTATACGCTATCCACACAGTGCAGCCCGTTTTCCTCTTCAGTTGTTGAAAAAAATGTACAAAATAGAAATACATACAAAAGCATCAAAACATCACGCGATAGCAAAATGGAATAACTTATACAAAGCCGTAACTCTCAGTGTCATATCCACAAATAATTAGAAATAACTTTGTCCATGTCCCCTTAATTACACATGACATTTTAGTGAAGTAATGTGATGTAGAAAATTGATATTTCCCCGACATATAAAGCGGCATGGCACTATGGGAAGCTATCACCATCTCATGGAACCTCGAATCTTTCATACCAATAAGCGAAGCGATATATAACCATCTCATCAGTTGTTAAACCCTTACAGTGTTATTACTCCTGAGAAAATCAATGGAATGCACTGTAGGAAGAGCAAGCACCTGGTAACATCACACTATTTTGTCCAACATATATATATATTACTGACGCCCGGACAATGCAACTAGCGAAACGTCACTTTCCTCGTGCACAAGTGGGGGCGATATTCAGTGCCATTACATAACGGCACATATCTTCCAAAGCATTTTATCGCGAAACGAAGTGATTATGCAAATACGTACCAAAACTGGCAAGATAGTTAAAGTAGCGTGAAAAAAACCATGACTGAAATGTGTTTGAAACAAACCACCACCTATCCATTATAACCTTTAAATAAAAGAACCGGGGGAACCCACTGTATGGTAAACAACTCCTCGAACGGTGTAAAAGGTGTAACGTTACCACCTCCACTGAAAAGCCGTCACTTCAACAGGTTATAACATGTCACCCATAACGGCTGACATGTTCATTTACATATAGTCGCGGCGAAAAATAGAATTTCTCCAGTAGCATCCCGGATGGCAGGGCATGGGCACACACAATACGTTTGGGGCTGAGCAGCAAATCGAGGAGTACATGAACATGAAAGACATGAAAACACCAGAGGAGTTAGTGAGTTTAAAAATAGTGTGGAGTCAGTGACAATCTCATTGTGATCAGGACTGGGTCACGGCCCAACTATCAGGCGACCCAAGACTACAATTAAATTACCGAGTCAACTTCAAAATCACCCGGGTGGTAAATACATCGATCCCTTTCCCCTCGTCAGTTCCCTCCTTATCTTCCGCTTCATCACCTCTGCTGGCATACGCTGAGAGTTAAAACTACGGAAGCTGTGCGCGGAATCGTGCCTAATGCTTCCTTATCCCAAATATCCCATCGCCCGCTCCTGCTAGCCACAGTGGCGTCTATCATGCGCTGCCGGAATTGACGTCGAGTTACATTGTCAAAAACTTCTACCCGCCGGCCGCCACTGGTCCTGGGTCGGAGTCGATGTGTCTGTCTTGCGACACCGTAGAAAAACTTAAACGTCATATGAAGAGAAATGCTGAGGCGAAGACTGGTGTTTTCCACTGCAACGGGCAGTGCATAAGTCTCACAAAAGAGTTAAAAGTAGAAAGTAATAGAAGTAAGCAAGCGCTTTAGGCAGAAAAAAGGGGCGTCCAGCATCCTTCAGCGTCAAACTTATATCTCAAGTAAAAGCGATTAGAAACCGAAAGGCTATGAATCTTCGAGGACAAGCCTTAAAGGCATCATAGATAAACCGCCGAATCACCTCCCGTAGCAACGCTATTCTCTTGGTACTGAGGAAGCCCTCCCGCGTCGCACCCGAGATCCGTAGGTGTCGCCAAGCGCCATGGAGCCCCTAGCAACAACAGCTTAACGGCAGCTGACACTACACCTGTCCCCCCAAGTGTGCCAATAATGCGCACCGGTCAACCGGGAAGTGGACCCCACCTCAAGTGTCACCCGGTACGTGCACATACACTTCACTCCCCGCTGTTATCTCATATACTGTCGCCACCACTGTGCGGCACCTCTTCAACAAGCTTCTCCGATCCAATACGCCGACGTGCTCAGTAATCCAGAAAAAAAGAAGGGGATACACCATAACGTCAGATGCTTCGGTAAGAATGCCCACCTTAAAAAATGAAACAAGAGACTGTTCGCCAGTAACTGACGAGCAGGCCCGGCCGAGGGAGAAAGGGAATTAGGGTCAACCGGACTTCCAGTTTCCCAACCAAAAAAGAAAAGTGATGATCCACGTCGTAGGAGCTGGCCAACGCTCCGGTCCCAACTAGAACGGTGACTTACCCCACTTTCCCATGCACTAAACCGATAACAAACGAGGGCGCCATCCCTCCAGATCACTTGGCATCCCAACGCAGAAAATGCTGTGCGACAATAGGGAGGTCGTAGCCAGCAGACAAACTAATATACCTGCTATTTGACAAGACACTCATTACCTCTCATACAACATTCAGAGGTGAAACCAAACTTGTATTGGTGTCATTGAAGCCTATTTTCACAGCGCTTGCACTCGGCCCGCGGTCTTGAGCGATCGCAAGTGGTACTAGCGCCTTCCAATCTTGAGGGAGGGAAAAAATCAAGTCAGAAAGAAGGGCAACGCATTACCACGGTAGGTCAGAGATTGGCCAGGAGTCCAGGGTCCTCCACCCTTAAATAGGATACCACGCAGGGGCGAGAAAATGGCTTCTCAGGGAAGCGTAATAAGAAGGAAAAGCGTTGCAAACAGCCTGGAGGGAAGGCGAGAGACACCGCCAACCATTTTTCCTGTGGCAGCACACCGTAGCGGCTGCCATTGGCTGCCTTCAACACGATAGAAACTTGATTCAACGCATCTTATTGGCTATCGACCTTTCCCAAAATTAGCCCCCTCAATACCGACCGTTCGCTGTTGTTGTGCGTGCGAATGCATTCACTTATTCCTAATCGGTGGCACCGTGGGTGCGTACAGGCCAAGCCAAACACCAGATGGTTTTTAAGGAATCGTAACAAGCACACTTAAAAGTCCCACAATGAGAATTATGCAACACAAGTGGTGCTTTGCATCATGAGTCCAGGCGACTCCAATAGTGGATGTCGTAGTTTTTAGGTCCTGCGCAGTCAGAAAATTTAAGAAGCTCACATAAGTGTGTCAATTTGTATGCTGCGTACTTTTAAGTATCTATGGGTGCGTAGGTATGTCCCCCTTCATCGTGATACTCATCAGTTTTGTGTCGGTTCCACGCCTTTCAACTGACATAATTAAAGGGCCTTAACGCCTAATAATACCTGCACCGATCGTCTTAACGACGATAAGATGCACAACGCCGTTTTCAATAAATACTTTTAACCACCTAATGCCGCAAGAATCACCAATGAGTGGGAAAAACTGAGGGACAACACTATACTTACGGCTGAGCCACTAAATGTCCGCCGCGGCTTCCTGTTGGAACACTAAAAAGTAGTTACCATAGCCAGAATGAGCAACATTTCAAGAGAGTTCGAAGCCTCAACCTTTCGCAACCACAGGTGACGCAACACGCAATAGGCCACAAAGACAAAATTTTCACGGACAGAAGGTCGCCAAATAATTCATAACAGCGACCCATGCCTCCGCGTATACCTGCAAAGACAATTTAGGCCTGCCGCCTCTCGCAGTTTACCGCCACCAGTGATCCAAACACTAGAAAGAAAATTGCACTTCAACATTCTTGAGTCATTCCATCGTCCTGAGTGTCTGTGTTCGTCTTCGTGATTTGAGGCCTGTTACCCGTTTTCCTGTTTTGCCCCTCTGTGGCCAGGGCACCTCAAGAGCCGTCGGTGCACAAAGGACTCCCATGCATACCACATCAACAGCGCTCAGCTACGCGGGTATCAACCTTGGAAAGTGATCTCCTGCCAACTAAACTTCACCACGTTGGAGAAGGGTTGCCATTCTTCAAACGTCGGTTACCCTGACCTCACTCTTTCCGTGAGCCGGTATCAGTTACACTGAGTCCCCATCGTAGCTGTGGTATTTCACTCGGGTCCATTAAGGTGTCCGGCTGGTGTCCAGAGACCGTATGAGCGGTTCCCTACGTTACGCTCTTTGGCTGTGAAGCGCTTAGTGAGCACATTCGCACGGCCGGTATGCCGGTGCGTTTCTTACTGCTGGAGGGTGTGCCACCCAACCCTGGCTCTACAGCTGCATGTCTTCGTATGTGCCGTTTACTTTACCTACTGGAATTGCGAACACAAACAGATTTTGGTCCTTGGTCCCGCGATGAAACGACAGCAAGTTCTCAAACTCGATATTGGATCTTATAGATCATCTGCAATTTTTTTTGAATCTTAGCCATGCGTAACGCTGCTCGACGGTATTGTTGGGAAGGGAAAGTTGCACCAACTAACCTATAGGAAGAGTTAATTCCACAATTTAGCAGTGCAACACGGGGGAGGTTACCAGAGAGGATTAACTCATACTTGTCGAGCAGCGCAGCCAAACGCAAATGGCATTCGTCGTAAGCACACAGGTTATCACGTACGTAGCGCGGGTGAACTTTGGGCAGAGGTTCCATTCAACACCCTTCCGACACATAAAGTGAGGCACAACACAGATCCATTGTCATGGTTCCGCATACATCACCACACTCCCTTTCCAGAAGTTTGTGCTGTATACTGAATACCAATAGGGGATGTCGGCCGAATCAGTGATTGGCGTCAGATTTTTATGCCAGTAGCTAACAGCCTGGTGCCATTTTGTGAGACGGTAAATGGCACAAGGAACCACTACAAAATTTGAATTTTTCTTTAAGTGACAGAAAAAGAAGCCATTACAAAGTATAGTGACTGTTTTTAAAGTGTGATCAATAACTCTTCGGTTGCAAAGTTCAGCTTCCCTGTGAATAGGGTATTCCTAAGTACTAGACCCTGGCACCACAATGAGGCATTTACCACCAACTGACAAGGTCATCTGCAAATCGTAAATAACTTCCTGTTCCATCCTTTTTCTCTGAATTCCTTGAGAGCAATTTCAGCCTCAACTCCGGGGCAAGCATCTCAAATGAAAAACGGACACTTGAAGAAAAGAAATATGTACTAACCTTAGCCCAAATCCTTCGTGAAGTCTCCATCAGAAAAAAATACACTCACTGAAAGCGGAGTCACGATTAGCCGTCCGGCGCACTAATGCGTAACAGGGGAGTAAGTCTTTGGTCAAAAAACCCAAAATATATACCTATTTTAGGTCGAGCCATCTCTCCAGGTCGAATGTGGAGGTGATGCATCACCACGGTATTTACATTAAGCAACGATTTCCCCTTCGTTCATAGATTAAATCCCAACCAAGCGTTAAGCCCCCACAGGCCACACTAATTGGGGTCGTTGCTTTGTTAATAGGGGCAGCGAAGTCTAAGGACAGCCCCACAAACCCAGTAGTGAAGCGAGCCACTGGTGTGACCTCCGTCACTCTATTAAATAAAGGAAAAACCCCTACTCAAAATTACCCATGACAACAAAACCAAGGCTCAGAACTGTTGAAGCAATTCCGCCCAACACGTATACTCACGAAGAGATACTGCCATTCAGAGGCCTGTGTGTGAGCAGTGTTCGGTGGGGAGGTGAGAGGAACGCAGCAAGGCAGGCCATGTTAATGACCAGCATCACATTCAGGTCTAGAAAGTTAACACTTTATTTGTAGGATGACTAGCGTTAGAGGCAGCCAATGACGTTTTCATACATTTCTGAGAGAACCGCCGATCACTACTGGACAGGTTTTGCGCTATATCCTTCATGGAAATGAGTAGAATGGAATCTGACTCATCGTTAGTAACTGTTATGTCACCCTCGCTTCCAATCCACAAACCACTGGAACCTTTAAGTGACCAACCTAATCAAAAACATCACGCAAAACACCGCAGCTCTATCGTTGTTCGGTAAAAAAAAGTATCCAAAAATGGTACCGGCGTAGAACTCCGGCACTACTCTACTGCCGATTGTGTTTGAAGCTTTCCGATTTCTTTGTCAGAGCTCTCGGTTCATCCAATAACATAGGGGGGACGAGGAAACCGAAGGCAAGAATCCACAAGAAAAGTGGGCTGCGGAAGCCAAATCTAGTATCCATGAAGTGTGGGACGAGGTCTGGTTAATATCCCGTGGAATGGGGAGAATGGTAGGACACGTGCATGAAAGAGAGTTGAGGGAAGGTCCCCAACGCCGCCCTCAAGCAACAGTGAAGTACAGGGCGGTGACGCTTACGACGCATCGGTCGATTGCCAACGGCGGGGAAGGAGTCGATGCTACACCGATCGCGGCCAGGCCTGTCCAATGACGCCGGCCGACGCAGGAAGAGGCCCCTGAGAGGCAACGCGTAATCATACACCGTCGAGCATCACAAGCACTCCGACGGTCCAAGGGGTAGTAGAGAAGTCAGACTGAGAAGGCACGCACCCAGCATCAATCTAAGAGACTTTTGAATTAGACCGGCTGCTGGTACCTCCTTGTGGCGCCGAGGTCAAACACCGGAAGCGAGTGACAAAACCTCAACCGAGAAGCCAAATCTGTCGCAGTATCTTGGGCAACCCGCTAGATAAGAAGCGGTACAGAGCAGCCACCCACTCTCAACCCGAGCAGACGCAGGGGCTTGACTGACCCGTGCCGAATTGCCTTTATGCGGTTCATGGCTCAGCGCATCGCACTTCCGTGTGTAACGTGTCTGAGTCGGTGGAGCCCCCATGATGCTGACGCATAGCGACCGGCGCTGTCCAGGGGAGTGGCCAAGTTCCCACCTTCTCGACATGGGGGGGACACAAGCCGTGTTCAGAGGCGTGAAGGTGTCCATGGAATGTGAGGACAGGCGCTACGGGCGATGGACATCTGCGAGCCAACAAACGCCGAAGGTCATCTCCCAGCCGACCGTGCGGAGGCACCGTCACCATCTATAAGCGAAGTGCGCCGATGCTCACCACCGCTCCAGGGGATTTCGGTGGTTAGCACCTCTCCGGGGTCTAGTCCCGCAAATCCTCGGCTGTCGGTGGTCGTGGTATGCGTAAGCACATTTCTTTTTGTCAGTGTGGGTAATCCGTAGATCGTAAAGCGCACGAGGAAAAACGCCGGGGGCGCGGATGCCAGCAGCACGGCAAGCAGCGTCACGCTGCCAAGGGATGAACTCAAACACCGCCCGTTGGCAGAGCTGAGCTCATGGAATGCTAAGAGGGGTAGAATTAGAGACAGCAAGCATCTATAGCTATGGCCGCAGTCACCGCCGACCCTGTTCTCTTCCGGGCTGGGAAAGGGCCACATTCGGGTGCACTTCATCTTGGCGTGGATCACTACTCTGCGCCCCTATGCCCCGCCGTGGAAGCCCACAAAGCGGCAACAACAGAGAAGAAAGGGAAAAGCCCTTAAGGTGACCGCGTACGTGCGGTGCGACCATCGCACTCGCAATTACCCCAACCCTTGCCGCCAAAAGCAGCTCCCAAAAAGCAAGCGACGCCACCACCTATCTTCCCATGCCGCTACCGCCGAATGGCCCAGTCACAAATCAATAACCCCAACAGTCGATGGACAACACCAAGTTTAGCGTTTTTCGTCCTCACAGCGGGGGCGTTGGATGAGGGATCTTTGGGTGTTGAACAAGAACCCTGCCTATTGTTAAAAGTTTGGAACATGAGTCGGAAAGCGCAGGGCCTCCGTTATTTACAGCCAACCCGTGGCCGAGGAAAAGGGGTGTTTTCCATAGCTCGGGTAATCGATGGCTCTTAAATGTAAGTTGTGCCCGGCGAGTTTCTCAAATTTTTTTTTTAAAGGTATATACGCGCACATTTATAGCATCATCGAGAGTTAAGTGCTACACGTGAATGTGCGCAAATGTAACCCTTAGAGCTTTTCACTCGCTTCCCAGACAGTGGCAACAGTCCTTTGACAAAGCGGTCTGGCCAAATGGTGATCACGCAATTGTAGCCTAGGGGCCCCGAAGGGGAATGAAAAGGCAGTATGAATTAGAAATTGCTCTTCAGCAACCCTGCGGTGCTAGCGACTTGCGAAGAAGCGGCGACCAAAAGGCCAATTAAGCGTGCTTCCCACTACGAACCGCCAAGTATATAAAACAATAAGTGGCGTACGGTATCAAACTTAGTTAGGCTTCGGACAGAAATCCTATGATCGAAAAGTGGATGCATATATATATATATATACATACATGAAAGCCATTAATGGCTACTTAAAGCTCGGTACCACCGGATGAGTTGCCCCGTGGGACCCACGAAATATGTGGATTCCAAGGTCCACCTTCCACGTTAGATTTATCCGAGGTGCGCTTTTTTAAGGTGGGGAATGTGTTAGAGGGACGGCAAAAAAAAAAAAGCTACCAACGACTAAGCCTTGCACAGTTGCTCAGCCTGTAATTCCCGTGGGTTGAAACGCCATAAGGTCAAATAGGAATAAAGTCTTAAAAAGTCCCAAAAGACAATAACGGTTATAGAGGTTACCAGCTTCGTCCTCTCCTCAAAAGTCACTGGGCAGACGTTAATATCAGCACGTCTGTCAACCATTCGCGGTGCGCAGCAGTCGCAGTTTAACAAGCTGAGCTGTTGGGTATCTCGTCCTGCTGCTCACCGCAAATGACAAAGTTTGGCAGGAACGTCGGCCAGTAATTCACGCTACTTCGTCTGGTTGTCACGGCAACACGAGCAAAGCCGAAGGAAACGCACCCCGCTCCTTCACAGCCGTCATAACCACTAGGCTCCCTCTAAGGTGACTTCATTGAATAATAATTAGCTAGGTCACTGATGTTTGGCCCTCTGCCCCATGAAACTTCAGAGCTCGGCAGCGATTTTCCCCGTTCGTGGATTGTTTCTTGACCATAACCCAGGCGTGACTAACAGAAGGTGTGAAAGCTCCTTAAGAATAGGGAGCCCCCAAAGGGTCAAGACGCGGCCAAAGGGGGTGAGGCACGACTGGGTGGGTAACAGCGGGAACGAGAGGGCGACAGAAGCAACATAAGCCTACACCACTTCTCCGCTACCAGAACAAAAGAGAGAAAATCAATGGGGAGAAACACGTAGATCTTTCCTTCATGATATTTCCTCCGTCATATTAATGTAAGGCGGCAGTTATCACCGTTGGTAACCCGAGCATGACACAAAATATAGAGACTAAATATCGCGTTTAAAACGCACTCTTCCGACGTTGTCGCGCAAGGCCATGCCACTGCTGAGTACTGAGGGCAGCGGGCAGAAGATATAAAAATTTCACCTCCAACACAAGCCGCTAGCAGCACACCCCACCTTCGCTGGAGTTATTGGGCCTGTTGAGGTTGACCCCTGAGTAGGCGTCGTTACACCTTAACTTTAGCTTGTCGTAGGCAGACCGCGCAACCTCGTCAAAAGCTTGCTCCACTCCCACACGTGTTTTGGCGGACGTAAACGCAAGCAGCATGTGCCGCCCTCGTGCAAGCTCTTGGGCTTGTTCCTTCAGGACCGCCATCGTTCCGCTACCGCCGCCCTCCGTGCATTGATCGATCTTATTTCCCACCAGTAAATAAACTGCGCCGTCCTCCTCCCCTTCCCCACGGCAGAAAGTGTCAGCTTCGTCAATCCACTTCTGCAGTGCGAAAAAGGTTTGAGGCTCGTTAACGTCATAAACCAGCACGACGGCGTGGGCCCCTCTGTAGTATGAACTGGTGAGGGTGCGGAATCGCTCCTGACCGGCCGTGTCCCACAGATGTAACCTAACGACCTTTTCCACCCCTGAGGAATCCACTACGCACACATCTTTCGTCCTGAAGTCAATTCCTATCGTCGATGGGATGTCTTCGTCATATGTGCCTGACGAGAAGGACAACAACAGCGAAGACTTTCCCACGCCACTCTCCCCGAGTAGCACCACTTTAATGGTACTCTTGTCGCCCTGCACGCTCATGCGATGGGTGATTACTAAATCCTTTCACGCGTAGGTAGCAAAACACCACGAAGGGAAAACAAAGGAAGAAGAAAAAGAAAGGTAAGTTTAAACGCAGACACAAGCGCGTCCTCCATATTTGTCGCTTGCGATGGGGAACACGCACGACACCATGTGCTTACGCAGAAGCTTGTGTAGCAAATTGGGATAAGACGAAAAGGAGGAGTCAGTAAAAAGAGTAAATCAGAGGGGAAAGTAAAGTGAAGACGGAATTGCCGTAAGCCTTCTATTGGTGAAGAGAAACCTTCAAGACTCAAAGATATACATACGTGTTCGTGGTTCTCCATTCAGAATAATTTGATAAATACCGGTAGAAAAAAAGATTGTAGTAAAATAAAGGTGAGGGTGGAAATGAAAAAGATAAAACGGTTTCACAAAGGAACACCCCGCTCACGCAAGACTATGGATACATAGGTACATATGGCCGTAATAAGAAATACTCATGAGCCGAGAAATGGAATGGCAAAAGATGCGCTGGTAACGACGGAAGTCTGGACACCTACGTTCTGACGCACCAACACATCCATACATTTCTAATTTTTTTTTAAAGCATTGAGGTAAATATATACAGAAAAAAAGGACAGAGTAAATAAACATAAAAAAAAACGAACAAAATCAACGCGTTTTCCTTGAAGATCCGACACGTGCGGTGTCGACCGTCGTTGCAGTTCGCCTATCGACACCGTTCAACCCGGAGACTGGCTTGTTGCCCCGTGCATCCGCTATTCTCCCACGACGGTACTGCGCCGAAGGCCCACGTACAAGGTCGGACAATGGCAGGGGCCGCGTTGGTACCCACGACGCCCCGCTGCCGCCGTGAGCCACGTCTTGGGTAGCATTGTCACGGGACTTCTTCAACAGCTCATGTTCCACGGCAATCCCAGCCTTATTTCTTTCGAGAACAGCACGAAACTTGCGAAGATCTCGCTCATACTTCAACAAGAAGCTTCCAATCGCATCCAAGACGTAGCCCTTATACCTACCGCTTGAAAGGCACTCATCGTAATCTCCTTCCATTTCATCAGACCGCTCCACACCGGGCACCTCAACCGCATCTTCCTGAGCACCCGCGAAGCTGGTGTCCGAGGCGTCGCATTGCCCCCCGGCGCGTAAGGCATCTTCGCGCGCCTCAAACCGCATCAGATCCTGAAGGGAGGGCGTTGCCTCTTGGTGTTTCGTAACCACCTTACGGTAGGCACGCTGGAGATTCTTAAGCTGGAACATAAAATCATCGATTAATTCATGTCGTGCAAGACCTTCCTCCTTCTCCAGCTCTACAAATTCCTTGCGAGATTCTTCCTCTGATTTCTGATCCCAGAAGTCTCCGAGCCGGAACAGTTCCTCAAGTGCAGCCTTTTCTTCATTAATTATTGCCAAACGCTCATTATGCTCTACACCATACAGATCTTCGATTGCATTTTTTTGCGTGTACGCTTTGCGGTTTCGAAAGCGGTTCGCCAAACGTCTTCTTGCTCTGTATGCAAATATAACACTTTTGATAAGCGAACTAGCCTCTTGTCTCTGTCCCTCCTTCTGCACCGCACTTTCCTCAGTTTCACGCTCTTTCTGGGCAGCTAATGCATCTTGTAAAGACTCTTCAGCTGCAGTAGTGATACCCTTCAGATGTATTCTTTCGTCATTCTCAGCAGCGCGGCGCTCTCGGGTTTCTCTTTCCTTAAGAAGCATAATATCCCTGACGAAGTTCAACACCAATTTTTCCTGCTGTTTAAGCTTCCGCCTTTCATCCTCTTCCTCCATATGAACCTCGTTGCGAGCCGGGGGTTCTTCATCATCTACGAGGTGCTGCAACCTCTCACGAGCCCACCTCTCGTTTTCGATGATGCGCGCCTCATCCGAGGCCGCAAGCATTATCTGATCCCTTTCATACCTTTCGTCCTTCTCATGAAACGCCCTTGAAGAGCTTTCCAAAACCAAAAGCTCTTCGATATTAGCCCTCAAGGCTTCCAGACGTAGCGCGCAAGCCAGTGTTTCATCTTCCTGACCCAATATTGTATCGCCCTCCTCCGCGCCGCGTGCTGCGAGGTTGTCATCCCCCACTGTCTCGCCTTCCACAGTAGCTCCCTCCTCCGCGCCGCGTGCTGCGAGGTTGTCATCCCCCACTGTCTCGCCTTCCGCGGTAGCTCCCTCCTCCGCGCCGCGTGCTGCGAGGTTGTCATCCCCCACCGTCTCGCCTTCCACGGTAGCTCCCTCCTCCGCGCCGCGTGCTGCGAGGTTGTCATCCCCCACTGTCTCGCCTTCCACAGTAGCTCCCTCCTCCGCGCCGCGTGCTGCGAGGTTGTCATCCCCCACCGTCTCGCCTTCCACAGTAGCTCCCTCCTCCGCGCCGCGTGCTGCGAGGTTGTCATCCCCCACCGTCTCGCCTTCCACAGTAGCTCCCTCCTCCGCGCCGCGTGCTGCGAGGTTGTCATCCCCCACTGTCTCGCCTTCCGCGGTAGCTCCCTCCTCCGCGCCGCGTGCTGCGAGGTTGTCATCCCCCACTGTCTCGCCTTCCGCGGTAGCTCCCTCCTCCGTGCTGTGTGCTGCGAGGTTGGTATCCCCCACTGTCTCGCCTTCCGCGGTAGCTCCCTCCTTTGTGCTGGCACTGTCAACGGTCTCTTCAAGCTTCTCGCTGGCAGCTGAGGTCACACGTTCCTCATTCCCAACACATTCGCCCCCAGCAGCACCCGCCCCAGCTTCTTTGAGTTCCCCAACTTCAAGCAAAGAGAGATCCCCTCCGTCACTAACAGTATCTCCGCCCTCCCTGACAGTAGGTGCGACATTATCATCAACGGTGTCGCCATCTCTGGTTCCAGCATCCTCAGCATCATCCTCGCCAACAACATCTTCATTAGCACCTAAACAACCAGCCTCACCGCCCAAAGAGTGTGCCTTCTTCCGTTTTGCCTTCCTTGGCTTGTGGTCCCTCCGCTTCATGCAGATATCAAACGAGACAACCTCCGCCTCCTTAAAGCACTCCATAGCATTTCCATACGGCAGAAGAGTCACCGACGACAACCGCTCATTAGGGTCAGCCTCAAAAGAGGTTAACCTGACCTTTTGAGGAGAACTATTGAGAGATGCCAAGGTACCACCACCAAAGGAAGCCTGCACACCACCCGCATCAGCAGAAGAAATAAAAGGATCCCTAAGAAGATCAAACGAAATGACGGCGCCACAACCGTCAGAGTCCTTCGGTGAATTGGCGAACGAAGCAACGCGCTCTTTCATGCTGCGTTCCAGCTCCTGAAGCGCTTCCTCGTTCTTGGCGGGATCGCTCATTAGTTCATCATAGCGGGCACACATCTTCTGGAACTCTTCGTCACGTGCCAGTCGGGAGGACAATCCGTCGGTATCCTCGGAACCTAGGAACGGGTATTTCCTAAGAAGCATACACTTAACCAGTTCATTAAGGGCCAATTCATCCGCACGAGAGCACAGTGCATCTTCTATTCTCTTGAGGTGGTCGGCATCCGCCTCGACATTTCCAAGTGCAGAAAGGCGCTCACCAAGCAGTTGCTGGTATAAGCTGTCGTCACCAAGTGGTATGTCACTGAGAAGCACACACTTGCGGTCTTCATACACCAGGAAGGGATTGCAGGCGCGTACGTACTCATTTGCCTCCCCACGATCCCTGTCAGCCGCTCTTGCGTCGCGTGCAAGCTCCTCCACGCGCTTCAAAATCTCTTCTTCAACGGCGGTACATCCTTTAAAATTACCGCTACACTTCCTCTGACGCAAGCGACGGCGTCCAAGTTGCAACAGAACCGCATCATCGTGAATCGGAAGTTCTCCAACGGGAACACCCAGCACACGCTTCGGAAGAAATGGGTACTGATGGCGCACTGCCTCGGTGGCTGCAGCACTCGCCTCGGCCAGGCCCACCACAAGTGCACGCGCCTTTTCTTCGACTGCACCGATCTCAGCTGCATTTCCCACCGGGTCGCGACGGAGCTCGTCCAGTTGATTGGAAAGAGTGCGGAACTCCGGGTGTTGCGTGGGGCGCACGTCCACAAGAAGAATGCCATCCACAGGCTCATCGGGCAGGAACGGGTAGCGCTCGCGCAGTCCTTCAGCACGAACGGCTCTTCGTAATCTTCCACGTCGGACATCACGCGCAGTGCGGGAGGCAACCTCGAGCAATGCCTGCTTCAATTGCGCGCCGCGTGCCGCGTCACCAGATGTCGCAGCTCGGGTGTACTGTGACGCGAGATTCGCAAACTCAGGGTCTGCCATAAGGTTCAAATCACCCACGGGTATGCCTTTCACGAAGCGACCTAGAAATGGGTACGCTGCCACAAGGGCATCTTCTTCTGCTTGGTGTGTCTCCATCATTACACGGAGGCGATTGTTCAACTGAGCCTTGGCCTCATTAAGTTTCTCCCTTCCCGCTACCCCGGGACCCTTCGCTGCCTCGTCTTCGTACAGCTTCAAATGCTCACAAAACAATTCATCGTCATCAAATGCCACTGTCCGTGAACATACATTCAACAGGGAACTATCGAGAAAGGGATACCGCGAAGTGGAGCGTGCAGTTTCCCGCTCTTCCAGTGCACGATGCATGAGAACGTCCCCAGCAACCTGTTCTGCACGCCGGTAAAGCTGCTCGTATAGCTGCCTCTCCAAGGGTGTCTCAGGTTTTCGGTCATTGGACACAAGTTCCCTGTAACGCACCAAAATCTCCTGGAAAAACGGATCGTCCTCCAGGTACAGCTCCTGAAGCGGGACGGTGCGGAGCGTATCCGGCAAGAGGGCACATGCTGACAGTGATGCCCCGATCATACCGGAGTAGTATGAACTTCCCCGCCTCTCTAGATCTGCCGCTTCTTCCTCCGCTGACGCTCTCCTTCGCTCTTTCATGCTGCGTTCCAGCTCCTGAAGCGCTTCCTCGTTCTTGGCGGGATCGCTCATTAGTTCATCATAGCGGGCACACATCTTCTGGAACTCTTCGTCACGTGCCAGTCGGGAGGACAATCCGTCGGTATCCTCGGAACCTAGGAACGGGTATTTCCTAAGAAGCATACACTTAACCAGTTCATTAAGGGCCAACTCATCCGCACGAGAGCACAGTGCATCTTCTATTCTCTTGAGGTGGTCGGCATCCGCCTCGACATTTCCAAGTGCAGAAAGGCGCTCACCAAGCAGTTGCTGGTATAAGCTGTCGTCACCAAGTGGTATGTCACTGAGAAGCACACACTTGCGGTCTTCATACACCAGGAAGGGATTGCAGGCGCGTACGTACTCATTTGCCTCCCCACGATCCCTGTCAGCCGCTCTTGCGTCGCGTGCAAGCTCCTCCACGCGCTTCAAAATCTCTTCTTCAACGGCACCTGCCACCTTGCCTTCTGATGTACGACGCTTTTCCAGTTGCAACAGAACCGCATCATCGTGGATCGGAAGTTCTCCAACGGGAACACCCAGCACACGCTTCGGAAGAAATGGGTACTGATGGCGCACTGCCTCGGTGGCTGCAGCACTCGCCTCGGCCAGGCCCACCACAAGTGCACGCGCCTTTTCTTCGACTGCACCGATCTCAGCTGCATTTCCCACCGGGTCGCGACGGAGCTCGTCCAGTTGATTGGAAAGAGTGCGGAACTCCGGGTGTTGCGTGGGGCGCACGTCCACAAGAAGAATGCCATCCACAGGCTCATCGGGCAGGAACGGGTAGCGCTCGCGCAGTCCTTCAGCACGAACGGCTCTTCGTAATCTTCCACGTCGGACATCACGCGCAGTGCGGGAGGCAACCTCGAGCAATGCCTGCTTCAATTGCGCGCCGCGTGCCGCGTCACCAGATGTCGTAGCTCGGGTGTACTGTGACGCGAGATTCGCAAACTCAGGGTCTGCCATAAGGTTCAAATCACCCACGGGTATGCCTTTCACGAAGCGACCTAGAAATGGGTACGCTGCCACAAGGGCATCTTCTTCTGCTTGGTGTGTCTCCATCATTACACGGAGGCGATTGTTCAACTGAGCCTTGGCCTCATTAAGTTTCTCCCTTCCCGCTACCCCGGGACCCTTCGCTGCCTCGTCTTCGTACAGCTTCAAATGCTCACAAAACAATTCATCGTCATCAAATGCCACTGTCCGTGAACATACATTCAACAGGGAACTATCGAGAAAGGGATACCGCGAAGTGGAGCGTGCAGTTTCCCGCTCTTCCAGTGCACGATGCATGAGAACGTCCCCAGCAACCTGTTCTGCACGCCGGTAAAGCTGCTCGTATAGCTGCCTCTCCAAGGGTGTCTCAGGTTTTCGGTCATTGGACACAAGTTCCCTGTAACGCACCAAAATCTCCTGGAAAAACGGATCGTCCTCCAGGTACAGCTCCTGAAGCGGGACGGTGCGGAGCGTATCCGGCAAGAGGGCACATGCTGACAGTGATGCCCCGATCATACCGGAGTAGTATGAACTTCCCCGCCTCTCTAGATCTGCCGCTTCTTCCTCCGCTGACGCTCTCCTTCGCTCTTTCATGCTGCGTTCCAGCTCCTGAAGCGCTTCCTCGTTCTTGGCGGGATCGCTCATTAGTTCATCATAGCGGGCACACATCTTCTGGAACTCTTCGTCACGTGCCAGTCGGGAGGACAATCCGTCGGTATCCTCGGAACCTAGGAACGGGTATTTCCTAAGAAGCATACACTTAACCAGTTCATTAAGGGCCAACTCATCCGCACGAGAGCACAGTGCATCTTCTATTCTCTTGAGGTGGTCGGCATCCGCCTCGACATTTCCAAGTGCAGAAAGGCGCTCACCAAGCAGTTGCTGGTATAAGCTGTCGTCACCAAGTGGTATGTCACTGAGAAGCACACACTTGCGGTCTTCATACACCAGGAAGGGATTGCAGGCGCGTACGTACTCATTTGCCTCCCCACGATCCCTGTCAGCCGCTCTTGCGTCGCGTGCAAGCTCCTCCACGCGCTTCAAAATCTCTTCTTCAACGGCACCTGCCACCTTGCCTTCTGATGTACGACGCTTTTCCAGTTGCAACAGAACCGCATCATCGTGGATCGGAAGTTCTCCAACGGGAACACCCAGCACACGCTTCGGAAGAAATGGGTACTGATGGCGCACTGCCTCGGTGGCTGCAGCACTCGCCTCGGCCAGGCCCACCACAAGTGCACGCGCCTTTTCTTCGACTGCACCGATCTCAGCTGCATTTCCCACCGGGTCGCGACGGAGCTCGTCCAGTTGATTGGAAAGAGTGCGGAACTCCGGGTGTTGCGTGGGGCGCACGTCCACAAGAAGAATGCCATCCACAGGCTCATCGGGCAGGAACGGGTAGCGCTCGCGCAGTCCTTCAGCACGAACGGCTCTTCGTAATCTTCCACGTCGGACATCACGCGCAGTGCGGGAGGCAACCTCGAGCAATGCCTGCTTCAATTGCGCGCCGCGTGCCGCGTCACCAGATGTCGCAGCTCGGGTGTACTGTGACGCGAGATTCGCAAACTCAGGGTCTGCCATAAGGTTCAAATCACCCACGGGTATGCCTTTCACGAAGCGACCTAGAAATGGGTACGCTGCCACAAGGGCATCTTCTTCTGCTTGGTGTGTCTCCATCATTACACGGAGGCGATTGTTCAACTGAGCCTTGGCCTCATTAAGTTTCTCCCTTCCCGCTACCCCGGGACCCTTCGCTGCCTCGTCTTCGTACAGCTTCAAATGCTCACAAAACAATTCATCGTCATCAAATGCCACTGTCCGTGAACATACATTCAACAGGGAACTATCGAGAAAGGGATACCGCGAAGTGGAGCGTGCAGTTTCCCGCTCTTCCAGTGCACGATGCATGAGAACGTCCCCAGCAACCTGTTCTGCACGCCGGTAAAGCTGCTCGTATAGCTGCCTCTCCAAGGGTGTCTCAGGTTTTCGGTCATTGGACACAAGTTCCCTGTAACGCACCAAAATCTCCTGGAAAAACGGATCGTCCTCCAGGTACAGCTCCTGAAGCGGGACGGTGCGGAGCGTATCCGGCAAGAGGGCACATGCTGACAGTGATGCCCCGATCATACCGGAGTAGTATGAACTTCCCCGCCTCTCTAGATCTGCCGCTTCTTCCTCCGCTGACGCTCTCCTTCGCTCTTTCATGCTGCGTTCCAGCTCCTGAAGCGCTTCCTCGTTCTTGGCGGGATCGCTCATTAGTTCATCATAGCGGGCACACATCTTCTGGAACTCTTCGTCACGTGCCAGTCGGGAGGACAATCCGTCGGTATCCTCGGAACCTAGGAACGGGTATTTCCTAAGAAGCATACACTTAACCAGTTCATTAAGGGCCAACTCATCCGCACGAGAGCACAGTGCATCTTCTATTCTCTTGAGGTGGTCGGCATCCGCCTCGACATTTCCAAGTGCAGAAAGGCGCTCACCAAGCAGTTGCTGGTATAAGCTGTCGTCACCAAGTGGTATGTCACTGAGAAGCACACACTTGCGGTCTTCATACACCAGGAAGGGATTGCAGGCGCGTACGTACTCATTTGCCTCCCCACGATCCCTGTCAGCCGCTCTTGCGTCGCGTGCAAGCTCCTCCACGCGCTTCAAAATCTCTTCTTCAACGGCACCTGCCACCTTGCCTTCTGATGTACGACGCTTTTCCAGTTGCAACAGAACCGCATCATCGTGGATCGGAAGTTCTCCAGGGAACACCCAGCACACGCTTCGGAAGAAATGGGTACTGATGGCGCACTGCCTCGGTGGCTGCAGCACTCGCCTCGGCCAGGCCCACCACAAGTGCACGCGCCTTTTCTTCGGCTGCACCGATCTCAGCTGCATTTCCCACCGGGTCGCGACGGAGCTCGTCCAGTTGATTGGAAAGAGTGCGGAACTCCGGGTGTTGCGTGGGGCGCACGTCCACAAGAAGAATGCCATCCACAGGCTCATCGGGCAGGAACGGGTAGCGCTCGCGCAGTCCTTCAGCACGAACGGCTCTTCGTAATCTTCCACGTCGGACATCACGCGCAGTGCGGGAGGCAACCTCGAGCAATGCCTGCTTCAATTGCGCGCCGCGTGCCGCGTCACCAGATGTCGTAGCTCGGGTGTACTGTGACGCGAGATTCGCAAACTCAGGGTCTGCCATAAGGTTCAAATCACCCACGGGTATGCCTTTCACGAAGCGACCTAGAAATGGGTACGCTGCCACAAGGGCATCTTCTTCTGCTTGGTGTTGTTTGATAATCTCTTGAATACGTTGTTCCTTTAATTTTTCTATGTTTCCCTCTTGTGGTGAGTTGGTTGTCATACTTTTTTGTTGGCGCAGCAGGTGTTTCATTGTTTCGTCGTCCTCGAGTTTCTGCAATAACACACTTTTTCCTTCGCATTTGTCATCAATGCCTTTGAATTTTTGCAATAATCTCCTTCTCTCTCGGTCTTGGAATGCTGAATCCTTAAGAAATGCTTGACGTACTTGATCCTTTCGAGTTTCCATTCTTGAGTTGAGACTTCTCATTATTGGTCCATTAGTTTCAACACCTTTGTCTTGTACTTCCTGATACTGCCGCTGAAGCTCCTTATAGTACCCGTCTTCCCTGATATAGTCGTTCACCTGCTCCTCTATGTCAGTCAATGAGCGGCTTTCTGTTATTTCGTTAGGCTGTTCTCTTTCCTTGATATTACGCGGACTCATGGTTTTGATCACCTCTGCCTTTCGTGTGATCTGGTCCTTTATTTGCTGTAGTTTACCAGCGTTCTTGCTAATGTCTTCTATAAGTTCATCGTGGTCCCCAACCAGCTTAGCAACATCTGGATTATGTAACATGCTTGGATCAGCATTACGACCGAGCATCGGGTACATCTTTCGCATCTCGTCCATTTGTTGGACTTTGGCAATCCGTTCTTTACGATCATCCTCCAATACTTTTTGAACATCGTCCAACAGCGCTGCGGTGCAGCCTTCGGTCCCAGATTTTTTAATCTGCTCAAGTACACCACGACGCTCCAGGAGTTGGATGTCCTCTAATGTTAAGGACTGTATCTCATGGAAGGCCTGCCGAATTTCTTCAACCTTCTTGATCTCCTGCAACGCTAGCTCATCGGCCCTGGTTGCCAACCGTAGGCGCGCATTCGCGGCAGCTTCTTCATCAACACAAACTCTTTGCAGAAGCGTATTATATTCGTCCAATAGTTGAGTAAAAATAGCGTCTTCCTGAAGTCGTAGGTGCCGTAGAGGAAAACACTTGCGCGTCGTGTAGATGAGAAACGGATTTGCCGATAAGGCAGCATCATCTGCATCAGCAAGCTGAGCATCGCTTAGGTGCAAGTTGAAAACGAGTTGCACAGCCCGGGAGTGAAGAGTAGCCTTATTCGCCGACAAATCACCTCCTTTCAAAGTAGTAAATACTTCATCTTTCCCAATCGGAAGTTCTCCAACGGGAACACCCAGCACACGCTTCGGAAGAAATGGGTACTGATGGCGCACTGCCTCGGTGGCTGCAGCACTCGCCTCGGCCAGGCCCACCACAAGTGCACGCGCCTTTTCTTCGACTGCACCGATCTCAGCTGCATTTCCCACCGGGTCGCGACGGAGCTCGTCCAGTTGATTGGAAAGAGTGCGGAACTCCGGGTGTTGCGTGGGGCGCACGTCCACAAGAAGAATGCCATCCACAGGCTCATCGGGCAGGAACGGGTAGCGCTCGCGCAAGTCTTCACTTTCTATGGCTAGGCGATTCTGACGCATGTTGAGCTCGCGGGCTATGGCAAGAACCTGGTTCAGCATTTCTCGCACTAGACGCTTTTGCCGTAACTCGGGGTTGCTTTCCTTGGATAACATAATTTTCGAATACTGCTCTGCCTTCTGGGCAAATGTTTTGCTTTCTCCTAAGTAAATCGTTGATGTATTAATACCTTCCATTTTACTAGGGATAAATGGGTACTTGGTCTGATGTTCCTTCATGCAGTTAATGCGTCTCCGGGCAAGCTCTGTTACATGTTGGTTGGCCTGATCACTGAACCTGTTCAGCGCTGCTAATGCAACGGGCTTTATGCCGGTTAGCTGCTGACGGGCTGCCACTAGTGACATGAACTCATCGTCAACCTCCACATCAAGCATATCTAAAGTAAACCCTAAATGCCGGCGATTGATAAACGGGTATTTTCCCTCCAAGCGCTGGCGTTTCCTGTAGCTGTTCGCATTCACTTTTCGT
Organism: Trypanosoma congolense; assembly: GCA_002287245.1. NCBI lineage: Eukaryota > Euglenozoa > Kinetoplastea > Trypanosomatida > Trypanosomatidae > Trypanosoma > Trypanosoma congolense. The sequence goes on along the minus strand of NHOR01000319.1, from coordinate 806,816 downwards.
GCCCACGAATTAATCTGAAGCACCCGCTGCTCCATTTGGTGAGTGAGCTCCCATGCTGCAGGGGAGTCGTCCGTATGGCTCTTGGCCTCATCGTTTCGCCGTTGGGATAAAACCATGTAGTAATCATCATACATATGTGGTATTGTGTCAATGGTAAACTTTCCAGAAGTAAAGCCTTCCATATCGTAGTTCAGGCCTCTCAGTTCCTTATCGTCACAATGACTTGCGGCGAGGTAGTTGACGGCGACCACCATTTCGGCTTGAAGTTGTCCATCCCCACTCCCATTTCTAAACCTTTCGACTAAATTTGCTACCACTGGATCCTCGTATATTCGCAATGTTGACAGGCGCTGGTGATGGGGTCTTTCATCGAGAAAAGGAAACTCCCTATGCAGTTCCTCATCGTCCACCGCAAGCAGCGAGCGCACAGTGTAGGCCCGCTCCCACATCGCATTGAGCTTCTCACTTATGAGCACATCAAGCCTCTTCTCATTCGCGTCTCCACGAGAAGCGCAAAGACGTCTCATGCAAAGAAGATCATTCAAGTGTGTGTCCCCAGCAAGATCCCTAGCGGAGACAGAGTACCGCTTCGAGGACGATAACCATGGCGCAAGTTCCTTTCGCCATTGGAAACATTCGCGCTCAATCTCTTCCACACAGGCACCCAACTGCCGCTGAGCCTGCATTAGGTCAACCGAAGCGCCGCTGGATTTGCTGCATTTGTGAATCTGGTCAATTAGCGTGATAACGCGCTCGTCTTCCAAAATGTAGATCCAGGGAATCGGCAGCTTGAGATTAACGTACGCTTCATATGTATCGCTAAAGTCCTGCTCCAGGCGGTCCACGTAGGCTCGCTCCATTGCAACGTTCCTTGCTTTGTGGGCAACATATTCACCCACGGCATGCTCCACTTCATTGATTCGGGTGGCATCTGCACCGGGACCTAATTGACGTACGAGCTCCACGAAGAAGGCATCATCCTCTAGCCTCAGAGTGGCGATGTGCACACCATGAACCTCAGCGCGCAAAAAGGGATACCGCTTCAGAACATTGCCTTCTTGGATCGAGCGGTGCAGCTCCCACATGCGCTCTTTCATTGCTTGCTCCAGCTGTCTGCTCTCCAACGTGTCGTCCTCGATACGCGCACGCTTGTGAGCAAGTTCGACAAAAATCTCATCCTCAAGCAGGCGGACATCTCCAAAGGGGAATTTGTCGCCCCGAGTTGCAAGAAATGGATACCGCTGCAATATACCACGGTACACAACCGGACGTGCGGAGAGTCGTTGCTCCAGACACTTCCGGTTGTCTAAGTATGCCAAATAATCGGTGTCGGTTTCAGGGACGCCGGCCTTGATGAAAGCATCTCCCGCTTTGTCAAGTGACTCCTTGGCATTCTGCAGGCGATTAATATCAATTTCAATGGCGCCTCTATTATTTTGAACGACGGCATATTCCCTGCTATGGGTGCCAAAAAGTTCCGCCGCCTTATCACCAGCCTCCCGCAACAGTGTCATGCAGTGCTCCGCGTACTTTTCCCTATCCCATGACCTGTAGATGTGTGCCCCATCCGTCAACAAAGATGGCATGTCCAAGGATTCTGTTGGTTTTTTCTTACTAATCGTGATGGCGGTAAGCAGCACCCTTATGGCATCCTCGTAGCGCCCTTCTGACTCAAGCTGCAAACTTAAGTCCCACAAATAATACACGAAAAAATCGGAGGCCCAACCAATTGTGCTGAGCTCAATCGAGTGTTCGACAAGTTCTCCCGTGTTGACGGAGCAAGAAGGAAGAAGTTGTTTGCACTGCAGCAGTCCTTTGTATGGCTGCAGGTGCAACCACGCACCGTGCTCACTTTTGAGGTAGCCCGGGAGCTTATGAATCGCACTGAAGAAGTGCCCTGCAGCCTCTTCCACACATGCACGGTAAGTTGCAGGCTCATCAGTCTGATACAGCTCTACCACACGCAGTAGCCAGAATCCGTACTCGATGTGTAGTCGACCTTGTGTCACAGGGCCTGTCATTGTCTCAAACCCTTTCATTGCCTCTGAAAACATGTGTCTGCCTTCTGCCATGTAATTCTTCTGCATTGTTGCGAAGCATACCTCACAAACGCTACGGCGGGAATGAAGGGTGGGCATGCTCACCTTCCCGGATATCTCGTCCTGTGCCCTCATCGTCTCACGAACCAGGGTGAGCGCCTCCTCATACGCCTTGTCCCAGCATGCGACTTTCCAACGCACTGGCAAACAGAAAGCATACCGGAAACTGTCCTTCATGGGAACAGTCTTGTATTTCTCACTCAAGGCACGAACATATTGCGGATCTATAAGATTGGGTAAAACGCGTGCATTGACATGAGCATGCCACTTCATGATGGTGCCGTTTTGAGAGGTCTTCTCGATGCTAACTCCAATAAGGGCGCATATGCGTGCCAATATGTCCGCCTTCATGCCCGTACGTACACTGGTCAGTGAATCAATAATGTCCTCATCAAGATCTACAATGCCATACTTCTTGGCAACAACTTCTAAAAAAAGGCTGCGGAAGTTTTCCAATTTGGCAAAAACCATGGCAATATGCTTTGAAAGAGTGCCAGCCAATGCTTCGTCATCGTAGGCCACACGCTTTCCCTGCACCTCCAAGTAGAATTCCTGTTTCACGGAACGCGCAAGCATTTCAATGGAAACTAATTCCCTCAATCGAGATAAAACATGGGGAGGGAACATCCCTGACTCCTCAGCTTTGCACAAAACCTGCTTTAAAAGACACATATTGATACCGATTGAGTGCAATACATCACATAACTTCTTCAGCCGCTCTCCCACTGCGCGAGACTCGCTGTCCACACAAGCCTGCACAATACGGTTGAGCACCTCTGCGTTGCCAAGGAGTGAAATCGTGTCACCATGGCCATCTGTCACATTACAACACAACCGAAGCATTTCCTGACGCTTCATAATTGTGTCATCAACAAACAGTGGAGTAAGTGTTGAGTTAGAGTTGGTCAAATATAAGCGACCATCCAGCCCTTCGTACACTTCCAGCGTCCCATCGGGGAACGGAATGTTGAGCGCGTCCGCCATGTGGATAATCTCAGCCTCCACTTCTTTGTCGTTCGTTGAGTCGGCCCCGTACAGGCGGGTCGGATTCGGCGGCATGGGCACAAGAGCTTGTGCGAGCACCGGCATTCCACGGTAGAATATCATGCACGATAGCGGCACAGTCAACAAACGGGTACGGCTCTGCAGTACACCACGTAGGGATGCCACATAATTTCTCCCAGAACGGCTGTCTGGCAGCACACGAAAGAAGATGTTGTCTACACGATAACACTGTAGGAACTTGGGGAGCTCCCGAGGCCCGTCATCGTCAAGTGTCACAATTTGCCTAGCAGTACGTACGGCCGCATCAACAAATTCCCTCTCGATGCGGCGGAGGGTTTCCATGCGGCTCTCTGCTTGGGGAACGGTGCTATCGTCCATTTCCCACGCGAGCTGAAACTCGGCATTCCAGTCTCTACCATACCGTGTGATGTCTGAACAGCAAGCGAGAAACGGCTTAGGTGCCGTTTGCTGCATAGGAAATGCAGCAAGCTTCCTGATAGACAGCCTATGCCGGGATGCCTCTAAAAGTGACGGTGCCCGGACTGATGTGCGCTGAGAACTCATGCTGGTCATCCGGGAGTAGTTAGATCGATCGTCCTCTGTTGGTCCGGTATGATGCCTTTGGTTCGAGAACATGACGCTCTGTCGATCCCGTGCGCCTGTTTCTACCGACCGCTCAGAACGGTTATCGCTACGGCTGCGGCGCTTCATCGTAGGAAAACGATGACAATGCGAAGAAGAAAATAGCACTAAATAATATATAAATATATATATGGGTGGGTATGTACGTACTCCTTTCGCCCCTTAGCCCTAACTCCTATTCACTCCCCGTAAACTAGACTACGCGTCGCACCCAAAGGCAAACTCAGGGCAAATGAGACGACGGAAGGAAAAGAAGCCAAAAGAATAAAGATACATGGAAGTAATGCTCACTGTGTGAAAGTTAATGGGAAAGTATATTTAGCAAATACATGTAACGCGCGGAGAAGTTAAGAATGGAACCCGCCACGACAATGTGGAGAGTACTTACCACTGTTCTCATGTAAGCAGCAACAGATCAAGCAGGAGAACGGTTGTCATATCGATGGTCGCCATAACCGGGCCACGCGTCGTTATCATAGTGCCAGCACCGATGCCCCTCTGTCGAACTTTTCTTCCAGACACGTCATGAAACTGGCTCACGGAGGTCGCTAGAAGGCACCCCAAACATCGCTACGAAGCCCACAAGACAAATGGAGGAATCCAAGCGGTGGTGCGTCCACCTAACGTCAACATGATGTTGACTCACATAGATACGGGCCACAGAGGCAATCCATAAGTAAATTAGTTCATAGGACAGCGCATTAGCCAACCACACAACACAGTTGATATCATTTCATCCCACATAAATCACATTCTTTTCCTTCTGTGTGTGATCTCCAACAACCCTAGGCACTACAACCGGATTTGCATCAAGTCATCATACTCCTCGTGGCCCTCGCGCGGACGCTTTCTCACCTCAAGTGGTTTCGCTATGCTCTTCAGCATTTCCGCCTGGAGGTCGGTTCGTTGCATAATTGATTGAAGCTGTTCCTCCTCGCTGACTCCCATCTTCACGTGCGACACAGCTCGCTCGAGAGGGTTGACAATATCCCGCTGTGTTTGCTGCTTGCGGAGCTCCTTTCGCCCGCCCCGCTTCTTCTTCACCTCTTCACCGCGTATAAAAACCTGCGGAACAGGGAGAGCCTGCGTATCGTTAGCGCATACTTTACCCTCCGCTAGCAACAGCGCAAAGCTTTGCCGTACCTTCTCTAATTCTCCATCACCAAACGCACCGTCGGGGAACCTACCAGAGATATCGGTTTTCAGAGCAAGGTAACACTTCCGAGCGAGTATAGCAATACCCTTTCTGGCAGCCTGTAAGTCCTCCGCCCGCACGTCGTCGCCACCAAAAAACTCCACAAATACGGGAGCCTCAGCAAGGTATCCAGCACGAAGGTGGTGTCCGCTGGTAAAATTCTTCCCTTCCTCCAGGCCGACACGTCGCAGTGCGGCGTCAGACAGCTGCGCCAGCGCAGCAACGCTGCCAACTCCCTCAATCAACTTCTTTTTCACCTCAAATCCTACCAGGGCACAGAGGTTGGGTAGCAGCGTCGCGCTGCATCCCGAAGCCATTTACCTTCCCCGCCCCCGCAAGGCAAACGACACCTTCTCTACCGCCCCACGCACCCCCCAAAGATGAGTCTGTAGGATAAAAAAAAAAAGAAAAGATAAAAAGGGGGGAAAACAACTGGAAGGGGAAGAGAGAAAGAGTACGTAAGAGGTAATAATTAGGCAATCACTTCGAAACAACTTTAAAGGAAATAGGGCACAATTATGTGATCGCCACTCTCACACAACCGAATATCCGTCGCATCTAAACAGAGAAAAGGCTGAATTGATGCCGCGTTTAAATACGGGGGGAGGGCCCCCAAAAAGAAGCAAGTTTTGTCAAACATGTAACGCCACTTGCTCCTTTTATCGACCGTTCAACTTTATGTTATTCATGTATGCAAGCACACCATCAGGACGACACGAGAGACGATGGAAGAAAAGAGTTAGAGAAGTAACAAAATAACAGAAGCGTGTATATCGTTTCTGCAAATCACAGGAACTTTCATACAGTTTTTGTAGCGCGGGGCCTCTTTCTTCCAGTGCCTCCTGGCATATTCATAAGCCGCTGCACAATTGCGTCACACTCCGCCTGAATCCTGCGCTCACGCTCCTCCTCACACGCAAGCAACCATATGCAGAGGATGAAAGCGGAAGCGCCGAGCATACGTTTGCTGACCACCTTACAATCTGCGCGGGCGGCCGATCGACCACTTGTGCGTAATTGCGACGCCAATTGTCCCAACCGTAACGAGCACAAGGTACTAGTGACCCGTGGCCACGCTTACCTTTTTGCATCACATCTTTTATGCATTTGTACAAATCGTATTGTCGGTAGATGGAGCCGTGTCTACCCTGGGTATCCACTTGCTGTGAACGAGCTCTCGTAACACGCTTGAAGTCACGTGAAAGCCAAATGTTAGCTGAATCGTGCTTCCAGGTGGCAACAGCGCCACTCTTCACCGTACGGTCTCGCGATTCGAAGAATGCCGTTAAGCAGTCCTCGTCTACTGAAAGCCTTGCAATAAACAAGTCCTCCGGTGCTTCGTTCGTGTATTCCTCATTGCTACTCTCTGCAACAGTGTCCGCGGAAGAGCTGGGGCTCCACGAGTAGCGTTTAATCCACGATTGAGACTCCTGCGGTTCCAGTGGCCCCAATGGACGATCGTTGTGGTACAGATCGATACACGCCAGACCTGTGCCACCAACGAAACAGACAGTTTCATCACGAGCGAGAACTAAACATCGTACGGAGAATCCAACGCGCAGCTCGCAAATGGACGCGAGAGAAGTTGTGTCGAAGATTATAAAATGGCCACTAATCCCACACGTTACCAACCATGTTCCAGTTGAAAAAAATTCCATCGCGGTCACCGTTATTGTATGTCCATGCAGCCTCGAAACTCGATCATTGGCATTAGTTAATAAATTGGCAAGTGGCTGCACCACTGGCAGGGCGTCGTGTCCCGCAGAGGCTACCAGATACGTGGAAGAAGCACTAATGCAATGAACAGGACCGTTGTGAAGCGCACGGGCATAAACACAGGCAAAGGCGTGGCCGTCAGAGCCCGCTAAAGCGGTTGCATCGACTTCTACATCATCACTAACGTGTGTAAAAGCGAAAAGACAACCGGTGTCCGTGCCTATGAGGTGCATGTGGTCGATGCACAGAACAGCGGTCACATGAATATCGTCACAGAGGCAGCTCCCAAGCAGTGTCCCTGAGTCCTGCGCCATGGTTTGTCCAACACCCACCCTGAGTCTTTTTCTTTCAACGTACGGCGGGTGCTGATTGTTAAGAAAAAAAAAAAGAAGAAAAAGTACAAGGAAGAAAGACACAGTGTAAAAAAGGACAGCGAAATAAAAGACAGAAACTTAAGGAGTGTACCTTGCACGCAACCTTAGAGACAAGTGGGTGGATATATGTTCTGATATGTTTAGGTCACAGATATCACACGTTTAAAGTAAGCTGGGGCAGAGAAGTGAGTGCAATGCCCCGTGACATTTAATGTACTAGAAAAACGTATTGACTTAATGGTGATGCTGTGTGCTTATTTGTCGTAAAGATAGGCAATGTAAGAGTGCGCGCGCACACACACATCAGCTGTGTCAACGGTGCACGCGCGTTAGTGCAGCAGCACCACTACACAGTAATGGAAAAGGACATTGTTGACAAACGGTTACTGCACGATAAACAATCCTATAAAACAAGAAGTGGGGATCTTCTTCGCTCGTCAGCCAGGCTCCCGCAGCTTTTTATCGGGTCTCGAACGATTATTCCTAGTTACCCTGAGGATGTTTCAGGTTGAGGAGCATGTTGCTTTCGCTTGGAAGAAAAGTAACGTTGCGCAGCGGTATCAGCTTGGAGGCAATGTCTACCGCCGCTTCAATCCTCCGGAGCTCTAACAATCCCTCACCTGACCGCTGGATTGCATCAGAGATCAGGCGCGCAGATTCTGCTTCGCCTTCCGCACGAACAACTGCCGCTCGCCTCTTCTGCTCGCTCTCTTGTACAACGTACCGGAATCTTTCTGCTTCTTGCTGCGCCACCTGTTTCTGCTCTACGGCCACCATGAACTCTTTTCCGAACTGTATGTCCACAAGCGAGAGATCCTCCAGCACAAGCCCAAACTGCGAGGCTTTGCTCTGCATCAGTTGATAGATACGTGCAGACACCGCGTCACGCTTCTGGATTAGCTCCTCTGCCTTGTACTCAGCCACGACTGCCTTCAAAATCTCATTGCTGATGGAGGGAAGAATCCGCTCGTCGTAGTCCATACCGAACTCGCGGTAGATCTGAGGCAGGCGATCGGTTTGCGGACGAAACAACACCCGGAGACTTATGTTAACCATCTGAAGATCTTTAGTACCAGTCATGGTCTTCAGCACACGCGGACGAATGCGGATGTTGAACACTTTGATCTCATCGAGCCCTAGGATGCGGCATTGAAGGCCCTCCCCGTACACAGAATCCTTTAGACCGGTGATCCTATTGTAAAGGATGGCAGCCTCCCCGGGATACACAACAAAGCAACAGCTGTAAAAGCCCGTGGAAGCGGCCGCCACGCCCAGCATAAATCGCTGAATAAACCTGATCTTCATTATTGCCAACAAAACTTTTCTTCGTACTCGCTCTTAAACCTAATCATGTAAGAACACAAGCAAACAAACGATTAAAAGAAAGGGACGGGAATCATAAGAAAGAAAAGGTACAGATCGAGGTGTTTGTATGCTGCACACAAGCCCCCGATGCACATAGTGCAGTTAAGCTATACAGAAAATACCCATTGGGCTTTTCATTATAAAAAGAAGTCTGAAAAGACCACAGTGTATTCAACTAATGAATGCGCACATGCAATCCAAGTCATTTTGCTTTACTTCCCCAACGATGAAACACGATCACGCCCTTCATCGTTGTGGCTTTTTTTTCCGTTGTGTTCTTTATACGTCTCGTTATTGTTGCTTTATTTATTTTCATTTCCCCTACCCCCTCAAACTGCATGCTTCACTGTGTTGAAATATTTTCCCTTTCGCTGTCATGTGCACTGTGACTACCGGACCTTAAGAAGCGCGTCACCGCCCACCAGTTATCCCCTCTCGATCACCTTTAGATATGAACCAAATTATTTACTTATGTTAACATTATCCTTTAATATTCCTTTCCTCTTCGCTATTTGCCTCAGCTGTAGCTCGCCACAGTGTTGCTACGCGCAGATTTAAAGGCGGCCTTAACACCGGCCTCCACCTCCCCTCCGTTCATCTGAAACCACTCGTCTATTGTATCACTGTCCACGAGACCCATAGCGTGCAGCGAGGCGATGATAAAGCCGGCGAGTTGGGTTTTCTGAGGCTTTGCCATTGACACCAGTGACTCGATCACGGGCAATGGAAATTTTGGGGGCTGCTCTGCCTCCGGAGGTGGCACCTTCTCCCAGAACCCCATGAGTGTGTTGAGAACTGTCTCGTCGGGGTCGCAGAGCATGCCGTAAGTCGTGCACAGGACACGAGCGGTGTCGTAGTACACATCAGTTAAAACATCGTCACCGGAGACAATTTCCAGCATTCTGACAAAACGCTCACTAAACTTTGGCACGTCCTCGAGTATTCCTTCTTCGATAGCAGTCGCAAGCGCAGTGGAGAAGGCATCAAACACTTCGTCGTCCTCTAGATATATGCCAATGATAATAAACTTGCTAGCATCCAGCTGTGCGTCCTTCTTCGTTGTCTTGCAGGCTTCACGCACCACCTGAGTGGCCACTGCTCTTGAAAGGTCGGATTTTGAGCTGAAGTGACGATCACAGCCACGGAACTCATCAGTCCAGTTCGGGATACACTCATTTCCGCAATCACTAACCCAGCCTTGAAAAAGTGAGCGTACACGCGCCTCAAAGTCCACCGGCTCGGAGACGCCGGGGCCGCTGTTGCTGCACGACGCCTTTGACTTTACAACATCGCGCCAGTTCTGCGGCGTCGCGACCCCCCAGGCATCCCTGCTCGCGCATGCGGTGCCACCCTGCTGGTTTACCGCCGAGTCAGGGGGGGCTACATTTTTGCCTTTCTTCACTCCACCTGGGGCATTACCTGAGTTCACCGTTTGTGGTGGACGGGCGGCTCCCTTATCAGCCACGCGCTGGGGCTCTTTCTGGATTGAAGCAGACGTGTTCGGCACGATGGAGGAGCGCTCCTCCCAGTTGCGATCACGTCGCAACTCTATCAAATTCAGCATCTTAAAACGTATTCGCGGGAGATACACTTCCTTTTGATCTTTGAGGTGTCCAGAAGCTTGAAGTAGTCATCCAGCTTGGGTTTAAGCGCAGTTACGTTGTCGAGATTTTTGCCAATTGTATGGAACAACTCGATAATGAACTCAATGTCCTCGCTAGTGGGGTGACCGCCATTTTCAGCCTCCTGCAATATGCTGTTGATGATATCCATCATTGTGTTGTGCGAAAGAACCCTGTGCATGAAAAGCTCTCCGATAAACTTCATGTTGGCCAGTTGGCGCCGCATAAATGAAAGCCGCTGCTTCTCAGCCTCCTCCCCTGCAAGCCCATCTGCTGTTGGTACCTTCCGCCGGTTTTGGAACTCTGTTTGTGCGACACCAACAACAGCATTGCGCAACTCTGAGCGCCTCTTGCCATCCGCCTGCCATTTTGACGTATTGAGACTAACCTCATATTCGGCAAGCTTGTAGCAAACACCCGCGTAGAACTTACTATTCTCAGGTTCTTCGAGTGCTTTGTTAAATATGATAGACACCGTCATCCGTAACGCTTCCTGTGAAGAGAAGATCGTATCTGTCTGCAGCTTTGCTACAATTTCATCGAAGTTGGCCGCACTCAGCTTGTTGAGTGACCCCCGCACGAGCCGCTCAACCCACTCATTTGTAGACTTCGCGGACCCGCGTGCGACCCATGCATTTGGTCCCCGCACGAGTTTCGTCTGAGTCTGTCGCTTCCTACGGCATGCCTCTTCAAGGGAAAACCCAGGATACGGTGGCTCGCGATAGAGCGGTTGCATTTCGCGAATCTGTGCTATCGAGTAGACGTACATTGCGCTGAGGCCCTACTCCCGCTTCGATTGTTAATGCTACTTCTCAGTGGGCAACACCCCCTCTCCCGGGTACACCACCTTGCCTACGAGTTGCCGGTTCCAAGCGATAGTGCGGGACTAACGTTAGTGCGCCAGAGCCGCTTGCAAATCGGTTTCCTGTGCCGTACAGGAAGCACAACTCTACAGGAGGAAAACCGACCAATAACAACAACACGGAAAGAAACCAGTGCTCCTTTATTGCTCCCTTCGGTACCTGTGAGCCAATGTAACAAATGTGACCATCAATGCGTTTTTTTTTTTTGCAAAAGAAAGAAAGGAAGATGAAATAAGCACAAAGAAAACGGGTGTCATGTCGTAAAGGGGGAAAAGCAATGGACCCAAAAGCGATATGTCCATTGTGGTTCTCCAGATTCATAAGAAATTTGTCTTCATGGCCGCACATAGATCCCAACGACAACATAGGTGAAAATAAAAGAAACTCTCAACAATTAAAGAACAAGAAGTCGCTGGTGCAACAAAAGCAACAACACCAACTGCTGCACACCGGTACATGGCCCACATGAATCATAGGTGTGCCGCCCAGCCAAAGATAAACAGAAAGGAAACGAACAGACATGGTACTAGCAGAGGAAGCATTTCACGTGATACTCATGATGTCGTCTAGGAGATTGTCAACCTCATCGCCAGTCATTTGCGATTCTCCATGAGATTTTGATCCTAACGTCTTGTCTGCCACTGGAGACCTTGCTTGTGGTAGCAGCCGTGGTGGCATTGTCTTAGGGAAAGGCACTGACTTTACCCGCAACTGCATGGCGGTGAATATCCGTTTCGGCAAGAAACCAGGCTGCTTCCGTCCACGCTCTACATCGATCACAACAGCTTTCCCGTGGAGCCATTTCTTACCGCTATTCCCCGTGGCCCTCTTGACCTCCACGCCCCGCCCAAACTGAACAAAAGCGTACCTGCGGCTGCGCCCCTTGTGATCGAAGATTAGGCGCACGCTCACGACGCGACCAAACTGCTCACAAAACATACGAACATCCTCCTCCACAGTTTTTGCGTGTAAGCGTGACACAACTACCGTACAGAGCGGGTCAGAACATATCTTTATGTCAGTGTAAGGATTGCGACGCTCCTTTTCGTCCTCCATCTGCTTCAGCCAGATGGTCTGTCTTGTCGCAGGCTCATCCGCTGCGACTGCAGGCCGCACCAGTGTCGATGACGCTGCTGGCATCAAACGCTCTGCTGCCACGATATCCAGCGCCCGCTTGTGCAGCAGGTGTACTGGACTGTTGGCTATAGGCACGCGGCGTTGTCTGCGTTTCGGTATAAATTGAGGGGGCGGCCTGCTCTGAAAAAACGACGCCTTCCACCTCATGTGTTCTTCTACCCTTCGTTGTGCATTCTTCTTGCGGGTCAAGTCCTCCTCGCTCGGGGTCTGCATCCGCAGCCTAGGATAAACCTTATATGCATAAAAGTCAAGAAGGTATCCCGATAAAACAAGCAGGAAGCAAAGGTATCCCGCTGTCTATGTTAAGAGGTTGCGAAGTCAACAACAACAACAATAAGCAGGTAATACTAACGTGTATTCCAACAACATTCAATACCTTAAAGCAATACCACCTCCCCCCCAGGCCCCAACTTCTGTGCTGAGCACCATCATAAGCATTTGGCTCTACGCGAATAACACATTACGGATCAATTCCACGCGAACAACAACAAAGGAAAAAATCCAGAAAAGGAAGAAAAGAAGCAGGAAGTTACGCTCACTTACCCATAACACCACTCCATCACTGCCCGAGTTCTCGCTCTTCTACTTCAGTAACATCTAACCCCAATTAAGGGAGAAAAAAAAGGAACGGATGCGACGCATCTCGACTCTAAACCAAACACGAACAAGCAGAGCGGTAAAAAGCAGTTGAAGACAGCACATCATCTATGGTAAGCAGATGTGTGATGTAAGCCAGAGTGACAGGCAGCCGAGAAAAGGGATGAAATCCGTGGAAATTTTAAAAAAATGATTGAAGAAAAAGACAACAAAACGCAAGGAGTGCAAAGCTCTGTGTGGCCTTCTAGATATTGAAGAAGAAATCGATCCACAAAGGGGTTAATTGGCGTGCTCCGTACGGCTAAACACGCGTGTAAAGCATCATGGAACTGCGGATAATAGTGCAAAAAAAAAAAAGAAAAAAAGAACTTGATGTGCAGGAAAACAAAATATGATCGCACGCGACGAAACAGAGAACGGAGGCATAAACCAATCATTTGCAATTTTCTATTAATAATAATATTAATAGTAATAATAATGATAAAAGCGCATGCACTAAGAGCGCCAATAACGCCTCCCCCACAATAACAGAACTTAAATAATGGGCAATAATAATAATAATAACACTAGCACGGCAAACTCCTAATGGAGTAACGACTCACTGAAGTTTTGGAAGAAACAAAGGAACTCTCGCTCATTACATTCAAGTCGCACCCCGTGCACTCAGTAGGGTCCACGTACCACGTGAACGAGGGAAGTGGATTGACGAGGAGACCTTCACCGTAGTAGTGGAACCACATCGCAGAAGCCCGAAATATATCCAAGTGCACAAGGGCACAGAGCTCTCCAGGCGTCAATCGGAGTCCCTTAGTGCCCTGCCGTTCAAGAAGGTGTTGTCGAGTTTCAGCATGCAGAGACAGCGGTATGTGCCACTTTTTACAGAAAAGGATGTCTCCATCACTTAACCCAGACTCGGATGATCCGCTCTGAAGGCTCATTTGTGTCTCGAAGCGGGGACGCATGCCGATGAGGTGGCTAATACCAATGACCCACGCCTCAAATTCTGGTACGGATTCGCACACAAAGTTGACCCTTAGCACGATGGTGTCGGAATTCTTCAATTGGTGCCTGTAGGAATGCCCCAACTGGTGTAACATACCCCACTAGAGCTTTCACGGACACATCCAAGAGAAAGGCCCACTACTGAGTCGATAGAAATGTACCCCACTTTCCCTAGCAACCTAGAAACCGCCCAACACAAGCGCTCCTCGCCATGTTTGTTTGTCACGTAAAGTATTCGATCGGAGCAGCTTCCATCATCGTCATACTTTTTCACCCTACCGCCCATCCTCATAAATGACGCAATATCTTCCAGTATTTCCCTGTCGTCATACTTTGTTCGACGCCCCCCCCTTCCCCCGCGGTGGGGGTCGATCGGTTCCATGGCAGCATTCACTCGCAACCAATATGGGAAGGGCTGAACCTCCACCTCTTTAGATTCGGTCCCTGTGCGACCAACCATGAATTTTAGTGCGGATTGACTCCGTGAGCCCCGCCTCCCAGTGGGGAACGCCGCCTCGCCACTTTCAACCGCCCGCGCCATGCTGAACCTCCACACATCCATTATGTGTTCATTGTAAAGCCATTGTCGCTCTTGTTGTTCTATCAGGGTTGAAGAAAGAAGTCTGTTTCTGTACATTAAGCTGCTCGCCGTAAGAAGCATACTCGACAGCTCAATTGCCCTCTCTGCATCATCGGAAATCTGATACCAATCGTCTTCATCTTCGTCATGAGACGGCGGCAGCCTGTCAGTGGTGTAACTACGAGAGCAAACAGTGTCATCTTCATGAACCAGTTCTGTATTTTCCAACTTAAATTCATGTGGTATGTCTACGGTCTTCTCAATTTCACTTCTCAAGAACATGCAGCGCTGATGAGCTTCCTCCCGCCACGCACTAATTTCATTAAGTTCCGTGCTCTCGTCCATAAGCAACTTCTCCCACATCTCAGTACCGTCTAGGTGCGTCATGCTTGTACCGTCACCAGCATCGGCAACCTCTGAAACGCGTTCGACGACACCCGAAGCCTGCTCACAGAGCTCACGCAGCCTTTCAACTTCCCTCTTCCATTTGCACACCTCCTCATCACAAAATTCCTGCTGAATCCTCTCCTTTTCCTCCGTCGGCAACAGTTCTTCCCTTTGTAAACCTCTTGTTTTGAGACTGTCACACAAAGTGAGTAGTCCCATTTGCCGACTGGCGGAGTCCGGCAGTCGAAGATGAAACGGAACATCATAGAGAATGTTGTTTGGGTCCCCTGCGATGTATCGAATCTCCTCCGGGGGGTGGAAATTGTAACATTTGCGAGCAATCCTCAGATCAGCCGAGAGTTCTAGCTGGCATCTCAGGGAAGCTTTGTAACCTCCTATTGTCAGTACATCGTCCAGCTCGCCCACAGCACGAGAAACTGACTGTGGGACCTTAATATGTTTCACCTTGTTGGCAAATTGGAGGGATGAGAGCGTCTCCGGAAAGGAAAGCACACTAGGGCTGACGGTCACGATTATAACAATGTGGCAATTCGGTGATCCCAAAGAGTCGCGAAGAACAGATGTCAGCTTTGCATTGCGGTAAGGTATGTGCTGCGCGCCCTCGTATAGAGCCTGTACAACAGTCCCCAGTGCAGTCAGCGATGAGTTAATTGCTTTAAGCTCCCCGAAACTAACAGTATTTATGTCTATATTTTTTGGCTTCTCACTTCCGGCAAGGTCAACCAACAATAATTTGCTGTACATTACTGGTGCTTTAGGGTCACCAAGTAACATATTTGATGCGTCAGTAAATAGTGCGTGGCTACACGTAGGGGGTTGCTTCTTGCTACCACTCCGTGCCTGTGACGCCTCTTTCAAAGCCAAGCAATGAGAAAGAGTCAAAGGCGCGGTGTTTTCCTGCATAACAGGCTGCTGGTATAGCTCAATGCTGAAAAAAGCGTGCGAGCGAGAGGACGTGTCGTTTGCATATGTCATTCGCTGCGTACGCCTAGACGACGCCTCCTTGTACATACGCAGTGCATCATTGAGATTGCGAACGTGTACGTATTTAAGATTTTGCAAAATAACGTTATCATTCATGACAAATACTTGAATAGGTTCCGGTGCTTCTGTGCCACTAAGCAAATCCCGCACCTCATCCAAGTAAATCTCTACAGCAGAAATGCACACGACGGTATGCACAACGCCCTGACGCACGGATGCGTAGTGAAGTATGTCCTGCAGCGCGCGCAGAAGTATACCCGTCTCACTCGTGATAAGCCCACCATCCACAGGTTTATCATTTACACCACCCAAAATAGTGTACGTCTTCCCACTACCCGTCTGACCATAAGTTAAAATCAACGAATTAGTGCCAGATAGAACGTTGTCCACTGCAGGAAGGGCAAGCGTCTCGTACACATCTTCCTGTGAAGCGTCCTCATCAAGAGCGTAGTCGCAGGCGAAGTGAAATATGCGCTCTCTCATCCGCAGTGGTCTGTCAACTACACGCAACACCGTTTCAGACAGCACAAAGCACGCCTTCTGGTGATTACTCCCATTCGCTAGTGACACCTCTGTGCTATCTAAAAGGGGTCGAACCCGCACGCCTACGTTAACAACAACTGAACTGGTTGACATTGTCTCTTAAGGCATTCAGCATACCGTGAAACGTACGACGGACCTTGTGGGGCTGTCGAGTACTAGACAAAAGAAAAATGTAAGGAAATCAATAAGAAAGCATTGCTGAGTCTCAACTGACACGAGAGGAAGAAAATTTGTCTGCAGAGCACCCATTGGCACGATGGGTGTGGATTAGGGGAAGGCAACATGTGAAAAATAACTGTGCATATACTTTGATACAGTTACGCCATAACGCCCCTGCACCAGCACACATTTCAGTATGTTGATGCATCATGGAGTTAAATCCAAGGATAATTAACACCTTTAGATATCAATACGATGCCTTCTTCCATCAACTGCTCAATGGCGGGCTTTATCATCTTCCGTATAGTTTGCTCCACCTTGCAGTCAGCGCCTTGTACCGACCCGAAGTTGGATAACACACGAAAACTTTTAAGCGGATCGCCAAATAGCTGAACTTTTATTGCACGTCGCTTCACTGACATCCTGTTCGACAACACATCTGCAAATGACGGTGTGCTGCTACGAATCCGTGCAGATGACCTCAAGTACCCTCCGATGTGCCCTCAGTTTCAGCTGAGGAAAGAAGGCCATCTGCGGTGTCGAGCGCACCCGGCAGACGCATCGCCCCTCGACCTCCGCCTCCAAGAAGCACACCGTACCCCGAACTGCTCCGTGCAGGCGTGGTGCTCGCGGGGCGCTGCGGCCTCAAACCACTGGTGCTCTTCCTGCTCCTAGTGCTCGGCACGTGAGAAAAGGTTGCTGTGTTAACAGTCTTATCACACTGCGTGTTTTCTTCGAGTTCGTGGAGAATTTCAATAGCAGCCATCCCATCAACTTGGATGTCTCGGAGTGTCATCTCGAAAGGGCAAAAAAAGGGAAGAGCAAAGTTGTTATCTGCCTCCTCAGCTTCAGATCCCACCATGTCAAGATTGACCTCTAACCCACTCATGCGAATAGAAAAATCACCAGCGTAGCGCACCTTCACCATGATTGCCGTGCGTTCGGCTGAAAGCATCCGAATACCACTGAGTATAACCTCGGGAGGAGTGGAGCCCAAGTCGAGCTCGCCTACGTTAACAACGCCACGAATCTGCCCATCACTGCCATGAGCCATGGATTCCCTAATCACCCGCTCGACAGCCGCGCGTAGCGCTTCCTCCTGCTCCATGGATAACTTGGTTGGCCATTCCCACTGAAGCATCAGCCAGACCCAAGCACCGCCAACGGCACACAGCTATAAATGTATGTATAAATATATATATTCCTAACAAACTTTTAGGGCAGCAACAGTGACTGTACGCTAATCAGGAACAAAGAAAAAAAAGGGTGGCAAAGGCAGTAACTCTTTTTTTAAAGAGTAGGTAGTCTCTCCCTCATGTAAATGTCACCAATTTCACCCCAATTCGTCGCATGGTATTATTTTTATTTTGTTAACCCTTATCTCCTTCCTCGTTTACACCGCTGAGCTAAAACATGCGCATCTGGTGGCAATAAACAGGGATAAAACGAGGTTAGTGGTATGGTAACGATAAATACTTTTCTTAAACCAACCGCTCTCCAGGTGCGGAGCCAAAGGGAATGACACTTCCCCGCATGTTTCCAACATCTAGTGCACTCTTTCCTGGGGGCTTTGTGTGCTGTCCGAAGCGTCGCAACACTATATCACGCGGCTTCAGCTTCCACTCCACCCGCAGTTGCCTAAGTTTGTGTGGTGGTACCTCCAGTATGGGAATATCCTCGTCATACGGTAACTCTCGTCCCTCATCGGTCCAGCGCTGAAAATCGTCCTCCATGGACTTGACAAAATCGTTTACAACGGGTGAATCACCAAAGGCGTCCGTGCACAGCGTAACACATATGTGAGTATCAG
Organism: Trypanosoma congolense; assembly: GCA_002287245.1. Lineage (NCBI taxonomy): Eukaryota > Euglenozoa > Kinetoplastea > Trypanosomatida > Trypanosomatidae > Trypanosoma > Trypanosoma congolense. The sequence goes on along the minus strand of NHOR01000319.1, from coordinate 788,715 downwards.
CATTTGGCTGAATTTTTAACATGATGAAAAAATTCACGAGTTCTTCTGTCATAGCAAGTGAGCCGTTCGACGCCACTGCATTGGAGTTAGCCAAGAGGAGGGAATTGATCATTCGTGTAGTTAAGGGTTTACCGAACCCTACTATCTTCTTTATGGCACTAAAACCTGAGACAACCGCACCAAGCTGTGCACATAGCTCAAGGAACTGGTCGTAAATGGACGAGATGAGATCCACACTGCTGCCCACTTCCTCCAACCGCTTTATCAGAAACTCAGAACGCTCCAGCATCGCAGTGCGCGGCTCTTCGCAGTGAGCGCAGGCCTGGATGAAAAGAAGCACCATCTCTGGAGTAGGATTTATCGCTTGGTGAGCGAAGTGTTGGTCAAATATGGCGAGTGCAAGCTCACCATCGCGTTGAAGGGCACAGTACATGAAACAAATAGTAAAAAATACAAAATCAGGCGTCAGACCTCTTGGTTTTAGCTGAGAAATAAGCTCCATGATGTAGTCCCCAAAGCCAGAAACGCCACGAATAGCATACACTAACCAGTAAAAGCAATCAATAGAAAGGCGAATGGCAGATGCATCAGCAAACCCTTGAGCCTTCAAAACAAGTGTTGGGTTGTCGAAGGCACAACACATGCGCATGTAAACTTCGACTGAGGCTGTCGTACGCGGAAGCTGATAAAAATCAAACAGCGTCCACAGCTCAAGACCTGTTTGCTTCATCTCTGCTAATGTATATCGGCCCGGGTGTTCCTGACCCTCTTCTCCAGTATACCACTCGTTATTCTCAAGTTCCGATGCACGTTCCGCAAAAATCGCGCACAGCGTCATGGCTTTGTCCAGCATGGTAGTACGCGGGCGAAGGTTTCGCCTGATAACTTCCTCCATCGTGTCTATGCCTTCCTTAACACGACCTTCTGCAACACAAAGAGTAAGCACTGCGTCAAAGAAAAACGTATTGAGTACGAACAGCTCAGGGGATTCTTCCTCCAGCTCCCGTGCCCTGTTTGCATAAATATTCCACCCCTCCTCCCACTTCCGGCTGGCGGCGGCACAAAGTATCATTTCCCCATGTGTTTCCACCCCGGCCTCTACGGGGGGAATGTTTGTCACAATCATCCGCTCGAACATCTCCACAGCACACTGAAAGCTTGCGTGGCGTTCCCATTCCTCCAGCATCTCGACTTGTTGCCGCTGGTACCTGATAAGGGCGGCACAACTTTTGTCCGAAAGTGGTACTCTCTGATACAAAAAATCAGTTAGCAGGCGACCTGGTGTGGGAAGCAGACGTGCGTGACGGATAAGCTTGTCGATGTCCAATAGATGCATGTCTCGCTTAAAATAACCATACCTGGCGTAACGGAGGTTCCTTGCGAGGGCCGTCTGGTTGTAAATGTGCTTCATATGAGGTCGGTCAGGATCTACCCAAACGCGGTGAGCCTTCTCAAAACCTGGTTCGCCACCGTAAAGCCCCATGGCAGCGTTCGTTAGAGCGGGGCGGTGCAGCTCGCGGTAAGCAGCGCTGTGAACGTGTTGCTTGTGAGCTATTAGCTCCTGCTCGGTGTCGTCAAACCAAAGTGCCGTATCCGTGCCGCTTTCTCCTTCACCCACACTTCCTTCACCTTGGTGCTGTCGCTTGCGTGCAATGTACTGCTCTGCCGCCATCGCTGCTACTGCAGCCAGGCGGAAGCAAGGGGCTGTGCGCGGCAGCATCACCAAGGAATAGCTAAAGATGCAGGCATAATTTTTTTTTAGGAGGAGGAAAAGGGTGTTTTTTTCTTCTGGAAGTGTGGAGATAACATGTGCAAACTCAGTAATATAAGGGATCAGGGAAGAAATTAGAAATAGCTCTACAGTGATACATCCTTAACTCTCGCAGGACGAAATAATCTTTCATCTAACGGACATCAAATAATAGGTCTACTAGCGGGCAATTAAGGCAAGCTCCCCACAAGTTCAGCGGCTGCCCAAACCGTTGCCGCTGCAGTCACGTATTGCTTCCCTCCCCATTTTATACATACATCAGAGGCGGTCATCTCCAAATACAAACACGAAAAAATCGTTGACCGCGTGCAACGCAATCTGCTCGTTACTCCGGGGAGTGCTTCTGAGCAGTTTTGGCCTGTAGTTCCTCCTCTAGTTCTTTGACTTTTTCATTTAACCGAGCCATCTCCGCCCGCTGTGTGGCAAGCTCTCGTTGCATATCCTCTTCACAGACAGAAGAACTATAAACTCCTGTTGAACGCCACACGCCGGCTTTTCCTGCTAGCAATCTGGCTTCCTTCCGTAAATCATTAATTTCCCTGATAAGAATGACATTTTCAGCGGTGATTCGGTATTTGTCGCTGCGATTATTTTCTGCATTTTTGTTCACCTTGCTTCTGAGTCCTGCTAGGTTGCGCTCAAGGTGATCCCTCTCACGGTTATATTCCCGCACTTCATCTGCTGCGGATCGTGATTGGAGTGTCTTGTACGTATCCACTGCCTTACCCGAGGTATACTTGTCAAAAAGCTGTTTGGCTGCATCCTTCAACCTACGCGGATTTTTTTCATCGTGGAGATCACACAACTCAGTCCATAGTCGTGACTGGAACTCTTCAAAGTCGCGCATTGACACTGCAAGATTCTCCAGTTCACGGCTCTGGCCTGCTTTCTTTTGCCGCAGGTTGCGGATCTGCAGAACAAGATGATCGTTACTACGGGTGTATTTGTCAGCCTCCCTGCCCATTTCTGCCAGACGGGTTTTCGCCTGCCGTATTTCTTCATCACGAGGGTCGATCTGTGACTTGAGCTCCTTGATTTTGTATTCCAACACAAATTTAAATTTCTCCAGTTCTTGGTTTTTCTTTTTCAGGTCCAGCACGCGCCGCTCCTTTTCAGCTATGGTATCCCCACGGTCCCTGAACTCCTGTGTGAGCGCCTCTATGTCGCGCTTTGCAGCTTCAATCTGTAACTCTAGCGTTGTCTGCTGTCGCAGCTTTTCCCTCACCTCCGCCTTTGTTGCCTCCAGTTCGGCGCGCGCTATATTTTCGGACGATAACAGAGAATCATTTACACCGACTAAAGCAGTCAGCTCATGTGTCTGCTCCTTACGGCGTTTTTCACTACCTTCCTTGCGCTTTATCACCTCGACATCTGTAACCTCCTCCATCATGGCACAGAAAGCGTCAGTCCATTTTTCATCCTCCTCCTTCTCTGCGAGGAGCTGTTGATACCTATCGTCTAGCTCTTTTATAGTGCTCTGGTGTCTTTCTCTATCCATTTCGGGTTTTTGTCTTGCCTCCTCACGTATGCGAGCAATGTTCTTATCGTGTTCACGTTGTTTATCAGCAATCATCTGCTGTAAACGATCGCTACGCCCGCGCAAGAAATCGATTTTGGCGGCGTAGTCCTCTTTGGTGCGCTGCAAGCACCCCTTATCTTCATGCTCCATTTCAGCCATGTACTCAGTAAATGCAATTGCCTCCTCATTTTTTTTCTCCTTTAATGCCTCAAATCGGGCAATACGCTGGGCTCGCTTCTCTTCAAACTCCCGCTCCAACCTGGACAGCTGCTCCTCGTAGACGCGGTCACGAATGATCTGCTGCTGACGCATACGCTCCTTTAGTTCACTCGCTTCAGCAGTGAGGTCAACCACAGCTTTGGTAGATGCTTCCATATCCTTACGTGCTACAAACAATTCACTCGAGTACTCCACCTCTCTCGTTGTCCCATGGTATGGAGCGACGACATCCCAGAAAATCACAGCACCATCATCGCCGACGCTTATCACCAGACTATCGTCGAACGAAATAACAATATGTGACACAATCCCATAATGTGCGTGGTGCAGCTCGGTCATGATGTCGTTTACATCATTGTCATTATCGTTCATGGAAAACCTCTCGCCTAAGTATGTGTTGAAGATGCGGATTGTACCATCCTCACATCCCGTGAAGAGCAACTTTAACCTGGGACTAATTGCCATGGAGAATATAGAGGTGGTGTTCAGATCGTGAACTGCAACCTGTGATAGCTTAGAACGATCAAACTGGCGCAACTTGCGATCATTGCCGGCTGCCCACACAGTTCCTACGTCGGCAACCGCGCAGTTGTACGTCATCTCCTTCAGGGCATTGTCATTTACCTTGTGGAAATCACACAAACTAAACTCAAACACAGAGCCATCAAGTCCTACGGTTACTATCCGAGTGTCATCCGGCGGAACAAAGTAAATACTCTTCACCTTTCCACTATGACCTCGAAGGTGGCCAATCAGCTCACATGTATGCGTGAAGTACACGAAAACTGTTGTAGCGTGGGCTGCAGCAAAAAAATTGCCGCCGTTACTAAAGCAACACTCCATGCAGGACCGTATGCCTATGTTCTTAAGATTCCGGATATCGTTGTAATACAAATTCATCATGTGTAACCCGTCCATAAGCCCCACGAGGAGATGGGTGCCTGACGGATGCAAAGCAACACTGCAGATGTCCGAATTAAAGCGCTTGCGAAATTCAACAACACCCGTAATGAAATTCCACACGAACACACAACGATCGCGTCCTGCAGTCACGGCAAGTGGGCGCTGTACGCAGACGTCAACGCCCACAACAGGACCTGAGTGGAAAGGCTGGCCAATTGGTTCGAAAACACCCTCCTCACTTTTGAAGAAATCAGCATTAGGTAGGTTTAGTGAGTAGAGCTGCTTCGTACTTGTCAGAAATGACACGTATTCTTCTGCCGGAGGTGGAGAAAGGCAAAACGAAAGGATCACCGGGATCACATCACCCGGGGGCCCCATGACGTTGCTGTCGTTGTTGTACTTGAAGGTCCGTACCTTCCTATACATCTCCTTGTTGTCCACCCTCTCATATATGCTAATGAGTCCCAAGTCTCCCCCACATATAAAGCCCTTACTGGAGGCTATCAGCGCGGTGATGGCTATTCCATCAGAGGGCGACAGAGGAAGGGCATACTTAACCTCATTGTTTTCCATAAGAATCAAATCACCATTTTCGGTTGATAAAATAAGCCAGTTTTCCGATGGGATCCACACGTGGGCAAGATAATTTGTCACCGACTCCTGAACACCACCAGAAATACGACGAAGTTGATTCCCCTGTTGAGAGAAAAACCTCACAATGCCACTTCCAGAGACACAAACAAGGGTGCAATCGTTAGGGCATATGCTGCACTGCTTAAGAAGGCTTGAGTCCCCTTGTGACACCTCGATGTCGTTGAGAACAGCACAAGACGCCATCACCTTCCCCCTTTCAACACTCCAGTACACAAGATTCCATTCAGGGCGCCCACCAAGAGCCGCTAGGCTTCGCCCATCGTGGGAAAAACAAATGGACACATACTCTGTCGATCCAAGATCGGGAAGCTGCAGTACTCTTTTGCGCTTGAGCTTCGGATTACCACCCACATCACACGCATAAATAACGATATTGGGCTGCTTGGAACTCTCAGCGACAGCCAAGAAACGCCGATTGTTCGATATTGCCATGACAGTTACTTTTTTACATGCTGGTGTACATGGCACTAACTGCTGCGTTCCCAATTGTGTGTCTAGTATGATAAGGTTTTTGCCGGAAACCCAAACCACATTATTATCATCGAGATATTGTATGCCGCCCTTGACATTTTCACACACGCCGAAAACATGCCGACATTCAAGCAAACGCAAAGTATTAGGGTTGGGAGGCATGTTTCTCCTTTCTTTTTGAAGTGATAAATCCTCTAACCCAAAGGAACTGATTAAGTGTTAAAGGCTATATATTATGTATGGTACGAATATATACCTCTATGTGTGTCGCACGCTTCTTCACTCCCTTTTTCTTCGCTTTCCGCAAAGGGTGAAAGGATCAAAAGAATGGAAGTTGAGGTGCACTTCAGTAATAATGATACTACTACTACTAATAATAATAATAATACGGTTACTCGCATTGCCAGAAGAAAAAGAAGGCGGCGCCCAAAAATGACCGATGAATCTTTTTCAAAATGTGCCGTATAAGTTTAAAAAAACATGCACAAAAAAAGAAAAAAACACCAGGTAATCGCGAGGTGTTTTAGAAGATGGAAAAGTGTAACACTTACCACACTACTGATATGGCAAGAGATCTATGAAGCTTTGCAAGTTATCTTTACAACAACAGGACATACTATCCATTTTCTACCTAGAAGATTCAAACAACTTGTCAAGATTAACAAAAAGGTGATCTATACGACGATAAAAGCTTTCTGCACAGACCAATAAAGGATCTACAGGTTCCACATCGGGAAATTTCTTGGCATCAGCCAAAGTGTAGAGCTTCCTGTCAGTTCCGAGACAGCGGAGTGCAAGGTAATTGTGGGCTTCCCTCACAGCCCGTGGACAGTTCAGGGCCTGTGGAACATCAAACATCGCTCGAAGGTATGTAAATTGCGCACGCAGAGCTCGAACCGATGCAATATCCCCACCCGAGCAGTAAAACTGCCGAATTATCTTGTGACACATCTGTGTCATGCAGTTCGCCAGGTACGCAAGAGGAAGAGATCGATTACAGCTGGGGCAGACGTAAAGCTCAAAGGGGTTGTTGGGGAACGGTTTGCTACGATCAGAGAACATGTCACTTATATACTTGTGAGGATCAACGGGAACAACCTGTTGGCAATGTGAGCACCGCACCTGCAACGGGACTGCGGTGGGAAAGCACTCGGATAGAGCCCGGCTCTTAAAAATAGAGCAATACGAGAAATCATTGGCTGCATCTTCCTCATCGTCATTGCGTCCCGTTTTATTGCTGGCAGCAATACCCATAGCCTCGCTAAGCTGCTCTGGAACGAAGCCCTGAATGTGTTCACACAGACGCATCACTGGCGGGTACAGTTGCGTGGAAAGATACCACTCAACATCGACGGAGAGTCCATCTGCCCGACGTACTTCATCAACGTGATAGGCCTTGTCGTCAACATGGCTACTGCCCTCACAGATTACATACGGGATAAGATCTCCTACACGTACATTTTCCTTTCGCTGCTTCATACGAAGGGCGACTACAGCGTGCGGAAACCCTGTCCCACGGTACGACTCCGGCTCCTTTGTTAAACTCTTTGAAATAACAAAATCCTCAAGTGGATAAGTCCTCCCAGAGCGAACATCCTGTGCAATGTCTTTCATGTATCTTATAACAAAGTCCAGTATATCCTCACCACCCTCCGCGTTTAATATCCGTTTTAGTACTGAATCCGACACATGCTGAGAAAGGGGGCACCAGTCCCTACGAACCATGTCAAGTCCCTTTACCTCTTTCTTGTAAATCTTTCCTTCAGCTTGCCAGTCTACAACACTTAATGCAGCGTACTTCTTCTTCCTAAGCAACAGCATTGCACGGAAGACACCATCGATATCCAACTCCAAACTTTGGTATCTCTGATTAACCTTACCCTTGATTTCAAAACCAAGGTTACGTACCTTCCCGATATCATCCTTAATACCTGTCTGTATCATTACTGAGTCTGTATCGCCGTAGATGACTCTTATCGAAGGAGATATTTGAGGTATAAGTTCCACTGTGTTCTGCAAGGCTAGCCGCCCTTGCCGTGTCACCAATTCTGCAAGAGGTTGTGCATAGAAACGAGAATGCTCAAAGCCCAGACACCCATACACACTATTGGCGGTTAACTTAAGAGCCTTCTGTCTGATCTCTAACATTGCAAGACTGTTTGGATCTTTTTCTGACTTCATAATTCTTTTAATTTCCCTCCTGCTATCCACAAGGCCACGGATTACTTTCGGCAAGATACATTTGTGTAAGCACGGAGAGGGCAAACCAGCCGTCTTACACGAGAGACAAGCAAGGCTTTCGGGAGGCGGCACGTCAGCATTTACAGTATTCTCGTCCCTTTCAATCGTTGTATAGCAAATATTGAACTCTTGAATTAAAGAAGGGTACAGCGAATTAAAGTCGAGTAATAAAATGTACTCAGAGTACAGTCCACTTTTAGGTTCGAGAACCATACCACCCTGGTATTTCGTCTTGCGCTTAGTTTCATCTTCGTCATCCTGTCGACCCCTCTTCATGTCTTGTCTCTTTTTATCAGGAACCACAAATTTCAGGTTGTGGAATGCGTGAAGAAGAAGATATTCAATTCTTTCAGAGCGCGCACCGTACAGCGTTCGACTCCACAAATTTCCAGCCAACAATGTCAACCTTTTAGTGAGCGGGATCACATCCAGAGATACGGCAACATTAAAAGAAAGAACGGCGCAGTTGAGCAGCTGCAGGAGAATTGGATAGAGATCTGTGGAGGTCACCATCGAACTCTTACTCAGGACAGTTGACCCTGGCTCAAAACACCATTGATTGTCGGTAATACCCTTCAAGTCCATCTGTGCAGCTAATGAAAGCAACTTGTAGTTCGTACTTTTGTAGTACTCTCTTGCCAGTAAATAGGTGTCAACAACAAGACGTCCTACGCAAGCCTCCTTTTCAACAGCTAAATTGAAATTGCTACCCTGTAACCGTGGAAAACGCTTGATATCCAGCCGGCCAATCGTAGACCAACGTGCAATGTTTAATTCTTGATAACGGTTTAAGAGCGTTTCGACGGTGTAGCCAATAATATTGTGACCTACGATCATATCAGGATCCAAAGTACCAATTGTTTCCGCAAGCCATGTCAGGAGCCCCCTTTCGTTCAGAAAACGCTGCACCCCGGGCATACGCTTCGACAAACAATAAGCTTCCAAATCAAGTGGCAACGGAACATCGGGCGATAATTGTCGAACACCGACAAAACATTTAGTAATTTGAGGCTTTTTATCGCCATCAATCGCCACTCCATCATACACAGCGATAGACACACCGATAACCTCATTTTTCAGCCCATCACTGTCAAGCTGGGCGTGAAGCTGCACACTTGCTACCGTAAACAGCGGAGGTAGTTTTGAGGTATCATAGACCTTTATCTCTTTGGGAGTGTTCACCAAAAACTCCACCTCACAGTGGGATATCCGCTCCGTTGTCGGGATCAGGTTATCAATTTGTAAATACGAAGGTCCCATTATTCTCTTCTTCACAAGGAAAAGTTCAAGCAGAGAGCGAGACCCACCGACGACAGTCTGGATGTGGGTAAATTGTCCCTTGCTCGGAAATGGAGGATACTTCCCCGGGTAGCTTAACTTGGCCCAACGACCCTTTTCTCGGGGAACTCCAGGTTCCTCAAAGGCATAATAGCGCTCAACAAACTTAATACGTCGCTCTTCTATACCATTATTCCGGCAAAATGTATTAATTTCCTGAACTACATCCTTATCCGCAGAACCTTCCTTAGGGAAAAGAAATACATTCCGAGGGACGTGCTGTACTCTTATGCAGCACGAACGAAACTCGGTATCCGCTTCGTCTACACACAATTTACCAAATAGGAGAATCGCCCCAGAAGCTGCGGAAGTATAGAGTTGTTCCTTCGCATCGAACCAATAAAACAAACCCCTTTTCCGGCATCCATCTAAAATACGAGTATTACCACGCTCAGGCTTCGTATGTAGCTCAAGTGGCAATTCAGCGACGATGTTCAGCTCTTTCACATTGGACTCTTTCACCACATAGTTAACCTCACCTTTGCTATTGTGTTTTATATTATGTGGCAACGTCTTCCTACCGGTTGATTCGCTTTCATACGTAAACACCTCATCCTCAAGGCTGACTAGCGGCACGCTGTCAGCACTGTCCACACCCCTCTGAATGTTAGTACTCTTCCCTGTTGTCAGAGAAGATAATAGTTCGTCCGCAGTTACAACGTATTCCTCATCTTTATCGCAATCATTTCCATCATCCTGTAGAAATCTTGTTATGTCAACACCAACTCCCTCCTCTTCAGCAGAAATGTCTCGATATTGTTTCAATAGTTTTTCCATATCATAAGAGCTTATAGCATGGGTTAACTTTTGTTGTTGCTGCGAGTGTCCATTTTTGATAGCCGTAGATGTTTTCGTGGGATTCCTCTGCCTCCGCTTCTTTGGTTCTGTGACTGGGATATTTTCCCGTTCTGCTAAATCCTCTTCATCATCTGAATCTATCATAGCTTCTTCTTTCAGTCTTCGCCACTGCTCCTCTTCTGACTCCGCAAAAAGCGAGTACCCCATTCCAGTGGACTTCCTCAGTTCACCTGGTTGACCACTTACCCACTCCTCCATTGCAGTGAACAAGTTGTTGTCTATTATTAATCACGAAGAGGTGAGCAACAAGTGATAATAAATAGCTAAAAATAAACAAAAAAAACTTAATGTCAACTTGGACGTAGCATAAAAAGGGAAAGAAGAAAGAATAACAATAAAGAAAGAAAAGTGGGGAGATCGTTTGTAAAGCATGCCATTTTTTGTGTACTCAATGACAATTACTCAAAACCTGATAAACATGCCGACTTGCCCTCCGCAGATCTTTACATCAGATCTCCAAGTATAAAATACCTCCATATTCTTTCGACATGGGCCCACATAATTCTACCAATCAAATCTTCCCCTATCCGTTCATGCCTCACCCAATGAAAAAAATATACTACAGATGAACCGACGCTCACCCTCTTCAAGCAACTTATCAGTTTTTAGCAACATAACTGAAATTTTCACAAACAACTGACAGATCACGAACATTCTGTACAGAAATAGCAAGCTGCCGTGCAAGATTTATCAGTGTTACTTTCTCTCCCCTATTGAGAACTATTTTGTCGGCCGATGGATGCATCACAACGTTAATTGCGGTGGCCAAACCCTTCGTTTCCAATTTTCCCCATGCACGGCACTTCTCACAGGTAACACAGTCCATGAGAGTTGTTATGTTATGCATCATGCGCATCATTCGAGGAACTAACAGACGCGCGTCCGGCGTTTCAAAAAACTTTGTTTCATCGAAAGTCGGTGCTTGGAAAAAAGTGCCTCCGAGTAGTTCCCTCAACTCCCCATGAAGGCGTTTGTCCTCCTCTGTGGCTACGCCGTTTAACCCAGAATTGAACGAGTCCAAATCAGATAACAGCCCGTGCTTGACCTTGGCGACGGCACGAAGGATAAACTGGTAAAGTATATAAAGATTATTCACAAACGCGTCATTTTTGCTGATGCGTTTATACATCTCGCAATTGGGATAAAAAGAGATATTTGGATTATTTATTACACCGAGGGCGCGCAGAGGGGAGTCTCCTGCAGTATCATTGTAAAAGAAAGCGGCAACGTGCATAGTAATTGAAAAATGTAACCCGCTAAGAAGTCGTCTAAATAGTTCCTTTTCCCTATGATTCGCCGTCCCACCTGCACCATCCTTTAGGGGAATACCCACACCAGAGTTCTCATCGTATATAGCCTTCCAAACACGCGCCGCCATAGGACCTGAGTAACCTGTGTTTGCCTCTGGATTACGAATCAGATCCACATACGTGATGTCATTGTCAGAGCTCTCTTTACTGCCTTCATCCTCAGTACCTGTCAACGACCGCTTGCCGTCTAACAAATGGTGATTAGCCGAGGAAAGGTCACTCATATCAAAGGGATATTTTAACGATTCAGGGAGATTGCGCTCATCACATGTGCACACCTGACAATTCCTCGACTCGCATGAGCAAGTAGCTTGGGCCTCCCAATAAGGACAACTTTTCTCTAAATTAACCCTGAAGTAGCGAAAGTAAGGGTGAGCTGTTATTTTGTTAAGAAGTCCTGCTATTTTTCTTGCATCACGATCTACTTCACCAATGGTCCGTTGGCAGAAACCTTCTTCCAAAAGGATGTTTGTCCCATTTTTTAGAGACAATCCGTCAGCATCACCACTTTCAGTACTATGGTATCCAGATAACAAGGCTATGCTGGTATTGTAGTTAAAGGAAATTTGCCAGACAATTCCTAAGAGAATAGGGAGGATGATTAGTAACCTAACCCCAACCATTTTCCACCTGGACACTATGGTAAGATCACAGGAAGGTGTGTCAAACGAAATGGGAACATCAATAGATGCATAAGAGAAAAGGAACTAAGAAGAGTATAGGCAAAATTTAAGTGCCCCTGATTGACGTGCGAACCTTTTCCTGCAGTACAGTAACAAGTTTTATTATCCATATTACCGTCATGTATCAAGATGTTTGCCGTAGGTAAAGGTGCATATCTGTATAGACACATCCAATATTTTTTGTGGTAACAGTCCACTCCATTTTACATTAGGAAAAAAAATAGACATAAACGTGTTTATTCGGTTAGGCGTCTTCTTTGCAAAGGTGACTCTTTGCCGCCACTAAGCAGTGATATTAGAGGAGGCAACGGCAGTAGCCCGAATCGGTATGTATGTATATATCAGACCACAGTGAAAGCATTTAGCAAAATACAATATGTTAGGTTAATTAAGATTGTGATCATCCAAACATCGAATAAATTGTTCAACACTAAAGAAAGTGGAAGGAATGGAAAGCTGAAAAAAAGCAGGGGGGTGTAAGCCACTAATAAACTATTTCCTCTTCCAGTCAACTGCTCGATTTGCCCGGTCCCAAAATTAGACCTCAGTAGCATAATTAACACTTTTTCCCTACGGTTCAACTTGACAATCCTCAACCCCTGCCGTTCCACTGTCCCATTTTTCTGTGAGTACCTTTACCATCCAAAACCCACAGTGACCGACGTATATAAACAAATAAGGTTGTGGATACGCCTGTGTTGACTGAATCACAGCAAAAGCTCGGTCTCCGGATCAATTAGGAAAAGTGCCGACATGAGTTGTCGCATCAAGGTGACCATATGCCCCACACGGGTAAAGTCAGCGACTAGCAGTGAACCCATGTGAAGGCCCGCACGAGATAATAAATCTACCACCATATACTGTTTCACCAGTCGCAGAATGAATAAGGAAAATACGAACCAAAAACATTGCTCAACCCCACTTATTGGGCTGACCACCTTCTTCGCCCGACGGTACATGGACAGACACCGCCCATATCAACCCTTTCTCCAGTAAGGGTGCTGGCACGTCCACTGTGTACGATGGGTAACCTCAACCAAGTCATCTTTCACCTTGCCCTCAGGTACTCAGGTGTATGCACAAGTGACCATCCCGTGCGCCACTGCATTGAACACCATGACCTGATAGCGCAACCGGAGCTGCCGCATGGAAGACCCTTACTACCGTCACCCATAGGGCGTGTAACAAATCTCGTGTGATTCATCAATCCCCCGTTTTCCCTGCTCTTCTTCCCACTTTGCCCACCTGCCATCACACCCCGCGCAACCTCCTTGTGAGTTCCATGCTGTATGTGGCACTGAGTAAAGCACCGTGACCCGGACATTCTTGCATCTTTTGACGGGGCAACCAACCATAATGGCACTCATTTCCGCATATGGGGCACATTTTCCTCACCGATTGTGCCTCATTCTTCGAAACAGGTGTACTCATGTTCGTCTGTGGAGCGAAGCGGCGTCTTGTCAGCCGTGTCTTCCTCTCAAGGGCGCTGCGGCATTTCCGGCACTCATACGACCATAACCCCTCTGGCTTACCGCCGCCACCTTACGCCCCAAGACCCCAAGCCAAGTGTCCGCGCTTAACTGCCTTCTGTTCAGACATTTTGCCATTACATGCTCATGGAGCAGACCACGTGTTTTGTACCTCCTTGGGCACCACGAGAGCTTTTGAGCCTTTCGCCACTATACGTCTTTCTACCCCGACCATTTCTGTTCGCTCACAGAACCGCGGGGCGCTGCTTCACTTGTGCGACAGGCAAGTCACGTCTCTCGACGCACTCGTCACACACGCAGCATCCGCTTTTATCACTACGGACATGGAAAGCTCGCCAGAAAACGTTGACAAGTGATGACGATCGCTCTCTCATCCAGAGGCATATGTTCATGACGTTTACTGCTCCAGCCTGACACTGAGAGCAGGCTGTGTCGCGCAGTGGGCATGGGAGGACTTGCTTTGTCTCACTGCCACTAACAGCTTGAGTGTGTGCACACCTTCTTTCTTCTCATTCTCAATCTCTGTGTGGTGCAACCTTGCGCCGCTGTGCCTGGTTTCTGCCTTGTAGCACCCTCGACGCTCAACGTGGCCATTTCCACAGATCAGCACCCGATAAGACCGCCCAAAATACTTCGAGATACTTGTGTGGAACTGTGCCACCAATGCCTCGCGCAACCAATGGGGCTGGGTCTCTTTCGGCACTGGTCTAACATGGTTGGGCGGTGCACTGCGGTGGGTGTGGCGCACGGCACTCGTCAAGAGCCTTCAGTTCCTCATTGCGCATGCAATGCTCCGCTCTTTTCACAATACGGGCAGCCCGAGCTGGGTAGGCTTGTGGATTCGTATTTCCTTCCTCAGCAGCGGACCTCTCTGCAGTATCGTTTCTCGGGGTGCCACAGTGGAAGAGAACAAACTGAAGGAACAGGACCGCTATTAACCGCGCCGCGTGTAGGGTTACGTCTCAGGTGCGTCTCCGCGCGGTGTCTATCACCACTGCACACCCGTATTCAGCACCATCAAGAGCGAAAGTGAGTTTAGAAAGACAGCCGCTTTTGTCTTACGCGCTGCGTTCCATCCAATACTTTTCACTAGTCTTTCCAACACCGCTCCCATCGCGACGCACTGTGTTCTGTAGCTGCATGCTGGTGCGCTCACTCCCAGTGCCGCCTTTTTTCCCGAAGCTATCCTTCGTACAGGCCAGAGTTCCAGGCGGTGCATCTAACACCATTGATCTTTCAACCCACACCCGTTGATCATTGTCCCCAATCCTTTCACTCTCCGCATGGTGTGCACCTTTTATTTTCTTGACGCATGTGCCCTGAAGGTACCTGACGTGGTGGTGTCAAAGTAAATTTTCTTAGTAGCTGCAGTGCGCTTGCGTCATGTGATCTCATGGGCTCACCAATTGCGTGGTGCATGTTCTTCACTTTCCAAAGTTTCTCATGAATCAGATACTCCCGAGAGGAAGCACACGGTCGGTCATTTCAGCATGCCACATGCTTTTCAGCTTCAGAAGCAGCCGACAACCGATACCCGCGAGAAACACTACAACATTTATGGATTTTATCTTCGCCTCCCTTCATCGCACCTGAGCGATCTGCTATTTGCTGCTTTTAGCATGCCGACTGCCATGCGCGCCGCCTGCGCTCGCACTTTCTCAAGCTTTTCTCCATCTGGCATTGAGACAGTAAACCAACACGATGCAGTACTGTAACACACCTTCGCGTGGACGGGTGCAACATATATTGCTCGCTAACCCTCTCTGCACAACCCTCACTCCGGCGTGGTTAAAGCTCTCAGTTTCATGAGTCTCGTGCTCACCGCTGCCTTTATTCCCTTGACATGCTTGGTCACATCCTTCTGCTGCTGCATGGTAAGACCAAGGGGCTTTTCAGTGCTATACTTCAGGAAACGAGTGGACGTCCAAAGAGACACTCGGGAAAACTGACGTCAAATGAATTTTAGGGCAAATGGAAGGCCTCTGTGGGTCAGGTTGTCTGCCATATATGCTCCACATTTACTTGTCATGAAGCAGAAATGATACAGGAACAAATAATAATATTTTGGGGTTCTTAAATTGAAACCGCAAGGCTCCATTAGTGTCTCAGTGATTACATAATTTCATGTAAGGCTGGTTCCAGAACGGTCTACAGAAGTGTAGGTATCTATGCTGTTCCTGTTGCTTTCTTAGAAATTGTACAATTCTTTAAGTTACAATGTTTTCCAAGATGTGAAGCATGCGAAAAGCTCGTAAGTGCTCATCTGAATTTTTAGGAGTAGATCGGAAACATTCATCGTTAGTTGAAAGAGTTTGCGTTATGGTAATCACACAAAGCGCTGAGTTGGGATAAATATTAATTTTATTTGGCATTCAGTGGTAAAAAGAAAAAGGAGCAAGACCTTTTGTTGTTGGACGACTTGCCTGCGGGTTCAGTCGTTGGCTACACGTGAAAATATGGTGCACTTATGTTACCTCTGAGAGCATCTCCTGTGGTCAAATTTGAAAGAGATATCACACACTTTAAGGGGGCATAAGTCACTTTTATTTTTCTCCTGGAGGAGGCGTCGAACAGATTCGCAATTCCAGCAGGTAAAGTACACGGCACATACGAAGACATGCAGCTGTAGAGTCAGGGTTGGGTGGCGCACCCTCCAGCAGTAAGAAACGCACCGGCATGCCGGCCGTGCGAATGTGCTCACTAAGCGCTTCACAGCCAAAGAGCGTAACGTAGGGAACCGCTCATACGGTCTCTGGACACCAGCCGGACACCTTAATGGACCCGAGTGAAATACCACAGCTACGATGGGGACTCAGTGTAACTGATACCGGCTCACGGAAAGAGTGAGGTCAGGGTAACCGACGTTTGAAGAATGGCAACCCTTCTCCAACGTGGTGAAGTTTAGTTGGCAGGAGATCACTTTCCAAGGTTGATACCCGCGTAGCTGAGCGCTGTTGATGTGGTATGCATGGGAGTCCTTTGTGCACCGACGGCTCTTGAGGTGCCCTGGCCACAGAGGGGCAAAACAGGAAAACGGGTAACAGGTCTCATGCAAAGAGCTGTATGGGAGAGTGATGGAGGGAGGACCGAATTATTTCACTTGCTTCTTCGGTGTGATAGTCGGGGACGACGTTTCACAAGGAGTCTTACCGCTACTCCCTGTTTGGGGTGCCCGACTGGGAAAACTTGCGGCGTATATCGTGAATCTCACTGTTATTACCGTTGTAGTTACGCGACAAAATGTGTTATTTTTCTAGACATAGAGTGTCAACCAATAGCAGCACAAGTCATTTTAGTTGTCTATTTTTTTTTTTTCCCAAAGTCTCATTCTGCACGAATGCGTTCATTTCTTAATATTTTTTGTGTCCTAGAAAAAAAAATGATGACAAGGATATATGGCAACGTTTGCTAGTGGTGAACGCCTTCTGTTACTTTGCCTTGCTGCACCAAACAAGGCGCCCCACGGGGGAATCGTTCCGTAGGGCAAGGACTAACGAAAGAAGGGATGTATGCAAGGTTGATCTATGGTATGCCAATAGTATTTCCATAGTCCTTCGAGCTCCTAAGAAAATAACTTTATGTACATATGGGATTGAGAAAATATCAGATACTAATTATTGTCACAATTACGGGTTTGTATCACTATTCCGTAGTACTATTGTTAAAAAGATGCCACACCGTCTTGATTAACAAGGGCCTATGGCCTTCACGTTCTGAAATGCGGAATTATTTGTAGTGGGGCTCAGAGCAGATTAGTATACTCTGAGCGAGGAGTTGGGTACCTTAATAACAGAACTCAACGCGAACCACCCTACAGTATTTCAAGCGAGAGTAGTTAGCACAACTGTCAATAAATGTATCTCCTGGTGGAGGTACTAGCGATTTTTGCGCACTGTTTAGCGGCACATATCATCTCTTCCTTATGCTATGTACCTGTGCGTGATTTTTTGTACTTTACTTTTGAAACGGCTCATCTTGCGCGCGGGAGGTTGGACGAGGGCACCTTGTGCAGCATGCTTTCCAAATACGCGTTTTCCTGGTGTGTCAGCTAGGAACCTCTCAACTCCCCGGCCACAGAGCGCAAAACGTTTTCTCTTTCCCTCGGCTTTATTCAGGGTGTTTATTTCCCAAGAGGGCGGATCGTGATGTTGGGGGAAGGGAATTTTGGAATAAAGCTAACACTCGAAACTGGAAGGGAGCGGGCCTTTGGCACCAAGTGAGCGCCATCATCCTCGAGAACGGTTGTACTGGGTCTTCGCAAATCAAAGCAGTGAAACAGAACTGGAGCAAACTGCGTCAGCTCCTCATCAAAGTTTTCCACTCCCATGCACACGCCACGCGGCCCATCTTCTTGAGTTCACTCAGAGTGGGGCGTTCCATTATCTGCATGGAGTTTTCGTGGCACTCTTTTCTCCGATGTTCTTTCGGCTTCCTTTCTTTAACGCCTTTTTGCGCCATGCACTAGCAAATAACCAACTCCAAGTTATGTAAACGTATCACTTAGCATTCCGAACGGCTGATCTATGCCTTTCCTATCCTTCATCTCGCCTTGATGTCATCTGACATCTCACGTTCAATCATCTTCACTTGCGAATGGTGTTTTCCCGCGCGTTTTCTCATCGCAGTCCAAAGCATGTACTACCGTTACCATCCAGTACATTTAAACCTTTTCCTGACCTCACGTTGATTTGTTGGTGCTCGGCACACCTCGTGCTTCCTGGCTCTAATCCCCTCCAGCCACGCATCTCAAGCGCATACTCCAGTGGTATATTGCCTTTGCCCTTGGAGTGGACCAAAGTTGACGTGCGTTCTGGTGGCTTTCGCATCCGAAGGCGTCTCCAAAGACCTACATGGCGCCCTGTCCTAACTCCCTTACGTTATTTGCCTGCCATTGCAATTATCATGACCGACCTGCTCATTTACCTTGCAATTCCTCGGTGCCTTCGCCACTGCCATCTCGTACGACTCTGCTTGGCTGCAACCTCTGGTCAGTTGGTTTGGGTTTTCCGCAAAGCGCTTCTTTCCAGCTTTTATGGTTTCACACGTGGTTTTCCCAGTCCCCACAGAGGAATCTGTTGTCATGGGATCGCGCAAGTTATGTTACAGGGCGGCCCGTGCGCGATTCGGACTGCTTGCTGCTCGTGGCCTCGAATGTGTGCTTCCCTGCTGCTTTCCCCATGGCTTCGTTTTTCGGCTCCTTTTGGTCGTGCTCTTTTTCTGTCATTGCTTTTTATTCCGCTCTGCGCTGATTTCTCCCATCCACGCGTTCGCGAGCATACCCCTCCACGCCCCAAATAGAGACGAAGCTCCAGGCTCAACTCATTTCTCATCCCTCGAGCCTGTCCTCGTGGCTTTTACGTATGTAAGGAAACGGACTCCTTTTAACGTATTGTCTCCATGTGGTTGTCAATCTAGCTTTTCATTGGTCGCCTCTCTCACTCCGCTTTTCGGGTGTCGTTCTACCGGCGCCGCGTCCTCGAGACTTCCACGCGTGCCCATTCCACCCTCGGCGGTAGGAGCAAACGTCACGGTAAGCGGTGGTCCGTCCACGCCGCTTGTGGATCCTACACTCTTCAACTGAGCGGTTCCTAGCTGCACCACTGCCACCGAGGCCACCACTAACGCGGATCGACACACTTCCTCCAAAAGATCGTGCCTGGTGAACGCGTTGGGGGCCACTTATGTTAAAACATCTCCATTTCCCTCTAAAATGCGTCTCCTTAATGAGATAAAAATAAGTATTTACCGCACAGTCCCTTGCCGTGCGCCTACTGCTGTTTTGGCTTTGAGTGGTCCTGATGTTCTGCGGATCTTTGTAAGTCACGGCGCCAAGGTTCCGCTTGACATCTCCACCGAGGAGCAAGGGTAAACTATGGAGTGAACTCGGCGCCCCCGTGAGTCCATGGAAAAGCCGATAAATATTCCCCGCCTTGGATAGCTGGTCACAAGACGTGGCTCAGTGTGCCCTGCTAGCCGGTCTTTGCAGGTGGGAAATAAATGCTCGTGGTGACACAATAGGTTCTCCAACTCTTACTTTCTCATGCTAGATTGCACTGGGTTTTTAAAACACGGTAGGGTATGATTTCTGGTGGCTTCCCCCCTTATTGATTCTGTTGTTTTTCGTGCTTTGTTCTGCGTTTCAAAATGAAAGAGAGCAACGTTGAATATTTACGGCGCCTTCCAGCTGTTTTAAATCGACAAATGCGAGAGCTTACATTGCTATTTGTCCAATATGTATGCAGTTGTTGTAATGCAGTTTAATTTTTCGGTATGTGGTGCGGGTGTGCTCACTCCGTAGGAAGATGCAGGCCAAAACAGGCTCGGTTCAGCTTCATCGTGGGTTCCTGGTGCTTAATAGGAGGTCCTATGGCGCGCCAATTTTGCTGTCGCTTGTGCTAAATGTATGCGCCGGCCCTGCTCCCACTTTGATTCGGCAATCATCTTTGCTCCAGGGGGAATGGGAATTTTCCTCGCCGCTTGGTTCCCTTAGTTTGGTCTTTTTTCCTTTGCTCAGGATAGCTTACCATTTTTTTTTTTTGCAACTGTAGTGGGTGAGGAAATACATGCATGTGGATACTGGTGAAGAGTGTGCAATGGGATCGTTTGCTTTTTTTGGACAATGTACATAGCTAATAGTGCCTGAGGAGTGTTTCGACTACCTAAGTGACCACCGCTAGAACATATTTTCCTTTGTGTGAAGAAGATGCTTTCCTTTGTTTCTTTTTGATTATTGAATTCCTTGCTTCTTGTTGTGGCATTTTCTTCGCGAGGGCGAGTGTATCTCATTGTGTTTATGTGACATAGCTTGTGCACCTACACAGCACCGCATATGAGGCCTTTTCGCTGCAGGAAATTTTGCTGGATATTGAGGTGTTATGTCGGACAGTCAATGTGACAACTACGTTATTTTCTCATGCTCCCCGTCGACTAAATTTATACTCTATCTTGTTCCATAATATCTGGTGAAGGCGTAGCAAGCGCTTTAATAGATTCATACAGCAAGGATATGCCAAATTTGGGTCGGTGCGCGTTTAGATATTATGAAGTTATGCCGGTAGAGCTTGAGCCCAGCTATGCAATGGGATATGATTGTGATAAGTGCTTGAAAGGGTTTTCCAAGGGTCCCCTGTTCCATTGCGTAAAAAGTGGGAGAGACCTTTGCCTGTCATGCGGAGCAAACGTTGGTTTGCTACCCTTTTCGTCGTTGGTTAGTAAGGTGATGTGGCCATGTGCAGTGTGGATGGACGCCGAAAATTATAGAGTGGTTACTCTCTGCTACCAGATTCACGATGACATAATTGGATGCCATTTCAATGATGGTTCAAACCTTCTTATATCCCGTAGCGAATTGAGTTATTTCATAGAGGCTAACCGTACGATTGCTGATGCACAACGATTTTCTGAAGACGACCTCGTAGCCAGGTTTCCTTGGGCTTCTGGAATTGTGGAGATAATGACAGTGTATGCTGTTAGCCTTCATCCCCTTTCAACAACAAAGGATTTGTCGCGCTTGTGTTTCTTGTCTTCATTTCGCATTGAAGGGCCATTTATAGAATTCCGACTTTCGGATGGGTTTTGTGAATTGGTACATTGTGACAAGGGAGTGATAGTCGTAGTTAGGGAACAGTACCTATATCTTGCTTGACCATGAATTCTCCGGTAAAGTGGTCTAAAGTGCCCCCAAAAGTGGCCTCTCCAATCATAGAATGGTTTCTTAAAGACAAGGAAGCATAACATATGTACGTTTCTTACTTTATTAGGCAAATAAATTTTTCTACGCAATTTTTTTTGAGCATCTTAAGTCGTTCCCTCTTTGGCTGAGATAACCGTAGTATATGCGCTAAATGCATTCGGTTCTGGTAGCGTTTTGATGGAACTCCCTTCCATATCACTACAGCTATGCTTCTTCGCTTGCATGTTTTTTGAACTGAAGAACACAGCATATTATGCTATTAGAAAGGGAAGAATACATTTCAAATCTGCGTGCGTGGCTTCACTGCACGACGGGGGAGTGGGTAGTTTTTTTTCTCCTACAGATACGTGCCTCCGCATGCATCGTACTTCCTGGAAATTTTTAATTTTCGTTGCCATGTTCAGAGCTTTTCCATGTGAATGGAGGACAGATTTAGATATTGTGGGGTTTCTTAGTGTGTGAGATCCACCTGTGCAAAACTTGATAAGATTATATAAAAAAAAATGGAGTTAGCTGTTTGGCTTTCATCGTCGAAGGCAGCCATAGTGCAATGCCTCGAACACCCCTTGGTATATGGGCGTACTAGACCTATTTGGGAATTTTTCCTCACTTGCACTTCGGAGATGAGTTGTCACAGGTGGGATTGCAGGAATTGATCGTTTTTGGCGGCACTCTTGTGCCAATATTGCTATATAGATGAGTGTATGCATACTTTACCCCGCGTTAAAGGTGTTAATTCAGACTTGTGTAATAGTGCCTAACACGTTTTCCTTTACTCTGTTGGCAGTGTTGACATAACAGTTGACTCTCGTGGTAACTCTGCCAATATGATTACTTTCACCATTGCACATAATTAAATTATAAAGAATTTCTTATATTCGTATTTTACTTGTAAGAAGCGACAGTATACGATTGTGACACATTAACTGGATAGAACCAAGCGTGTTTTAATGTGTATGTGTCTTCTTTTCCTTTTACGATAATTGGGTTACGGAATGTATATACACATTTATACATTATTGGATACACCTGGCATAATAGTGACAAAATAGCATGTACTGATATTACCTTGAACTCTATCAATACAAGAAACGATATCTAGATGATTGAGCTCTAAAAAATAAAAAAAACATATAACGCAAGGGCATCAAGGAAAGTTGAGTGTCAAGATGGAAGTGCAGCGACAAAAATAAAAATGGCTCATTGTGGGAAGTTGTGGTGTAACAGGATTCGTGACAAACGACAACAACAAGGTGATACTCTAAAAGACAATGAGCTACAATTTGTACAAGGAGAGTCAAATATGAAAAATGATTTAAACCTTTAAGATGTTAGCTATAAAACAGTTTTTTCCATGTTGCTTCTAACCATTGATAAGGCGAGCATTGTTTATATTAACATTGAACCTTTACTCTCTATGGACTTTTCGGAGGGATTCTTGGCCTTTTCATTCCTGACATCAACACTGTGTTTGGCCTTCTCGGGAGTTTCTGCGGAGGGGTTCTTGGCTTTTGCATTCCTGCGCTGTATCGCATGTATTGCGGTGGATGGGACATGAATCGTGTGGGGGTCGTAAACTATATCTGTACGTACCTCCTCTTAATATCAGGAGTGATAGCGGTTGTGTTTGGTACAGCGGCATCTGTTTACAATGTTATAATGTAAGAATGAACAACTGCTCAGTCAGGGGATGGCGCTTTATAGATTTACGTCTTTTTCCCAGTTCCAGTAAAATGGTGACCACCCTCTTTTCTGCTTGTATGCGGCGGTGCATCACGTCGCTGCAATAAAAGTGGATATGCATTGAGATTGAGAATACTTCCATTGGTCATCGGAGCTATTGGGGAGTGGTAGGCACCGGGCGCAGCGAACTGTGCAAGAAAGCCACCGCTACGCATATGTTTTTTTGTCACCCTCATCAATATTTTTAGTTTTCTTCGTATCTTGTGCAATACTTACCCTAATCCTACCGATTTATTTCTGTCAGTGGAGTATATCGTATGTGTGTGAACGTAAATATTGGTTTAAACCATGAAACTAATACTAGCGAGACAAAGTGATGACGCCCTTACACCCTGTGTACAATTTCATGTTTGAGCCAATGGCTTCAACGTTTTGTTCCGTACTTGTTATTTTTATTTTAAAGGAAAATAATAATAAAAATGTTTATCGTACACCCAACTCCTGTGGTGTTCTTTGCCTTGTCGTCTAATCGGCAAATGGAATATCAACATGAGGTGGATCTGTAGCGGAAGGCCAAAAAAATAAAACGATGAGTGAAGTAGAGGATGTCTCTTCCTTTTGTGTTTATCAGCGATTTTTTATATATTTTTTAAATTGTTTTATCATTCAGCAAGGCTCAATACTCAGGTGTTAATGCATATGTTTCGGCCGTCATTCCTCTTTTCCTGTTATGCACTCAGAATGGCGAATTGTTTGTGGGATTTTTCTTTTACTATGTTGCACCCAGTGTGTGGAATTTTATGCAGTGAGAAGTATCCAGGAAGCGATGATGCTCATTGGCATTTTCACCCCTTACTACTTAGAAACTTGGTTGTGTGAGATAGTGTGCTTATCCCTACATAATTGTTCTGCGCCAGCGTTGTTATTTGTATATTTTTACAGGCGTAATGAAAGGGAGGAGTGGAGGGAGCAGCTTTCAAATATTGGAGTACATCCTCTGGGAAGGTTGTTCCGGCTTGTGTTGCACTATTGGGCATTGAACGCGATAGTTTTGCCTCACATCGTACACATAAGTACTACGGTGCCATTTGCGGTTCTTACACCGCTCATTATGTACATGTTTTTCCTAATATCATTTGGTACATTTCTTGTTGTGGCGGACTTGTGTTATTTTCTTTTTTTACTATTCCGTTTGCCCTTTGTCAAAGGAGGCGCCCCCCAGCATATGGTATCTCTAGTCAACGAATAAGACCAGTGATCACATGCTGTTCGGGAAACCTACTAGGTGCACGTAGAAACCACCTTTATGTGCTTCCTTTGACTTCTGGAGTTGAATTATCATTTCAAACGATATGTTATTGTTTTTGCAGTGCTAAATGTTACTGTACGTGACGTAGGTGGTCATAGATAAATGTGGGCCCCCTTTCCATTTGCTTGAAAAAACCATGTCTTTTTTTTTTGGTGGCCTCATTAGACTGTCTTTTTCTCGTCGCTTCTCCTCCTTTAACTGGTTTTCAATGATAGAAGAATAAGCGTACCAGGTCTGCTTGCTCAGTATGCTAAACGTCGCAGAGCCGCCAAGTAACGTTCGAGAACCTACCGAAACCCTGATTGAGATGGATGAGGGCTATGGATCTACATGTACTCCAGGGGGAGAAAAAGGCCGTAGCGAGTGTGATATTTCAGTAAAGAAGGAATCTAAGTTCACACGATGCATTAACACCATTATTCCTCATGGTGGTGCCCTTTCGACTACATTCAATCTTGGTAGTGCCACGCTGGGTGCAGGGGTAATCAGCCTTGCTATTGCCTTTCAGATGAGTGGTGTTGTGCCCTCTATCCTCATTCTCATCGCTGTTACGATATTGACGATATACTCTGTTGGATTGATGATGCAGGCGGTTGAGATAACAGGATATAACTCTTATGCTGCTCTTTCAAGGAATCTCTTCGGACCTGGCTGGGACTACTTCACCGTTGCAGTCACATGGCTATTTACATTTGGCACATGTGTGAGTTACGTTATTGCCACCGGCTACCTTGTGGAGTCCGTTTTGTCACCTTCCACTGCATCTGGATTCCTACTGAGCAAGGCAGGTAACCGTGTGATAACATCTGTTATATGGTTGGTTGGTATGTTTTCACTTTCGCTCCCAAAGGAGATCAACTCACTTCGCTATGCCTCTGCCGTGGCGGTGCTCTTCGTCTGCTACTTTGTTGTCTGCATAATTGTACACTCCGCAAGAAATGGGCTCCACGATGGGAAGCTCCCTGAAGGTGTTGCAATGTTCAAGAGTGGAAACAGGGCCATTGAGGGCCTGTCGATATTCATGTTTTCATACCTGTGCCATATGAACTGTTTCTCGATTTACTCTGAGATGCGAAATCCCAGCGCGAGGCGCATAACCATCCACACCGCGTATTCTATGAGCCTATGTTGTATGGTGTACATACTTGCGGGTTTCTTTGGGTACACCGATATCGGCGACAGAAAGGTGGAAACCGTCTTCGAAATCTACGATGTCACCGGCGATGTGATGATGGCGATAGCGTTCGCTGGCATGCTCCTAAAGATTTGTGTTGGATTTTCGTTGTGTATGCAGCCTGCCCGTGATTGCTGCTACTACATCATCGGTTGGGATGTGAACGCGCTTCCGACGTGGAAGAACTCTTTGTTCTGCGGTACCATGTCTCTTTGTGCCTTGATTCTTGGCCTTTTCATTCCTGACATCAACACTGTGTTTGGCCTTCTCGGGAGTTTCTGCGGAGGGGTTCTTGGCTTTTGCATTCCTGCGCTGTATCGCATGTATTGCGGTGGATGGGACATGAATCGTGTGGGGGTCGTAAACTATATCTGTACGTACCTCCTCTTAATATCAGGAGTGATAGCGGTTGTGTTTGGTACAGCGGCATCTGTTTACAATGTTATAATGTAAGAATGAACAACTGCTCAGTCAGGGGATGGCGCTTTATAGATTTACGTCTTTTTCCCAGTTCCAGTAAAATGGTGACCACCCTCTTTTCTGCTTGTATGCGGCGGTGCATCACGTCGCTGCAATAAAAGTGGATATGCATTGAGATTGAGAATACTTCCATTGGTCATCGGAGCTATTGGGGAGTGGTAGGCACCGGGCGCAGCGAACTGTGCAAGAAAGCCACCGCTACGCATATGTTTTTTTGTCACCCTCATCAATATTTTTAGTTTTCTTCGTATCTTGTGCAATACTTACCCTAATCCTACCGATTTATTTCTGTCAGTGGAGTATATCGTATGTGTGTGAACGTAAATATTGGTTTAAACCATGAAACTAATACTAGCGAGACAAAGTGATGACGCCCTTACACCCTGTGTACAATTTCATGTTTGAGCCAATGGCTTCAACGTTTTGTTCCGTACTTGTTATTTTTATTTTAAAGGAAAATAATAATAAAAATGTTTATCGTACACCCAACTCCTGTGGTGTTCTTTGCCTTGTCGTCTAATCGGCAAATGGAATATCAACATGAGGTGGATCTGTAGCGGAAGGCCAAAAAAATAAAACGATGAGTGAAGTAGAGGATGTCTCTTCCTTTTGTGTTTATCAGCGATTTTTTATATATTTTTTAAATTGTTTTATCATTCAGCAAGGCTCAATACTCAGGTGTTAATGCATATGTTTCGGCCGTCATTCCTCTTTTCCTGTTATGCACTCAGAATGGCGAATTGTTTGTGGGATTTTTCTTTTACTATGTTGCACCCAGTGTGTGGAATTTTATGCAGTGAGAAGTATCCAGGAAGCGATGATGCTCATTGGCATTTTCACCCCTTACTACTTAGAAACTTGGTTGTGTGAGATAGTGTGCTTATCCCTACATAATTGTTCTGCGCCAGCGTTGTTATTTGTATATTTTTACAGGCGTAATGAAAGGGAGGAGTGGAGGGAGCAGCTTTCAAATATTGGAGTACATCCTCTGGGAAGGTTGTTCCGGCTTGTGTTGCACTATTGGGCATTGAACGCGATAGTTTTGCCTCACATCGTACACATAAGTACTACGGTGCCATTTGCGGTTCTTACACCGCTCATTATGTACATGTTTTTCCTAATATCATTTGGTACATTTCTTGTTGTGGCGGACTTGTGTTATTTTCTTTTTTTACTATTCCGTTTGCCCTTTGTCAAAGGAGGCGCCCCCCAGCATATGGTATCTCTAGTCAACGAATAAGACCAGTGATCACATGCTGTTCGGGAAACCTACTAGGTGCACGTAGAAACCACCTTTATGTGCTTCCTTTGACTTCTGGAGTTGAATTATCATTTCAAACGATATGTTATTGTTTTTGCAGTGCTAAATGTTACTGTACGTGACGTAGGTGGTCATAGATAAATGTGGGCCCCCTTTCCATTTGCTTGAAAAAATCATGTCTTTTTTTTTTGGTGGCCTCATTAGACTGTCTTTTTCTCGTCGCTTCTCCTCCTTTAACTGGTTTTCAATGATAGAAGAATAAGCGTACCAGGTCTGCTTGCTCAGTATGCTAAACGTCGCAGAGCCGCCAAGTAACGTTCGAGAACCTACCGAAACCCTGATTGAGATGGATGAGGGCTATGGATCTACATGTACTCCAGGGGGAGAAAAAGGCCGTAGCGAGTGTGATATTTCAGTAAAGAAGGAATCTAAGTTCACACGATGCATTAACACCATTATTCCTCATGGTGGTGCCCTTTCGACTACATTCAATCTTGGTAGTGCCACGCTGGGTGCAGGGGTAATCAGCCTTGCTATTGCCTTTCAGATGAGTGGTGTTGTGCCCTCTATCCTCATTCTCATCGCTGTTACGATATTGACGATATACTCTGTTGGATTGATGATGCAGGCGGTTGAGATAACAGGATATAACTCTTATGCTGCTCTTTCAAGGAATCTCTTCGGACCTGGCTGGGACTACTTCACCGTTGCAGTCACATGGCTATTTACATTTGGCACATGTGTGAGTTACGTTATTGCCACCGGCTACCTTGTGGAGTCCGTTTTGTCACCTTCCACTGCATCTGGATTCCTACTGAGCAAGGCAGGTAACCGTGTGATAACATCTGTTATATGGTTGGTTGGTATGTTTTCACTTTCGCTCCCAAAGGAGATCAACTCACTTCGCTATGCCTCTGCCGTGGCGATGCTCTTCGTCTGCTACTTTGTTGTCTGCATAATTGTACACTCCGCAAGAAATGGGCTCCACGATGGGAAGCTCCCTGAAGGTGTTGCAATGTTCAAGAGTGGAAACAGGGCCATTGAGGGCCTGTCGATATTCATGTTTTCATACCTGTGCCATATGAACTGTTTCTCGATTTACTCTGAGATGCGAAATCCCAGCGCGAGGCGCATAACCATCCACACCGCGTATTCTATGAGCCTATGTTGTATGGTGTACATACTTGCGGGTTTCTTTGGGTACACCGATATCGGCGACAGAAAGGTGGAAACCGTCTTCGAAATCTACGATGTCACCGGCGATGTGATGATGGCGATAGCGTTCGCTGGCATGCTCCTAAAGATTTGTGTTGGATTTTCGTTGTGTATGCAGCCTGCCCGTGATTGCTGCTACTACATCATCGGTTGGGATGTGAACGCGCTTCCGACGTGGAAGAACTCTTTGTTCTGCGGTACCATGTCTCTTTGTGCCTTGATTCTTGGCCTTTTCATTCCTGACATCAACACTGTGTTTGGCCTTCTCGGGAGTTTCTGCGGAGGGGTTCTTGGCTTTTGCATTCCTGCGCTGTATCGCATGTATTGCGGTGGATGGGACATGAATCGTGTGGGGGTCGTAAACTATATCTGTACGTACCTCCTCTTAATATCAGGAGTGATAGCGGTTGTGTTTGGTACAGCGGCATCTATTTACAATGTTATAATGTAAGAATGAGCAGCGTTTGTTGAAAGAATGTTGTGATAGTGATTGTCAGTGGCATATGTTTTGCCACTTTAGGTGCTGTTGTTTATACATATATATATACGTATTTTTTTCCCTAAATTACTGTTCTTTTTATTCATGTTTTTTTCTTCTAAATTTCGGTACTTGTTGTACGTCTTGTTGGCTATGTTGTAGTTTGTATGTATAATAATGTTTTCTTGTTTATGTTGGTCTTCTTAAGGTTGCATATTTCGAGGTCCCTGTGTGGTATCATTTTTTTTTTGCGATGTGGTGCTTGGGGTTTGTTGCCACAGGATTTCCATTATGTATTTCCCTCATTGTCTACTCAATACATTCTTATTTTTAAGTGTGCGGGAAACCATCATACACGCCGTCCGAGGTATCTGAGAGAATTTGTTTTGCCATTTTTTGTTTCTTTCCCCTCGTGATTTGCTCCATCCCTTTTTTTCTCTTGGAATTGCACACTGTGCTTGATTCTCTCTGTCTCTGTTTCGTGTGGCATGGTTATATTGTTTCTTGTGGGTGGGGATCATTTCTCTTGCGGAACAAGTAGGAAATGTTAGGTGTGGATGGTGCCTGCATTCACAACTTGCGGTACGAGGGATTTAGAGCCTGGGGCACTCTGCTGGTGGCACAGGGTAGAGATTATTGGTTGCGAGACATGCACTTTGTGTGTGTGTGTACCTTGTTGGGGGATGCTCCTTTGTTGTTGTGTCCACGTGCCATAGGCGGCGAAGGTATCCGTGTGCTTGTGGTACTGTTTTCTGGACTGGAGTTGTTTTTACAATTTTTTTTTTTAAAGGCTCCGCGGCTATGTGAATTTCTACTCACTACCAGTTACTTGCGGCGTGTGGCCTACGTCCGTCCCGGTGTTTCATCTTTTTTTCTTGGCATGAGTTTGCAAGGGAATCCATGTTGAAATTTGTAATGCAAGCAGTGGCTCATGTTCATAGTGGGCTCCGCCCCGACGCTGTTCCTTCGATTAGACAGGGGTTTCCTTTTTTTTCCTTATCAGGCCAACCTTGCTGTTTTATTTTGCTTCACTTGTTGTCACGTCGTCTACCTCGTATCAGGATGATGCTCAAACAACGATGGGGATGTTTTATTATTTTCCCCTTTTCCTTTTACTTTCTTCTCCACAAAGATCGTCTTTGCTCTCTATCTGTGTGCCACATACTAAAGCGTAATTCCTTGTGGAGGTGTTAAGATCCAGATGAAATTGGGAGACAATTTTAATGATATTAATTAAAGCTTGAGATCTACATTTTGGGCGGCACACGCAGTGGCTAATGTTGTTTGTGAGACATATCACTGTTGCCGGTCTCGAGAGTTCTCTCGATGCCCCTGGGCCGTGCAAATGTTTATATATTCACATTCCTTTCTACGCCGCGTGGCTTTAACTCTGACCCGATAAATGATGGTATAGTAGTGATAATGAGTCCCAAATTATTTGTTGTCTTCTGCCTTCCTTGCTGTAGCCCTCGCTGTTGGTATGGTTGATTCACTCTCATGTTCAGGCAACCGCTATGTTGTAGTGATTGTTTTGTTCCCCAGATGCTTCCCACAACTACATGGTTTTGGGTCTTATTTATCATGGGACTGCAACGTGTGTAACTCTGTAGTCGTGGCGCTGTTCCCGGTTTCTTTATTTTGGCTTAGTGTCTTTTTTGCGTAACTGTGTCGCAACTACTAAATGCGCTGACGTCCTGTAGTTCTACTTTCTTCTGTTACAGGTACTTACGGGCTAGGCCGTAGGGATTCTTGTTCAGCTTCGTACATGGTTTGATGCAGAATCCCTGGTTATATGCTTTCCCATGTTAATTTAAATACTTTTAATTCCCAGCGTACTTTTGTCGCTGTACATTGTTGCAGAATTTCTTGAATGACGTATAGCTTTCTTTTCCCAACCGCCTCTTTTTAGTCAGTTTTCTTTCGTGTGCATCTTGTCACGGAGGAGTTCAAAGTGTATTTTTGACATAGTAACTTGCTGCTCCAGGTGTTGATCTAATTGACTATGATGGTGAGGGTTTGTAGATGTTTGCTGCATCCCTATCGTATAGATGTGGAGAAGTTGGAACTCGTTAAGAAAAGCAGAATAGATCGAAAACTCACTTCTCGCTTAAAGCTGACCTACTGGATTGCCCCAAGCGTGCTTGGAGAAAGGCCATGGCTGGTTACGAATTCTTTTTCCCATCAAGTGGTAGGGGGGGTCCCTCAAAATGACCCCTCTTTGGTTCAATCTTGGTGTGTTCCTGCGATACAGCTTCGTTTTATTTACATTTTTGTTCTGTTCCTATTTCGACTGTGCTTGCAGTGGAGTATGTACGGCGTTGATTTATTCATTTACCTTCTTCTTTACGATATTTCTCAACGGTTTTGCTTTACCAGTGTGAACTGCAATTTTGTTTTCTTTTCCTTTGGTTTTTTTTTTCATCTCCCCACGTGCACCGCTACAAGAATGTTATGCTTGATAAACTCAAGACCATTGTTTCACGTCGTGTCGTTCAGAGTGCCGGCAAGGGACTAACGGTGTCTGGTGGTGGCCGGCCCTCGCTAAAGGATGCAGTGAGCCAAGCTGCACAAGTGACGGCGAAACTTTTTGGTGAGCGCGAGTGGCAGTGCCCATGTGGACACAAGTTTCGTGCTCGGGAGAATGGCAGGCAACTCTCCCAATTTACTGCGAGGTCCCGTCTTGCCCAAACCCAAAATATTATGTGGATGGGCCTGGGAGGGCACTGTTGGAGGCCAGCCCCTCTGGAGTGCGGTTGACGGAGGTCGGCTCAGAGGCTGGAAAAAGTTCTTCGCCTGCCCCTCGCGGAGTCGCATCACGCTTTAAATGAGTTGAAGTCTGGCGTCTTGCTGCTGGTGATCAATATCACCTGAGTGCAGTTACATTTGTTGTGTTCATGTGAGATTTTCCGGGGGATCGTTGTCATGCTTGGGGTCTTGGGATGGTTGTTGTTTTAATGGTGCAGGTTCTCTGTTATCTGAAGAATTAAAACTTTCTTGGGGATTGAGCAGTTTTCTCAAACGCTTCTTCCGTGATAACCTCTTTTTTTTTTTCTTGTGGAGCAGCTGCGCATTACTTGTTCTTATTGTCAGTGCCTACACAGCTCTCCGTCGAACCGTACGTGGGTTGAAAGTTTTTTTTCAGGGAATGCTTTGTCCAAGTCCTACTGACAGGTTATTCTCATCGTTGTGTTCAACTATGCATTTGCTGTCAGACTAAGGATGATATTCTGGGTACTAAACGCCGTAACTACTTCTCCTGTTTTCGCGTGAGGCGTGTGCGTGTGGAGGTTGGCGATGCCTTGCGGGTGATTGGCTTGCAGTTTCAGGCACTCGGGACGGTGGTATGTGCGTTGGGGGTAGAAGTGCATGTGTTGTAGGGCTAGGGAATGGGCTACTGGTCCCAGGTGTAGGATATATTCGCGTCGTCTCTACCTGTTTTATGTCTCTTTTTTCACATCTCTTCACTGAGCGGATATAACCTTGTTCCCCTGCTTTCTTTAAATGTTGTCAATACAACGGCGGCTGCAATCCACCGACCTTCCCCCGGATGTCCACTTGCTGGTTTACATCTGGAGGCGAAAGGGAAAGCGCGAAGGGGCTTCTTTTGTCCATACCCATTGTTTATCCGCCTTTTGAATATATATATATATATATATGTATATTCACTTTGTTTGCCTTTTTCGTAAGGTTTTTCCCGTGCCTTACGTTCACGGATAGGGTAGATGTCTGCTCATTCTCCTTCCGTGAAAAGCGCGGATATTGGGGTGCTTCAACAGATCAACAGCAATACGGATAGTTTGCTGGCATTGTGCGAGACGGACAGTGAGTTGCGGAACTACTCACTTAAATTTAAACTTGACCAGGCGGTTGACGGAGCGGCGTTTCAGGCAAAGAGGAAGGAAGGGGAGGAGATTCTTCACTTCCAACGAACCTTACAGCGCATGATGGGCCTCGCTCTCTCTGTTGCGCTTCACATACTCCGGCGGACAACTAAGTTTTACGTGAATAGTAGCACCCAGAAAGGTCGTAGTGAAGCAAGTGTAGTTGAAAACCTCGCACAGGAAGGCGGTGACATTAACCTCCAGCGGAAGAGCAGTGTGGTTGAGTTCTGCGACGGCTCCGATGCATGGCTGGAGGTCGGTGCAAACCTTTCCCAGAAAGCTGCAGAGTTACTCTGCAACATCATAATTTGTCATCCGGAGTTCGTCAAGCCGCATCAAACACACTTGTTAAGGAATGGGATTTTGGATTACGTGGCAGAAGCGCTGAACATATCACAAGATCATGAAATGATGTGCTTTCTGTCGGGTTTCAAGAAGGAACACATGCGCCTGCTAGCCAATTTGACGTTTCAGAATGGCGAGGTATGTTCTGCGGTTGTTGGCAGCGCTCCACTTCTTACGGCCACCCTGAAGGCGACTCGAATCGATGTCGAGAACCCTGGCATGGCTGAGTGGGCTCAATTTGTCATTAGAAATCTGTGCTGCTCCTCAAGCAGGGCTCGGGAGAAAATAGGAGGACTTACCCCGTTGGGTATAGCTGAAGAAACGAGGGAGTTGTTTGGTGACACAATTGAGCGCTTTATCGGTCCTGGAGGGACGACTGCTATGGATGCGTCACACCCCCGTGAAGGTTAGCTCAGCGGTTGCAAACGTAGCTGTTCAGCAGCTGCCTGATCGCTTCATGGCTTGTAAAGCAATAAATTTACGTTACGCACACCATGGCCCCCCTCCCCGTTTTTCTGGAGGGTTTTCCACGGTTATGGATGCACAATATGATGGGAATATATCACATTATCTCCGTCTTTTGGCACCTTCTCGTTATGGTACACAGAACTGGCGATGTGGTAACCCCCTGTGTGCCGTTCTGTATTTGTTGATTAGCATTCCGTTTTTCTTGCGATCATTTTATAGGCGTCATTCATTTTAACCATTGCCTGTTTCCCATTTAAACATTGTACCCTTTCCACCAGTGTGGTGATGCCATCTAGTTAAGCAGACAGAACCCTTTTCGTTTACGTTCGCACTTTTTACGGCTAGTTAGGCCCATGCCTCCCAGGGGGAGTGTCACATTACCTCGCCAGCCCTTTCGCTCGCTTGCGTTTTCCGCTGAAGATCAGGAGGCGGCGCTCTCTGAGTGGAAGGCAAAGGCACAAGCCGGTGGCGAAGTACTCAAGCGGATATCATCCAAAATATCCTGCCAGCGGAAGTCTGCCGGTGACGCAACGCGCAGTGGGCGTTGGCTCGCTGAGGGTGTAGCGCTGAGCGGGAGACTGTTTCTTGTGAATTGGACTTTGAGAAGGCGTGGGCTGCGTGTTCCTCACTGTTGCAGGAGTCGGTGGTGCAGGAGCGGTCTAACATGGCGGAGGAACGTGAGAAACTTCACGAGTCTCTCACAAATTTAGTTGTGACAGTGCGAAAAGAGTCCAATGAGTTATGTAGCAAAAGCTCCAAGGTGCAAAGGAGCGATGCAGAAGCAATGCGGGATAGGCTCGCAGACCTGAGAGAAAGTTTTTCGGAATCCGTTAGGGTTATTGAACACCAGGCAGAGACAATTATGGAGGAGATAGATGAGCCCGGTCGGTGTTCTCCAACGGAAACTATTCAATTGCTGGTCCAATCATCAATAGATGTATTAGAAGGAGTGTGTGAGTCCATGGTGAACAAGCCTGGCTCTTCACTCGTGAGAACGTATAAAGATGCCATAGAGGCTGAGGGTGATTCAGTTTTGGCGCAGTTAGCTTCACAGGAATGTGAAAGCATCTCTGCCGGGCTTTCAGTGAGGGACATGCGCAAAGTATCGGTGGTGCTACGGACATACGGAAATATTTCATCTGTTGACAGTGACAAGCCTCTCCTCCCAGGGGATCTTTATAGCCGCGTTCAACAAATATTACCGGACATCAGTGGTGATGATGTGCGACTTGCCGTGGATGAGGTCCTGCAGCAGAAGAGGAGGAAAGCCTGTGCCCGGTCGCTAGTTTTTCAATTTCGGAAGAAGTGTTTGGAGCTCTTAAGGTCATTTGAGAAGGCTGTTGTCGCCGACGAAGAGATTGGTAAGATGGCGGAGAGCGTAGAGAGAGAGGCCAGACTGCGTGAGGAGCGCCGGCAGAAGCTGCACAAGGAGTTGAACGAGCTTCGCGCCGTCCGAGAAGCGGAAGAGTTGGTGCGACGTGAGGAGGAGGAAGAGCGAAAGCGTGAGGAGGAGGAAAAGACCCAAAAGATTAACCGTATGCGGGAGATTGAGTATCAGGAGCGCTTAAAGCAGCTTCGGTTATATCAAGAGCAGCAAAAGGAGTTGCAGCAGAGGGAACTCGCACTTAAGGAAGCACTTGCAGAGGAGGAAGCCATTAAGAGGGCTATCAGGATTGAGCGCAATGGTAGGCGGGTTTTGGAGAGACAAAGGGAGTACGAGGAGAAGTGTCGTACGCGGAAGAAGCGACATGAGGAGTTGAATGAAATGAAGATTGCCCATCAAAAGGCCCTTGAAGCGTTCTTTCAGAACGTCAGAGATCAGCTTGGTGTGGCGTCCGACCCTGAGAGAGTTTTGCAAGGCACTGCCTCGAGTAAGCAAAACGAGGCCTTTATTTCATTCGCAGAGGCGTCACGATACTCGATTCATGGTTATACGATCGATGACATGGCAAAAGATCCACGCTTTCGTCTGCAGCTCGCTTTGCTGGAGGCGGGCCTTCATCAAACAGCATATGGTAGAGAGGTGCTTTCGCAAGGCTACCGTGTGTCGGCGGCTCAGAAGCCAAGCGAGGACAATCCCCTGCACAGCAGGGTCTAGGTTTGCATGTGAGACTTTTTTTCATAGTTTGTTGTGTGATATTGGAAAGCTTATCGCTACGCTTCCACAGCTATGACCATTCACTTGTTTATTGTCGCGTTATCCCTACTGCCATGTCTTTTCGCTTGGGGATCACAATATAAATGGAATGCTGGATTTGTTTTTCATGATCTAACTTGGAGCGATATGACCGCAACACTTCTGTATATTTTTACCATTGCTTTTTTTTAAAATTTAGTAAAAAACACGTATTCGGTTATGTGGGTACGGCCTCCTTTTCCCGTATTCATACATGTGTTGCTACGGATTCCTCGGGTATTTTTCGCGCTACAAGCTTTCTCTTTCTCTTTTCTCCCCTCCCTCCATTTTCCTTTTCCCAGTGGCTCCCTTATGAATGGTTTACTTGACAGCGTTAGTGATGTGGAGCGTTTGTCGACATTACTGTACGGCGGGGATAAATCGGTGCTACGGGTAGTCACTGACATTGGATGGGGAGGAGTAGCCTCGGCGATGGGACTGCATCTTATTTATAAGGTTCTTCAGGAATGTGAAACCGCTCCGCCTATTTTTTTTGTTTCTCAGGCGTTGCTCTACATGGTAAATTCGTCACTCAGTTCTACCGACCTCTCGTCGATTGAGCAGACCCTGAGCTGTATTCTCGTGGCCGGTACAGGCTACTGGATTCCCGCTGCAAAGATGCCATTATTCGGTTGTTGTGTGCGGTAGTTCGGAGAGGGTTCTGTGAGGTTCCCGACTCAGGGCCTTCCCGCTCAGGGTTACCGCAGCACTCGGATGTCAGGATGACTCCCCGGAAGAGTATATATCGTTATCGTGTAATATTCTCACAACATTGATAGATACGATTGAATCCACAGATAGCTCTGTACGAAGTGCTGCTGTGAATAAGAGAGTGAACGTGCTTTTTCGTGCAGAGTGCCTTCTCCCTGTGTTTCGTAGTGTTTCGCGCTACCTCAAGGGGGTTCGTTCCCCACACAATAACGCATGTCACAGTGCCCTCCTGCTGCTGTGCAAGGTTCTCCTGTTTGATCCAGCGTGCTCATTCGACGACGGTACAGAGGACGTACAAATGCGGGAATACCCCCAGGAGTGGGCCGCTCACCTGGTTGACAAGGAGCTGTTTGACAAATTGTGGGATTTATACTTAATTCAGACTGGTAATGCCCGCTTCTTTGCTGTAGTGTTGCAGTCGTTGGAACCACTTATATCGCTGAAGGCATCCCTTTACCCATCTTCTGAGGATCAGATGGTTCGGTTGACCACGTGCCTCGATATTACTTTGTCGGTAATGGAAAACCGCATCCACTTGGATGATTCTGTGGTGCTGTTTGAGTTTTGTCGCCTCCTAAATAGGCTGAAACCAAACTTTACGATAGAACAAATGCGGAAAGTCCGGTGCTATGAAAAATGGATGAGGACCTTTGCCGATTTCACCCAGTTGTGTTTCCGAAATTGGAGTTATGCTCGGCGGGTGTTCCTTTCCCTGTTGTCTGCGTGGGCCAAGTTAGTTGGGTCTCAGACATATTGCAGGGAAAAGCAAACACTGCTCGAGGAACTTGCACCCAAGGTCTGTCAGTCCTACATTACGTCCAACCAGGAGCAAGCAGTAGAGTTTGTTCAGCGTAAGGGAGCAGCGTCTTTTGAGGATTACTCTCTGGATGGCGAGGCAGAGATGCTGTCACTCGAGCTTGGTTTCGCATCACAGCTGCTTCGGTTCTGCGGGGGAAGTGCAGAGGAATGCCTGCCGAGGATTATTTGCCACCTTTCAGAGAGTCTCGTATTACAAAGGATTTGACACCAGTCCAACTGAGTATGTTTATGAACAACTTGCATGGCTCGTTGCCCTCTCCAACTCGTGGCTTTGTTCATTCCGCTTCAGCTGCAATGAACGCGCGACTGACTGCAGTGTCATCTGTGCCTGCTTTAAGGTTGTGAGCTATGACATTGAAACCAACGTTCCCTATCCGTGTCTCAAGACACTCGGCACCATTTTCATAATTCATTTATTTCCCTACTTCGTACTGTGTGGAATATTCTTTTCCTGGACCGGCTTGATGGCGCGAAGAAGGTAAGGGCCTCTCTTCAGGCGGCCTGAACGTTGGAAGTCAGGGGGAGTTGTCTTTGGCCATCACTGGGCTCATCGTCAATGAGATTATGAACGGTGTGTATTGTTGCGGAGGTGAAACTGCTGTCGCGGCGCTGAATCTTTTTATTGACATGGTTCAGTCGCCTTCAACCGTCATGGTGTTGAAAACGTTGCCTAACCTGAATGAACGTTTTTTATTTGTTTCGGGGTCAACATCTAACAGGGACACAAAGACGTATCACCGAATACTTTTGACCTTTGCGCGCATCAAAGCTCAGATTTATATGATCGGCCGTAGTTCTGAAAGTTCGACGGAGATTGTCGCAAAGCTATCTCTCAGGGACTTTAGGATTTGCGGGGAAGAATGTGCAAGATTTGATGAAACCTTCAGCGATACCCTCGTGCGCGTCGCCTGCTCATGGCGGGGCACCTTCCGTTCATGCGTAGGGCAGATGGAGTACAAACTTTTACTAAAGCAAATATTCCCTGAGTTGCCATTGGTGGTGCGGCATTTTGGAAACCAACGTGGAACTGCCTGCGGTGTGCAACTGCTGCGACTCTTAAATGAGATAACAGAAAACCGCTCTCGTCGCATCAACTTCGGTGCTAACGGTGTGGAGGGTTACCACCTTTTTCGTTTCTTTAGTGGCTCTTTGAAGCCGGTGATTGATGTTGTGGTGGACGTTTTAGGCTCAAATGACTCCCGCTTGGTGGAGTGGGGGATTAAGTGCTTGGGGATTCTCTTTTCTATTGGCCGTAACATCCTCACGGGAGGGTACTGCAATTTTGGGGTTCTGAGACTATACGGTGATGAGTCTCTGCCCTCGTGCCTCGCATCCCTCTGGCAGGCGGTAAGGCTGTTGGAAGGCCACCACTTACAGCAGTATGAAAAGCTTGCGAGAGCTTTCAGTTCACTTTCCTGCGAATTGCTCAGAGACGTGCATTTTTGGTTTCTGCGAAATTTACATATCGATAACTTACTACATGTTATTCATCTCCTTGACTTCACCCTTGGCTGCCAAGCCCCGGCCGGGTTAGTTTCGCTTAGTTTGGAGGCACTGGGATCATTCACAAGTGCGCTTTGTTGTTCCGACTACCATGAGAGCGATGAAAGTGAGCAAATTATGAGCTCACTTCTGCGTGAGGATGGGACTATCTTTTCACGATTCCTGAGACTTCTGCTTGACATTATGTTAACAAAAAAATGCTCGACCTCCGCGGTTGAGGCTCCTTTGAGGGCCTTGGTTGTGTTGGACAGGGAATCCTTTTTGAGTTTGGGTGGCTTCCTATGCGGGTTGGTGGGGTCGGACGAAAGTAGGGAGGAGTTGAGGGAGGCATTTACGCGCTTACAGCTCTGCGCCTGCGAGTCTTATAAAAAGTGCAGTACATCCTCTTACACTAAGGAGTTTCAGCGCTTCTCAATGGTTGTTGCACGCTTGTACTCCTGCTGACGACTTAAGATGGGTAGGAAGTATACATCTACATTGAATTCTTTTGGTGTTCTCGCTTGTGGAATACCTCTGGCGTTTGCGTCTTTTGTTTTCTTTTTCCTTGTTTTCTACTTTTTTTTCTTCGTATTCTGACGTTACTTTAGCTTCTCTTTTCTTCCCACTTAGGCTGGTTGCCCTAATTGTTTGAAGGGACACATTGAGTTGCACGTTGTTATTGCCGTTATTTTTTGTTGGAATCTTTTTGTTCTTACCCATCAATACTATGATATATATGTTTTTCTTTCTCCTTCCATGTGCATACATTTTAAATCATTACACTTATTATTTGGTGTGTGCATGTGCACCCGCTGACCGTGTGTCTTCATGAGCGGTGAAAGGGGAGAGTAGGAATGCATAGGCGCGCTGTGGCCCGTCCCGGGTTGTACCTCATGCAGCGCGTGAGGAGCTCATCGGTTGCGCCGGCACCCCTTTGGTCTCGCCAGTACTTCACAACTACCCAGCTCTCGTTAGGCCGGCGAATAAAGGGCCGCCGATCGCGGCATCGGGAGCCAGCGGAAGGCGACTGGCTCTGCCAGTGCGGTGAGGCAAATTACAAATCGAAGCGCGAGTGTTTCAAGTGTGGGGCACCAGCACCACCGCTTCCCCCCGGGGTTCGCCGTCCCTCCCTCCCCGGTGAAGACCCACACGACTGGGCCTGTCCCTGTGGGCAAATGAACTTCCGCGGGAGTGTTGTTTGTCACAAGTGCCAGCAACCGAAGCCAACTCCACCGCCGCTCCCTGGGAAGGAAGTAACCCTGTGGACATGCCCGAAGTGTAAAGGCATTAATAGGAATATGCGCAAGTTTTGCTTCAAGTGTTCGTCGCCATCGCCGTTACTAACGTTTGGATCAACTGCTTAGGCCACGTGGAGTCTTCAGGGCCATTGGGTGGTGCAGTTAGGTTGTGATAGTTTAATGGTGTTGGATGTGCTTCCTATATACGTATATATATATATATATATATCCCTTAGTTTTCTATCGTTTTCGGTACCTAACCACTGCTGTTGTTTATCGTTTAGTTACATTTTCAGGGTGTGTCCGTAGGTGTGTTAGGAGATAGATAAAAAAAATGGAACAAACAGACCCGGTTGCTACCGTCACATTAAATTCAACCTCGTTGCCCCAGTTGGATAAACTGGGAACGATGGAGAAGAAAAGGCTCTTCATGATGCAGCGTGCAGAACGTCTGAAGGATCCAAAGGTGCGTCATATGGGCATTGACAAAGAGGCGCTCGACAGGCAGGTTCGTGAAAGGGAGGCACTCCGGCGGTTGGAAAAGGAAAGAAACGATTTCTATGACCGACAGGCACTCCTGATGGACCGTCATGCGCAGGCATTACAAAAAGAGGTGAATGAAATACGCGCGAGCCGCGAGAAGGAGCTTCTTGATTATCGTGAAACATACCAGAAAAAGGAGATGCAACGTGAGTGGGACCTTAATGATCCTCGGTGGAAATCAAAGGACTTACCTGCACGTGTTGGTGACAATGATCCCCGAACTGGCGTTTCATCTCTGCAAAAATTTGAAGGAGAGGACCTGGACTACAAGAATCGCCGCATGGCTCAGCAGCAGCAACAGCGGGAGTGGGCCAGGCAGCAGACTGAGGAGAAGCTCGCCAAAAAGTGGATGGAAGAGGAGTCAAACCGCATCTTTGATGAACGTAATGAGGAAACAAATCGCCGTATTTATGATATAGAGCAGAGTATTGCGGAGCAGCGGAGGACGATTCACAGGAATCAGGCTGAGTTTAACAAAGCCTTGGCAGAGCAGAAACGCAATGAGTCCATTCGCGACAAGGAGGAGGACACTCGCCTGGCACTTGAGGAAATTCGCTATCACATGGAAGGCGACTTCCTCAATGAGACTGAGACAGTGGTCAGTGAACTTGGCAAGAAGGTGAAGGCGGAGCGTTACAAGGGCATGAGCGCTGAGCAGAGGAGGAAGCTGCTGGAGGAGCAGGCGATCCAGCGAGATCTCTTGAGACGGCGACGCTTTGTGGACGTTGAGGAAGAGCGGCGCTGGGCCCAGGAGGATCTTTTGCAGCTTCGCATGGCCAATGCACTGGAGAGGCAGAAGGAGCGTGAACGGCACGCCGAGCGATTGGCCATAGCTGCTGAGCAACAGAAACAAATAGAAGCCGCGAAGCATCGCCGGAAGGAGTTACAAGAACTGTACACCAACCGAGTGGATGAGGACTATTTCAAACACTGGGATCTCTGCATGTAGTTTGTTAGAAGGAAATTCTGCTATTGGCAGCTTTTCTCTTTTCAAAAAGTTGTGCTAACCTTTTTTTCTTTATTACCTTTTACACTTTAGCTGGTGTTCTGGCGCGGATTTGGGTGCTTTGTTGGCAAATAGAGAGGGTTTATGCACTGATGTAGAAAGGAAAACAATAAGCGGCGCGTGGGTTGGAGGATCCGCACTAAAGTTGTTTTCGCTTATGTACACACCAATATGCTCACCACTCACCCACTACGGGCTGTGGCCCAACCAGTGGGCGCTAGTGCCACCGTGTACTACCGCTCACCACACTCCCGAAGTCTGGCATTCGACCGCAGCACATTCTATCATTTCACCAACCCTTTCCTTTCTTTTTTTTTTTTCTGCTTCATTACGTCTTTTTGAAAGTTATTACAGGAAATAAGTGTAACGGACGAAGAGGCTTCTGCCTTATATGTTTCTTTGTCCGTGGCTCTTTGCGTGAGGCTGTTAAGCGGGATGCTATTTATGACGCGTGCTCAATTACGTTTGCTGATGCTCGCTGGCCTTGTAGCTGTCGCGGTCCCATTAGTTGTTTACGGCAGCATCGTATCGCTAACGCGTTATAGTGCGCCTGATCTGGCAATGCCGGCACTGTTCAGCACAGAGTTGAAGCTTCCCGTGGAATCGGGTGGAGCACCGACGGTGAATAACCACGTTCCGCTTGCGTTGCGTTACTTATCGTGCTGGGCGTGTCCATTATCGTATCGCTTGGGTATCACATTTTTCTTTCAGTTGTTTTGGAGCCGCCCTTCAAAGCTCCGCGTGTGCGGTGCCTCCGGGAGGTCCTAGAAGAGGAATACCCGACATGGTATAGGTAACTGAGTGCACGATTGTGATGTTAGCTATCGTACTCTCTTCAACATTTGTTACATTTGTTTTTTCTTCTAACCCTCTCCTTCGCGTTCATCGCGGTTTTCTCTGAATTCTTCTTTTTTCCTATCTCACTACACCTTTTTTCCCATGCCTGTGTTGTCATTTGTGCTTGTTATGCTCATAGTAGTGCTTGCCAGGGGTGGGGTGGGAAAAGAACGAGTACGAGCAACTCTGTGGGGCTGCAGGGTGTGTAGGCGAGAACGGTTGGGTTAGGGTGGGGCACCTGAACACTTTTGAGGGACGTACGTGGGAACAACAACGAAAAAAAAGCCAGCGACGGCCATCTAGTGGGTTGGATCAACTCTTTTACATGGAGGGAGAACTGACTTTCAAGGTGATAGTGATTGGTGATGTGGGTGTGGGGAAGAGCAACTTATCGTCACGCTTCTGCGATAACGCTTACTTCGACGACATTGTTCCGACGATTGGAGTAGACTTTAAATATTGCCAAACCACAACACTTGAGACGCCACCGCGCACAGTACGGTTCCAGGTGTGGGACACCTCCGGCCAGGACCGATTTCTTACACTCACGACGGCTTATTATCGGAACTGCCATGGCGTTTTTATGTGCTTTGACGTCACTAACAGGTCTTCGTTCGAAGGGCTTCAGGCGTGGTACGAGCGTCTCCAGTCTCAGTGTACCGTGATGCCGCCCCTCATTCTCATCGCGTGTAAGTTGGATCTCGTTGAGTGCAGTGCGTTGCGAAAAGAGGGGACTGTTTTAGGGAGTTGCCGCCAGGTCGAGAGGAGCGAAGCGGACGCGTGGGCAAAGCAGCACAACTGTTTGTGTTATTTGGAAACGAGTGCGAGGAATAATGTTAACATCACCGAGGCGTTCCAGCATTTGGCGACATATGTGGCTAATAACACATCACAGGTTCTTGGCGGGGGATCGCACGGGCGGTCCGGGGGGAATGTAGTGCGGTTGACATCCGCGGAGCCACGTGCAAAGAGGAGATGGAGGTGTTAAGCTGTTCACGCAATTGAGGTATCTTATGCTGGCAAGGAAGGGTGGAATGAGAGCACAGTGGTAAACATCGCTATTTGGGAAAATGAATGCCCCAGAAGAGGAGATAACGAACAAAAGAAAGCCACATGGTGATTTGGTTTGTGTCGCTATTGCGCGCACGAATATGGAAAATATAGACGAGGTACATCATTTTCTTTTAACCACGCCTATAGTCCGCAGTGAATTTACCGGGGATGCAGCTGTGAGGGAGAAAAAAGGGTGTTGATGGAGCTGAAGGGCGGTGGGGAGGTATGTAGGTGTTCTACTTCTTTCACGTCTACCCCTGAGCAAGTCTGGTTTTCTTTTTCTTTTTTCACTTC
Source organism: Trypanosoma congolense (assembly GCA_002287245.1). Taxonomy (NCBI): domain Eukaryota; phylum Euglenozoa; class Kinetoplastea; order Trypanosomatida; family Trypanosomatidae; genus Trypanosoma; species Trypanosoma congolense. The sequence goes on along the minus strand of NHOR01000319.1, from coordinate 745,112 downwards.
TGGTGCGTAGCAGCGGTTCAGATTTAGCGACTTTCCCCTCTCGCCACCGTCTTCTTTTCCTTTGGATGGCTGTGTAAAGTTCCACGATACCACTCTGGAGGACCTTTGATTCATTTATCTCTTCGTGCGACTTCATTTATCGCGTCTCTTTTTCTGTTTCTACCACTGTTTGGTTATCTTTTCAAATCGAACTTTTGCTTTTTGTTCCTGATTCGTTTGTTTGGCGCTGGTTATGCGTCTCTGACGTCCTTTTTTTGTTTGTTTTACCTTACATTCGTTCTCTCAATTTATCTGTACAACTTGTGCATCAGGTGTTTACAAATATGTCTATCTATCGATACTTATTTGTTCATTTTCTGTCCGGAGGAGGAAACAGGAGGCGCGTGAGTTGAGTTGAAGGAGGAGGAACAATGGGATACCTCCATGCAATGGGTAGAGTGACAATCTTTGGGAAGACGGTGCCGTTCTTCACCTGAAACCCTTTTCTATTGCTGCTCATTGCTGACGCACGCCTGTCGGTATCTTTGTCTCCTTTTTTTTTTATTATACTCTTTTTATTATTATTATTAACCCTGCGCATCACTTGAAAAAAAAAAGAGTTAGAGAAATAGAGAGAGAGTTATACTCATGGACTCCTCCTCTACTCCTGGCGGTGACTGCGACTACATTTTCAAGATTATTGTCATTGGAGACAGCGGCGTAGGAAAGTCGTCGCTCACTGTGCGCCTTTCCGAGGATGTATTTTACAAGGACTACGCGTCTACCATCGCCATTGACTTCCGCATGCACCAAATGACATACATGGACAAGCGTGTTCGCCTGCAGATATGGGATACGGCGGGACAGGAGCGCTTTCAGTCCGTCGCCACCGCCTTCTACCGTGGTGCCAATGGTGTAATGCTCTGCTTTGACCTCACGCACCGCAGTTCATTCCTCCATTTGGACCAGTGGATGGAGCGCGTGCGCCAGCAGTCGCTTCCCGGTATTCCGTGCCTCTTAGTGGGCTGCAAGAGCGATGAAGCCCGTAACTTGCGGCAGGTGTCAAAGGAGGAGGCGATGGCATGGGCAAAAAAGCACGGAATGTCTTACATTGACACCAGTGCAAAAGAGAAGGAGAACGTGCAAAACGCCTTCCAGAAGATAGCGGAGGAGATATTCAAGGACATGAAGGATCGTAACGGCAGTGGGCCGGCCGGAGTGACTAAGGCTAGAGGGAACGGGGGTGCTAAGACGCTGTCGAGGAATGAGGAGCGGAGGAGCACGCAAAGTGGGGGTGGGTGCTGCTGAGGTGTTACGTTTCAGTGAACAGGTTAGAGCGATGAGGCGGAGTGGGAAGAAGGAAGGAGGGGAGGAGGAAACACTGTTTAGTGAAAACGGTCAATCTAATGAGTTATTTGGTTATGTGAGTCGACAAGGGTTAGATCACGACGGCCCAAATCTTATGTGTGAGTGGAGGCGTTCATACGTTCCCATTATCATTATTATTGTTTACGCGGAACTTCACTGACTGCGAGGTTGCGGAGGAACTGAAGTGACTAAGCGGAGCGAATTTTCTTCCTGCTTCCCTCGCCCTTCCCTGTCACGTTCTTTTCGTCGTTGTTGTTCTCCTTTATTTTTAATTGTGCATCTTTCTTTATCTCTCTTTTTATTTCTGTTGGATCCCGTCGAAGTGGGAGAGAGTTGATTAATGGTGCTGCAGAGTTCTTCTTTCCCAATCCCCTTGGTTTTTCTTTTTCTTTTTCCGCTAGTTCTTTCGATGGAGGCGGACTGAATGTTGTTTTTAAAAGGAAAGAAGTTTTCTCTTGCTGTTCATTCTTTCCGATGATTATTTATGATACTAGTGGGACGGGGAGTGGTCTTCTTGCAGAAGTGTGTGATTTTGCTGCCTTTATTTTTCTTCTCTCCTCGCGCACAAATGTGTTTTGTGTTTGTGTATATACGTGCGCTATATGATGAAATATACACTGTGCCGCGTGAGTGAATCGCTTTATTACCCGGTTGCAAAACCTTACGGCTATTCTGAGGACGTTGGGTGTGTGTCTGGGGATGAGATAACTCAGGATTCTGAAGTTTTGCTGTCTAGACGGTTCTTTTCCGTGTACGCCTACATCTGATCACTATTATTATTATTTTGACTGTTACCCACACAACGTTTCTTTTCCTTGTTTATGTTCATTGCCCCTACCCTTTGCTGACATTGACGCCACAAATAACTCATTGAAAACACCCGCCGTCGAATTGTGACTCATGAGGTTGAAGAGGTTTGAGTTTATAGGAACCACTTTAGAGTGACTGGTGTAGTGCCTGCAGGGTGTAGTTCGGTTTTCAATGAACAAATTGGAGACAGGCCTGTGGGGTTTACTCTCCGTGGTTCTACTACTACTACTGCCGGGATTAGCTTTAAGTGAGAGTAGATGTACAGGAAGACCCATTTACAGTCAGTCAGAGTGCTTGGCAATGCCGGAGTGCTTGTGGTGTTGCGAAAGGCCGGTCGGTGATCAGTGCTTTGACTCTACGCAACCCTTCACTGACCTCCCGTGTTCTGCAGCCGCGGTTGTGTCGAATGTCAATGTGACGTGTGGATCGCTTTGTAGTGCACCGATTGGGGACTGTGAGAGTTGCGAGAGGCGGAACTGGTGCTACTACTGCCTCACAGACACAAAATGCCAGTCACCATACGACGACTGCCCTGATGGGCAAGTAATTCAGCAATGTAGCATGAGGGATAGATCCATGTGGGCCCTGCTCGCATTTGCCTTACCATTCTTGGCTGTAGGTGCGTTGTTGTTGTTGAGCTCGTGCATATTTTATGTGGTTTTAGTAGTGATGGACATCCGTGAGGAGCACAGCCAAGCGGAGAATCAAGAAAACGAGCATACCCCTCTGCTAGGCGAAGAAAATCCTCCTGAAGAGGATCATCAACATCAGGACGTTGTAAATGGTAGCGACAATGACAACCACAACGAAGACGCCGTCCACCCCAGAGCCCCCGATGGTGAAGGTGAGGAGGCATCTGGCGACCCAGATGTTGAGCATGTACAAAATCTTAGTTCCCCGGTAGCTCAGCTTCCAGCATCTATTGCTCAAAGGGAGGAGGAGGAGGCGGTTGAAGGGGAATGCTCGCACCGCTCTGCCTCACTGCTTGGCCTCGACGACGACTTCCTTTGTAGTATGTGTTATGATGCACGGGCCACAGTAACCCTCTTACCGTGCTACCACACGTGCTGCTGCGAGCAATGTTGTTCTAAACTCCGCCCCACCGGTGAAAGCGGCCTGACATGCCCATTCTGTCGTGTCAAAATCGTGGCGATGGTTTGTTTACGGGGCCTTTTAAAGGGGTCTAAGTAAGGCATATTTCTACTTGTACCATCTTTTCATCGTGACGACGCATGATGTGGTCGGGATCTATGTAGGCGATACTCTGTTCATTGTTGTACAACATAATAGGTGATGCTGATCCCCTTTGTTGGTGTTATGAAAAATTCGCTTTCCTCTTCATGAATTTCCCCCTTTTCGTATTTTGCTTCTGTAGAGTATTGTACTCTTGTCTTTACCTCACAAAGCGGGAATACGCAGCTGTGGCGGTAACCATCGCCACTTCACAGGCGCTGATACGTAAAATATTGACTGTTTTTCTTTCTTTTAAAAAAATCCCTTTTCGAATGATGAGCGCTGTACTGTGAGGTTTGGTGGTTGTGGATTTCTTGAGGATGATGCAGTGCGTCGTTAGCGTGTTGGTTTGCGAGTGTTGAAGCTTGCAGCTTTGCGGAGCTTCTTTCACATCACTCCTTATCGGTCGTTTTTATCTCTCTCTCTCTTTACTCTTGTTACGTGTTTGCCGTTTGTTGCTTGACAGTTTTGTGGAGGTGCAGAGATCTGTTGTGTGTTCCCTCAGCGTTTTTTTTCTTTTTACCTACCTCTACACAAATGTGGATGCAATTGAAGGGGATTCGCATTAGATGGTTTTCTTTTTGTTTTTCTATTGTACAAGACCTTGATCGGAACTTAACTTTCCTGGGGACCCGTAGGTAGTATGGAGCGCGTACGGTACAAGGTCATTGAAAAGGCGGGCGGTCTGGGGGAAGTCGTGCAGGTGAAGGTGCGTGACATTGGCGTAGGTTCAACGGATGTCACTCCCTCGATGATTATCACACCGCTGCGAGAGTGTCCCGCTTCAATAAGTGAGCTCGCTGGGTTGTCTCACGGCCCGTCATGCCCCTCGTGCATGGAGAAGGATGCATCCATAAGAAAGCTGCAGGAGTATATACGGGAGTTGGAGGTAAACAACCATATTAACAGGGTGCTGAATGCCTTTATGCGTACAATGGATAGGGAAGAATTATCCAGTGATACCGACGAACAGCGGGGACTGTCTAATTCTCCAGCATGGCTTCGCACACACAAGCGGCACACTTCCCTTCCCACCTCAGCCCGAGTGCCTGGTGGGTCTGAGGTGAGTGATGATGGACAGCCAACGCTGATGGAGATGATGACGGATGAGCTACAACGGCACGATTTAGTCTGCGCTCTGATGACACTTTTGGGCCGCCCGACGGAGGAGGAGGCGGTGAGCTTGGGTGAGGAGGTGCGCAGGGAATATACCAAACTTTTAAACCCCGCAGCTCCGAGTGGTGAGTAGAGTTGCCGCCGCCGACCTATCAGAAGGCTCATGTACCATAACTGGTGCGAGTGAAGGATTTTATTATTGTATTAGCCCTTTCCTTTTCTTTTTTTTTTTAAAAAAAGGAAAAAGACTTTGTTTAAGCCCTTTCCTCGCTACCCTGCAGCTTGCCCACACATGGGTCACCGTACCATGTTTTTTTTTTTTTTCCAAGAGGGTTACAGTGTTTCCATCCCTTACTTCCTTTACTGCTCTCCTCCTACACACATTTTACGTAACGTCTACCGTGTTAAACATGTTAATTTAGTCATACTTGCGTAACCGGTAACTTAGAAGGAAGAAAGATTGGAGGGTCAATACGTGGATAGAGGTGTTAGTGTGCGCATCGCCGGATCAGTTGCAGTTATTTTTGGGTCTTAGTAAAAAAGTAGAAAGGGATAATCAGACGAACAAGGTGCATAAGAAACGGGCCCCACATCAGTGATTAATTTTGGGTACTAACTGGAGCAATTATTAGCACAAGCCCGTCACGATGATCGGCATGATGGCGCGGAGCGGTGCTGGCGTCTTTCCGCCGAGACGGCCCGGTCAAACAGATGGGGACCTGCGCAAGGAACTTAATGCGCGGAACGCACCACGCGACTCTACAATCCTCACACGCACGGAGCTGGGTATTATACGCGACATGATTGATGGGAAAAACATCATGAGCACATTTACGGGCAGGGCGGCACGCACACGCAGTGAGGGAGCAGAGGAGCACAAGCGGCGCATGCAGCAGTTTGACGAGGAGCGGCGGCTACGCGGTGGAGATGAAAAGTCCCTCGAGCAAATTGAAGAGGAGCAACAGCGTTTGCTCAATCTTGAGCGTGCGAAAACGTTGCTGGATGAACAATATGATGAGGTCAAGAAGATGAACCAAGTTGTTGATGAGGCCAAATGCATTGCCGTCCGTAGTGCGCAAATCAGGGAGAAGCAGCTGCGAAAGGAGGAAGAAAAAGAATACGAACGGAAGATGGAAGAAATGATGACACTAGAGGCCGAAAAGGCGGCCAGAATGTACAAAGAGCGAGAGAGGCAACAGGTGGAGGCCCACAAAAGGACGCTTGCCGTTATTAAATCTCAGTTGGAGTTGCATGACATAGAGCGTTTACGTAAACTGGAGCAACTTCAGCATGAGCAAGAGGCCATGACGCGTCACCTCGCACTTCTACATGAGGAAGCCGCTGCCGAGAAGTTACAGCAGCAGGAGAAGGAGAAGCGGGTTATGGAAGCGGTCGCTCTAGCAAACGCCCAACAGATCAGCCTTAAAAAGCGACAGCAGATGCTCGAGGAGGAAGAGGATAAACGTATAGCCGAGTTCAACAAGCAAAAGCAAGAGCGTGATCGCCTTTATGCTGAAGAACAACAACGTATTCGTGACGAGAAGGAGCGCGAAGTGGCCAGGTTGCGTGCGGAGCAGCAGCGGGTGCAGGACACTCAGGCACTTCTGGATGAGATACGCGCGCAGCGTATCCAGGACGAATGTGCACGTGAGGCACGTCGCAAGGAGAAGGAGCGCAAGGAACGCGAAGCTGCTATTCTGCACGACCTTTCAGAGGCACGCGAGAAGCAGATCGAGGAACGGAAGCGTCTGAAGGCTGATGAACGACGACAGGAGGAGGAGGAAATGGAGCGCATCGCCGCTGTTCATAAGGTTGCACTGGAGCAGGACGCCAACGCAAAATGCGCGCACGAAAGCAGCACGAGGAGAACTCGTTGGCTGTCTTGAAGCAGATCATGGACGTTGAGGAGCGTCGCCGCCGTGAGCGGCAGGAGTATGTGGCTGAGGGAAATCAAATAATGATGGAAATGAGGGAGAGGGAGGCTGCCCTGGAGGCCATTCGCCAGCGCAAGTTAAAGGAGTTAGAAGAGCTTGGTGTGCCAGAAGAGTACTGCCAGGCACTACAGAGAAAAATGAAAATCAGGAAAGCCCCGCGGTAGTCATGTTTGGAGGATATTTGTATGTTGGGAGGGGACTACGCCCGCGCCGTGTGACATTGATGATAGCTGTGCTGGCTTTTCTCGCGATATTTTTTGTTTACTCTCAGCACTTTTTCCATTGCCTTGTTACTTTTTTCTTTATTTTTGTCATTCTTGAAAGGCACATTATTGTTATTGTTGCTGGTCTCGGTGGTGCTCTATCTTTGAACTCGTATGCTCGAGCTTCTCATGTTTTTGCGCGTATTTTTTGGGTGTGTGCGTGTGTTGGATCATACCTTGTTGTTGCGAATGTTGGGCGCTTTAGAGTTGTTTCATGTATATGAAGGTGTGACTGCTTTGTATATGCAAGGCTAGGGAGACATGTGTTGTGTGTGGGGTTAGGGGATAACGACACATGCAAACATGTGTGTGGGGAGTGGAAGGGCCGCTAGCACATATGCTTGTTTGGATGTAGAGCTCTTTTTCTGTACATGCTCAAAGGGGATGGTTAGATGTAGACGCTTGTGCTGTGGAGGAGGTTTGGTGTGTTTACTACTATTCTTCTTAAGATGGTAATCCTACCGCCATGAAGAGTGGAGGATGGGAAGGGGGCGGCGAGCTCCTGCACGGGCATACGTGCGTGTGTGATAATCTTTACGACTAACTTCTTCCATTTTACCTGATCATTTCCTCACTTTTTGCTTTTCCGCCGTTTTGCTTCTTGCTCCTAGCTGGTGTAAGGGCTGGGTGGCCTGTGAAGGCACAAGCAGCTGTGGATATTGTAGTCTCCTACGCCGAAGGGTAGGTGCAGAGGGAAAAGGACATAACTTGGAGAATATATCTGTCGAGTGGATAGCGTGGACGGCGCGTAACCGGGCGCTTGCATATTTAGACTTTTTTCCCTTTTGGGCGATTCGTTGTTGCTATTGTTTAAGGATAAAATGGGGAGTTCATCGTCTACTGCCGCTCCTGAAGGTAGGCCGCGTAGTTTTTACCTTGTGATGGGCGGCCCGAGCATCCAGTACACCGCTGGCCCAGCGACCAGCGGCCCCCTGATATTTGACGTGGAGTTGGAGAAGCCGGAGGACGAAGATGCCATAGAGCGAGCTGAGGTTTTTAATATGGCCGTGTCCGTCCTGCCAAAGGAACCGTTTAGGATCAAGCACGTTCAATCTGCTAACAATAGAGCAGACTTCTTGTTCTCCTTTACAATCTCCGCTGCAAACAACACTGTTGGGCCTCATTATACTTTGCGGGTGTTTTGTGGAGCTGATATTGAATACAAGGAAAACGAAGGAATACGTATATCACAGGGTGAAAAGAGCCAAACACCCTTTTGTGTTTATGAGACCTCAGCACCTGAGGAAATTTTAGGTGAGGTGAAAGTTAGTGGAGGACTGCAGCTTCAAAAGCTTCAAAATGCCGTCACCACGGCCAACGAGGAGGGAACGAAGCGGGTCACATATGCGCCCATAGTTATCGAGCTTTCTTACGACCCGCCAGCCATGCACGCGCGGCGTAGAGCACCGGCGGCGGATTCCATCAACGCCGGCGCATCACAGCGAGTTGTTCAATACACACTTCTCGATCTTCCAAGCGATGCTTCGGATCTTGTGGCAGCGGCATTGCGTCGGGGTGAAGACAGACAGAAACCAAACGTTGTTGAAGGAGTCGTCCCGGTTGTGCGACAGTTTCTGCAACTCGGTGTGGAGGTTTATGAGCTCGAAGATGTGTTTGACCTCGCTGCAGGTGACGAAGATGGGGACTCGGATGATGAGGACGACAAACTTTGCGTAGTGTGCATTACCAATCAACGCGACACGGTGCTGCTACCATGCCGTCATATGTGTCTATGCTACGAATGTGCTAGCATGCTGCGCATTCAACGTAATAACGCATGCCCCATCTGTCGTGTTGCCATTGAACGCATTATGACCGCTTAGCTGACTGTGTACATGAGCGTGGTGATCGTGTGCCCCTCATTTTTCTTTTTCCCGCGCGATGTTCTTCCTTGCTTTTCATGCCGTTGCTTTTGAATGTGTTGGCGGGATACTGCATGAATGAGAGATTGTTTTTATTTTTTATTTAAAAAAAAAAGAATCAAGGAAGCGATTAGCCCTGTATTAACAATACCTCCACAGACGATGGGATGGAATAGAATATGCTGTTTGAAAAATAAAAGTGTGTGAATGGATTAGTGAATTATTCGATCATTAAGGTGCATACGGATATACATGCGTGAATATACGGCTTGATTCCCCTGGTATGAGCTGTATTTATATATGTCCCTTCCACAAGAACGCACTTGTCAATTTTAATAACTGAAGACAAAAACAGAACAAGTTATGTTGCGAATGCTGCTACTGGAAACACAGGTATTTGTTCTAGTTGTTGAATAAAATAAATACTGTAGAATGATGTCTGCCGCGGGGGTCAATCAGTTTTTCCTCTTCCCTTTACCCCCGCTTGCATGAGAGCGTTATTGTCTTGTTGCTTTTGTTGCTCTCGCAGGTCTCCCTGTGATGTGTACCCGTTGTGCGTGTCTGGTCGACAGCAAACACTGTACTCGCCCTCAGTATTAAACTCATGCTTACAAAAGTTATAGAACTTAGGGCAACGTGTGCACCTGTGTTGTATTTGCGACTGCTTGATTTATCCGCTGCAGTGACTCTGTTCCTGTACTTTTCCTCCTTCCTTCTCTTTTTTTTCTTATTATTTTTCTTCTTATCAGTGCTCTGCGAAGCAACGATCCCATGCCTTCTGTGCAATCGGGCACATTATCTGGAGGAGCAAAAGATACAGTTGAGAGTAAAAATGGAATCCCGTTAAGTGTTAAAACCAGCGACCGTGAGTGTTGCGATACGGGCGACGCCTTCCGTCCCTCACGCCGCAAACTGCATCGCCAGGCGGTGAAGAAGTTTAACGACAAACGTAAGCATCAAGAGAGTAAGCGGTTGGCCGAGGAACGAGACGAAAAACTTCTTGCTGTAGTCGACAGGAGCGGTGAACTTCCTCATAAAACGGGGTGTCACTCCGCCCATATTAGCGCGACTCCAGTTGTGAGGAAAGTGGACGACTACGAGCATTCGGGGGATGCAAGTCACCGGTGCGCATGGGGACACCCCGTTCTCGGCAAATGGGACTTCGATTTTTTCTTCAGAACGGTGCCTTCGGAGCTGCTGCGTACATGTAACGGGGTTTCAGATGTGGAAGGCCCCCTACAACAGCGACCGATGCAGGAGGCGGCGCCAGTGCCTGCATTAACGTCGTCGAACGTACAAAGTGACGAGGAGCAGCCCCTCGTTCTCTTGGAGAATAGCCGGGAGCGACTGCTGAGGGGGACCATGCCACTTAAGGCTGGTGGGCAAAGCGGTGTTTTACGTGGCAGCTTTGTTCGACGCGTTGAGGGGGTTCCTTCCATTCCCATGCACGTGCCGCTGGAGCCCGGGACAGATCTTGATAAGCCAACTTGCAACTACCTCACTCCTGACCCCACGTACAATATTCATCAATACGTTCCAGGATTTGGGCGGGACGAACTTGCCGCCAAACGGTCCTTGCTGTCCTGCGCGGTGCGCGAATGGCGTAACGGTGGGGACAAAGTGCTTGTCCTCTCAACCGGTGAGGCGCTGCGCAGTGTCTTTGAGGCCACGTACAACGATGACAGAACTCTAGCACTGCAGGTACGACGTGTTGGCCCTACACTTTTGGTGGACTCTCACAGTGAGCAAGTGGTACGCGCGGGAGTGCAGGACATGCGTATGAAATCTCTTCTGGCCAAGGCGTTGTATCGCATCCTCGAGGGGTCCACTTCCCAGTGCGACTTGGCGAATGGGGGCGTTGTTAACCCAGGCAATCAGGGCGTGGTGACGATGCCGATGCATCGAATAGGGTCTGCCGCCCTCACGAGGCGTGTCCGTGAGTTGAGCCGTTATTCACACATATTACATTGGGAGATCGGTACGATGGACGCACTGGTTGGCGCCGACACTCCTGTTGTGCTCGACGTTAGGAACAACATGGAGCATGTCCTATGTCTCAAGGACACATCTGTTGCAAAGACTCCAAAACAACTACAGCGAGACGTCCTTAATAGTTGGTTCGAGGCGACTCTAGCAAATGTGCCTAATGTTGGCGTGTATGTTCACCATGATGGTATCATTGAGGGGTGTGAAGTGGTAAAGACGCAGGAAATACTTGGGTTGGTTGAGGGCCGCATGGCAGCAACGGCTATGAACTTTACCACAAGTGTTTTGCAGTGGCTTGTGAAGCAGTGCAGAAGGGACGGAGCGACCTATGCTGTGATTCAGAACTATGAGTCTGGCGCCCTGGAAATCTACGAGTGCTTCAATGACGAGGAGCTCGAGAGGTTTCTCCCGGAGGACGGTACGAGTACAGAAGACGGTCTGCACGCAAGTGCCACGGAGGCCTCTAGGACGCAAGCAGAGGAGGACGGTAGGCAGCAGGAGGAGGAGAATGAGCGGTTGAATTGGGGTTTGGCCACTATGTGCTTTCGTATGGGAATGCACTTGAAGGATTCTGTGGAGAAGGCGCCCGACGCCATGTCTCTTTTACTTCGGAGTTTTCTTGTTTACCTTATGCAGCGTAAGAGAATGGATGAGGCCTGTCCACATATTTGTGAGATCTTGAAGGTGTTGCCGGAACTCGTGGGTCTTGTTATCCGCAATAAGAAGGCAAACCTCGAGAGTGAGGGCGGTGTCATTCAACTGCCTGAGATCTGCCGTGAGGTTTTTATTACTTGTGGCCGTTTTGGAACACGGTTGCATGAGGTGGCCTTTGATGAATCGCTACATGTTCCCATACGTCGCTCGTTTTTGCAATGTCTGTTGCCGTGTAGTGCAGCGGTTTGTGTCTGTGTGGCGCGAGCAGCAGAGCAATTCCATGAGGAGCGTAGTACATACCTCCGGCAGAAGGCAGAGAGTGGTAAATGCAGCAATGTACACATCCATGGTCTCATTGCAAAGGGCCTCCTCCAGATGGTTGTTGAAGGATTGCTACGGTTGGAGAATATGATATCTGTACTGGAGAGCGGCATGGAGATTATGCACTGTGCACCAGTGTATGAGATGGTGAAAGAGAATGCTTTGATCGATACCAAGACGGATATTATGGACGTTGCTCCGCTCGTCAGGGCGCTCCGGGAGTTCTATGCGGACATTGCTCTGTTGGCCATGAGTGACCCGACTCCTTTTACAGCGAATATATTAGTGGAGCTTAGTCACCACATTAAAGCTCGTGGAGAGGCGCGCAACCGCGCTGCTGATGTACCTACTCCTGTGGGTGCCTCGGCCTCAGGCGAGTCGGTGTTAGCTTGGATGTCTACAATTACATATGATGTTGTTTCACTTTCGTATACAGCCCTGAGGTTTCTGACAAAAGTTGGAGTTCAATCGAAGCGTATTCTCGCTAAAACGGCGCAAGTCTATTACTATGTGGGACAGCACTATCTTCTCACCGACCGCTACACCAAGGCATTGGATTCTCTGCACCGTGCACAGTCGCTGTTTAAAGGGACAGAAGACGGGGAAGTGAAGGGTCTCTTTGGTGAGCACTGCGCTTCCTCTGCCGGTGTCAAGCTTGAAGACGTTCGGTATTCTCTTGGCGAGACATTTCTTCGCATGGCAAATCTCAAACTACGGCTGACACCTGCTAGTTGTACCCTAACTCCGCAGCAGCCGCTGGCTATGGGTGATGCGCGACCACTTTCGCCTGAAGAAGACTCCTTTTACAGACAGGCGGTTGACCACTTTGAGCACTGCGGGGCTCGAGATAAGCTTGCCTTTGTGTTCCGCATGTACGCCTGCCGGCAAATTTCACACATTATTTCTTGTGGTCACCAGGCGGACAGCTCGAAGGGTCGGAGCATTTACTCCTTGCTGAAACGAGCGGACGAGCTCCAGCCATGCCCGCTACTGCGGTGGGAGGTACTGCGCTTGTTCAGCTGCGTGGCACCCCACGGGGCTCTGCAGCGGTGGGCAGAGGAATTATACCGGGAGTGGGGAGGTTGTGCAGCCTCTTCAGGAGCTGAAATGGTGAAGGAACTGACACCGGTAATCCACCCGCTAGAGTACGGGCTGCAAATGGCTCTTGTAGCTGTGGGATGCGCAGAGTTAAAAAGAAATGCCAAGGAACACAGATCGATGGGATTCACGCGGAGTTGGGCAGCTTACCTGGGTATTGTCCTCAATAGTGCTCAGGAGAGAAGCGGAAATGAACAGGAAATGCTTAAGCAGTCTCTTGCCTTGTGGAAGGCTTCGTGCGTGCATGAGTGGGTATATCATATCGCAATGCTGATTGCTATTCGGGGAACCGGATCGGCTTTACGTCTGGCAACGGGGAGTAAAGCAACACCTATGAAAACATTTCTCAAACAACTTTGTTCTATTAAGGAAAAATTCGAAGAACGACGTGAAGTGAGCGCAGCGGGAGCGTGCGATGGGGGATGCTATTGCTCTCGGGAGATCGCGTCTCTTGTCAGAGCACTGGAGACGGTTGCAGCCTGGTAGGCTTTGAGATCAATTAAAAGATTTAAAACCATCGCTTTACCTCAAACCACCCAGAGTGAAATCGCAGTGGTGTCGTGTAATGTGTGCGATGACAAGTAAAGTATCACTTGGTGGAGCCCACCTTTTCACTTAATACGTCCATCCGCCTTTTGCCCAGCGGGATATGTTCGTGCCCTCAGTTCGATGCGGCTGAAATGAAGCGAGTCATTGAACGCGTCTGTCGATGCGGAAGGGATAATTTACCGCACGTTGGTGGTATTGTCCAAGGAATCAGCAGGAACTTGGGGCATGAGACAATAACGTTGCCTTTTATCGTCACTTTGTTCTTGGGAAAATACGGGTGAAGCTTCTTTTTTTCCCAGCTCAGTCCTGTATGGTGGAAGCGGATCGCGCGAGTGTTCGCACCGTCGAAGCATTTTTAAAGGAATTTGTTGGCACTCACCGCATTCGAGTGATGCGATGAGGCGATATATGGGCGGTGATGCGGGAAGGAGGGTGATTGAGAGGACAGTTGGTATGTGTCGCCCTCCAGGAGAGGGAGGCGGGAGGGTTCTGACGCAGGAGTAACATTTTTTCCCCCCATTGCTTTGGCCACGTGACGATTATGCGAACTCGTCATTCTCTTAACTAAAACTATGTAGTGTGGTGGAGTGACTTCTCATTTTCCAGCCTATTCTAACGTGTTTATTCAGCGGTAGGGTGCTTGTGCTTGGTATGTTCACGAATTATTTCAGTGCTTGCATTGGGGTAACTGAACTCAAGCTTCCCCGTACCATGAATATCATATGCTCCCCCATGGGTGTCGACTACTGTTGCGCCTCTTTTATTTGATTTTGATTGTTCTACTGCTTAAAGGACCCATTAAGTCTTTACTGTAAGCTTGTCGAGCGGCCGATCTATCACAGAGCGTGCTCGGGGCAAAAAGTTAAGTAGATTTCCCCTGCAGCGGGTTGTGATTGGGGAGAGAGGGGGGCGCGCTGTGAAGCTGTCGGCAGATCAAACGGAGGAGCTGTAGGAGTTTGTTTTAATGGAACGGCTACGATCCAGTGCGCTCCGGAGTAGTCGCGCTCTTCTTTCTTCCTTACAGTGTTCTGTGGCTGCAATTTCCACTGGGGAATTCGATCACCCACCGTTTCAGTCCCGCCAGCGCCACACATTCAACACGCTTCCCGTACATGATGCCAGCCGGTTTGGTGGTCGCACCGCGTATCTTAGGGAGATTGGTCCTGTCAACATCAAAAAACAGGGCCGTCGCTTCAAGAAGGATCCACGAACTGTGCAATTCAATGTGGACGTGTGGTGTGCGCAGCAAACACTCCGCAAACGATGGAAGCAGCGGGACTGGGAGGTTGTTGAAGTGCCCTTCCGTCTAGCACCACCGGAGCAACAGCGGGTCGTACCGGAGTTGTACACGGACATACCGCAGATGACTGACCCGGCGCGCGGGGACTTTAGTAATATTCGGAACAAAGTGTATGATCGTGAAGAGTTACAAGATGTACTATTCCCTGGGACGAGTTCATTGTTGTATCCTCGGCTGCAGCGTGTTGACAGGGATGCGATGACCCTCGATAAGTTTCTGTAGGTTTTGTGACATGGTTAAGCCCTCCATATCGTGTTACGTGGTGTGCCATTAGCGAATGTTTGCTTGCACATCGTAAATGCACAACGTATCGGTGAACACATCTCTATTTGTCTTCTTCCTCCTCATACATTTTTTTCCTTTGAAAATAATAATGATGAAGTGTTGGTTGCCGCCCCTCCTGGCAATGTGGCGAGAAACGCGACTGAATCTTTCTTTTCCCTCGATTTTTTTTTCTTGTTTCCTTTTTGTGCAATGCCAAAAATACTAATAACATTAAGGTTCATAGAACGCGAAACTAAGCTGGCATTTTTTTTAAGAAAAAGAAAATTAATATTATTGTGTAATTCACGAGTGTTGTTACTGAAGTGAATAACGCAAGTAAGAAGGCAATAAATTACTTATCTAACACAAGGGGAACGGTAACGGGATAAAAAGGGAAAGCAAAAAAAAGGAGTCAGAAGGGATAGGAAAGACATTTTGTTCTCGTTTCAAGGGAGTGTTAGGCAGAAAAGGTACCATAAGTTTTTTTTCTTTTTCTTAGCACTTGAAGGGACGAGTTTTTTTTTTTAATATCAGAAGCAGAACAGGGGGACAGGCAAAGCCATTAAATCATACGTTGATATCGAGCAGGAGATCTAAAGGAAAAAAAAGAAGAATATGGAGGGATCTCATAGCAGTAATACAGAACGCTTGGAGTACTTGTACCTGAACCTAGTCGGCCAGGTAATACAGGTACGCCTCGTAGACAACTCCTCTGTAGAGGGTATATTTGTTGCATGCACTGATGTGGACGCTGACACCGAAGCAGGCATCATGCTCTGCTGTACGCGCTATCTCGTTTCGGGGCGACACACGGCTCTTTCACCGTCCTGCACGGAGTTCACGGACGACATTGTGATCCCCTACCACAAGATTTTAATGATGGAAGTTCAGAATGCCAAAATTCGTACCGAGACGCCTGGTCGTGCTGATACTGGACGATCTGAATTCAGCGCTGCGAAATTCGACTGGGCTGACGACGGGGTTAGTGAACTGTTGGAGAGCGAACCTCATCAAACTGGTACTTGGAATCAGTTCGAGGCGAATGAGAAGTCCTTTGGAGTCAAAACGACATACAAGGAAGAACTCTACACAACTCGGTTGGATCACAGCAAAATAACAGAAGAGCAGCGTGCCGAAGCGGATCGTCTTGCCCGTGAGATTGAGGGATCATCCACCCGTGGCGTTGCTCACCGCATTGACCGTGAGGAGTGCTTGAGGGACGACGAAGGTCTCGACGAGGGCGCTTTGTACTCCGACGTCCAAAGACCACAGGAGAAGAAGCCGACTTATGTGCCGCCAAGCGCAACTGGGCGTAAGCCCGTTACCGAGGTGCAGCCACCCCCAGCTGCCGCTGGACCGCCGGCTCCCGCAGGTGCGGGCGTGATGGATGAGAGCGCAATGCATCATAAGCGAATGGGCGAGGAGCAACATCACCCGTCGCTCGATGCCAACCAGACTCCAGCTGGTTTCAACCCCGCTGCGGCTCCCTACACACCAATGAAACCCGGGGCTGTTCTTCCAGTTGTCAACTTCTTAGAAGCTTTGGCCGAAGCCATTTCGGGCAACGAGATGTGCTACGAGTGCGATTCTCACTGGCCGGGCATGTGTAACATTTACTACGACCAGGATGACTCATCTTACTCGCAGCAGAACTACGAGGCCGCTGCGATGCCATCTAGCCATGGTATGGGTATGCAAATGTATGTTAATTCGCAGCCTGGTATGCCAAATGCCCACAGAGGCTTTCAGGGCCCTGTTGGACGTGCGCATCACGGCCAGTCCATGCCTATGCACCACATGCAGGGGCAAGGCTTCCACCACGACATACCTCACCATCAACCGTTCCACGGCATGGGCAACTACCAACCCCCACAACACCACGAGCCACCCGTGCAAGATTACGTCCCCCACAAGGGACAGCAGGGTGGCATGGGGCGACCGGCTATGCGCCAGGGGAAGGGAGGCGGTGCTTCTCGTGTAGAGCCGCAGCAGCCTGTGAGCGCTAACATCGCCTCGCCGCCGCCTTTGCCCACTGTCGACAGTGCCCCGGGTGAGGTAAAGCACGCATCCAAGCTGCAACGTGGCCGTGGTGTGGCGGCCATTCAGAAGAATGACGCGGACGGCGATACTGGGGGAGCGGTGCCCCAATCTGCTGGTCCAAAGAAGCGGGGTGGGAAGTAGGTGTTGGGCGCTTTCGTATACGTGTGTGGCGCTGCGGAATAGAAAAAGTGACGTGGAAGTCGTGTGCGTGTGGGGTTGTGGGGTAACTGTGTTTGGTGAACCCATAGATTAGCGCTGGGGCGTAGAGAAGTGAAGGTGTAAAGACTAGTCTTTACACCTTCAGTCCCGTTGGTAGCACTGTGTGTGTATGTGCGCTGTATTTGGTTTCATCCCTGCAATTATTTGCTCGCTTTGTGTGTATGTGGATCGCTAAGAGTTTCGAAGTGTGCAGGGACAATAATGATAATTTCTAGGAAACGAGTGGAGGGACTTGATTAAATGGAGGATGGGGCAGGAGGAAGGGGAAGGAGGGGCACGTGAGTGCAACGGGAAATGAATAGAAGGTTATTGATAGGAAGGACAGGAGGGCAAGAGGAAAAAACAACAACAAAAGAGAAACTGTAAGCTTTTGTTTGCCTTGGTGTCTGCGTGTGCGTCAGTGGGGATGCTGTGAAGTGTTAGGGCGAAAAGAGAAGAATGGTGAGTAGGTGAACGCAACCTTTTCACAAAGGTAACTGCGGCAGATAGTGGTGGGGGAGGCGCGTAAGATATGTCATTCAACGATGACCGCAAAAGGAGAGGGAGTTGAGGAGGAGGGCGAAATACAAGCACATTAAAACTTCTTTCTGTGAGTTTGGGACTCCGTGTGAATAGATGGGCGTTGTTGTCTGTGCTGCTTTCTGAATAATAATGATCGTCAAAATGCGGGGGGATAAACACCCCTCCATTGTCGTTTCCCCTTCCTCTTCACCTTGATGTTTGTGTTTGTGGAGAATGACATTGTTCTCGTTGCGCTATTTAAATCTTGTTTGTTCTAGCTTCCTTTTTAGCGGTGGATGTGTGCTTTAGGAAACTCTCTGCTTTTTTATCAATTTAACTTTCTTTTTTCCTTGTCGGGTGCCTACGTCCTTTTATCAAAGTGGAAAGAAATGACGACGTGAATTACAAGTGCGTGTGTGTGTGTGTGGAGTGGGAGGTGATTGCAGGAGGGGGAAAACTGCTGTCTTCCTCCTACTTACAAGCTGCAATTCATTTTTTTCAGCCATTTACTTTCTCCTCAGTGCTGTGTGGTTTCCGGCGTTAGACTGTGTCGAGACTTCTGTTGGTTTCCTTCTCATTTTTTTACCCCTTTTCATCTTTATATCTGCATGTGTGAATGACACATGACGGCACGCAATACGCTCACTCTTACCGCTTCTAGATTTTTCTCCACAATGTTTTTCTTTTGTACCTTCCCCCCCTCTTCCTTCCGCTAAAGTTCACAGTGGCAGTGGCTGTTGAGGCTGTTGATTTTGCTTTTCCTCGTTTGCGCTATCTGCAACTGCCGAGCACGACAGCGGGCGCGCGATTGCTAGTGGATGGGGATGAAGGGAAGAGCTTTTGCGGTGGGGAATCCGAAGGCTGCCTAGGGCGCAGGGGGCGGGACGTGTTCGAGGGGTTAGGGGCGGGGATGAGGGAAAATATGGGCAAGTGAGGGCCAATGTGTTTTTGTGTGCACGTGTCTCCTGCTTTGCTTGTAAAGACAGCAATGCATCGTTTGGCCTCTCCCCCCTTTTTCTGTTGTTGCACTGCAGTACTTTTTTTTTTTCCATTGCTTCCTCCACTCTTGTTTTGCGTCGCCGTGTGGCTTGCACACAATCACCTCAAAAGGGGGAGAGGAGCGTGGCCACTTCTACCTTCCTATCTTTCTGAACGAATTCTTCCCTTCCGCTCTCGACCTCTTTCTTCCTTCCTTCTCTCAATAGATGGTACGGTACCCCGGCCCCGTTGTTATCCCTCCCTTTTGTTGCCTCTAACACTTGGCGTTGTGAATAATTATACGAATGGGGTCGTTGTTTTGCGAGTTGG
Organism: Trypanosoma congolense; assembly: GCA_002287245.1. Classification (NCBI taxonomy): domain Eukaryota; phylum Euglenozoa; class Kinetoplastea; order Trypanosomatida; family Trypanosomatidae; genus Trypanosoma; species Trypanosoma congolense. The sequence goes on along the minus strand of NHOR01000319.1, from coordinate 726,307 downwards.
TGCCGTCTAGTGCTTCCTGTGGTGGGGAACTTATTTTCTTCTTTTGTTGGTGTGTGTGTGACAGAGAGAGAGTGGATGAAATGAATGACATATATACGTACTTTTGTATGTATGTATATTTATATGGGAGAGTAGAGGGAGTTTCCAATCTTCTTTTACTCTACAATATATATATATATATATATATTTCAAGCAACAGAAGGAAGACTGACGTTGTTGTTTTTCTTTTCAATCCATTAGGAAAAAAAATGTGTGGTTAAGAGTGAATAAAGGATGGAAAAAAACGGGCTATCCCCTTTTCGCTGTGTTATTCAGTTTCAAAAAAAAAAAGGATGTTGTTTTAAACGGTTATAACACAAAATAGGACGAGTGGAAGAAAGGGAAAAGTTAAGCATTTTAAGGTGGGATTGTTGTTCCGACACGTATAAAACAGGGTTTGAAGAGATATAAGTGAGGTGTTGAGAAAAAGGTGTTCTTTTTTTGTTTTCGTTTGTCACCCCACTTCTACAGGGGGGAGCGGTGCCAATGGATGAGAGGAGGCCAACATGTGGAAGAGGTTCAGCCCAGGGACCCGAGCGCAGGACACTGCAGAAGTGTATGAACCGGTGGAATGTCCCAAGGAATCGGCTCCTCTGCTTGCTTCTCAACCCGTTTGTTTGTTTGTTTGTTTCTCCATATTTAAATATATAAATACATAAGCACGCACATTTAAGTGTAACTGCGTTCAGTCCTTTGTTGTATGGCTATCTGCGGTGCCTGGTGAAGCAGTGCTCCTGGGAAGGCACCTTTTATTATTTATCATTATTTTTGTTCCCTTTTGCATATGACACCAATGTGAGCCGTCGGCGCTGCGGGCACCCCTCTTTAACCAGGTGTTTCACTGCTCAATTGCATCACCGCAGCATGGTAGTTGATGTTTTTCTTTCATTTACAGAGCTGGGAAGTTTTGTTGTCTCTGCATGGGCTAGTACTCGCGCCTGCTTTCAAGTGCTTTTTTTTCCCCCTCCCTTTTTTGAGCTCTTTTTCTTTTTGTCTCCTGTGTTTTCTTGTGCATCTGCACGAACATATTGATCTTCTCCTCTTGATCATTTTCAATTGCTTTCCTGCTACGAGTAGTCGCCTCACTAGTGGAGTGAATTGGTTACGCAGGGAGATAAGCCGCCCAATTGTGTAAGGACATACCGCGTTACGGGTAGGCGCCCTGGGAGAGCGAGAGAAGTGTGACGTCGTATTGTGCCGCCTAACATCCAGGACAAAATGTTCGGCAGACGTTTGCAGCTGCATAACCCCTTTTCAAAAGAGGATGAGGACTCTAATAAAAGGTGTGGGGCCCAACATACCGCTTCTGGGGGCGATGATTGGCGCGTTGTAATGCAGAACAACAACGATGTTGGTGGGAGCGATGCCTTGTTTGATACCGTGGCTGTACAAGGGAGTGGAGGGGATGTAGACGATGATGGGTGCCCAACTCCGCCGTACGTGCCTTGTCGTTGTCGGTTTGGCCTGTCAGCACCAGCGTTTGAGATTGAGATTGACTAATAATGAACAGGAAGAGGCGAAGGATAAGGGAAGTGTTAGTTTTGCCATTTATTACTTTCCTTCTCTCCCTCTTCGTTTCCCCATGCTACCACAACCTTTATTAGAATGGAGGGTAATGTGCCGTTTTTTTATTTACGCAAGTACCATCATAAACACACAAAAACACGGCGATGTGTTATATTCATTTGCAATTGGTGAGGTTAGGTGTGATGTTTGTGCGGCTTTTACTCGCGAACGTAAAGGATTCTGGCTATAACTCTCTCAATGGAACACCGAATAAGCAACCTTTATTCATTATTCATTGATTTATTTGTTTGTGACTGGTGTGCCTTTGTCGAGGTAAAAATGCGGATTTTTTAATACTTTTTTTCTTTTTCTTCTCTTTTTTTTTTTTTTTTGGTGGATGACCCACTTTCTTACAATAAAACTACAGTTTTGTTATTGAGCTTTACGGGAAGTCATTTTACATATGAGTTGTGACGAGATATCGTGGGCCGGCCCCGCTTCCTCTCAGTACAGCAACTGCTGCAGGAATTATTGGGGGTTGCGCTTTATTGCGATGCATGGTGAGATTAAAAAATTGCATGGGCTCAAGCGGCTGTTGCATGTTGAGGATGAGAGAAGGTGCCGCGATCTACATCTGCACCACCTAGCCCGAGGCAGGGTTGATTGCGTTACCGATACTCTCGCCCAATGCTTGGCACAATGCAGCCCTTTACATCTTGTGTGGTGCGCCGAATTTCTCAGCGGTGCCCGCAAAATTTTGTCGACGTGGGTCAACACGATGGAAAATGTTTGTATGTCGGAAGTAGCCCGACGAGCTTTGTCTCCTGTTTCGTGTTATTACCGTCTATTGTACAACGTGTGCCTGTGGCAGCGACGACATCCGTTGCTCATCCTTACGCCAATTCTGGATGTTTTTGGTCACATACTCCCCAGCGAGGCGATTGACGACATATTGGAGGGGCTTTCGCATCATTTAATCCCCGAGTTGCGTGGCGTACCGCATTTGTTGCGCTGCGACGTGCTCATGACGTACCCCAGGCTGTCCTTCGAGCAGCAGTGGCAGCTGATGGACGCCTTGCGCCCCAGTTACTCCGTGGATACCGCGGGATCCGTAGGTGGTGGTGGTGGTAACGAGGCTCCACCGCCAATTTTCTTCGTTGGAGGCCACGTGCAGGAAGTACAACCCCGATTTGGTTCTTGTGACATCACAGCGGAGCAATACACCGAACTGCGGCGGGCGTTTGAGCTGCACAAACAGGATGGAATTCGACGGATCATTTCGCGTGTTCCCTAACACGTGTATGGATTCCTTGAGGCCGATTCTCAACTTCACATCACATTTATTTTTGAGCCTATTTTTTTCCTTTCTTTAAAGGCCCATTTGAAAATCAGTTTGCATTAACACCTTTCTCCTCACCCAACACACACACACACACATGTACTTTTTCTTTTTCACATTTTTAAGCCTTATTCGTACTTATTGCCGCTTTCACTTTTGTTTGTTTTTTTTGTCATTGAGTTTTTGGTGCCTTTTTTTAAAAAAATAAAATAAAAAAGAGCAGGCGGAACATCGGACTTGGTACAAGAAGTCGGACAGACGATTGTACCGAGGAAAAATTCCGAGGGTACGTCTGTTATACTTCTTTCTTCTCAAAGTATTGCGTTCAGAGGTGACAACTTTACAAGCTTCTAACTCTCAAGTTTGTGTGCATTTTTTACGGCCTAGTGCACACTGCCGGATGCTCATGCTTCTACCGCTTCTTACTCTTATTGGATTGAACCTAAATGTTGGCGGGCTGCGATTGATGGCATTGCTGCGCTTTGTTTCTTTTTCCCAGACGGCGTAGGGCCTCCTTCCTTTTGCCACTTTTTACGCCTTCACAGAACGCTACCAACCGTCTGGACAGCGTGCGAGGGTGAGGGGACTATCAGATGACCCTCAATTTCGTGTTTCTTTTGCCCTCCTCGTGTGTTACTCCCGCTTTTGTTGTTGTTGTTATATATACATTTCCTACTGTTGTGCTCTATTTTTTTTTTGTTCATGCGTAATTCAAGGGAAAATGTACAACGTTTCCGACCAGTCTCAGCGGGTAAATCGTAAGGCGGCAGCGGTGAAGTGGACCAACCTCAGTTGTGCGATGTTTGGCCTCCCTGCAGTTATTGTTCTCATGGCTTCGTGGATTGCTTCTATGCTCAAGGGCCACGCGACATTTGTACGCTACGTTGTTTGCGCTGCTTCCATTCCCTTCGTGCTGATTGCCACGACCCTGTCCGTTTTTCAGTACTGCAGAAAGATGAGGTTCACGATGTACCTTCTGAACCAACTCTTCTCCCTCATTGCTGCGACCCTCATTGCCGTGTCGTTAGGCATGACGGAGGCGACGCTGCAATCATGCAGCTTTAACACTACCCTGGTGGAGGAGGATGACGCCGACTGCAGTCTACACAAGGTGCAGGCGTTGGTGGAGGGAATTGTGTGCTTCTTCATGTCGATGAACTTTTTCTTCACACAGCAGTGTATTATTTTGTTTGTGAACAGGGGAATTCTGGATGGAATCAAGCAACATACTATTTATGTACTGCCGGGTAAAGACTGAAGATGGAGATACTAAAGGGCTATAGCAATGATTTTTTTTCCCCCTTGCTTTAGATGTTGTGGCCAGTGGCTCAAGTCGAGGAAAGGGTGCTAATGAGCTTGCTGAGAGGGTGACCAGAGTGCACAACAATAACAACAAGAGCAAAAGCGATGATAACAATAACAGAAGTGTTGTCTGTTGGCTTCTGAGAGAGGATGACGAGACCGTTTCAAAGATATTATCCCCATATGTGGAGAGGAGATGTAAAGGGCGGAAGCTTGCGACGACACACGGGTCAAACACACTAATGATGCATTGCTCTTTGCGTGTGTCTGTGTCATATGAGTCGGGTGTTGACGGAAATGATATTAAGTGAAATTGGAAATTTGAGCTGTTCCTTTGTCGAGTGGCGGGGCTGATTAAAACGTTGTTACTCGTGATATCTACTAAAGTTGAGGCACATCCGTCAGAGGGGATGGTGGCTTTCTTTAGGCAATGTTTTTCTTCCCGAGCTCGTGTTACCACTATGGTGGGAGGTGCGTTGCTGTTTTATTGCCTTAATTAGTATTATGAACAAATGTGGCTCTTTTTCCCCCCTTTTTGGGTACGTCTATGGTTTGTACTTTTTTTTATGTCGGGGGTAAGATTACTTGCCGGTGTGCATTGGAGGATCAAAAGAATTTTTTTTTTGTGGATATTCACTTGGGTGTGCTTAATTCGCACCCTACCTTAGTTGCTTACTTTGCGTTTTGTAGGTGCCGGTACTTGAGGTTTGCTTGACTCTTGGTAAATGACGAGGCTGATTGGGTTAGACGCCCCTGGAGAAAGGAACAGTGCAGCTGGTTGTGCTGCGGCGCCCTCCGTATCAGTTGTTTACAAGGCTCTTCGTCACTTCTCAAGGAGGTGATCCTACTCATCAGTGCAAGTTTAGTTTTTGCTTTTCTCAATTAAACATACCCCGCCAAAAAGAAAACTAGCTTTCTGGCTCGTGCTATCTCAATAATTTTCCTTATTTTCACTTCCTTGTGCACTTCTAGCAGGTAGAGTAACACGTTCAGAAGGATCTGCACTAAAGTAGTGATACAGGAAGCAGATAGAGGGCGTTGGGATAAGAGGACCCAGTGAGTGGCCTGCATGAACTGAAGCGATGTTCAAAAAACCCAAGAAATCCCATACGGCCCACGTAGCGGAGCATGCCTTCCTTCTTTGTAAGCCCGATGCAGAACAGCATCATCGGCACATTCTTCAGATTGTGACAGACGAAGGGTTTCGGGTAACTGCGAAGCGCTTTACTGTTACGCCGGAGCAGGCGGAACAGGTTGTCAAGACATTTCCGAGCGTGCGGCGCTGCAAGGCTGTGAAAGATAGGGTTGAAGATGTGTTTTCTAACCATAAATCTGTTTTCCGTAATGAAAGCTTGCAGGACAGTGAGAGAAGATGGAGTAAACCGACCGAGCCTGGGCTCTCTAATAGTTTCTGTGGTGCCAACTCAATTGTATGTAATGCGAGCGACGGTTGTATAGGTCAGAATGCCAATCAAACAGAGTCACGTCAGACAATAATGGAAGAGATACTGCGGCTGACAAATCTCCGCGGCGATGGGGGCGATGCTGTAGATGCGGGTCTGACGAAAACCGTTGATGACGTAGAGAGGCGTAGGGAGGGCCCCACATACCCAGCGCCCAGCACTGTGGAACCCCTCACCGAGGAGGGCAGTAACGCCCAGCGGGGAGCCAATAGCTCTGACAACCGTGTCTCGGGTGCAGCTGTGTTGAAGAACCGCCTAATAGAAGCTATGTCGTATCAAGAGCTCGTCCAGGAGCACGTAAATCATATTGCGTACGGTGGGACATGTCTTGCGATGGAATTATCTTGCGAGAATGCTGTTGAGCGGTTGTTGGATCTCGTTGGACCGGAGAACCCTATCGATGCACGGATGCACTCACCTCTAAGTATACGGGCCCGCTTTGGGCGGGATTTGGTGAGGAACGCTGTTCACGCGTCGGCGAATCTCATGGAGGCAGGCCAATGCATTGCCGCAATATTTGGTTTCTTTTCGCAGTACGCTACGGCGGATGTACGTGATCAAAAGTTATCAGCAGAAGATATCGTCCGTGCTGGCTACATTACATGCAATGACCACGGCGAGACTAGTTCATCTCTCGCAATCCGGCCCTACTGTGAGCTTGTATTCCCACAACACTGCTCTGTGGCGCGAGGGCTTCCAATGCTAGAAGCCACTGTGACGGTGAAGAACGCCAACCCGCAGGCACACATGTCGTTCTACACTGGAGAGGACCTTGACGGTACGAAGAACAGGGAAGCATTGGGCCTTAAAGGAAACATGACAGGGGATCGTGAGGAGCAGAACGCTCATGATTGGCAACAGAAGGCGAAGAACTTGGAAAATCAGTTGGCAGAGAAGCAGAAGGAGCTTGCTGAGAGCGCGAAATTGCTGCGAGCGAGGGAACTCGACCTACTGCTGCGCGAGCACGAACTAGAGAGTGCCACACAGAGTATGCTTCCCGCTTTGCGGAATCGGGCCTACTCATTGCAGGATTCTAACCAGGCCTTGTGCTGCCGTTCGTTCCTCCGTGATGTCTCCACCCCTGCTGACGACGGCAGTAGAGGGAACCCCAACGGTTTCCTTCTCAGGGGAAAAGGGCAATCAACGCTTAGCGACTCATTCCGTCGTAACCATGGCAGTCCGGATCGGCAGCTGGTGTCTCGGTGTGTGGATGCTGGTATTAATTCCCAGACAGTAAATGAAGTGCTTCCTACGATTGAGGCGGATAATATCTCAGCGCTCCTCGCAAGCCCAGTGCGTCTCCGCGCACTTTTCTTGTCGTTGGAGTTCAGTTCCCCACGTGGGAAGGTTTTTTGGGTGGACGTTGAGGGTTTGTACGCACGTAGCCCAGCCATTCAAATGTTTTGGATAGAGGATCACAAGGAGCGCTTCCATAACTATTTAGTTAGAAATACCACAGAGCCTCTCACCTTTGATAGTTTTGCGGCTGTTATTATGTTTCTGTTTAAGCAATAGTTATGCAGTACATTTCCCGCTTTCATATGTGCCCACCGCTTCTTTCTTCCTTTCTGTTTTATTATTCCTTGCCTTGCATCTTACTGCTGGTTCACACCAACTCGCCTCCGTTTTAAGTGTCCCTCGTTACATGACCCACCATTTCCCATGCAGTTGCCTTCTTTTTCTTTCCCCATTTGCGGTGATTTGCAACCATGTTTTTTAAGTGTGTTTCTCTGTGTGTGTGTGCATGTCTCGTGTGTCTCTCGTGTTTGGATTTATGAAAGGTGAAGGGGAGGAGGCTATGGAGAGGCTGGTGATGCATCCTTTCATGCTATCATTCCTCCCATCCGATTGTATTACATTATCTAATGTTTGTAAATACACATATTTATCAGCGTGTCTGTTGATGTGTGTGTGCCACACATTTTATTCAGCGACAGGTCACAGGGCCTCGCTTCTCCCTTCAAGCAATTCTTTTTCTATTTTTCTTAGTTTTTGCGTAGACCTCTCACCAATTCATTATTTACCTTTTGTGCATCAAATGTTGATGCGGTCCTACGGCGGTATGAAGTCCTGCGACACGTATGCTATGTGCTGTTGTCTGTGGGCGTGATTTTTCATCCTTTGCATAAGGGGAGGGGGAGGATGGCGTATATGTGTGAGTATGTGTATGTGTGTTTGTGTTTGTGTATTTCTTCTTTTCAGTATTCTCTTCACCTGTTTCATTTCTATGCAGACCCTCCTCCGGGTGCAGCGGTCAGCAAACTGTTACAAACGCATATTCCTACCCACACCGATGCTTATCTGTGTTAATGCTCATTCTGGTACTCAGTTGGACTTCCTTATTTCCTCCTATCTGTTTCTTCTTCCTTTGGAAAACAATCTCTTCCTCCTTTTTTTTTCGCCTTGCCTTTAACTTTCATTGGCTCTTTTTTTTCTTGTGCGGGGTAATGATAGTTTTTTCAAGCGTTTTTTCTCCCCCTTTTGTACCTCTTTTGCTTGTTGTTAGGGGTAACTGAAGAAGGGAGGAGGCACTTGGAAAGTCAGCCTGTTAATTACACAAGGGAGCAAATCAGGGATCGGCGGAAAGGACACTGGGCCAAGCGATATTTTGCAAATATTAGGACGACGGCAGTAAAGGAGGAAAAAAAAGACAATAACACACCCACACAAACACAAGGGGTTAGGAGTTTGGCATATATCGTGTGCTATCTGAGATAAAGGAGGTAAGAAATAGGGAGGAAAGTAAAGTGAAAAAAAATATAATTTGACTTTAAGTGAACTGTACTGCTGGTTGGGGTGGGGGAAAGCTATATTAATTTAATAAGACACACATACCACGGTTAAGTACAGAGGAGAAGGAGAGGAAGGATTAATTGCCTGATTTGTTTGAGTTTTTCTTTCTTCTTTTTTTATTATTTTTCTTTTCTTAGTATTGCGAGGGAGAGAGACATCCCTACTAATATAGGAAATAAAGCATATCGCGTTTATTTCCCCGTGGACCTGGTGAAGAAGGGAGGGCGGAGAACATTCTGCACAGTCGTCGCCTGAGAAAAGGATAGCAACACAAGCTGAAGGGTACCGCTTATACGATAAGGAAAGAGGAATAGGCTAGCATCACTGTTGGCGATTCCACACACCCTTTTTTCTTCTTTTCTCAGTCTCTTATCCCTATTTTCTTCTTTTTTTCCATTTTCCTTTTTTTCCCTGGTTGCTACTCTCACACACACATCACTAATTGCTACGCCTTTTATTAATATTTATTTTATTTACCATTTAACTGGTCTCAGTTTGATTTGAACAGATTTATCGTCCTCCATCACATACCGTTTGGGTTGAGAGGCTACGACGACTTGTGTCTCGGAAACAGAGGAGAGAATCGGTTTAAAAGAACTACCATTGGTAAACTAAACACGTAATAGAGATCTTCTGGGAAGGGGGAGATTCATTTTTTTTTTTAGGCGGCTCCTTGTAATTAAAGCGTAAGAAGAAGAAGAAAACGAGCTGAAGTGAAGGTGAGTTTGCGCGAGGGTGGAGTTACCGAGCCAACTAACATATAACGGACGCCGTGCCAGTCGTCCGGTTAACAGAATAATATATATTTGGAACGAGGGAGCTATCAAAGGAAGTGGAGGTGAAAGTGAACATAACAAGGCCAATAGCGTAAGGTGTAGGGGTTATATTGAAAGAAATAAAGAAAATAAATTAATTAAGGTCAAAGGTTAAGGAAGAAAAGCAACACACTTAACCTGAAGAGCAGCGCCGTCGGCAACAGCGATAACGAAATGGAGCACCGCACCGGGCGTACCATACCTGCTCGCATGGCTTCTGCGCCACTAACACAAAGTTCTTCGTTTCAAAACTCCGCGGCTCGAACGATGAACAATTATCGACCTGTGCCTAATCGAGCAGCTGGAGAGCGGCCTTCGCCACTGCAGCATACCGCAGCATCGTCTTCCGTTGGTATTCTCGACAGGGCCTCGCAATCAGCTGCAGGGGCTGCAGAGTGTGCGGCATCTAGTTACCCTGAAAATTGCGTATATGAACTGTCTGACTTCATTAAACTTCAGCACACTAAGGTAAGCCCCCCCAAAGCCGTGCTTCAATTCGCGGTGGAGCTTTGGAAGGAGATGCCTGAGAACGTTGCAGCCAAACCGGACCACATTCTTTCGCGTGAGGAGCTTTTCCAGGGTGAGTCTGCGCCCTCTAAGGTGATGAGTGAACGCAAGTTGCACAATGAGGTGCTTGGAATCCTTGGAAAGGTAAGCAGCAATAACATTGAGTTGATGAAGAAGGAACTCACGGACCTCCCTATACGTCAATCTGACGATGAAGAGATCGAGAAGTAATTAGGGTGATTTTTCACAAGTCCATTCAGCCTGAGGATAGCATTTTTGTTCAGCTTTATGTCAAGCTCATTGCACACCTTATCAGTAGCATTGGCGATAATGAGCCTGCAGGACGTTACATTCGCAGCGCAATCATTAGACAATCACAGAATATGTTTGAGAAGGCGGAGGGTGCTCAGGAGCGGCTTGAACGTGAGATTTCCAGCCTTCCCGGAGATGAGGCAGAACAACGTAGAATGAGCTTTGCAGCAAAACAGAAGGCAAACATCAATTTCCTTGGTCTCCTCTTCACCCATGGGCTTGTGCGTGAAAGGTGGTTCTTCAGATTCTCGAATGGCTTCTCTACGGGCCGGAACGAAGGCGCCGTATACCAGCGGATTACGAAATAATCCACTTCATGAATCTTCTCTTGACGTGTGGCAAAGATTTCTCCAAGGAGGGCAAGGAGCTGGTCCCACGGTTCCGCAGCGTGCTGGAGGAACTCATGCACACTCACCCTCAGCGGCGTATCCAGTTTCTGCTGCTGAACACGCTTGAGACTATAGACAATAACTGGGTCCCACGTCATGGGGCCAACGCAGCCCCTGCGCGATCCGCGCAGGATAATACGGGAGGCTCAGCAGGAGCGGGGGAAGACGAGCCGGAGCGTCGGCCACCACCACCTATGCCTCTGCCCCTCAAGCCGGTTCCATCTCGTGAGAAATTCTGGACGGTGATAGACAAATTCTTTACGACAGGGAGTGTGGAGGATGTGTCGCTGCTGTTGGCAGACATTCCAGAGGAGGCTCGAATTGCTTACTGCTCATCCGTTATTCAGCGCTATATCACAACGATGCGTTACGCAGATCGGCGTGCTCGGCTCGGCGAACTGTTCGAGAAGTTGGAGAAGGCAGATGTACTCCCCGGGGAGCTTGTGCGTAGGGCGCTTTTCATGCATTTACGCCATGCTGTAGAGCAAGATATATTTGCAGAACTTCCCAAGTACTTCCAAAACTGGGCTGCCGTGATAAAAGGCGGGCGTGAGGTGTTCACACCAACTTTACATACAGAATTCCTCAACATGCTGGTGGATTGCGGGTCGAGCCGTGAAAACATAGTTAACATGGTCAAAAGTGTTCACGCAGTGCTGAGCGAGGAACCAATCACCACGGATGCAGATTACGATCCAAGGTCACGTTTCCGCGTGCTGCCAGCGTTACTGAGGTATACCCCTCCGGTACTCTCAGACTCAGTTATGGACGAGTCGGATGATATTGTAAGGCAACTAACAGAGCACGATGTCGAAGTGGGTTTCTTCTTCCACATGTGTGAGGCAGACGGACTGAGGAATGTTCGAATTCCACATGTCGTGGAGCAGTGGACACAACGGCATGAGCTTTGCCTGCTCTCAGCGATCTTCACTTTTGTCCGCTTTGACGTAGAATTTCTCTGCCGCGAGTGCAAAGACATGATAAGAAAACTGAATGGAGAGCATCCTGTGCAGACACTGGAGGAGGTGTATGTGACCTGGCAATCGCTGGGTCGTACGCCGGAGGATTCATTCGTGGAGTTTTGCAAAGTGATCCTCGGTATTTGTGGTACAAAGGATCCTTTGACTAAGCTCAAGGAGCGGCTTTCCTTGTACCACGGTTCCGCTGGGAAGGAGGACGTTGCTATCCTTGACAAACTTAAAAATTGATTGGTGTGAGATTGAGTTGGCTCTGCTCTGGGAAGAGAGGTTATAGGTAGGGAGGAGTTAGCGCGGTGTGTGGGGAGACAGAGAGGTGGAGGTAACACTAACTAACTAACTAACAAATTATGTGGGGGTGGGTGGGTGTGAGCCGAGGCTTTGCAGTTCACAGCTAAATTAGGACCACAGGTAATAGAGACGACCGAAGTGCGCTTATGTTTTTGTGTATTTGTTGTGATCTGTATGATGGGAACGAAGAAAACTGAAGCGGTATGAAAGGTTGGCGATAGTAAAAGTAGTAGTGGTCATAGACTTTCCCCCCAACTTCTTGTTCCCGCTTCGTGTTTTTTTTTCTCTTGTTTTTAAAACTGTTTTTCTTTCTTTTTCTTTGTGTGAGGTTTTCTATAGATGCAGGCGAATGGGACCATTTCTCATGTTGATGATCTTGATTTTTTTAGCCTTGCTTTCTCTGTATATTTTAAGGGAGAAGGCTTTTCACTGTTGTTTCTTCGCCAATTTATTTTACCTTTTTACCTCACCTTATCTCTTAATGCCGCTGTAACTGTTGCCGTGGGTGGTACAAAGATGGGCATGGTTTCCCTTGCCGTCGCTTTTTTTTTTTCGTTGTTTTGGCTCTCCGCTGCGTTCCTTCAGTTGTGAAGGAGTCAATTCCCCGCGAGTGGGAGGATGCTTGTGCGCCCTTCTGGGTTACACTACCCTCGCCTTTTTCTTTTGCCTTCCTTTCATCTTACTGGCCAATTTCGCTCACTCGTGTCACGACCACATATGCAAGCAAAAGGAATAAATTTATTATTAATATCACGGTGTGTCATATGTAGAGTTTACTTATGGACACGTTCATTCCCTTCCTTACCCACAACTCGGTGCCATGAATCATTGCGGGATCTTTCAATGATTGTGGGTCAATTTTATGCGCTTTTTTGTGTTTGTATGTGTGTGTGTGCGTGCGGCGGACAAGGAGGTTTTTCTCTTGGTAAGGCGCGCCCACCTTTCTACCCTGTTTTACCTTGATCTTTATTCACCGTTGGTACTACTGCAACGTCTCCTCCTGCAATTTTGCGACCGTCAGGCTATTGTGCCCTCTCACTAGTTATTTTTGTCAGCCTATTTCTTGTTTTGTTTTGTTTTTTTTGCCTTTTCTCGTTTCTGAAGGATAGTTTCCGGATTTATCAGAAATTAGATGAAATGCCGAGGGAACTTGTGCAAACCGTTGCTATTTTGTCCGGCATATGACGTGTGTGACTGCTACGAGCCGTTTCATGGATAAACGCACGATAGCAGAAGTTGATATTTGTCTGCGTATTTATGAAAACCATTCGTCTTTCCTTCTACTGAATGTAAAACGTGGTTGCGTGTCGTCACGCAAAGTAAGGCGGCGCAAATGCTTCTTGGTGGATGACCATTGAAGGTACGCGTAGTGGTGATAAACTGTGATGTTAGTGGGATATATTGATTGTTATTTTTTTAGTCTTTAGTTGTCATTGCTTCACTGCTTTTTTGCTTATTTGTTTGGAAGAAAAAAAGTATTTGCCCTGCTTCATTAGGGCTTTGGAGAGTGTGTCCCTGCGAATTATGTAATTTCATCCTCGGCAACTGCTCTGATATGTGAGGCGCTCGTACCTTTGCACACCCTTCATGATGCCGGATTTTGTATATTTAGTCTTTCTTCAATTTTTTCGAGTGCTGTCCTGCTGCTGTTGTTATTGATTTTATTATTTGGCAGTTGACACGCTTACTATCCTTTGACTCAAAACTTATTTTGTTTTTCTTTTTTCTGTTTCTATCTATTGCATTCCGAATGTGTGTGGGGTTATTAATAGTGATAACACGGGCATAATCACTTGCATATTACCAGAGAAAGGGAGCTATCAACTGGTGCTTGTGTGTGTCTGTGCTTAGAGGTTAGGGAAGGATACTTCTTTGATTAGAGCTTGCGGCACCACCACTGGTCAAATAAATTGGGGCTCAGACGCTTGAAAAGTGAAGCACGAGACATCAACCGATGGCGGAGGGCCGTTATCACCTCCACATTGTAGATGGGGGAGATCGTAGCAGCACCGTCACGGCTTCAATGATATTTGCCCACCTGACGCTGCGGTGTGGACAGCTGCGGAATTATCTACTCTTAAGCGCCAGCAGCACTGGTGCCAAAAGGGCTCGCGATCCAGCGAGCGCTGCTCGGTTGGCCCCACCGCTGGGCACCTCAGCGGTGATGGGTGACGCTGAGATTGACGATCAACTTCTGCTTGCTGCTGAGTCCCTACTACGAGGTGAAGGACTTTCCCACACGGGTATCAGGGATGAAGAGGCGTGGGACAATATTCTCTCATCAGTGAAGGATCGCATTGTTCCCTACAAGTGCTTTGGACGGAGTTTTGCTGAGTCGGAAGCATCAATTGCGGTGTCCACCGCGCCTTACTTTGACTTCATAGCCACTGCGGACGTCGCGAGCTTTGATTATCTGCTGGACTATTACATGGGACCACGCTTAGGGAGTTCGCAGGGGCGAGAGAGTGTTGGGTGGGAATGGCTTGAACAGCCTGGGAGGCCACGAAGGAGAATAGGTGTTATTCACATCCTTTGCGGTGATCCCGTCCGTGCCGGGTACATGCTTCAGCGCTTTATGGAGTTATTGCTGGAAAAAGAGACAAAGTCTGAGACGACACTTAAGGACCAAGGAGACAGGGATGCATGGGTGAATCGAGTGGATCACGTTGTCCTGCAGATGTATCAGCTTCTAAGCGTTGACGTACTTTTTTTTGTAGTTTGATTGGTGGATGTGGTGGCTGATATATTTTGCCATTTGCATTAATTGACCCACATGCAACACGGCAGAAATGGTGGTCGCTACTTCCACTATACGTTTGTAGGGCTAATTTGCCATGCAAAGCGCGCCTCAGGGTAAAGAAGGAATGTTAAGGACAACTTTCTCGTGCCAACATCCGCCGTGGCTTAGCGTTCCTCATTTGCTTTTCTGTAATATTTTCTTTTTCTTCCTTTCATTTTCCATCATAGCCGTTTTCGTCGGGTATATTTAGGGTGGTGGCACCGCTCTCGTTGTAGTTAGTGCCTAACTCTTCCATCGTGTGTGGGGTTAGGGTCGCTGACGTTCGCTGAATTGATTCCTCATAACGGAGTTGTCGTGTGTTGGCGAAGGTTCTCGTTTTTTTTAGAATTTTGGACGGTGCGTTGTAGCGAGGGCATGCTTTCATGTTCGGTAGTTCCAGATGGTGGTGTTGCATGAGTGTAGGGAGAGCATGCCAAATTATGGACTTTACTGCGCCTCCGGTGAATCGAGCGGTCCTAAAGCGGCGCTATGTGGAGCTGGTGAAAAAATGCCATCCTGACAACAACGGGCCGGAGTCCTCAGCAGAAGCTATGATTAATCTGACGAAGGCGTGTAAGACGCTGCAGCGCCTACTTGACAATCAAAACACGGGGATGCCACACAATATCAGCCGAAACCATGCGGCTGACTTATCTTCAAATGGCCGTACGCATAGAGAGGAGGTGGAAGAAGTGGCTGCGTCGTTTGTTGCGCCAGGCACACCGCTCAGCATGGCTGGCTGGGATTTACCGTGGCAACGGTGTAGGACGACGACACAGGCCCAAAGGTTGGAGAAGGAGGATCAAAAACTGTGTAATGGGGCGGGCTCTCTCATGGAGTACGTGACGCTGGCCCGGGCACAGGACCGCCGGCGGATGTCGCATGCAGAGAGTGTGGCATCACATTTGAAATCCTCGGAGGGCTCTCATGGCTTCAACTCGCAGCACTTTGAGCAAATGTTTGGTATCTTTGGATATGATCAGCGGGTTGCTTATAGGAGGAGATCACTAATGCGCCTGGTGTGCTCATATTATCACAAACGCCTTCTTCGCGCCTGGTCCCGGGGGAAGTCTGTGCTTCGGTACATCGTGACGGGAATTTGAGCGCTCTTTTATCGCTTATAACGTTAACGGAGGCTGCTGTAAATTAATCTTTGCCACGTGGTTTCAACACTTTGTGAATATTTTTTACACGGATGTTATTTGTTTTCTCCTCCTTTTCGATACTAGTGTTAGGAATCAGAGGAGAATAGTTACCGGGAAGAGCAGGAGTGCTGGTGCTGATGGGAGCAGCGTCGTCCCACAACTGCTGACTACAATCATTATCCCCACGCGCTCTGTTACGTTCATTTGGCGTTTCAATCTTTTCCTTATTTGTTGGATTGGCAGCTATTTCTTCCTGTTTTCTCTTTTTTTAAAAAAAATTGTTTTGTCTACTACGCATACGTACAACTGCCACTGGGAAGGAAAATTGGTGGAGACTGTTGTTTGTGACCAGCGGAGTTTTATTTTCCCTGGCTAGCTGTGTGCCTAGCTGCGCACCATTGGAAGTTTATCGCATTAACGGAGGTGGCAAAGCTCGTGGCTGCAAATCAGTGTCTTCTTACATAAATATTCAGGTCTTCTCGAACTCTCTTCCTTACCTTGTGACTGCATATTCATATATTAACCGAATTAATATACCTACCTGTAGGAAGACTGATGCCAGAGGTCCAGGGCGGGTTCAAGCAACAGGGGCTGCCTCGTGAGGTCATCTCATGGTTGAAATGTCTGCAGCTACCGCGGTCACTACGCTTGCCGAAACGGGATCTTTCAAACGGCTTTCTTGTTGCAACTATATGCTCTCGTTACTGGAACACTATTAGTATGCATTCGTACGAGGACAAGCTGAGTGCTACTAACAAGCGTGACAACTGGAGTCAACTGAAAAAACATTTTCAGCAGAAAAACTGCCCACTGAGTGACGTTATGATAGAGGGGATGATAGCCTGTAAGGAGGGCTACGCAGAGGCCTTGCTGCGGCAACTGTACACGGTGCTGACTGGGCGTGAGATCGTTGAAGCTGCACCGCTTCCGGCGGTAGAAACGACTCCGCCAGCGCTTATTCACGAATTAGCCCCCAAGGTCGTCAACTTTGAAGCCAAAAGTAAGAATTTGGAGGAAAAAAAAACAGAGTTGAATCGAGTTCGAGGGATGACCCAGCGTGATTTTAGCTTTCTGCAACAGATGGAGGAGGCAGCTCAAATACCGGTAATTGTTGATAGTGACAATCAAGTTCTCCATTCCATTAACCGGGACTCAGAGGACGATAAAGCAGATATTGAAGGCGTTGATGGAGGCAACTTATGTGAAAGGGCACCGGTGACTTTCAACGTTTCTTTGCGCCGCTCACAAATGCAGCCCACGGTGCTTCAGGTTAACGGGAACAAACTTGGAAGGTCCCCTTCCTCTACAGCAAAAGATTTGGGCTGGGAAGAATCAGGTGCAGATCAAAACAACCATGGAGAGGTGTCAGTGCTGAGTTTCATCGAGACGATTGTGCAGTCACAGGCAACTGGGCTAAAACCTCGTGCAGTGTGCGATCCTTCAAAAGGTTCTTCAGACCCCAGTGAACGTGAAGCCTCATATGTCGAGTGTTTTTTGAGGGATGAATTGGCCCTTGGCACCTTGGTGCAGTGTCGCGTGTGGAATGCGTTGCTTTCACAAGTTAATGATGTTGCCGGTATCATCTTGCGTGATGGGAGCTCACTGGGCCGTGTTGCCGCTCTTTTTATGAAGAAACCGCCCCCAAAGGGACAGTCGCAGCCGTCGTCATCACCACCACAAGCATCCCTGCCTGGAAGGGCATCTTCGCCAACTCCGTCTACATTCACCGGGGACGGGATGGCTCAGTGTGGGTCCCAACGCTTTATGTTTTTGGCGTCTCTCATGTCAAATATATCTGATGTCGATGCATTTGTTGCAATTTCGATGTATCGTGACGACATTCTCCCAATGCAAAGGAGGCGTTGATGGAACTGGATCACATTACCGCTGACAGCCATGCCTCTCTTTTATGCGCAGCACTGCCAGCAGATCGGGTTCTGGCAGCTCAGGCGCTTCATGACCTCATGTCGTCTGTATACAGTGCTGTGACAGAATCAAGAGGTGTTAGCGAAACGATAAGTTTTGCTCTATTACTATGCGCGGTCGTCACACGTCTCACACGCGAATTGGGTAATTCACTTGTGAATTTAGGTGGGGGACAGGTGACTTCTCCTAGAAGTGATATTCTTCTTTCTCCCAGGTCCGGAAGACCAGAAGACCCGCTCTCGT
This sequence comes from Trypanosoma congolense, assembly GCA_002287245.1. Taxonomy (NCBI): domain Eukaryota; phylum Euglenozoa; class Kinetoplastea; order Trypanosomatida; family Trypanosomatidae; genus Trypanosoma; species Trypanosoma congolense. The sequence goes on along the minus strand of NHOR01000319.1, from coordinate 708,481 downwards.
CTGCTGCTTTCTCTATTGGCGGCTGTCACGTTGTTTATCTGCTGTCACATGAATCACCCGGAGTGCGACTGACAGGTGTGCGTCTAGCGGAAATTCTTGCGAGCCGTGGGTGCCCTATGGAGTTGTTGCTGTACACGGTACTGCCATTGCTGAGTAGTTGTTGCTCCATCCCAACCTCGCCGCTCTTCAGCTGCGTTTGTGCGGGGTGGTTACAAGCCACCTTTCGACGTTTGTGTGAACCCAACGCTGACAAAGGAGTGAACCGCAGCGATGGAAATTCACTCGCACAGACGGCATCGGCGACCTCACTGGTGTTGAAAGAGTCCTTTCTTGAGGAAGATCAAAGGGTGTTGCCGGATGTAGTCATTCATCAGTTAGCGGTTATTGTTAGAAACGTTTTTCACATGATGCAGCGGCCTGGGCCGATGAATGCGCGTCTACACATAGCGCAGCAGTTGGCGCTTTGTATCAACGACTTCCCTCCCCAAAATGAAACTCAGACACTCCTCTTCCCGGATAAAATAGCCGTAGCCGTTTCAAGTTATTCATGAGCGTTCCTGAGGAAAGTACCAAATCGTTTTTCTCACCAGATATGTCGTCGCGTTTACTCTCTTCAAAACATAAGCGGGAACAGATGGGCGGTTCATGTCAGTTTGTAGTCTGCAGCCATATACTTGGGCCACTCGTGAACGTAGGGCGGCTGTGTGATTGCTATCCGCTTGCGCTCTCAGAGGCTGTCCTTGTGGCCTTCCCTCCTGAGAGGTGTGGGGATGGTGATGAAGAAGAGTGGGTACGGTTACCATCATCAGAAATGTGGAGGCAAGGGAGAATGACACACACCTCGGAAAATGGTGTTGCTGTCGCTCCAACCAGCAGACGGGGCTCACTTTGGGGGAGGAGCGTGGGAGGAGCCTCAGGCACCCAGGACGTACAAATCTCACATGGTGCTGAACAGCGAATTACTTGGCTTTACAAAATTGCCGTCTCCTGTCGTGTTGGACGTTCCTTCCCCGGGAAGCCGGCAAGCCTATCTGAGTATGCCTGCTTTCAGCGATGGGTTGCTCTCTTTCGATCCGTATATTCCGATATATTGTCGCTAACAGCCTCCGCGGAGGTGGCTTTCACGAGGACGAACAGCGTTGTGGATGATAAGTTAAGCCACATTGCTCACCTGGGCGGCATGGCGCAGCAACTTGTGACCGTGTGGTACACCGAATTTTGTAGGGATAACTTGGGTTCCGCGAGCCCAACGTTTAACGGGAGTGGTTTTGGTACCGAAAGGCCGTCCATCGCACTGCAGGGTGCGGCAAAGCCAGAGCTGATGGGTGCAATGCTGTGGTACAAAGGATTGTGTGGTAGGAATAGAACTGGCACAGTTCGCTCACAAGGTCAGAAGAAACTGTCGCTTGCTATGGCTGGCAGTGGCAACTCGGGAACAAAAATGTATAGGAATAGTTTGAGAAGCTTAGAGGTACCCATTACGTTGTGAAATACGGGGATGGCTGTTGCTTCCACATGTTTCTGCTAGATGTAAATGGGGGAGGATGACTGTAGGGCCACTGAAGACTATGTTTACAATGACACTAACTCGTGACATTGTAAACACAGGCATATAAACGTTTTTCTTCCGTGCCTTAACCTTCCTTATATTAAGTGTGGCTAACCCCTTGTCATTTTCTTTTCACTTTGCCTGAACTTTCCGCTTTCTTCACGTATTATATATATATATCTTTTTCCACTTATGGATGTAAACACACATTTTATGCGTGCCAACGCAGTTCACACTGCCAGTAGAAGGTCAGAAAGAGGAGGGGAAACTGGGCGTGGGGGAACTGTAATCCATCTGAGCCATGGGTTTTGGAGGGAAGAAGGTACCTCTGAAGAACAAATCCGCCACACGGGTTGCTGTAGGTGGCGCCAAGTCAGTAGTAGAAACCTCTACTGTCCATGCGGGGAAGAAGCCATCGTCACGGCCGCGCATTACTTTTGAAGACGATGGTGTCGACGATCGATCTCTGTCCCATAAGGCAGCTGCTGCGGCCGCTAAGCGCGCAGCAGCCGGTGGCATAATAGAGCCCAAGAAGCGTAGACGTGATGAGGCCGACACAAAAATGTTTCAGGAATCAGACGACGACAGTGACAGCGATCAAAGTGAATTTGACAGCAGTGGTGACGATGAGGGGTCGCTCCACAGCGATGATATCGTGAGCGACACGAGTGATGACGACGACGCGCGTGCGAAGGGCAAGCGCGGGGGTCCACTTGGGAGGACAAAGCGTGAGGGGAAACAGCTGTCGTATTCAGCATTGCGCCTTCGGTTTCTCCCTGAAGAATTCCAGGAGCCAGAATTATATAAATTCCTTTCTCAATTTGGCGCGAACGTCTTAAACTGCTTCTGCGTACGCAGCCGTCGCACACACCAGTCAAAAGGTATCGCGTATGTTCAGTTCGATGACGAGTCAGTGCTTCCCACAGTTGTGGAGGAGTGCCATGGCATGGCTCTAGGTGGTCGATGTGTACATGCGCGTGTGGTGACGCTTCACCGGGCAATGCCAACCAGGGCAAAAGCCTCACAGAGGCGAAAATTGGCGTACCTGTACAAGACACGTGGTCGGCCGCTGGAAAGGCGCGATATCCACGATAATGACCCGGTGGGTATCTTGATGAAATGTTCGCGGAGCGAAAAGAGAAACAACAAACATCTAAAAGTGCTGGGAATCGACTACGAGTGCAACGAATTTTCGGATCAATTAGCGAAGGTGTCATCTCACATTGCCGCATCCAAAGAGGTGAAAAAACAAAGCAGTCAAGGGGGGAGTGGTCCCAAGGTAAATGACAGGGAGGGCGCGTCTGGTGGCAAGAGTGCTGGGAAAGGAAAGGGAGAAGAAAAGAAGAATAACGGGAGTAGCGTACCGTACAAGGAGGACCACTCAACTACTGCACCGTTGCCTTCGAAAGCAGTGAAACCAGAGAGGAATACACCTGAACTAGGCAACTTACCGAGCGTGAAGGTGCATAAGAAAGCAGGAAGAGCTAAGACTAACACTAAAGCTATGAAAGCGGAATCAGTTGCTTCTGTCAAGAAAAGCAGTGCCCGCGTTAAACGTGTTTGACAACGATGGCGAGGTCGATAAAGTGGACGTGAACGAACAGAAGGGGAAAAGTTTAAAGCCAAAAAGGAGAACTCTTGTACGGCCTAGCGTGAGTGCTCTTGCGAGTCAAAGCTAGCTTGATTCATTTTCCAAGGCTGTTAAGTCGCGTTTAAAGTAAATATCCTGGTTTGATTACCCTAATGATAATGATAATAAGAGCATGGTGCTAACATCTCACGGGATCCCAATGTCGTGTTATGCTGCCTGCTTTTCATTGGCATCAGTTGGAAAGAGGCAGAAACAAGTGGGGAGATGGGGAACTGTGGGGGGTGGCTCGTGTGTCTGTGGGTGTTGTTTTACGCCTGCCTTTGTGCATACCAGTTTATTCCGCGTAACTCAATCGTCTTACGTGTGCCTTTGCCTTCATCCATGCAGCTGTACCACAGTGGAGCCCTCAGAGTCCTATTGCTACTTGTTATTATTTGGATTTCGGGTTAGCTTATTTTCGTCCCCTTCATTTTTTTTCTTTATTATCCTCCTTCTGTGCCATACTTTACGCCAAAAGTAGTTTTCTGCCGGGCCCTAGGTGAGGAGCAGAGCACAAAGGCCCGGTGGTGTGCGTTCGAGTCCGCACGCCATACAAAGTATTTAAATTTTAAGGGGAGGTTGCTCTCTCACACACCTCCTTTCACTGTTGCAAGGCCAGAACCCTTAGCTATTCCATCATTTAGTTCACTTCAATGCATCTCATGGGAGAATCCCCACGTTGCCGGGGGGAGGAAAAGGAAGATGAGGCCGACGCGGTGGCGTCAGACTGCGCGGTTGAGTCCGCAACAACGTTTAAGGGTGCACACGAGCACACAAACAGTGTGAATCGGAGCTACTCCGACCTCGATACAATGTGGTTTGTGACGTACGCTGTTATTCTTTGCTGGATGCGGACTGCTCTGCAGCAGCCGCTGAATCTCGCCTTGGCTCGCAAGCAGACGAGTCATACAGCCAGCAACATGACAACATGGCAGATTATTCGACTTGTGTACTGTTCTGAGGGGGGCCTGCGTGGTCTGATGCAGGGAGCGATGGCACTAACCCTTGGTTGTGCTTTGAGTGAAGCGGTTTATCTCTGGCTTTTCGAATACAGCCGGGAGAGTTTGCCTTTGCCAAATAAGGCAACACGCGACGCTGTATCCGGCTACGTGGCGGACTCGGCGTGCAGGCTTTTATATCTTCCGCTCAGCATCGTTGCGCTTCGGCAAATGACAGTTAATTGTGAAGGAATGCAGAACCATAAGATGGCGGTATCGACTTCTGTGTTTCGCACCCTTGTCGCTATGTATCGGGAGGGGGGATTGCGCACGCTGTACGCCGGTTACGGTACAACGCTTGTGTTTGGGTGCCAATGGACAGCGATGTGGTGGGCAATGTATGGGTCGAGTAAGGGATACCTCTATGCAGCAGCAGATGGTTTTCTGCTGGATGATGCGAAGCACGGAGCGATTGCAGACTACGGCTCCTACTTCTCGTGGCTGTCATGGAAACATTGGCTGTTGGCAAAGGATGATAATGTTGTGTTGAACACTACCGCCTCCGTGTTGACAAGTGTGGCAACTGCTGTTCTCTTCAATCCGTATTTGGTTGTCCGGGCCAATTTACAGGTGACCCCCAATGCCCGCCTCTTGGGAGTGGTACGCGATGTTTTTCGCACCCGTGGACTTCTTGGCTTTTATGGGGGCCTTTCATTAAACATTGGAACGTGTCTAATTGACGGCGTGTTGGCCTCTACTTCGTATGAGTACGCCAAGCTTTGGGCCGATAGGTCACACCGTGGCAGTTGATGGCTTACGACCCATTGCATGATGTGTTGTTATTAATATGGTTGAGGTTTGCTGTAACGTAATGTATCACGCGGTATCTTGGGAATCGGCCCCTGTGTGAATCCATCATTCATTGGAGTGCCTGATTTTTTTTTTCGAGCACGTTTCTTGTGTCTACTGGATTCCTTTGTTGTCATTGGGGCAACATTACTTATCTTTTCAGTCTGGAGTTTGCACCTCACTTTTGGGTGTCAGCACCTTTCACGTGTCTTAACTCAACCTCAATCAACTTATGCATCTTTACATTACTCGGTTCTTTTTTCTGTAGTACCGTTGGGTGTTGTATTTGTAACAGTGGTGGTCTTTCCGCCAAGTGTGAAGTGGCGGCTTGGCGTCTTCAGCTGGTGTCCATCATTTTCCTCCATGCCCACCGCTATTGGGCCAAAGTGAGAGAGTCTCATCTCTCGTTTTGCCGCGCTGTCGTTCCTGTGTTGCTGCTAACACACCCACCACGAGATTCCGTACGGACTAAATTTGTCACATCTTCACATATCCTTAAATATATGTATTTGTATTGCCCTTTCCCGATACTTTTCCGCCCAGTGGCTGTGTGCTCTGTTGCTGGCCGTCTGCCGAGACTCAAATTATAAAAAAAATGATTTGCATGTTGTACTTTGGTGTTGACTCAGCTGTACGTCACACAGGGCTTGAGGGTCTTTATCGCTCCTTTTTTTTTCTTGCCTCTGCTTTGTTGAAGGGGTCGTGCGCGTGTTGTGTAGTCTTTGTTACCTTTTGAAGCCCGTGATTGCACTCTTCAGCCCAGTTTAATACTGTTATCATTGCTTTTAACGTTGATGTGATTTTGTTCATTTTTACATGTTTTATTTATTTTTTACGTACCTATTAGCGCATCTCCTCCATGTCGTGTGTAGTCAGTCGTATCATTTATCCCTTTTTTCTTCTCTTAACTGTTACACCCACACATGGTGACTTGGGTGAATCAAGGGAATTACAAACATAATACGTCGGACAATTAACTAAAGAAGACAAACAAGGAGATAAAGCAAAGCTGTCGATAGTCGACTGATTTTTTTTTTGTTCAAAAAGAAAAAAAGACCGTAAGGTGTGAAACTTATTTCATCATGACTACATCTAACCCTGCTGTTACAAAGGTCGATGCCGATATTCCAATCGGAAGCGATGGGACAACGTACCACGTGAAGTGCAAAAGCGATGATCTCGCTGACCGCATCGTCTTAGTGGGCGACCCGGGCCGCGTTGAGATCATCGCATCGTATCTCGACGAAAACAGTATCCGCTCTCGCAGCACCCATCGGGAAATATGCATGGTCACCGGCACCTACAAGGGAACACCTGTCACAGTGTTGAGCACCGGCATGGGGACAGATAACATTGAAATTGTTTTGAACGAAATTCATCTTTTGAAGGAGTACGATGTGCAGCGGCGTCAATGGAAGTGCCGCGTTGGTGATGCAGGTGCACCAAGTGACGGTCCCCTCTTCGATCCGTCCAGGGTTAAAATAATCCGCTTTGGTACCTGTGGTTGTCCTGCTCCCTCTGTTCCCCCGCTGGCACTTGCTATCACGCGCCACTGCATCGGCATGGATAACACGTGTCTTTATTACACACCAGAGTCGCGAGGCGACTCCCCTGATCAGCAAGAGATTCGCCGCGTGGTCCGCGAACAGACCGGTCTTAAGGCGATCAATGTTTACACCTCCAGGGCACATCCCAACATCACTAACAGCATCGTTGCTGCATGCGAGGCCCATAACAGAGATGCTAAGTCAGAGGAGGAAAAGCATCAGTACGTGGTTGGCACCACTGCAACGGCAAGCGGTTTCTACGCGTGTCAAGGGCGACCTGTTGGACGCTTTGCGAATTGTCTTACTGTGCCAAACATGACTGAGGACTTTTCAAAGCTGAAATTCAGCCTAAGTACCGGAGAGGAAATTGTTTCAAACATTGAAATGGAAACAAGTGCTCTCTGCTGTCTTTCCGGTATCTTGGGCTATCAGGCGGGCTCCGTTTGCATGATCGTGTCGAAGCGCACTGGTGAGAAGTCATTTTTTACTGAGGAGCAGATGAAGAAGACGCTGACAAAGAGCATTAAGGTAGTTTTGGATGCACTTGTGAGTGTACCGTAGTGTGGCTTTATGTCATCTTATTTGTGAATAACAGTTGGGGGGGGGAAGGGCTTTTTTCTTTCAATTTTTTTTTTCAGTTAATGGAGATGTACAAACATAATACCAAGACGCATAGGGGATTACGCTAAACGTTTTTTTTTCATAAGTGCGGTTACCCGATAGGAATAAGGCAATAGGGTAAATAACTATTTTTTTTTTCCGAGCATATGTGGGTATTCAAATACCTAATCTAAAGTGCTCTCTTCTTTATTGTTTTTTTTTTTAGTTACGTGCAGTTATGTTGAATTGTTATATAAGCGATTTTTTTTTCTTCTTCTTTTGGGTACGTATATGCACACATGCTGCTGTGTTTTGCTCTCCATTGTGTATTTATGCTCAAGTCTTATTATGCACACCTACTGAGTACAGCCTCGCCGACGATCTCGTTACTTCTTTGTTTGTTTCTTGCTTGAGATAGTTGATGACCAACGGTGCATTGTTACGGAAACGACGCCGCATGGGTGGAAACCGCCAGCTCATCCCAATGGACCATCCACTGCGCAGCCAGCTGTTTGAGCACAAATTGCTCAGATGCCCATGGTGCACCGACGGGTGTTTGTTGCCACCGACGGTTGCTGGTATCACCGGTGGTGGGAGGTGGTCCAAGCAACACGTGTCCATTTGCACAAACGGGTCGTTGTGCGCTTATGAGTCTGTGATTCAGAATGATAGCACCTTGACATTCTCATGTATTAGTGGTGAAGACCTCCTCCTATCTTTTTATGAGGCATTGGAGAATCACCTCCAGTCGTGCCCCGCCGCCACGAGCACTCATAGGTCATGTGAACATTCTCCATGGAGCGTGGTGGCGGAGCGCAGCGTGTTGTTTTCGGATTCAGCTAGGCTTGACCAGTGCAATCAGTCGGGATTGGGCATTATGGGGCCATTGGCACCCTATTTCGATGGACCAGTTTTCTACTTCCTGTGTTGTGAGGATTGTGGAGAGAAAAAATTTGTGTGTTGATTGGATCTTAGTGCTCATGCGTGCATGCAGTGGGTATTAATGTTTGTCCGTATCGGTGTAACTCTATGCTCTTCTTTTGCTGCCTACAATCATTTACAGTCAAAAATCGATGTGTAAATCAGCTTTATTTTTCACTCAATCCTACACGTTGCCCGTTAATGAGTGTCTCTCTTCATATACGTACATGAGTGGACGAGGGGGTGCTCACCACTGGGGGGGGAGGGCCTGTGCTCCTTTTCTTCCCCCCTTTACTTCTCCTTGTTTTTCTTTTTCTTTTTATGGCTCAGCGGGAAGAGGTTTCAGGAAAAGAAGAAAAAACCTCTTCCTGCATCAATATGCATACATTACATTTTTCTTTCCGTCGTGCTGTTATTGATACCAATTTCCATTTTTCCTCTGATCTATTTTCCATCCTTTCGCAGTCTCATTTAGTTTTTTTTTTGGTTTATACACATATATTTGTGATGTTTCTGTTAGAGAAGGAGAATCGTTCCGTTCATGCCGCCATCCAGCGTATTTTAAGCGGAGAAAACAAAGTCACGGGAACCATCGTTCGCGATTTTGACGGCTGTGAGTACCATATTTTTGTTGGAGTCAAGGGAGGGGAGGGATTGGAAGGAGCATCGGGGCTAGCCACTTCAGAGGAGGAAAAGGCTCACAGCGATGATGGGGCGCAAAAGATAGAGGAAGGTCAGACTTTGGTTAAGATATCGTTGCGCCACACCACTCCGTTTGCCGAGCTAAACACTCACAATAACTTTGACGACGTACTCCTATCGATCACACCGGTAGAATTGCAGCCCTATTTTGTGCGCAATGCTTATGCTGAAAGTAGTGGAAACTTTGTGGCTTCCATAGTTATTCCCACTGGTACCGTTGAGGGCTCGCTGCAGGGGGCATTGCAATACGCGTCTCAGCTGCGAATATGGAGCTTCTTACCCGCCTTTGCTCATCAATGCGAGTTGTTTCTAGCCGATCCAGGCGCGGTCAAACCGCTGCAGCTGCATTACCGCGCCGATGAGATGATGGTTGTGTATACTCATAGGGGAAGTTTCTTTGTTTCTGTTGAGCTAGTTACTGCATCCAAGGATGAAGCGTTACTTGTGCGTCACTTTCTGCAAACCATGGCGGACGTGCGAAAAGACAATCGATGTTTAACGACTTCACCCGCCTTTTCTTTCGAGCAGGGCGCCGCACCTGATGCAGTGGCCCTTGCGACGGGCTGTCGCAGCAAAGGGAGAAATTTAAACTTATTTTGGTGTAGCTTCCAGCTTTTCAAGTGGCAAATGCAGCCACCAGCTCACTTGATTAACACTGTCATGCATCTGGTGAATTTTCGTAGCACACTCTTTTACCACATTCACGCAAGCAGAGTTTACATGCACAGCGTGATGAGGAAGCGAGTGAATGCGGGACTTGAGTGGTTAAGTAAGACCAGAACAAAAGTAGCTAGCAATACCGCAAAGCTGAATTAAGCGGACCAATGAACACAGTGAAACAAAGGGAGTGCGCTCGTGCATTGTTCCGTTTACTGGGAGGGAGGAGGGAGAGTGAGAAAGAGGAATAGACCCGTCAGTGCTGGTTGGGCGCAGGACGCGTACACGGGTCATTGCCTGCTCTCGTCTTGGCTGGCGAGTCTTGGTTGTTTGTGCCTTTTGCTTTGGACTGCTTTGCTTACCGAGGCGTTAGATGCACCTTGGCGTGTTTCAAGCGCTCCTTGTTGCGTGTGTCGAGCGCTTTGCGTAGTATATTTCGTTTTCATACTTTTATTATTCCATGCTTTTGCTCCCTTCGACTGCACAGCTTGTGTAGCAGTGGTGGTGGGTGGCTCGAATGGGCATTGTCAGTTTGACTTTCCGTGGGTCCTTCGACTGCCGAAAGTGTATTTGTGAGGAGTTCCTGATTTAAAAACAAAATGTTGTAAGCACCACATTTTTCGCTTTCACTTCTAACGTATTCCGCTGCCCGAGCGATTGACGTATTACAATGAGCTTTCGCGACATGCACATATAAATATATTTGACATTTCGACTCGCTAAATGCCAATCTTTTTTTCCTTTTTGTTATTTCGTCTGCCCCCACCATTTTTTGCTCATTGCACATCGTTAGCACTTGCTTGCCTGGTGTGTATTTCACAGGCGGAGGAAAAATAAATGTTACGCTTCTCTAGCGGCATAGACACCCGCGTCAAAATAAGGTGCGGGATGAGTGTTTGGTTTACTGCTCAGTGACTGGGCCTCTTCCCTTTTGTGTTGTGGGATTAATTGGCACAATGGAAGTGTGGGTGTATGCTGTTCATTCGCTAAAAGCGTTGCTGACGCCTTTGCGGCGTGATGCTGGTATTATGGAGGTGCACCTTATTGAAATGGGGGTTGGTCGCTGTGTGGCACGTAGTGCTGGGGTTGGTTTTGGAACGCCTCGTACCTAACATATATCGCGTTGCGCGTTACCCCATTGATTGGTTGAAAGGGCACAGGTAGGCAGCATTGGAAAGATAGGTGGGTGTGTGTTGAAACTGGGCATTTGGGTTCCATGCACTGCAGCTGTGGGGAGTGAGACACTTGCGCTGGTTGCTTGCGTTACTTACTGCTTTATGGACATACGTTGCTTCCTTGTGAAACGCAGTACTTCATCATTAATGATGGAGTTCGAGGCTGGATGGTACGGGATATTTATTTGGGTTGTGCGGGGCCAGGGTCATGTCTTTTTTTACATTATTATTATTATTACTATGTTGAGTAGCTACTTCAAGACTTTTTTCTTTTTGGATCGTATTGAGCCTATGGCGTCGCCAGTCCGTTGAAGTCCATGCGTTGCTTCACCTATTCTTGAGCTGAGGAACGGTTCCGTGTATGTGTGTGTGGTGACTGGCATTATATTTGCCTTTAACTGCTTCTGAGTTTTCTTTTTTCTTTTTCTTTTTTTACTTTGATACCGGAATGGAACAGTGCGTAGGTGACGTGATGGTGTTCAAGCACACCCAGTGATACGTGTCCAACCCTTTCAATATCTTATGATGGTGCGGGAAACGACTCTTGTGCCGCTCTGCTCCTTAAACCGTTTTGGCGTAGCTGGGCTAAAATATATTTTGAAGGAGGGATACCAATCAAGTGGGGAAATGCATTCATACATGCTCCGTTGATACGGGTTTCGTTTTATGAAAGATACAATTGGTGAGAAGTTGGCTATGTTCAGACCGTAGTCATTCCTTTAGACGTTCTTGAAACGCGTTCATGTTGCTCGTTATTGGTTTATCGGACGATGACGGGTAATCTTCCTTCAGAACTGTATGTCTATTGGGTTTCGTAGACCCACCACTGTTTCATATGCTTCCTGTTTGCGTGTAACACTGGAAGAAGACCTTACATTTTTACGCTTAAGATATTATTGTTTGTGCCCCTCGGTTGTGAATTTCTCTTGTCATCCTCCTCTCACGTTAGTCACCGGATGGTTGGACCGTGCATATATGTATATGTGTATGTATCGCTTTTGGTGTAATGAACATTATAAAACATTAGTTTTCTTTTCGATTTTTCGTCAGTTGTATTGCTTCTATCGTTTATTAACAGATTGGATTTCCTACGATCGTGTATGCTTTTCTTTCCGTCCATCCTTTTTTTGCCTTTTTCTTAATGGTTGTGATTGCAATCTTTTTTTCCGGCCCTCCTTGATCTCATGCACACGACCAGAATGAAATTGAAAGGGGAGGAAGAAGAAGAAACGGGATGGTTTGCGTGCGCGCCTTTCCTCCCGCCCAACAGGAGTGTTCTACTTGAGCGAACCAGAGGATGCAGTATTTTTTTTTTTCCATCAGAGACGTAAATGGGGATTGTGTCACTATGGAAATTTGTTTATAATTTTTATTTTTAATTATTCCAAAAGCCTACATTTCTCAGCATATTTGTGCACTAAAATTAGCAATCATTATCACACAAACGTTCTGTTTTCTTCCTTGACCTTGTTTTCTTTACTGACTTGAGCCTGTACGGACTGAAAGCTTCACGGCATCAGAAATCATTTGTTGTAATGGATAGACCGGCCACGGCGCCAAAGATGGCAGCGCCGTCATCGACGCGCCTAGGGCTGCGTACGCCCGGTGGTGCCCACAACCCCCGCAAAGGTTCCGCGCATTCTCCACACAAGCAGCAATCAAAGCAGCGGGATCCAGTGGGTACCCGTCATGCCTTGGCTGCTGAAACACCGAGAAGTGAAGCAGAGCTGTACGTGCAACGGATCAATGAGATTAGCGCCCAACGCACGAAGGTGGTGCGCGATTTCCAGCAAAAAATTGCATCCAATCGGGCGCGAGTGCGTATGATGCACGAAGAGAACACTCACCTACGCTCTATACGCGCAGGCGGCAAAGATGTGACTGCGCGAGAACTGGAGCTTCTAGATAAGCGGAAATATACCGCAATACGGCGACTCAACCGACTGTCACATCAAGTGAGGAAGATAGAAGAGGGTATTCAAACAGCCGAAGAGATACGCGCGAATAACGAGAAAGAGTTAGCACTGCTTACTAGAGAGGGCACTGCGACGGGGTGCAAAAGTGTAGCACTTCGAATTCAGCGATTAGAGAACTTTCTTGATCGAATACTTGGACATCAGCGCTTTGTGGCAAGGATTAACGAGTCGTACAATGAGCTTCTTCAGGAACTCTTGAAAGATTCTGTCGGACGTGATACGCGTACGCGATTCTTAGAGCAAAGTGTAGGAGTGCGTCAGCAGGATTATGCACGGCTTGTTGTGCTTTACCACAACGCCACGTCTCTACACGAAAAGGCTCAAGGAGATCTGCGCAGGTTTGATCAATTTTTCCAACAGTCCCGCAAACTGAAGGATAAGGCACTCGCCGAGCGGCGAAATTATGTCGAAGCTGCACTGCGCCAGACGCAGCGGCAGGAGCTGCGCTACGTAGAACTGCAACAAGAGATTGATGAGGAACTTCAACGGCTGGAAGAGATTGAGATAGAAAAACAGGTCATGCACCAGCGGCGACAGCGCAGCTTGTCAGCGACTGAAAGGCTACAGAGCTGCATTAGTACCGCAGATGGAAAGCTGTCTTCTCGGGCAAATGATCGTCTCAACAACGTCCTCCTGGTGACTGGCTCGGCGAAGGATGAGGAGCGCATGCGAACTCTTGAGACAAGCTTTACGAGGATGATGCGTGTGACGGAGGCGCAAACGCTTGAGGACCTGTTCCTCAAGTTTAAGAAGGAGCAAGGGTTACGTGAGCAACTTAAGCTCCAATCTGAAAAGGAGCAGAAGCGATACGAGGAAATTCACGAGGAGGTGAAGCGTCTGAGGAAAAAGGTGAAGGAACATGGCATTCGTCACGTTCATTGCACACCGATGACGTCGTGCATGCGAAGCGAGTTAGAAGGCTACATCAAGGAGGCGATGTACAAGCGTGATTTGGCTTTGGAGAAGGTCACCGAAATGGAGCACACCGTGGCGGAGGTGTTGAAAAACACAGACGTGCTTGGCGAGCAAGTCTCGTGCTACCGTCCCGAAGTTCAGATTCCCCAAACACAAATAGAAAATCTCATCACCAATTTGGAGGTCCTCCAAGTCAAAATAGTTTCACTCGCTGATGATACAGTTGGACAAAACCCTACCACACCGTGTGTCGGATCGATGTATGTTAAGATTCCTGGAACAAACACCCGTATCAAGCGGTTCCCATCGAGGCCCAAGGTTGACAAAAACAAAGCACCAACAACGCTAACCCCTCTGGAGAACCATAACAATTCGGAAGCCTGTGACAGTTGTTTGCTCGGCACCGAGAGTTGCCTCACAGACAGTCTCGTCAACGGCATTGTGCCCGTAGATGCAGTGAAGTTCGGCGCCTCTGTGGTCTCGAGTGATTCGGGTGACGATGAGATGGATTCTGAGGAGGGCAAAGGGGCGATAGCGCTGCTGGACAATGACGAGCCGCTGGGCCGCGAGCAGATAAAGAGACTAGCCGCACTTGTCCTGCGGCGCGAGGATCGGCGAAAGTTACGTGAGGATCGCCAGCGATAATCTCGACTTCACACTACAACAAATACATGATGTATTTTTTTCTTTATTTTACTCATTTCATGGTGGAGAGTTTATTTTTCTTCAAGGAAAAAAATAGGTAGATGAAAAGGTAAATGGAAGTACAGAAAGAAGGAGGAAAATGATGTCAAAGCGAAGAGACAAGAGGCTCCAGGGCTGAAAGGAGTGGAGAATGTGCCACCTTTCCCGAGCTTTGACTCTGATGTATAAGTGCACCAATGAGAAATGTTGATTATTTTCCAGCTTGGTTCCCTTCCTTGCCGTGTGTCTCGTGACGCCAGCAGTTGTGAGGCTCTTGTGGCGGGTGGGTAAGCGGGATGTTTTATACGCTTGGAAGTGATACAATGGGCTGGCAGCCATTTGGTCCGGCCCGTTAATGGCCACTTCTTCATGAGTACTCTTCTTCATGAAGCACTATAATTCGTTTTCTCTTACTTGGGAGAATCTTCCTGCTGAAGTTATTAGAAGTTTCATTGTGATTGCCCAGCTATCATGGAAACTCACTTAATCTTCTTATCTTATTGCACATGTTTTTGTCCCTTCCTTGGTATTCATTTATTTTCTTCACCTTCTGCTAGCTTCACCGACATGCTATACTCTGTGCTGTGCTCTGCTCTTAACTAGAGCTTCAAACGTTTTTAAAAACATTTTCTTCCCCCCTTTGTTTTAATAAACTTTCCGCACTTCTGAATAACAAATGTAAAAATGGTTTGTTTACTCAATCTTGAAAGAGGAAAAAGTAATTCAAAATAGCTGTGGAGGCACCGCGGCACGGGTGTCAAGTTTTATTTTTGAGCCGTGGGCAATAAGACATAACTAGGCAATTTCCCTTTGAGGTTCGCTGCAAGTGTGAATAGGCGGTAGAGCAGCGGTGGAGGGTAGTAAACGGATTCCAGGGACAGCGGGTGATGGTGCGACGGCACGTTCGTGTGCATGATGATGCTTCTCCCCTTATGGAAGCCATCGGGGACCTTATTGAGACTTTTGTTGGCAACGTCCGCCGTGGTAAGCTAGGGCCACGTGATGGGAAGAGCTTTTCCATGACCGCTGCAAGTGAGTCAGTACAGCTGTTGCATACCGTTATCACACTGTTTAGGGAACACGGAGAAAAGTTGGGTGCTGCAGGAGGTCACATTCTTCGCTCGGGCTTTATTACAACGAAGCAGATACAGAAGTTACTGTGGCTTGTGTCCTTCACTGGTGACGCTATGCTACGAGCGCAGTTTGGCACACTTCTACTTACCAATGTTACGCGTCGTGTGTTGTCTTTTATTCGTACGGCGACCGCTGAATGTAAGACAAACGCTCATAAGCTTGAGAACCCTGATTCGAAGGTGGAGAGTGTGTTACGTAACCAACATGAAGATCATCCGGGCCAGCGGAAGAAGCAAAAGCAGCAACGGCGTGGTGGAAAGCAGAGGGATAATGTCGCGCGGTCAACTGCGGGTGACGAAACTGACAGCACCACACATTCGAATGACCCCAATGAAAACTTTGATGAGGAGCAACAGGAGATCTTGACAGTTGGCATTCCCGGCAGGCAGACGCTTCGTCGTGCGCCCAGCAGGCGTGAGCTTGAGGGTTCAATGCCTGAAGAAGTGGAGGTCCACATACGTGCAGATGACTTTTTCAACTGCGTCTCACAATACATTGAGCAGTTCAGCGCCGAAATTGAGGGAATGTGCGACGCCCTCTGTGACCGTGCTGTAAAGCAGCTGCACTCAACTGACACAGTCATCACAACTGGTAGCAGTCATACAACTCGTCGGTACCTTCTGCACGCCCTAGCGACCGGTGCTTCCTTTAAGGTCATTATTTTAGAGGGGGCCCCGATGCCCTCTGAGGCGTCTCATAAATTAGCGAGCGAGTTGCGATCCAAGCACGCGGAGGTGCAGGTTCTACCCGACAGTTCAGCCTTTGCCGTGATGGGAACGTGCACCAAGGTTCTTATAGGGGTGGAAAATGTTCTCGCGAATGGTGGGATCTTGGCGCCCATTGGGACGCATCCCCTCTGCATCGCTGCCAAGCACTTCGCTGTTCCTGTGCTGGTGGTGACCACTACCATTAAAATGACTCCATTTTACCCCAGCGACGCTTACTGTACTAGCTTGGTTAAGATCTCACGTTCATCAGCGCAGGAAATTCCGTGGAACACATACGGCTCACCGGGTGATGTGTTGCCGGCACCGTATGGAGCCGACGTTGAGACGTTTGGCTCATTTGTTGTGCACTCGCCGGTGACGGAGTATGTACCGCCGGAGCTGATTACTCTTTACGCGACTAATGAGTCGGAGTACACACCGTCGCAGATCCACCGGATTGTGAGGGAGAACTACAGCCCCGAAGATTGATATAAGCTGACCCTACGTCGTGAGAGTTGTGGAGGTGTAGAGGGTGAAAATACCGACGTTGAAGTACTAGGAGTTAGGGAGCGTGCTAGGCGGCACGACAAGCATGCCGGTGTTGCTGTCACGTCGTTTTCCCTTGCAATTTGCTTTCTCCTCCTTGTTGACTTGTATCATCTCTCTTTTACTTGGCTAAGAAGATCGTATTACGATATAGGCGCGATAACTCGGCTGGAACCGTGTATGCGAGTTCTTCCTTTAACATTTTTCCAGTGTGTAAAATAGCCATTGTGTTTTTATGTTTAAGTTGTTGCAGTTGCGACCGGTACTTTCGCGGTTAATGCGTAGCGCCCTGAGCAACATATCGTCCCCTTTACAAGAAATATGTACGTGCTCCCCACTGATTTACGTGTTTATTTGTGATTGGAAGTTGTCTAACGAAGAAGTGATTGCCTGGAGCTGGTGTTACATCGTGTGAAAGAGGTTCAGTGGGAAACAAAAGAGAGGGAGCCTTCACAAAAAAATAATAGTCATTACGTCACAGAAGGAGTAATAACTAAACTGCTCACGCGATATTTACCCCAAACAAGGGAAGTGAGCTGCACCTTTAACTTTAGGTAATTGAAATCAACGGTGTAGGTGTTTAAAGGAAGAAGTTGGCCGTCGTATATCATCATGAGCAACATTGCCACTAAAGATGAAAGTACCTGGATAAAGGTATGGAACCTTACCAAAGCATACGGGAAGCGAGTTGCTTCGGTGTATTCCTCCTTCATCTTCCCTGCTGGGCTTATTCTCGCATATAACGTGGCTATGTTTACGCAGGACACAGAACGCTTTGGCCTTGCGTGGCTGCACTACTCTGGTATGGAGGACGAGGAGGAACGAGAGCGGAAGTTCCCTGCCTACGAGCCTGGTAGTGTGCCGCAGCGCAAGCGGCTTGCTGCGGCGGGTACCAAGGAATATGCCGCCGCTGCTGTCTGATTATACTGCGCGGCGCGGACGCGTGAATAAAGAAGATGCATAAATTACGAAAACGATTGCGTTGTGTATCTCTGTGTGATTAAGGTGGATCGGAACGTTGTCGCACACTTTTAGGGATCGTGCTACGTGAAGGCTCTCGTGGCAGATCTGCGGGCAATAGTCAGCTCTGCATGCTAATGGAACGTTTGAACACGTGGGGCGGGGTTGGATTCTGAAAATTGTGTCACATTTTCTCTTTACTGTTTCCGTCCCTGTTCTGTTACGCTGGCCGTATTCCTTCGCATTTTGAGATGTATGCGAGTGTGCTGCATACCTGGTGCATCTCCACCACTGGTATTGGTATGCTGAGCACCACTTCCTTGCCCAAATTTCTTTTTTCTTCCCTTCCCCATTAAAAATGTTAACGTCTGTGGCGTGTATGACTACTTTAATATATTTATTTATCTCGGGGAGTGATATAAAAGTGAGCAGATGGTTGATGCTGTGTGTTTATTATGTTTCCATTGATACTTTTCTTTGCCTGTCTTCTTCTTACATCTAGGGATTTGGTTTGAGAAAGGATTCCCTCTCTAGGGAACATGATGTGAGTTTGTCTGTGCACAACAAGTGCCGTATAACATCGTGTGTGTGTGTGTGTGCGAACGAGGGGAACCCTTTCGTCGTAATGGCTGACGAATGCTCCTCGAAATTGACCGCAGCAGACCTTTTATAGTCTTAGCGAAAACTGTAACAGCGTTTGACAGTGCATGCAGGCTGCACGTGGTATATGTGAGGTGCAAAGTAGGTGCATTTCTACTGGTTTCATGGCTCAATGAAAAATGTGAAAGCTTCACCTTCAACTGCGTATAATAATGATGGTTTTGGGAGTGGGCTCCTCTCCTTTACACTCATAATAATATTTTACTTTCCAACTTTCGCAGGTTGCCTTTGCCACTCGCGAAACGGATAATCCCTTTTTCTTTTCCCTTCTGATTACTGGGGTTGCCTCACATCGTTAGCCAATGCCTATTGTGTCAGCGGCGGCCGTCGAGCTGTGTGTTTGTGTGTGTGTGGAGACGTGATGGTGAAAACCTTGGTCGTAGTGATTTCGCTGCTTTATTACACATTGATTTCCCGTTATTATTGTTGTTGTTGTTTTACCGTGACACCCTGGAAAAGGACACTATGTCCCTATAAGCCCACAATCCCGCGCTTATCTTTTTTTATTATTTTCCCTTTTTTTTTGATGTTCTTGTTAGCCCTCTATCCAACAGGTTGGATTCGCGGTGGAGCAGCATTCAAAATAAAAATAATTGGGTAGCGTTGCATCCCACCAGTTGCCGCTCGCCCTTCATTTGTTCGCTATCCACGGTGGGAGACACGTGAAACGGGCACTCCGGAGCTATTGTTTAACTTTTCAACGGGTGCAACCATTTGGTTAGCGCGAACTTTGTGTGTGAACGCTCAAAGCCGATGAGCGCTTCCGGTGGCACGGTGGAGTTAACGACTGTGCGCGGTACCACTTCTTCGTGTGGCAAAATTTCCGAAAGGAACCGCGGTGACGTCCTTCCATCACCCTCTCTGCGATCGGTTTTGGCACACCCAAAGCAGCCTTCCTCCGCTGCGGGGACTTGCTATAGCCACTCGGAATCCGCTGGCAATCCGCTCTCTTATGATTTGCGGGTGTCGGAAACCGGTGGCGATGCCGCGGATCCGTTCATGACCGTAATTTACCCAAACGTTACTGAGGCCAGGGCCGACGACGATCAAAGTGGTAGTGGCGGTGTGGACGGCATGGATAAAATGGCTTCAATAAGGGAAGGCAACAACTTTGGTCGTACACAAATCCGCGTAGGTGGATACCTGCAGGATTCTGATGATAACATGGCCTTTCTTATCCCCAATGACCTTCCGCGGAGTACATTTCTTTACCTTCTAACCGCTTCAGAAGGCCGTGACAGGTTGTTTAAGTGCATTCAATGCACGCTGCATATATTAATTTGCCTTCTTAAGCAGCCGTCATTTCTTCCACAAGGATCTGAGGGTAGCGCGGATCAATGGGCAAGACGTTTCTGGAAGAATGCTAATACCATTCGCCACGGGCGTGGCTTGTTCAAGTTAGGGCGCTGGATTGTGAATGCTTTCTACCTTCAAGAAGTATATGACAGGCTTGTGATGAAGCATGGAAGGGCGGTAAAAGAATTAAGTGAAGAATTTACTGCGACAGTTCTCAGGTTCTTTTGCATTCCAACAGACTTGCAACCGCTACGACTTTTAGGGTGGAGAAATGCTTCCACAATCTCAGGGAGTGGAGGTAACACAGCTCATTTCATAAACAGCAAAAACCTACATGTGGACGAAATGTATGAGTACACAGCTCGAGCAGAGCGGTCCCGTCAGCACACAAACCAGGGACTATTAATAAATAAAAAGTTTGTGACGCTTTCTGCTGCTGCTGCTGCCGCTGGTGGTGATGGATCATCTCGTGGAGATATGCGGCCTGGGGACAAGTCAGCTGGTGTGAGAAGTTCCTTGCTGTTGGAGAAAGCCAAGGAGTCAAATGATAACGGTACTGCCGCTGACGGACCCCCGCACAATCCGTTTCAATTCCAACAGGCCGTAGAGTGTAAAGACGCTGGAGGGGGCATGCCACCGCCGCCAGGTCCGCATACACCGAGGTCGCTCGAGTTCCCTTTTAGTCCATCGTCCCTGTATCCTGCGGCCTCTGAGTCCTACGGCGTCGGCACGAGCCGCTCCTGCCGAAATCAGCTTCTTAAGCCAGTCGCGCTACTGCAGCCTATTGGCCCTTCACAAGGGGAGGAGGATCTGAGTGCCAGCAACGAAAACAACACAGCACCTAGCAGTATGGCAAGCGGCTCTCCATCAAACAGCTGGATGAACGATCGACGGCAAAAGGGTGAAGGGGCATGTGAAAATTCCAGGAGTGCTAAAAGCAACGATCATCCATTTTGTAGCTACTTTAAAAGTTATCAAACATTGCCATACGAACCGACGCTTGGGGATGCCCTAAAAATGCCCCGCCATTGTGAGGCTGACTGCTTGGGCACTGCGGGTAGAGGCGTGACTTCCCGTACGAAGGCATGTGTTGCCAGTTCCCCAGTGGAAAATGTTGGTAGCGTTAATTGTGGGGATGAAATGTTTCCACCAGGAGCCGGCTTCGATGACAGTGGCATAAGCGTTGACAACAGTGAGGACATTTTACCAATAAATGATGGTGATGAAGAGTCCGGTGATAGGCAGAGTATTGTTGCAGAAATGGGTCAACCAGCGAACAGAAGAAAACGGATCCTCCAGTTCAGTACTCCTCTCATCCTGCTCCAGGCGGTGAGGAGTATTGCCACCATTGGCCGCCGCTTATTACGCGATGTTTTGTTGCTATCGTCTAAAAGATTCCTTAATTTATCAAGTGTGGAGAAGAATCGTGCTTCTCTTCAGAGGCATACACACTTGCTGTGGCTAATTGTGTCCGGTATTGACCTTCTACTTAACACCATCCGGTTGATGAACCCCGGTTGGTACAAGTACGCCACAGTGAGGGAAAACCCCAGGTTCCGTTGCGGCTGCAAGAGCCCCGATGCCAATAATTCAGTGCTCCATTACCGAGACCTCGTCATACAGCGGCAGGCTAATATCTTTTTTCCTAATGTTGACTTAGATTTTGGTGTGCCTATTTGCTCATCTCCCGGGTACTTTGAGGCGGCCGATCCTAGTCACATCGCCCCTGCCTGTCGTGCATGCGGTAAGTTGTTTGTCGAAGTTTCCTCAGTTGAGAATGGAGGGGACGACTCCGCGCACTGCGGCGATGAAAATAAAAAAGACAAGAGGGCTGCTAATGGCCTTTGTGGTCTGGGCGAACGTGAGTCAAACGGCAAGGATAGCGCTGAGACCTCTATCACTGGACGTGCTGGGGTTGTCTTTTTGTTTATTCCGTGGCTAATGCGTCGGCTATTCAACTACGTGTGGCTGGTGCGTTCCCACCACAATTGGAGTGCAACTCTCTGGCTCCAGGTGAGTTACTTGACAGAATTCTATCTTTCTTTAATGTACTGTTTCGGTGGGTATGAAACAGGGAGGAGTGATGCCGCGCTGGAGCAGATGATTCATCCGCCAGGTGCATTTGCGGGGTTCCTCGGGGCAGTTATTGGCATATATCGTGTGACCCAGAGCGCACCGAAGTGATATTTGCTTCGTGTGATGATATCGGTAATCCATCGGCGAAGCTGTGGTGGTGGTGTTCCCTTCTAAGAGCCGGGTATTTTATTGCTTGTTGTGGCTGCTTTTGAGCACTGTGACGGATATTCTTATTCAGCGCTCATTTTTCGAATTTGTCAGCATTGTTAGTGCTCCCTTTTTTTCTTGGTTCTTCATGTTAGAGGCTGCTTTAAACAGTAATATATATACACATATTTTCTGTGTGTGTGTGTGTGGAAACGTGTGCCCTTATGGCCGCAGTTCCCTCGGTGCACGTTCGGTGTCCGGTGGATGCAGTAGTGAGGATTCATACTCACTATGAAAATGAGATGTGGGAATTATACGTGTGTGTATGAAGGGCTGTGACATCATTGGAAATATAGGGCAAACAAATAGTGGGAGTTAAGAAGCAACGTGGTGATAGTAATGCATATACGATCCTTCTCTTCATCGATTTTTGCTCACGGTTGTTATACCTTTTTTTCTTATTTGATCTCCCCCCAAAATCATGTTTCTCTTTTATCAATGGCTGTTGTGCTCACGGCGTACTGCCCATAACTTCTTTTCTTTTTGTATGTTTGTGTCACCACCTATATATATATATATATATATTCATTCATTCATATACATATATTGGTTCATGTGTTTCCTATAGTTTCCTCTCATTGCTTTTTTTTTTTCGTGACTCTTGCCATGGGTGGATGGGTGGGGGAAGAGCGGCAAAAAGAGAATAGCATCGGTGGTACCGAAGGTTTTACGCGTTGTTTTTCCGCTTTATCCTTTCGTTCCCTTGGTTTCTCTTCGTGGGTGCCCTTCAAATTTCTTTTTGTAGCTCATCTTCCTGGTGTTTTTCTCTTCTTTCTTTTATTATTATTATTCATTACCTCAGCATGTTACTTACATTGACACTTCGAATTAAATACCGCACCCCTGACTGAATTATCACATGTCGTGGGGACTGAAAGAGTGTGCGACAAGAGGCGGACGCACGTGTATGTGCCTGTGTGCGTGTGCGTGTGCGAGGAGTTAATTTATAGTGCTTCTTTCATTCGTGTTGTGGGATCTTTGAAAAGAAAGGGAAAAGATTGAATAATCTGCGATACGTGCATGTGTGTGTGAGCACTTGGAGTGTGGGGCCCGGGAGAATCCCGCCGCTTTCCTGCTCGATAAAGGTGGACCTACGGGGTAGGAGTTGGACCGATTTTTTAAATGAACTCACATTTGTGTATTGCACTAGAAGGGAGATCACACCCAATTGATCATTATTTTTACTATTAATTTTTTTGCTTTAAAAAATAATAGTAACAATAATTTTTGGATGAAAGAAACGTGTTTATTGAGCAAGCAAGGGTCCGTCTTCAAGTGTCGTTGGTCAGTATGAAGATGCAGCGAGAGGCACGCCTCAAGGGCTTCTCTTTCTCAACACATCACTTTTAATATATCTGGCGATTCTCTTTGCTCCATGCTGCTTTTCTTCGTCAGCAAGTTCCGGATTGCACGCGGCCGTCCTGTCAATGCGCCTCTGAACGGCTGGGGTGGGACGTTTGTGGAGAAGAGAGATGCGCGGTGTATGTTTTGTGTCTGTATCTTTGGAGGCCAATTCATTTTCCTTTTTCTTTTTTAAGTAACGGGAGTTACATTACGCTCATTATCCTCTCAGCTTGTTTTTCGTGTAAAAGAGCTCAAATACCTGTTTTCTGTGGTGGCAGTTACTTGTATTGCGCCAGACACGACTATATCCTTGTGCAAACCTTCCTGTTCCCGCGCCTCGAGTATACTGTGAGTGAGGCGGGGAATACTCAACTCGCGACAAAAGCTAGCTCCGACACGCCACATCTT